>CM034146.1:186532505-187732505 GCA_019776745.2 Taxus chinensis
CTTTAATTGCTGCCAAACACTCTCAAGATGTTGTTTCTGTACCACTTGTAGGTTCCTCTTCAGTTGTCATGGCCTCCAACCAAGCCCTTAACATTCCTACTTCCATCCCTATTTCTACCACTCCCCTCCTCCATACCAATGCTTATAATGCACAACCCGGTTCCTCTTATGGAACTCGGGACCTAGCTTATTTATATCAGGACCTCCAACTTCAAATTTGACAATTATAACAAGATACTTTGTGTGCTTCTTCATCTCTTAATTCCTCCTTACTTATTCACACTCCTTTTGCACCCGCCATTTCTTCTTATCCAATCCCTCTCAATTTTCTCACCCCTAAGCTACCCACTTTCAATGGCCATGGTGACCCTCAAAAGCATCTCCACACTTTTCATGTGGCATGTCTAGATTATGTGGATGATCATACATTACTAACTAAGCTATTTCCTAGGAGTCTTCAAGATTACGCCATGCGTTGGTGTTATGATCTACTTGTTCATTCGGTAACTTCTTTCACGCATCTAGCTGATGTTTTTCTTACTCACTTCTCAATCGATATCAACACCAAGATCTCTTATGCTCAACTTTCTTGAATCAAAGAAAGATATAATGAACATCTAGCAAACTATGTGTTACGTTATAAGAACAACTTAGCTAAAATGACCAATTTACTTGCTATTTCGGAATTACATAATCTTTTTGTTTAAAGTCTCTTACCACCACTTCAAGAGAGTGTTATCTTTGAGACATCTCCTTCATTTGATCAATTATTCCATACACTTAAAATATGCAAAGTCAAACTCATATCTTTGAGAAAACTCAAATATCAAGATACGCCTTCATCATCTTCTAATATTTTTCAATCTAAATAAACGTTTAAGCCATCTCCTAAGCCCACTGAAGTAAATGCAATTGTTAATGTTGTCTCTCCTCCTAAAAATTCTCAATGACAACCTCCAAAGCGTACTTTCACCAAATTATCATATGCACCCCGATTCCTACTACTTCAACTTCTCAAAATCAATCTAATTACTCTTCCACCGCCACTAAATCTTGATCCATCTTTCCCTCGTGGCCACAATTATGATGAAAATGCTAAATGTGACTATCATTAATGTATTAGGCACTCTATCGATCATCGTTTTAAACTGTGACATCTCATACAAGATATTATTGACAATAATTCACTTGAGATACATGTGTCATCTTCTTATACATCGGTTAATGATAATAAAAAGCTAAAAAATCTTCAATGGCCCTTTGCCTAAGCACGACACCCAAGCTTCTGATTATTCAGCTAATCACACATATTGAGTTGTCCCCCCTCTTTCATCGGTGCCCCTTGATTTCCTTATCGCTTATGTTGATGCATCACCACCATCTATTTCATTTTCATATCACAATTATCCTGCTACATTCACTTCTGATTCATTGCACTCAATGCTTATATCGGTTCATACACTGTCAATAACACCATGATCTATCCAATGTCTCCTATTAGTGTATGTTCTATTGCACTTTTTATGGCTATCAAATTTCCAATATTTGTTATCACCTATCATGTTCCCAATTATTTTGGCTACATTAGGTTATCTGTTACGGTCGAGCCTCTTACTATGCTTGTGCCATTCACCATGGCATCTTTAATCAAAGGTTGTGACATGTTCTTAGATCTCCCTTGGCGGTGCATCATTCAAGATATTCCCTCCATGAATCATTTGTGTCTTAAGTTCATTTAAAATAAACAAGTTATCACTATAAAAGGTGTTCCACCATGCACACCATTTCCTAAACCTAGTCTCGATGATATAATTCCAGCAGCTACAGTATCTAGGCCTCCAGGACCTCTCAGATCTAAGGCACATTCCACACCTAGTTCTCCTATTTGCACATGTCCTACTTCATGACGCTCTCATCCTCATAGGTCCACTAGTCCATATTTTCGACATAAGTCCCCTACTCAGGAAACCCCTTTGCATAGGTGTTCACCACATCCTTCATCACATATGTATCCTTCACATATAAATCATTACTTGTATACTCCACTAATATTAGAGCATCGTCACATGCATTTATCTCCTCGGACATCGAGTGGAGGGCCCTTACGTTTCAATATCATTGGATAGCCTTCTATCCCTCTCACACTTGGGGGGAAACATGTTTTCTTCCCCCCCCCCCTTAATCATCATGAATTATTTCTAGTCTCTACACATACACATTACACTTTGTGCTCTACATCTAGTCTCTCTTCCGCACATTGATACACACATTGTATCGTCATCACCCTATGACGCACTCTTGTTCCACGATTCATACTTGACTAACGAGGGTCTGAATTTGAAATGAACCTCACCATATTCACCCTTTACGCTCTATGCTTCATGATCTATATTTATAGCGCACATTTTCAAACCATTTCCCGATGACACACTCTTGTTCTATGGTTCATTCTTGATTGTTGAGGGGTCTATTATAAAATTAACCTCATCTCATACTCATACACATCCATTGCGGGCATGATTCTCCTATCCATCTTAAGACATTACATACCATCCCATTCACACTCATTGCATATTACATATCTTGGTTACACTTCCTCTTGCTTGCTTATAATAGTTACATGAGGCAATTTGCTTATTATGCTAGTCAAATACTCAGTATGTCATTATCTTTATCATATCCACATACACGTTCACTTGGTCTCTAGTTGTGAATGCATATATCTTACAAGTCCTTACACGTTGTAATGATGCTTGGCACTATACCTCTTACCAGTCCCATCGAGGCTCCTGAGGGCATCTAATTTCTCACACATTACAGGTGTTATCATTTCATCGTATACTAGTTCTTATTCTTACTATAAAACTACCTTACATTGCTACATACATGATTTGACATACTTTTTATCTTTCTAACTTACTAATGGGTGCCTCATGTCTAGTATATGTCATGTAGGACTATTTTCTACCATAGTTATCTAACACTTGCCTGACACTGTTTTCCATTGATTTCTATTAGGCTATGCCCTATGTCTTATTTAATCGTTGTTTGTATGCTTTGGCCGCTTTGGCCCTAATTGTCTTATGACATTGTGAGTGATGTCCCATGTTTAAAACCCGTTTTTCATTGTCTATCTTGTATGCACATTTTCTTGTTACATTGTTGCTCTATGACATGTTTACTTCTTTTACTACTAACACGTGTATCTAGCCAATTTGTTTGCATGTGTCTTAGTTTCTACCATGCACATCCCTCATGGAAGGATACAATTGCATATCAACATTAGGTCCTATCTTTTGGGTAGCACACTCCTAGCAATCTTGCATGCACTCCAAATGTGGGGGGCATACATTGGGTGAACAAATCACCCCATATAGTAGCTCAGAGCTACAACACAATATAATATAACACAGAATCAACACATGTTACAATTACAACACTCTCTCAGAATAAAACTTGGGTTAGAAACACAACACAGACACCAGCACCCAGACTTAGACAGAAGCGTCTGGGTGCCTATGTCCCCCTTGGGTGCTTATGTCCTAGGGGCACACACAATCATCTTCTCATATCAACATAGCTCACGAAAGCCTTCAGAGTGGTTTTACAGTTACAAACATAGTCCTCCAGCAATAGAATGCATTTTATCTCCATTTCAATCAGAACAAGCAATACAATTGGAACTAATTTGAGACAATAGGAAAAAAAAGGGACACACAATCTGCAGTGGTGTTTATCGGGCATAGTCATGGAATGAAAGTAACACTAGACCTCTCTCCCTAAAACTTTGTCTTTGGCGTGAGATTGCCCAAAAAACTTACTCTTGGCATGAGATTGCCCAAAAAACTTGTTCTACACAGTATTTTCAGGATATTTTTTTTATCATTTTACACTCTTCTACATCAAGTGCACACTTTCCTTTTACACACTTTTACATACTTATGCACATTTTTCTCTCATTTATCATATACAAGGCTTTGACTACATTCTTGCTCTTCTTTTTGTAGGTTCACCTTACAAGAAGCAACAAAAACAAGCATAACAACAGGTACAACATAGTACAACACATACACTTCACCCCCTAGGGTCACTTTTGTTTCCTAGTTTTGACGCTTCACTTTGCATCATTCCATGTTTCACTTTTCCACTCGGCACGCATTTCGCCACACGTTCTACGTGGTTATTAGGTACACATATTCTATCTACTTTATGTTATCGATTATTCGCTCAACAACATAATGTGGGGGCAAATGTAGACTCAAAATCATGTACTTGGGTACATTTCTAAGTCCTAAAAGCATACTAACATTCATATGATTCCTAAGCAAGAAACTAGTGATTGACAACTATATTTAGCCTCTTTACTTTTTTTTGTTGTCTCTTTGCTTTTACACATCATATAGCCCAGTCAAAAATTTAGTAGTTTATCTTTTATGGCTTCAGACACCAACACGTAGCCAGGATAGAAGCGCCCAGGCGCCCCTGACCCTTTTCCACCTTACTCGTTCCTTTTGGGTCTCTTTTATATTTTGGGCATCTTTTTCACTTATGGGTCGGCCTTCCAGTTGTCAATTACAAACTTCAAACAAGGGAATCATATAAATGCATAGTTATGTGTTCAAAATAAAGGACCAATCACTAAGCATTACTAGCACCACATAAGCTTACATCCAAAAGGCACCTAAATAACTTCAAAGCATCCATCTAACATCCATTCAAGGGACAAGGGTTGCGTCAACTCTTCATACATTACATAGGAAGGGGAATTCCATTCTATTTCATCCACACATTCTACTACATTGCTACATTTAGCTACAACATGTTATCAAGGGCAACTTACACAAGGTCATCCTAGGGCATGATTTATACACACACTCACAAGAAATACATGGATTCTGAGATATAGTCCAATGCTCGGTCATAAGTTTACTCTCAGGGTGACCTTCGGGGTCAGTCTGACTCCCCATATTACATCTTTCTTTTTAGGTTTGATGTGGTTTTTGGTATTCTATATGTGAACTTCTATTTCGTAGGTTACAGTTACCATCAACATTCATTGTACGACTACCAGGAGATCATCAGGAAGTGACAACGATGATCTTGCGACATTATAGAAATCAAGTTCTGATCATCTACATAGTCTTCAGGGCCCAGGCGCCCCTGTCCTATCGTGGGTGCCCATGTTCGGCTTTGTCCATGGGTTGCATAATTTATTGTGAGCAATAACGACACTCTGCCCAATTTTTTAATCACTTTTTCCCAATTTAGATCGGTTCTAGATTAAGCATAAATCAACTAATTCCTATCTCCTTTTTTTCTTAGGGTTTCATATTTTTAATCTTAATGGCTTGTGCCATTTCTATATTTCAGCATTCATACATCATTTGGTTCAGTATTGACTTTGAAATAGATTTAATTAATACAAATTAAATTAAATATGTATATATATAAATCATTTTCTTGAATTTTGACATTAACAACACTAAAATCCAACCCAAAGTACCATGTGAGAACACATGTGTACATGTAAAAGGATAAAAAATACTATGAATCAAGCTAACATGATAGGAAAAATACAACACATAATAGTATAAGAAAACAAAGATACATCCAACCAATATTTATGTGAATGGTTTTTGTATTTTTGTAAATATTTAAATGTTTTTGTATTGTTAAAATATGAGATCTTATGATTAGGGAAGGGCATCAAGATTTCCCCCAATGTGTATGTGTCCAAAGTGAGGTTCGTGTATATAAGTGCACCCTCAACAATCATGTTTGAACCTAGAAGAAGAATGTGGCATTAGGTATCAAGGGGGATTATATTCCCTCCAAGTGTGAAAACTAATGTAACTATGTGTAATATTGCTTAAGGTGCATAATTTTCATGGGATCCTTGATAGTTTTTCCCAAAAGGGTTGCGAGGCCATAGACACAATTGTCACGTTTTGTAGTAAAAACATGCAAGCCAATTCAATTAGGGTTGAATTTTCCTTTGAGGGAAGGTTCCCCATTTATGTTCTTATGATTCTCTTTAAGCACTAAATCACCATTATTAAACTCTCACGAGTACACCTTGGTATTGTAAGCATGTTTGATATGCTCCTGGTAGCTGTGAAGGTGTTATAAAGCTTGTACACTGCTAGATTCAAACATTTCTAGGTCGTGTAGCCATCGCTCATGGTATTCATTAACTTAGAGGATATTTTTGAGAAAAACAAATAATGATGAGATCTCGATTTCTAAGGGAATAACCACTTATGTGCCATATAAAAGGGAAAAGGGTATGACATTGATGGGGATATGCACACTCGTGCAGTAAGCCCAAAGGGCATAGAACATTTTATTATGCCAATCATCACCAATATTACGCAAAACCTTAATAATTGTTTAATTAATAATTTTAACTTGTCTGTTACCTTGAGGATAATAAGGTGTGGAAAAAATTTGTTTGATTTTATATTTAACACAAAAAAAATTGGCGTCGTAATTTCTTAAGTATGAGCCATTATCTGTCACAATCGTGGAAGGAATCCCAAACCATGTAATGATATGTGTAGTGATAAACCTACTATTATTCTCACCAATGATAGTGTGTAAAGGTTTAGCTTCAACACATTTGGTAAAATATTCAGTAGTAGTGATGATGAATTTGTGTCCTTCAGCTGACTCAGGGTCTAATTTTCCAACAAGATCAAATCACCACAAAGAGAATGGACATGGGGACGCAATAGGATGTAACTCATAATTTGGTGCATAGTGAAGGTTACTATGGCATTGGCATTTATCACATCATTTAGCATATTCCAAAAAATATTGTTCCATAGTAGGCCAATAGTAACCTTATTGAAGTAGATTTTGGGACATAACCTTGCAACTAAAATTTCCACCACATACATTGTCGTGTGTCTGAGATAGAGCAAGTGGAATATCATCGATTCCCATAAATTGGAGGAAATTACCATCAAAATCACATTTAAATAAAGAATCACCAACAATCACATATCGTGTAACATCACAATGGATTCGGTGTGCCTCTTGTGAAGATATATTGTCGGGTAAAGCTTGTTGGTAGAGGAAATAATATATATTAGTGTACCATTCAGAATGGTCAACACTATGTAGCATGATCATCTATAATTTCTAGTGGAATAAGAGAGGCAAGACTAGTCATGACATCATCGACATGATTATCCTTCCGTGGGATAACGGTAATAGTCTTGGAATTGAATGTAGTAAGAATGTCTTTAAGATATTTGTGATATGGAATTAGTTTATCTTATTTTGTTTGATAAGCACTGTTGACTTGGTTAACAATGAGTTGAGAGTAACCAAATATATGAATATGATGTACATGAAGAGTGTGAGCAACATATAAGCCTAAAATGAGAGCTTAGTACTTGGCAATATTGTTTGTGAAAGATAATCCTAGTCGGTATGAAAAAGGAATAGGCTCACCATGTGGTGTGATAAAAAATAATGTCGGCTCTAGCCCTAATGGCACATCGAGAGCCTTCGAAGTACATAGTCCAAATATCAATATCAATACTATAAGTGGTGAAATCATCACAAACTAGGAAAGGATCATCGATAGGAGCCCCGACTAATTGGTCTGTGATAACTTGTCCTTTGATAGCTTTTTGTGGGATAAAATTAAGATCAAATTCAGTAAACAACATGACCCAACAAGCTAATTAGCTAGATAAATGAGTTTTGGATATGAGGTAGCGTAATGGATCAACTTTAGTGGTGACATGAGTTTCAAATGAGGGACCAAGCTCTAAGCATTATTACTATCACCTAAGCTTGCACTTAAAAGGAACCTAAAAGAATTCAAAACATCCATTCGGCATTCAATCAAGGGACAAGGGACTGTATTTTCTACATACATTGCATATGAAGGGGAAGCTCTTTATTCCATCCACAAATATTATACATTATTACATTCTAGATCTATCCCGCTATCAAGTGCACTTGCACAAGGGCATCTTGGGGCACGTTTCTTTCAAACACTCACTAGAACTACATAGAGTCTAAGATGTAGTGTCGTACTCGGTTATAAGTTCACCCTCATGGTGACCGTTGAGGTCAGTCTGATTCTCCGTATTACATCTTTATTTTTTGGATTTCATGTGGTATTGTGGGTTTTACAGGTGAATCTTTGTTTTGCATGTTACAGGTACCTCAACGATCATATTGTGACACATAGGTGATCAACATAAAATATTTTCAACACATGTGTGACACAATAAAGATCAAGTTCTAACCATTTTCGTAGTCATAGAGGTCTTCAGCACCCAAGTGCCCCTGTCCTGTCGTGGGCACCCATGTCAGACCATTTTCCTAGAGTCTATAATTTATATTGAGCATTGAAGACACAATTCACCTCTTGTTCAACAATTTTCCTAGTTCATACCACTCCAGGATCATGCACAAATAAGATAAGTCATATTTATTATATATCTTGCTTGTGTCATATTATATATAGCAGAAAAGTACAAAACAAAATTCTAATTTAGCAAGAAAAGTTACTCTGCAATTAGGGTTTAAACAAAATTCTAATTTTTGTTAAATCTTTTTGTTAACCCATCACTCGAACCCATCATAGCTTTTAGGCATATTATCATCTTCTTAACATGGATGAAACTTATCCACACTTTTCTGATGAAGACCTTCGTGATCTCAATGCTCATATTGTTGAACATCCATAAGACCTAGATCTAATGTTTATCAATAACAATTAGACAAAATTACTACTTTTCAATTTAGCTATGCATGTCAATCCTCTCACATCTTCTACATTTTTCACAATCTATTACTTGTTGTAACACAACCTCCTTCTTTTACCCTCTTCCACCTACTTCTATCATTTTCATGTCTATTCCTACTTCTACCAACCCTTTTCACTCCTACCCCTTATTTCTCACACTCCGGCACAGTCTCTTCTTTTGCAACACTCAAGACTCTTCCAGCACCCTTTGTGGCTTCTTTATCAGGACTATACAAATAACTCAAATCCATCAATTATCAGTTAGGATACTTCATGCTCCTCTCCATCTCTTGACTCCTCTTTACTTCTTCACACTCCTTTTGCACCCTCCATTTCTACCTATCCACTTCCTCTAAAATTCCATCACCCCTAAGCTGTCCCACTTTAAATGGCCATGGTGACCATCAAGAGCATCTATGAGATTTTTCATGTGGCATGTCTAGATTATACAGATGGTCATACATTATTAGCTAAGCTATTTCCAAGGAGTCTTCAATATTACGCCATGCATTGGTTTTATGATCTACTTGTCCATTCGGTAACTTCCTTTACACATTTAGACAATGTTTTTCTTGCTCATTTTTCAATCAATATTGGCACTAAGATCTCTCATGCACAACTAGCTCAAATTAAATAATGATCTAATGAACATCTAGTCATAACTATGTATTACGTTATAAGAATAATCTAGACTAAGATGACCAATGTGCTTGTTGATTCAGAACTACAAGATATCTATTTGTTCAAAGTCTCTTACCACCACTACAGGAGAGTGTTATCTTTGAGACCTCTCCTTCATGTTTTATCAATTATGTACCATATGCTCAAAATGCATGAAGTCAAACTACTCTCTATGGGAAAACTCAAATATCAATATACTTCTTCATTATCTTCTAATAGGTTTCGATCTAAATCAACATTTAAATCATCTCCTAAACCTATCGAAGTAAAGGTTATTGTCAATGTTGTCTCTACTCCTGAAAAGTTTCAATGGAAACCCCCAAAGCGTACTTTCACTAAATTACCATATGCACCTCGATTTCTATTATCTCAACTTCTCAATAGTAATTTAATTACTCTTCCACTGCCACTAAATATTGATCCGTCTTTGCCTCATGGCTGCAACTAAAATGAAAATGCTAAGTGTGACTACCATCAATGCATTGGGCATTCCACCGATCATTGTTGCTAACTTAGGCATCTCATTCAAGATCTCATTGACAATAATTCAATTGAGCTTTGTGCAACATCTACTTCTAAGCCAGTTAATGATAACAAAAATATAAAAATATTTAATTACCCTTTACTTAAGCATGACACTGCAAAAGATTCTAATTCTTCTTCTAATCACACATATCACATTGTGCCTCCTCCTTCATCAAGGCCCCTTGAATTTTATTTTCACTTCTGCTCATGCATCACCACCAGTCATTACATTTTCAGACCATAATTATCATGCTTACATTATCACATCTAATTCATTACTCATCAATGCTTATATTGGTCTATTCATATATTGTTAGTAACACTATGATATGTCTAGTGGCTCATATAAGCGTGTTCTCTATTACACTTCTTATGGCTGTCAAATGTCCAATCTATATATGCTATTACATACCCAGTTCCCCATTATTTTGGCTACATCAGGTTCCCCAATAGAATTGGGCCTTTTACCATGCATATTCCATTCACCATGGAATATTCAATAAAATGTTTGTGACATGCTCTTAGGTATTCCTTGGCTCCACATTGCTCAATTTTTTCCCTCCATGATCAATGTTTTTCTCAAGTTTATAGACAATAACCAAGTTTATCACCATTAAATGTGTTCCACCATGCACATTATTTCCTCTATCTCCCCTTAACGATAATTCTTCCACCAGCTTTAGCATCTAGAACTCCTAGGCCTCTCAAATCTAAGGCATCTTCTAAACCTAATTCTCCTACTTGTGCACATGTCCTAATTCACAATCGATATCATCCTCATCAGGTCCATTAATTCACCTCGATTGAACATAAGCCCCCTACTTGAGGAAGTCCCTTCACATTGGTGTTCACCACCATCCTTCACCTCATAGGTCTTTTTTACATAGGTATCTCACCACCTCGTTCCACCTCGTAATGGTATTCTTCACATAGGTGTTCACCACCTCCTTCACCTCATAGGTCTACTTCACATATATGATCACCACCTCTTTCACCACATAGGCTTCCTTCACTCATGCATTGTCCTCATACACCACCAATATTTGAGCATTTTCACACACCTTTGTCTCCTCTGAAAATAAGTGAATGACCCTTTCCCATTCACTCTCATTAGATAGCCTTAGTTATCTTCATCACACATGTGGTGGACATCGCGCTTTACTCCCACCTCCTCAATCATTTCCAATTATCTACTAATCATCTACACATACTATGCATTTGTGCTTTCGTGATTCCTATGCTCTAAGTCACTCTTACACATCTTGATACACACCTTTTATTGTTACTACCCTATGACACACTCTAGTTCCATGATTCATTACACAGACTGCTAAGAGGTCTAAATCTAAAATAAACCTCACCTCATTCACTCTTTCACAATCTATGCTTCATGATCCATCATTCTAATGCACATAGTTTCTTACCATTTCTCGATTATACGCTCTTATTTTATAGTTCATTCTTGACTACTGAAGGGAAATATATAAAATGAACATCATATCATATGTCATAGACATTACGTGAGGGGGGGGAACGTTTCCCCTTGCATATTCACATTCACAATGCATTCCATACCATCACATGCTCATATATTGTATACTACATATATTGGTTGCACTTATTCTTTCTTTTTTATACTTACATATATAATTTATTTCCCATGTTAATATAGTATACTTAGTATGTCAATATATTTTCTATATACACATGTAAATTCACTTGGTATTTTGGAGTGAATGTATTTATCTCTTATACGACTTTACATGATATAATGATGTCTTAGACATTGTACCTCTTACTAGTCCCACTAAGGATCCTGGGGGAATATACTTTCTCACATGTTACAGATGTTATTGTTTCATTATGTAATACTTCCTTATTATTACTCGTACATTACTTATTACATCAATACATACATGACTTGAAAAAGTGTTTTATCTTTCAAACATGCTAATCAGGTGCTTTATGTGTAACATTTGTCCTTGTAGGATTATATGCCACCTTGGTTGTTTGATACACTTTTTTTGTCACTAATTTGCCATTGTATGTTATTTTTTATAGGATATGCCCTATCTCTTGTTCGATCACTATTTGTATGTTTTTGGTTGATTCAGATTTGATTTTCTTGTGACATTGTGAGCAATGTCCTATGTATGAAAACCACTTTTTGCATTCTATCATTGTATACACATTTACTTATTACATTATCTTTCTATGAAATGCTTTGCTTACTTCGGTTGCTAGCATATGTATCTAGCCACTTTTTTTTCATGTTTCTCAGTTTCTACCATGTACATCCCCTCCCCTTGCAAGGATACAATTTTATATCAGCATTCAGGTTCCTCTATTTTGGGTCACAAAATCCTATCGATGTCACATGAACCCCAAATGAGGGGGGCATATATTGGGTGAATAAAGCACCTTATATAGTAGAAACTCAAAACTATAGCACTGTATAGTACAACACTAAATCAGCACAGGTAATATTTACAAAATTGGCTCAGAATTAGACTTGGGTCAGAATCACAGCACAGAACACTAAGTGCCTAGGCTAAAACAGGATCTCCCAATGCAATTGTGATCCTCCCTATATGAATTAATGCCCTAGGGGCACAGATAGCCAATCAGTTTCTTAAATCAACACAGTATCAAAGAATCCTTCAGAGCATTTTTACAATATCAGGCATAATCCTCTAGAAAATAGAATGCAATTTATCTCCTACATTCAATCTCAATTAACATTACATTAAAAACTAATTTTAGGGATAATAGGAACAAAACAAGGAACACACAATCTACAATGGTGCTTATCAGGGTAGAGTCATAAAAGGATATTAAAACTAGACCTATCTCCCCAACACTCATCTCTTTGGCATGAGATCACCCAAAAAAATCACATTTGAGCATGAGATCGCCCATAAAAACTCACAATTGCTGTGATATCACCCTAAAAACTCAATTTTGGTGTGATATTTCCCAAAAAATTGGAATTCATAGTAGTTAAGGACACTTTTATATCATTTTACATTCTTTTACATCAGGTGCACACTTTATTTTACAGACTCTTATATACTTTTATATGCTTGCGCACAACTATTTCTCTAATTCATCATATACGATGACTTTGACTACATGTCTTTCTCTTCTTTTGGTAGGTTATCACCTTTAAAATAAAATAGCAATCAACAAGCACAACATATCAATATAGTACAACACATACACTTTACCCCTAAGGTCACTTATCCTTTCCTAGTTTTCCACGCTTCATTTTTGCATCATTCAACACCTCAACTTGTCCACTTCACTTGTCCACTTGGAACATTCTCTCGCTAATCAATATACATGGTTATCATGTACACACCTTCTATTTACTTTATCTTATCAAGTATTCACTTAATAACATCAAGTTGGGGAAAATGTACATGACAAAATCACATACTTGGGTATATTTTTAGTTCCTAAAAGCATACTGGCATTTACATGATTCCTAAGCAAGAAAACTAATGGTTGGCAACAATCTTTGACCTCTTTTCTTTGTCTATTGTCTTTCTACTTGGTCTTCCACACCCTACAACCCAATTTAGGACTTTACTGATTTATATTCTCATAGCTTCGGACACCAGTTGTCTAGCCATGATAGAAACGCCCAGGCATGCTCATATCCCTCTCTAGGCGTTCCCAAACCCTTTCTTACCTTAGTCGCTCTTTTTGGAGTCTCTTTTATCTTTTCGGAATCTTCTTCAGTTATGGGTCATCCTTCTAGTTTTCAATTACGAAATTAAAACAATGGAATCATATAAATTCATAGTTATGTGTTCAAAATCAAGGGACCAAGTGATAAGCATTATTACTATCATTACCTAAGTTTGTATCTCAAAAGGAACCTAAATCAGTCTCAAAGCATCCATTTAGCATTAAATTCAAGGGACACGGGTTGCTGCAACTTCTTCATACATGGCATAGGAATGGGAAGTTCATCTATTGCATCCACACATGTCTATTACGTTGCTACAATTTAGATCTAGCAACCTGCTATCAAGTGTAACTTCTGTAAGGGCATCCTAGGGCACAATTTCTACACACACTCACAAGAACTACATGGAATATGAGATGTAGTGCAACGCTTGGTCCTAAGTTCACTCTCTGGGTGACCATCGAGGTCAGTCTGACTCCCCATATTACATCTTTCTTTTTTTGATTTGATGTGGTATTATGGGTTTTGCAGTTGAATCTTTGTTTTGTAAGTTGCAGGTACCTCGGTAATCATATTGCGACACACAAGTGATCAACATAGAATATGTGTGACACAATAAAGATCAATTCTGACCATTTTCACAATCATAGGTGCCTAGTTGAGGTTGTTAGCACCCAGGCACCCATATCCTACCGTGGGAACCCATGTCTAGCCATATCCCTATAGTCTAAAATTTATCTTGAGCATTGATGACACAGTTCACCTCATGTTCATCATTTTTTGTGGTTCATACCACTTCGGGGTCAGACACAAATCAGTTAAGTCATCTTTATTATATCTCTTGTTTATAGTTTTGTACTTTTCTTGTTTCTTATGTCATATTGTATTTAATAGTTGTATATCATATTATACATTCAATTACTCTTCAACTAGAGTTTAAACAAAATTCTAATTTTTGTTAACTCAAAATCGAGTGTCAGTGTCCTGATGATTGGTGTAGATATGGTTCTTTCACTGTCTAACAATAACACCTTCACTTCACTTTGTGTCACATCCACTTCATTTTAGGGTTCTCTTATCGCACCTATACCTACAAAACAAACCCTAACTACCTATAAAAGACTTAAACACACATTACAATAAACAAAGTATGCAAATTCTTGAGTCGGATTGACCTCGACAATCACCCCAATAAGATTGTAACCAAGCATTGCACTACATTTAAGACTTAATGTATTTTTGGTGTGTGTGTGTGTGTGTGTGTGTGTGTGTGTGTGATGAAATTTTGTCCCTTGAAACTAGGTTTCCCTTGTGTAATTTACACCAAGATAATGGTATATAATAACTTTACCCCCGAGATAATGTATGTCATGGAATTCAAAATTCTCCCTTCCTATCTAGTGAATGATGCATCCCAAATGCAGTCCTTAAGTTGATCCTTTTTGCCCAAGTAGTATATAGAGAATAATAACCCAGTGCCCCTTAGAATAGTTAGTAGGTTGTGTGTATATGATTCCTTTCATTGAATTTCAAAACTAAAAACATTAGAAGTAGACCCAAAGTGATCAATACAAGTTTAGAAATAGGTAAAAAAGTGGTGTGTAATTTTAAAATATAAAAACCAAGAGAAGGGACATAAATTCCCGTAGGGGGACAATAGCATCAACAACTATTGTCCCTTATTGGGCACTTATGTCTAGAAAAATTCAAATATAAATATGGAAATGTTCAACTGAGTAACACATTTTGTGATGTCCAAAAGTAATGGGATGATTCCAAAAAAGTAGAGGGTGGAAGCATGTAAATGTAAAATAATATAAACCAAAACAAATTTTATCAATGTCTTATTTTCTTACTTGGGAATCATGCATGTGTAAGGACATATTATATGCATAATGTAATAGTAATAAGTGCATAATTTTGTGTCTACAATATACATGTATACACACACATACGTGTATCTGTGTATGTGTATATGTATACACATACACACATTTGTGTGTATGCGTATATGTATACACATACACACATTTGTGTGTGTATACATATATATATATATATATATTATAGACACACACACACACACATTTTGTTTTTCATGTACATAGATTATCCATATGCACTTTTTTCTCTCTTTATGTTGATGGTGTGCTTAGATGATTTGTGTTTTATGTTACACAATGGAAACAAACTTTAGAGTCTATACCTTTTTCTCTAGTTACCAATATATATATCAACTATAGATTGAGTCCAATTTTTTAAAAGCTAAATAGGTTGGGCTTCTTGGGTGTACATTGTATTCACTAAATCACGCACTTTGAGTCAATATTTAGTCTCGGTCTCATACTACTATTCATATGGTTTTTGAGTGAAGAAAGTACTAACTAACCCATGTCCTTTGGCCTTTTTAGTTTTTTATTTGTCATCACTTCTAATGCTCCAACCATACTTGCCTAGTTTGTTTTGTCATTCTGCTTTATTCCTATTCCTGACTGGGGTGCCCAACCAGGACTGGGCGCCCTAGGCACCCAGATCCTCTTTGGACTTTGCTTCCATCTTTTGGTCACTTTCTAGCCATTTGATATTTTCCATATTTTTAGTGGTTGACCTTTTTAGATTTAATTACAAAATTAGAACGAGGGAACCATATAAATATAAAGTTATGAGACCATAACGAGGGACCAAGCACTAAGCATCTACTATTACCATCTAGAGTTGCATCCATCAAAGGCACATACAGCTACATTTGCATCCATCTAGCTCCATCACAAGGAACACAAGGTTGGTTCATCTACATCACACTTCATACGAGGAGATTCTATTATTTCCATGCACACATTTATTACATTTTATATGTAGTTATTTCTCGTTACTTCATATAGTGTGCCTGACACAAGAGCAACCTAGGGCATGATTTACATACACACACCTAAAACTACATTAGGTCTGAGATGTAGTGTAGTGCTCAATTAGTAAGTCCACCGTTGTGGCAGTTGAGGATAGTCTGACCCCTTCATATGAATTTTTATTTTTTAGGTTTTTGATGTTTTGTCTAGCATTTTGCAGGTGATTCCTTATTGCAGGTCTTACAGCGACATTTGACACATTCCAACGATTTTAGTATGCTAGGAAGAAACTATAGGCAAACACCCAACGACACCTCGGAGGAGGGTTTCAGACCCTTTTCATAGACCAAGGCGACTAGATCTCAGACTAGGGTGCCCATAGGTGCCCCTACCCCTTTCCAAGTATCCCAGTCCTATCAGAGAGCTTGGATCTATATTTTATTAGGCTTCTATGTGGTCATTTCCTACTACTATTCACTTGGTTCACACTGTGACACAATTTTGTACCTCCGTCGAATTAGCTAAGGACTCCTTAACCCTCTTTTGTACATTAGGGTTTCACATTTCTATTTCCTTAGTTGTTTGAGTCATTTATTTTATTTATTTAGTTATTATTTATTGCTTTGCATAGCATTAGATTAGGCTAGGATATTCCATTTTAGTTTAAATCATTTTGGTGAACCCCACACTTGACACCACCTTTCACTTAAGGCTCTTTTTCTCTTATTTGTTATGGCTCAATCCTCTGAAGAATTTACTGAAGCCCATCTTAAGGCTATCAATGATCATATCATTAAACATCCGAATGACAAGAATTTTTGTATTTTATTTGCATCATTTGATATCAGAGCGTGGATAATCAAGGTATTGAGTTTGATTTTATTATTGAAAGAATTCAATGTTGGATACAAGTTTTGCATATATGTCAGTTTTGAGTTGTTTGATGTTTGAAGTGATTGAGATCGACTAATTTCCTTCTTGTGAGAATGTGTGAGAGAGAGTGTGAAGTATAATGACTAGTTTCTCCTTTAAAAGAGAAGAAAAGTGAAGAAAAATAAGAGATTTTGACAGAAAGGAAGAGAAGTCAAAAGACTAGGTAAGAAATCAAACCTAGGATGAGACTTTGCAAGGTAAAAAAGCCATTTGCTAGAAAGCTATATGAAGGCTGATTCATTAGCAAAAGACTTTGTCACCCTTAGGACTTCCTGATTTTCATAGTGGCCAAGAAAAGGACCCTCAAGAGCATAATGAGAGAAGAAGATGAGGAATGTCTAAATTTTGTGGAAAGAATAAGATCCTAAGAGACATAAGATTTAAGCTCATGGAGTTTACTAGATGATTATACGAAGTGTTGATTTTACCAAATACATGTCCATATTAGTAGTTGTCCTGATATCAGAGCATCATCGAGTCAATCCATTTAAATAAAAATGTTCTCTAGCAATATCGATGTCTAATGGTGTCTTCATATGCCCAACTGTGGAGTCATGAGTGAGACAAGAATCTAACAAATAGTTAGCAAATTACGTTTGAAAAATTCAAGATGGAGCTTTTCCAAGATGTCAAAAGTGTAATTGCAGACTTAAAAAGCTTCATGAACTATTCAGTCCTAGAGATATGATTGACCACCTCTTCAGGTAGAGTGTCTTCTTTGAGTCATAGGGTGTGTAATTCGAGTCCTAAGTGTGAGGGTGAGAGTCATAAAATATCGTTAAAATAATGCTAAAAATGCCAAAAAAAAATGTAATAGAAATACATAATGAGTCAATTATAGGAATCTACATTTAGGTAGGAAGTTCCAAGTAAGAGTTACATGAAAGTAGGAACCATTTGACATACTAGGACCGAATATGAGGGATTTTTTTATTCAGTCGTTGTGGTAGAGGATGAGGAATATGTTGGAGAAGGAATGAAGGATCACCATCTTGTATCTAAACCGATATCTATGGAACATTCACCAACTTTCCTATTGCAAGTAAAAGATTATATTTTGATGTTAAGATTTGAGTTTTGCTTAATAATAAGATCCTATCACGCTTCCTCCACCATTCGAATTCATGGATTATATCTTTGTAATCATTATCAGGGAGGTTTTATCAAATGATTAAAAATTGATGTGATTTTTCAACGTTGGTAGCTCAAGCACATGTTTGCAATAAGTGACTGTCAGGACTGTATTTGTACTATGGTTGAGGATCTTGAGTTCTATACATTTTTGAAGAATGTTACTTTAATAGTTCCAATGACTAGATATTTTGGTACCATGTTATTTGAGGTTTCCTAAGATCTAATTACCTTTGGTAACCCACCTTTGTTGCATGTTTGGGGATCTTGATGATAGATCAGCTACAGTCAAACTGTGGATAATGCTTGATAGTGCCTCCACTTGAATCGTTAAGGAAGTGGGTCTAGAATTGACTTAAAGAAGCTAACATGGATCATCACTCAGAGGTAATACATGGCTTTCTCTTATCAGGATAATCATACTATGAAATATCTTCTAATCACTTATATATTGGTTCTAGTCTGATTGGCTGAGGTCACAAGGAAATTAATACTAAGGTTGACCCATCATGGCCTATTAGTGCATTTTGTTGAGAAAATTGTGACTTGATTTTGCCTTGAACTAGGTATAAGCATGAATGAACCCCTGGGAAGGGTGGATAAGGTGTCTTTAATCTAATATGGAGGTCTTTACAAGATACAAGAGTCTAAACCATCAATTAAGTTCCAAAACCCTAAATTTTCACGTACATCTCAAGTGGAGAGTTTTGTTGTTTGCTTTAGGTAGACTTCTTTTCCATAACCCACTGGTAACACATAGTTGTAGAGAGGGTGTGTATAAACCTTAAGGAAAAATTTGGGAGCATGAATCCTAGGCACAAGAAAAATATAATCTTTTTGAGCTATCCCAATCCTATCTAGTCATCACAGTTAGATTTTGAACTAAAAACACTTTAGAACCCTCTAGACATTGAGTTAAGATCTGAAACTTAGTACAATTCCATGGTGATGGTTTCCTCAAAGTGATTCAATATAGTCTATAAGTTTCGTAGGTTGTAAAGATATATTTCCTTGACATTCTAGGAAGAGGTGGTTAAACACAGTCATAGGGCTAATCTAGAAGGGTGGTTTCCAAAGGAAGTTACACTTATACTTAGAGTCCAAAAAGGAAATTTTACATGCACTTACTATGCTTGTACCTTTCCTTATTGGACAAGTCGTAGATAGTTGCGACATACTCATAAGCCTCAATTAGATTCGTCATTTCCTATATATACGGATGTATCTGTATCAAAATAAATGGAACATCAAGAAGAAATTTGAGAATTATTATTGTGTAAATCTGATACTGTGCTATTATTTGGTATCAGAGCAGATCTTTGTGATCCTCTTATCACGGATCATTAAATTGTTTACAGGGGCATATTCAACTAGTATAGTGCCCTCATCTATGGCTTATTCTCCCTGATTTATAGTTTTTAGATTATTTTATATCAGTGTATACGTATGTTAGATCTCGGTATTCATCCCTATTAAGATCATATTTTTCGTGTGGATGCAAGCTCTCTTCCGAGGTGCATGGTTTTGCATTGGCATTTGTACCTACTACCTGCGCTTAAAGCTACCTACCTACCATTTCTTGATCTGCTACTGTTATTTGGTGTTGTAGCCTGCCAAATCCAACGCTGCACAATATATTTTTGTGTATGACAATCAGGGAAAAGATTTTTTGCGCAGTCCTATATCTATGTGAAGATGTCTATGTGCAGCAGTGATAGACAACACGGTATTGAAGCTTATAGATGTCTTGTAGCTTTGGGCCTCACAACCATTGACTTCGGTCTTCATTGGAAA
Organism: Taxus chinensis; assembly: GCA_019776745.2. Taxonomy (NCBI): domain Eukaryota; kingdom Viridiplantae; phylum Streptophyta; class Pinopsida; order Cupressales; family Taxaceae; genus Taxus; species Taxus chinensis. Next base: position 186,552,880 of record CM034146.1, read on the forward strand.
GCCAGAGTTGGTAATAATTCGTTCACCACACACCAACATTCTAGTTAACTGTCTACACAATTCTCTACCAGCGTCATTGATTGCACATTGAAGTTCTCTCCATGAGTATATACGGATTAGTGGCTCAGAAATATCCTTTCAATGGCGGCATTAGACTGATCCCTTCAACAGTTCCCTCGGATGATGGTGTGTAGTCATTAAAATATTCTTAATTTTGTTTAATGCTTTATTAAGAGTTTAGTAGCCTTTGTTCATTGTTTTGATACAAAGTTGTAGTTTATTTTTTGTATAGTCATCGGTTTAGTATAAGTCAAGTTGTGTCTTATAGTCAAGATTACATTTTTAAAGTTTCTTTTTAATTTGAGTGTGGTTGATACCACAATTTTTGTTTTGTAATTATATAAACAAAGTGTTGTTTATATTTGGCCCCTTCCTCACATAGTTACTACATCTCGGCATAGGTCATTGCCTCATTTTATTCCACGCGAGTGTCCATCACCTCCGTGTTCACCTCATCATCAGATGGAGGCAAACGGAGGTTGGAGGTCATTTAGCGACCTCTTGTCAATCGCCAACGATAGGGCCACATAAATGATTTGGTGGTAATTATTTTCAGTTGTGTGTTTGCTTCAGTTTGCAGTGATCCTGTTGTCAATAAGTGGAAATTTCACATTGAAGGGGGGAACATCATCTCCAATGTTCCATTTCCAGTATGTCAGTTTTTTCTATGTGCGTATGAGCAACAGATTTTAGTAAAATTTCCTATGTTATTCCCTGTAGTGAGAATGTGATGAGTGCTGATGAATAGTACTTTGCATATCATGATGTGGTTGTAGGTAAACCACTTGAAAACCTTCATTTGTGGTTTGTGGTAAACCAATAGCAAAACCACCATTCTTGGTTGTTGGTAATCCATTTGCAAAACCATCACTTTGTGGTTTGTGGTAAGCCAATTGAAAAACCACCATTCTCAGTTTGTGGTCAACCGTTTGTAAAACCATCCCTGAGGTTTGTGATCATCCTGTGAAAATCACTAGATCATGAGCATGTGCAAGTACAAAGGCAAGTTTTCCCCATGTTCGTACTAAGGGGGGGAATGTTAGGAAATTGATATAGTTAGTGCTCCCATTTATGTAAATTCTAAGTTTGGGTGAATTATTATATTGTGATTTTATGTTAGTACAATCATGTATTGTAATTTGTTTTATAGTTGTTAAATGGAAACAACTTATAACAAATATGAGTGGAGAGTTGTTGGAGTAACCTCACGTAAATTGGTATAGGAGCAAGTTCTTCTATATAATTGTCTGTGCCTATATTACGAATGTATATGTATCAGAATACATTGAATATCAATACAGAAGACGAGAATAATATTCTCTGTTATCTTTTATGATTGACTTCATACATACTCTATATTACACATGGATTACAGAATCTCATATGGTCGTGTACTAAGAGTGGTTACACATATCGACATAATCTTCTATATACCAACATCAAGGAAGTCCCTATGAAGCACTCTTGTGTCCTTGGTTCATCACTTGAATGTTGAGGGAAGTTACTATAAAATGGACCTCATCATACTCACACAATGATCATCATTTACACATGGAAGCACCGCATATTACCACACGATAAAGTACTAGAATTCAGTGACATATTCTCTAGGCTATAGAATTGTCAAATATTCATAGATTCATACACTTTGTATTTTACATACGTTTTCAAGACCTACATCATAGGTGTTCATACTCATGACTCATACATTACACCATAGCTATATACAATTTAGGCGCACATCCTACATCAATATTATGATTATACATAGTTCACATTACGTGTTACATATTGGTTATAAAGAACTATGCTACACATCTTAGGGCTTTAGGTCGCATAGCATCATTACACATACATATTCTATCACATACATGACACATTTATCACATATTCGACCATCTACGCGATTGCACTGCTCTACCCAGTTTGCATGGTACTCTCACGAAACATACTGGACTACTGAGGGTGATACATCACAAATGGAGTTAAATGCTCACTACATGCAAATTGAAGTTTCACTCATGTTGGCATGCATTGAATCTTCTCATAGGGATCATAGTCCTAAGTGATTATGTGATATCCATCCTTAGAGGAAAAACTATAGGTTCACTTCGGCCTAGCAGGAATCTTATGAAAAGTTATATTGGATATACTCTTACTTGAATTTAGGTTGATGATGATCTTTAGTCCAGGAATCGCCACCTTATTTCTGGTGTCATCTAATCTTGATATGACATCATATTATACGGTCCAAGGGGGAGTCATCTCTGAAAAAGTGTTTGCATCTTTCAGCATTGTTTCATCATTGTGTACTTATAGCATAGTTCGACCATTTCCTAATGTTGTGAGATCTCATTTTATCCTTTTTCATATCCTACCTTGGGGGGGCATCATCAAATGAACCTCACTGCATAAAGATTATCCACTAGGTGTTTGGTCATTTTGTGTCCTATCATCCATTTTAGGTATTCCATTGCTTCATCAACAACAAAGGGGGATATTTTAACATGTTAACGGTTACTTCTAAGTATGTCACTTGATTTACCTAGGATTCACTTCGATGGACACATGGATAGATCATGTTGTTTCATATGAGTCATTAGGTCTTTACCATTTATTATTATGATGTGTTGATTCATGTCCTGGTTTTGAGGTTTTATGCACATCTAGGATACGTGTGCTTACATGTATGGATTCATTGTATGAGTACCTACTAGTTGGTATGACATTCCATCATGGTACAATAAGTGCTATAAAAGGTTTCCCATTTCGTATAATGAGTCACCTTGTCATTCATGAGTGTTAGTCATGATTTGATTTATTAGTCATTTTATTTTACACTAGACTTGCTACATTAGTTTTGCATGGTAGCATGACATTTGTTATGTAGGGACACGTGTATTTCGCTAGCCATGCTTGTTTGTGTTGTTCTATGATCATCTACTATTGTTTATTGGCCTTTCCCCTTTAGGGTTGAGTTACAGACATTGTTTGATGTCCATGATAGCCTTGGTCCTTAGCAAGACATAATGTGAGTGGCCACATGTCTCCTAACAGCACATGTATTAGTCAGTCATGGCTAGAAAAGAGTCTTCTTAGGAATCATTTGGGGTTTTACATTGCTACACAATTTTCTACAGTTAGTACATTGTTCATGTTTGCTGCTTGACAATTGTTTAGGTAACATGCATGAGATTTGTTGATATATATCAAATTTTTAGTAACAACTGAGTTTATGTGAGCACAATGGCTCTTTAGCTCAAAGTTAACATGGTTCCCTTACCCACTCATATGGCAAAAGTTTCAGTTTACCAAGTCAGTCACTATTTTGGGGTTGCATTCTATATTACTTTATCCAGTGACATCAGTATCGCCCAAAATAAATAGGGTTAGCATCAAACGTCTTTTGAACATATCATTCAGAGAAGATACAGTTACAAGTCTAGGAGGATACAGTCTAAATTCCTCATCCATGACACAGAAATTCTTTAGTCTATGGGCTCCAAATGGATTCCCAAAAACCCCAATTTGATGAGCCCCATATTCTACACCCTTTATCCCATAATTTTTCGAGGGGATAATAGTTTAGCATTTTGGGGATCCATGCTAAAGAGAATTTGGGAAGAGATTCAATCAAAAACTTTTTAAACACCACCCCCTACCCTATATAAAGTAGTCTATCATCTGGCTAATTGCCTCCTGAGAGAACTAGATGAATACCCAATATGTTCTATAGATCCTTCGAATGGTGATATGGGCGGTAATTAGTCAGGTTATAACACATTTTAGGTCCCTACAATTCTGCGAGCCATAGTGGAATGAGTCGTATCACCCCTAAAATGCTACATCTCTTCACCGATCAGTTAATAAGTCCATATGCTATATATAGGGGTCAGTCTTTAGGTACTCAACTAAGACTTAGGTGCAATATTTACTTTTTCATACTTTCATTATCATACTATTTGGATATGTTTACTATTAAATGCATTTTTGACATATATACATGTGTATTTGAGTACTTAATCATCTTACTCTTTTGTAAGCCCTATCTGTATAGATTAAGCCCTAGTTGGCTTAATCAACAACAACGACATCAATAACACAGGGTGTATGGAGTACATCCCACACTTGATCTAACCATTCTTAGTACATCAAACATACATTGGAACTATTACACATTTCCTTTCACCCTAAGTTCAATCTCACCGAGCTTTTTTAAATGATTTTGCATCTTTAGTCTCTCACTGGTTCTCCAATCCTTTTTGTTCACTACACACTTTTTTCTAGTAGCTTTAGTTGCATTTCCTACATAACTCTACATGGACATCAGGTACACATCTCTATCTACTTTATGTTACCGAGCTTTCCATTGACCAATTATTTTGTGTATTTGTGAAGGTTTTTTTCATGTGAGAATCATGCTTTGTTTTGAAGACCTAGTTTTTTAGTCTTGAAGTCTCAGTACTACTATTCATATGGGTTTTGAGTGAAGAAAGTACTAATTAACCCATGTTCTTTATCCTTTCTACTTTGCTTTCTATCATCACTTATGATCCTCCAACCATACTTTCCCAGTTTATTTTTTCATTCTGAATTATTCCTATTCCTGACTGGAGCGCCCCAAGCACCTTGGTCCCCTTTAGGCACCTTGATCCTCTTTGTACTTTGCTTCCATCTTTTGGGCACTTTCTAGTCATTTGAGCTTTCCATATTTTTAGTGGTCAGAATTTTCGGGGTTAATTATGAAATTAGAATAAGAGAACCATATAAATATATAGTTATGAGACCATAATGAGGGACTAAGCACTAAGCATCTATTATCACCATCTAGAGTTGCATCCATCAAAGGAACCTAAAGATACATTTACATCAATCTAGCTTCATCACAAGGCACACAATGTCGGTTCATCTGCATCACACTTCATAGGAGGGGATTCTATTGTTTCCATGCACACATTTGTTACATTCTACATCTAATTATTGCTCGCTAACTCAAAGAGTGCGACTGGCACAAGAGAAACCTAGGGCATGATTTGCACAAACACACCTATAACTACATTGGGTATGAGATGTAGTGCAACACTCAGTTAGTAAGTCCACCATTGTGGCCATTGAGGACAGTCTGACCCCTTCATATGCATCTTTCTTTTTTATGGTTTTGATGGTTTGTCTGGGGCTTTATAGGTGATTCCTTATTGCAAGTCTTACAGCGACATTCAATGCAGTCCACCGACTTTAGTGTAACAAGAACAAACTACGTGCGAACACCCAACGAATCTTCAGAGGAGGGTTTCAAACCCTTTCCATAGACCAGGGCACCCAAATCTCAAACCAAGGAGCCCCTGCCCCTTTCCAGGCACCCCAGTTTGGTCAAAGAGCTTGGATCTATATTTTCTTAGGCTTTTATGTGGTCGTTTCCTCCTCCTGTTCACTTGGTTCACACCGCGACATAGTTCTGCACCTCTGTTGAATCAACTAAGGACTCCTTAACCCTCTCTTACACATTAGGGTTTAACGTTTCCTTTTACTTAGTTGCTTGAGTCGTTTATTTTATTTATTTTGCTGTTATTTATTGTTTTTTCATAGCATTAGATTAGGCTAGGATATTCCATTTTAGTTTAATCATATGTATATACTTTAAGTGTATTTGAATTGTTTTTTACCAAATAGTTTTTAATTCTATGTTGTTTATATTTATAATGAAATCATATATTCATTTTCTATATGCAATTTTTGTGGACAACAATTTTTTTAATTCCAAATAGCCATTAAAAAGTATTTATAATTTTACTATTTTTTATTAATAAGAAGCAATAAAATGTTGATGGGAAAAGGAAAACTCTGTTTGATCATATATACGTGTGCACACACGTGTTTTCCCCTGGATCTGATTATTGTGTTATGTGGACAAATTATACATATACATACATATACATACGTATGTATATATACATATGTATATATATGTATCTATACATATGTATATGTATATATACATATATATGTATATGTGTGTGTGTGTGTGTACATATACATATATATGTAGTACACACACACACACATATAAATACATATATATATATATAATATCTTGTCTAATGATTGTATATGTACACACACACACTAATGCTAATCTATATTTTGTGTTTGCTATAAAAAAGTTTAGAGTTTGTACCTTTTTCTTGGCTACTTATATAGGTCGTGTATAGATCAATTCTGATTTTTTAAAAAGATAAATAAGTTGGGCCTCTTGGGTGCATGTATATTATTTGATTATATCTAGATTGTTTGTATATTATACTCTATATGTAGACCATCTCTTATCTCCAATCCGGTTCAAGCTTAATCTTGGACGAGTTTGTGGGTCCGGGATAGGTGTGGTTGATGAATTTGTCCCATGGATGATGAACTTGTCCTTTTTACTTAAAATGGTCATATTTTCAAATACACAAGTTACCTCGTTTAGCCTAGGGTTGAATGAGTGATAAATCATTTGAATCAGATGTCTATATCAACATATGTGCCTTTACTTGTCATGGACATCTAAGGATCCCATATCAAAGGCCACACTCTTATAAGGTCATTGAGAACATTCTTTGAAATACCCCTCCCTTAGAGCACACCATAATAAAAATATTCAATCCTAAATACATCTCTATCGTTTCCTTATATCACATATTCATTACACTTAAGTCAAGCGCTAATTTCCAAGTGTTGAGAGCTAAATCAAGGGCTCTGTCTTGTTTTATTTTTCTAACCTCCACATCATCATAGGAATTCAATAACTACATGTAGCTTGATCATTATTTGTAGTATTGGTACATATTGTGGTGCTCATCACATTAGTGGGGGTGTGGAAAATTTAGTCTAGTGTAAATGATGACTAACTCCTTTTCAAGGTTAATATGTGAGAACAATAAATATACAAGTATGGGAAGCATTCTTGCAAAAATATAGATACAAGAAATAGTTCTAAAATCATAAGTGAATTAGGTTCTAGATTCACATTGCATAGTCAAACCCTAAAGGGCACATTCATCCTAGATAAATCACCTACTAACCTCTTCCCTACTAAACAAACCTCTCTTGCACTCAGTTTCAAATCCACGTATTTTCTTGATAGGTTGACAACACTCTACACAACCTTCTCATCTATTTTTGGCTCACTGTCATGTATTCTAAGTCTCAAAGGGTGTAAATAATTTATAAAACCTTGATCCTAGCTATACTTTTACTATCTTATTTATAATGTGTTGAGAAATCTATTATCCTTACATAATTTAGGACCGCATTTCATATATTTTTTGTTCTAACTTATATTACTCAACATATAAATTAGATTAACTCTAGTTTTGGCATTACATTTTGGTGATCCCACTTTATCTATCAATAAACTACAACCTAGGGCTTCGTTCCTCACCTGTAGGGTTTCAAAATTTTAAATCTAATTTCCATCATCAATTTTTTTTCTAAAAAACCCTTATTTAATTGTGTGTTTTACATTGCTAAAATAGCCAACTTTAATGCCTCTTATTTCATAGATATTTCTCATGTAGACGAGGAAATGATAAAGGAGATAGAGTGTTGTACATTGGAAAATCCTGATTAGGTCCCTAAATTACTTTATACTATTGGAAAACATAAAATACTTACGAATAAGGCCAAGACGAGGGAAGCTAATATTGAACCTTTAAGTGAAAAAAAATCTACCTTCTAGAGTTGTTTTTCCCCTACATGGGTAGATACACAAGTGCTTGCCCAAACTTTTCCTACATTTACCTTTCCTACTATGGTGACATCACACATGGTGCCCTAGGTTTCTATGTATATCCCATTGCAACATATGTTTACCACTATAATACCAAACTTTGCACATGTTCAAAATACTCTTCCTAATGGAAATATCCAACAAATACAAGACATGCAAGCTTAAATAACCTTTATTATATAAGGATAGTAATAAAAAGGCACTGCAAGCTCTATCGAGTCACTCAATAATCCATTAGCTCATGATTTCCTTCATTATCCATTACCACTCGGGTTTACTCCACCCAAGTTCTCCTTCCATGATGGAAATTTTTATACACAACAAATTCTTCATGCCTTTATGGCTTGATATATAGATTGTGCAAGTAATGATATATTATTATCCTATATTTTTCCATGTGGTTCAAGGAATATTCATCATATTGGTTTTATACCCTTCCCCAAGGTTTGATATGCCCATTCGAAACTTTGGGTGATAGTTTCCTTTCTCATTTCTCCGTCAACATTAGTCAATACCTTTTCTTTTCCCAAATCATATGATTCAAACAAAAATCCAATGAGAAGGTCACATATTATATCATATATTACAAGGCCATGTTTTCTTGATGTTCTAAGCACATTGATGAGGGTGAATTACAATAAGTGTTTGTTATTAGCCATATTCCATAACTTAGGGAAAACACATGTTCACTAACTTCACATCCTTTCAAGACCTATTCCAAATAGTTAAAATGTATGAGACCAAGCTCCTTATCCAAAACATGTTAAAATGTGGTGATAATACACTAACATCTAGTGGTATATTATCACTACACACTTACCTACGACTTTATTCCTCACCCTTAGGGTCTCAATTTTTTAAAGATGACTTCCAACATTGGGTTTTTATTAAAAACCTTGTTTTCTTATGTGTTTTACATTTCTAAAATGGCCAACATTAGCACATCTTTTTCCATAGATCCTCCTAATCATATCTCTCATGTTGATAAGGAAATGATAAAGGATGTCGAGTAATGTACACTATAAATTCTTGATCGTGTGTCTAAATTAATTTATGTTGTTAGAAAACATAAAACACTTAGGGATGAGACTGAGATGGGGAAACTAATATTGACCCTTTAAGCGGTAAAAAATACATTCGAGAGGATCTCCTTCTCGTATAGGGGTGGATATACAAGTGTTTACCAAAGAATTTCCTAAATTTAGTGTTCTTACTATAGGGACTGTTATCTCAAATTTTCCCCCGAAAAAGTTGATCAAACATGACCTTGCATAAGAAAATTGAAATTTCGGGGTTGATTCAATCATGCGAGCCACGTTTCAAATCCAACAGTCATGTTACAGGTGGGACTCTACAATGGAGGAACAGGGTCAGCAAAGGAAGCAAACAACGTCGAAGGAGGCCAGAGGCTCACAGGAGGAAACCGGGAAAAGGCTCGAAGTTTTTGGACTCAGCCACATACGAGTCAACTTGGGGATGAACAACAAACTCGTGAAAGGTGCCACATGTCAGCCTAGTGCAATTCCAAAAGGTGCATCCAAAACAGGGCCCCCAAATGAGTACTAACCCTCCACGTGGTTAGAGCATCAAAAGGTTGAATCGGCCGTCGAAAATTCTAAGGCTAGCAGAAAGAGCCACGTGCCTATACGACACAACTTCAAAGGAAGGGTTAAGAATAGAAGCCCCAAACTTGCGCCAACCCTCCATGTGTCCAAAAGTCAAAAAGGGGATAGAGCCGGCCATTTAAATCAACTAAGTATAAGAAGGGCTAGCGGATGGCGCCACGTGTCTCAATGACACATCTCCAAAGGACAAGCCCAAAAATTAGTCCCTAACAAGCGCCATTCCACCACGTAGTAAGGATCTAAAGGGGGGTCTCATCAACCGTTAAAAATTCATAGACATGCAGAGGGTGCCACGTGCCTCAACGGTGCAAATTCAAAAGGCATGGCCCAAAGGCCAGTCTCAAACAAGCGCAAGCCCTCCACATGTCCCAGGTCCGAAGAGGGGTCAAAACGGGCTATTGAATTGGATAAGGAAAGGAAAATAAGTGGAAGCCTCCACGTGTCTCATTAGTGTGACTTCCAGAGGCACGGCCCAAAGAAGGACCCTGAACTAGCACCAACCCGCCACGTGGTCAGAGCCCGAAAGTTGAACCGGCCCCAAATCAGTTAAGTATAGACATGCCAACGGAAAGAGCCACCTGTGATCTCGGCATAACTTCAAAAGAAGAATCAAGAGTGGGTTCCCAAATGAGCGTGGGTTCCCACATGGTCAGAGTCAAAGAATGGGGCAAAGCAGACCCAAATCGGCTAAGTATAGACGGATCATTGGAGGCCTCCACATGTCTTGTCAACACAACTTCAAAATCAAAATCTGGAGGCAGTCTCCTAATACACGTTGAGCCTCCAAATGTCCAAGGTCAGACATATGGCCCTGCCAAACAAAAGGGACTTAGCCAGAACACAAAGAAATAGAGCAAAGTCACGGAAGGAGCCATGTGTCTCTTCAGCGCAAATTCAAAGGAAAAATCCAAGAGGCAGTCCCCAAATGTGCATCAGCTCTACACGTGGTCATGTTTTAGGTAAAAGTGGGTCTGCGAAGGAAATTTTTCCCAAGTGTAAAGGTGGGTCGGCGGGTCTGCGGGGCATTTTGGAACTTTTGCACTTTTCGCAAAATGGTGCAGTTCACAAGTGCGGGCCCGCGAGCTCGAGGAGGTTTGTTTGCCATATGCAAAAAGTGAATTTTGGGCTTATAGGGCTGCAGGGAGTTTTTACACTTTTGTACAAAAGGCTTAAAGTGAATTTTGGCCCCACGGATCTGTTTTGTAACATTGGTTTTCGCCATTTTTGTATGAATTCGATTCAAATATTCAAATGGGCATATCTTGCGATCAAGTGCTCGAAATTTAACAAATTTGGTACCGTTAGAAAGATCTTGACCTCGTCTACACCCTTGAAGCCTAAAAATTTAATTTTGATAAGGTTAGGTGGGTAAAAAACAAGAAAACATCTTTCGTGCCATTAATGTATGATCAGATTGCTTCAATAACTAGATCATATTTGATTTGATCCACCAGTCTTCCTTCTTCAACACGGCAAACAGACATGGGGAACCATTTTTGACAAATTTTAGGTGGATTTGTAGGGGCATTAATGGTTTTTGGTTGAGATTTCAAAGCAGATTCTGAGTTTTCTTCTTTCTCTCTCGCCTCGATGTTCTATATATTGTAAACACTTCTCATTTGAGAGGGGGGAGACATTCTGGGTGTGGGGAAACTTTGTAAAATTTGTTTCCCGACTCCATTTTGAGTTGTAAGCCTTCTCCTACACCTGGCAAGTGGATTTTATGCTTCTGAGCATCCATATAATGGTATGTGCACCTTCTAGAGCAATAAAATCGTGTTTTTGTGGTGTTCTTCAACCCTTTCTCATGTTTTGTTGTTTCTCTATACCTCTCCACTTCATGTTTGTTTCCTTTGCATGTATTTCATGTTTTTAGGTATAATATGTCGTGCTTCATGGAGTTTCAATTGCGGATTTGGATTTGGGTCTGTGTCACTTCTGTCTGACCTCCCTCATCTCCTTTTTCCTCCCTGTTTCATGCTCCCTCAACAAAGTATCTCGCCACTTCCTTTTCTGGTGTATCACCACTTAGTGTAGGCTCTCTTTCACTCTCTCTCTCTCTCCATGTCTCCTTGGAAAGGTTAGATTATGATTACATAGGTTCTTCCTTCACTGGAGTAGCTCATGGCAGGTAGATTAGGAAGCAGGAACCAACCTTCTCTGGAGGTCCATCTCAAGTCCACAAGTCCCACAACTTGAGAGATGGTCCAATGTTGTGCAATCACATCGAATGCCCCAATCAGATCCAAGCCATTCAAGGGTGCTATGATTTTGTACTAACAGGGACATCATACATGAGCCCCCTAGTTGTTATCTCTATCCCTATGAAATATATGGCTTCCATTACAGTACCAAGTACTAAATATGTCCATTATCCTCTTCCCAATGCATATATCCAACAATTACAAGACATAAAATACTAGGTAACCATTCTTGTGAAAAGAAAATCAAAATTCAATACAATATCTATCAGGTTACACGATAATCCATCAGCCCCTAAAGTCCCTAGTTATCCATTTCCACATAGGTTTTCTCCACCTAAGTTTTTCTTATACGATTTAAATATGAATTAAAACAACATCTTAATGCATTTATGGATACATATATGGACTATGTAGGTAATAATACCTTATTAGCCAATATTTTTCCTTACAATCTCAAGGAATATGTATTAGATTAGTTATATGCCCTTCTCGGAGGTTCAAGGTTTGGAACGTTCATTCAAAAATTTGGGTGATAGTTTCATCTCTCATTTCTCCATCAACATTTTTCAACACCTTCTCTTTTTCCAAATCATGCAAGACAAATAACACAATATAATGAAAAGGTTGTATACTATATCATTCATCACATGATCATGCTCTCCCCAAGTTCTAAGCACACTATTGAGGAATAATGATAAGAAATGTTCATTGTTATCCTTATTTCACAACTTATAGAAGAGGTCATTTTCAGTACCTTCACATCTTTAGAAGACCTATTCCAGAACTCCTTCCAGCCAACATTTTAAAATATGGTGATGATACACCTACATCCAATGCATCCAAATTCTATTCAAATCCATATTATAAAGTCAAACCAAATGACAACAAGAAAATTAATGACAAAACTATAAAGGTTGCATTACAAGATCCACTTATGGTCCTTATTTCAGCTCTGAAATGGCGGTGGACCCATATTTCATAACCTCCTTATAAGATATTGAAGAAATTTCCAGAGTATAATATCATAGAGTTACCTCCACTCACTACATTGATATTTCTAGACCACAAAGCATGAAATTTGATAAACTATATTATGTTTGCCATAGATGTAATAGATATCTAACCAACAAGTTCTACTAATTACGATGTAATATGTAAGATTTAATTTACAAAGACATTATTTATACACAAGACTTGGGAATACCTACTAATACATTGATGGCCCAACCCAAGTCTAAGTTAAAGGTGTTTATCTATCCATTACCTAATCATGCATAAGTTCACAAGGGCGATGAAGTATACATGGTTTATCACATAATACCTCTTATGGAAGCTTACACCACTAATACCTATATTATTAATGGCATTATTGACTTAACTATAGAGATATTTGAATTCATACCATCAATTATATTTTATGATTTATATATTGCTCTTGATGACAAGGAAGAATCTAGACTGTTGTTCATTAAAGAACATATCGATTTGCATCTAATCCAAATCACGATGGTAGATAATGGATCTAGCTATAAGCTATACACTATGAAACTTCTTACTAATTAGGCTATATCACGCATTACCTCAATAACATGACAAATAAGTTCAAGGATTTGATGGATAATGATAGAACCCACTTGGGGGAATAATGATACCTATACATATTGGACCTAAGAGAATCGCCACATGATTCTTATTATTCCCTTCTAATGTTACAATCAACATATTACTTATATTCCCATGGATTCACAAGATTGACAATATACCTCCCACCTTACATAGATGCTTAAAGTATGTACACATAACATGGTGATTACAATTTTTGGTGTTCCTTATGAATACCCTATTTGACCTATGATAATACCCATTACTCTTCATCCCAACAAGTGGTGTCTCATATCAAGGCACAACCTTTACATCTCATTCAATAATTTTATCACATTCCTAGCTAGATTACACAATATACATCGATACAAATTCATCACGAGTGACATTTGACATCCTCTACTCCTTGAGTACACCTTGTGTTACCTAGATGTGTGTAACACACCATAGTTTTGTATCATCCTTACAATCATGACCCATGTGGGACACTAATATAATCTTCACATACATATCAAAAACCTTGAGTTACTATGACTGTTTTTAAGCTGCTACTTACATATTGATAGGCTACCAATTTCGATATTTTAGTATACTATATTGTACATGGCTACACCTTGGATTAAAAAAATGACTATAATAGCATTTATACTTTCGATCCTACATACATCTTACTACTTGATAGTGAGATTAATATTGTAATCATATTGATGATATCATATGATAGTCTTCTTATTCCTCCCGTACTCACATCTATGAGAAAAATCATGTATACATAACCTCTTTTATGAACATAAACTTCTTGTATTCAATTACCAATGGTATTTTATCATGATACAAGACTTATCCTTTTGATACTTACTCTATAGTCCATGACTAGGGTGAAACTGGATGATGCAATACATTCCAGGGGTCTAGCATAATTATTCAGGGGCTAATCATTACCTAGTACCCCATCCCCTCTCTTCTTTTATTTATGGCCTATGGTCAAATGACCTTAATACATTCTAAGTTTTCAGTTTCTTTTTAAGGTTTCTTATGAGAAAAATAGTACAATATAAAAAAAAATACAAAACCAATATGTGTAAGCATATGGCTTATTCATTACATAGAATTAGACATTGTCTTTATTTTGGGTTATAAATTTACAAACCCTAATTCCTATGCACTTTCTCCTTATAGTACACATGAGATGGTTACAAATACCCTTAATCCATGGACATTCATATACATAATTTGTGGATTCTTTAAGCCTCATACCCTGGGGAAACCCAAAACATTGAGGATATACATAGTGTAGACATATAAAATATCGACATAATTAATTTTGATTAATTTGTCCCACAAAATCCTGACATCATCGATATCTAATTAATCCCTTTCTTATAAAATACCACATACACCGTTTATCCTAATTAATTCCATCATTTATCTAATATCACATCATTTCATCATTAATCTATTTAATTCATTATTATATCCCATTATCCCATATTAATCCTTATTATCATTTTCTAGGAATTTAATATTCCTACACCTACCTTATAACTAGCCTCTCCATGCAATAACATCATTAAATCCTGATTAAACCTAAACTAATTAGTCCCACCTCCTATATTTCTTGAGGCTTCTACTTCTATAAGTCTCTCTAACTTTCTATCATTCTTTATTAAATTTTAAATTTAATGGATATTTCTCCATAATTCTAGAATTTTCTAATTTTCGAATTATCTATACTCTTATATCTTCTCATTCAATACTAACCATTGATCTTCCATCTCTTCTCCGTTGAATTTTAAATTCAATGGATATTTCTCTATAATTCTATAATTATCTACTCTTCTATCTTCTCATTTAATATTAACCATTGATCTTCCACCTACTTGGCAAGATCATATCCCTCCATTTCTTCTTCCAAAAACTATAAATTGGCATGCCACTCTCCATGGAAGAAAATATTGAAACATCCTTGAGATATACATAATCTCGGGAAATCCATAATAAATCTCAGCCATTTTATCCTCTATCAATCATCCACAATCTTCAATCAATCCATCCATCATTAATCCACTATATCATCCATTAATCCTTTGTCAAGCATCAATCAATCCAAGCAAATCAAAAGGAGGTATTGCCCAAGTGCTTACTCAAATACGAAGCAATCAATACATCCATAAGAAAATACAATACAACAAAGGAGGAGTGTTGAATTTTATTGGTATGTGCATGTATTAACTCTCTCACCCTTTACATCTCTTGCTCAATCATGAGGTATTGTCGAAAGGATTAACATAGGAAAGCAATTTGTTTATTTTCTTATACTCACCACTAATCTTTTCCACATTACATATCTGGAGCCCACTATTTTGAAGACCCAAAATATTTTATATTTTGTATATATAATCTTATATTTTGTTTTCATTTGCTTGTATATATCCCCCTTGTGTGCTTGTTATATCCCAAAGGTGAAACTGTGTATGCTCTCCTCTCGTGTCCTAGGGCAATCTTCAGGATCAAAAGTGGCTAACCTTCCCCCTTTTTCACTTATAGGGGTAACATGACTTGGAAGTGATATCCACACACTTACCATAGTCCTAGGAGTCTCATGACTATTAAATTCACCTCCACATATATAGACACACCCCATGTTCTCACGAGGTGTATAGATCCTTGGAGAGTTGTCATTATTGGCTAAATGCTTGCTTGTTTAAGAGCGACGTGAAGTGAGGGGCTTCCACATCCCAATACCCATGCCTTAGACAACATCCTTCCAACATAAAATTTGGCCCCACGTACCACGAGGTATATCGAGGATACCCCTAGCGAGCTCATATATCCTATTCTAGGAAACCTTTTGGCCGCATATCAAACTACAGTGCAAGGAGGACACACTCCCCAAGATTACTCACTAGTTGACCCCACATTGATGCATAGGTAGAGAGCCAGTTTGTGACACCATCATCGGTGTGTGGTATTAAAAGTGGACTATAGTTTGGTTACAATCCCACTTGACTAGTTAGGGTGTGTATTGCATGTTTGTTGCTTGCTTGTGAACACTCTTAACCATCCTATCACCTTAAATTTTTAATCAATCAAACATCATCATAATCATTCATCCTTAATCAAATAATCCCAACACAAATCCTATCACCATCCTTAATCAACCAACCTAATCCAAATCTAATCCCCCACATACCCTATCAAACCATGGCCTTTGATCCTCAATCCCCATCCTCTCCAAACCAACATCCAAACCCCTACCTCTTTTCTAATTCCATCAACCAAGATATCCCATCATCCCCCACCCATCAAATTCAATCATCTCACTTTGATCATAAAATCCCACACATTATCCAACACCTTAATAAACAAATTTTAAATCTCACATCCTACCTCAACCAATCCCCTCCTCCTTATCCAAATCAACCATCCCATGTTGATCCTAACATCCTAAAAACCATTCAACAACTCAATCAAAAAATATACGATCTTAAATCATGTATCAACAATCACCTCATAAACCATCATCTCCCAACCAACCCCATCCACAATTTCCCCTTCCTAAGATACATATGCCTCACCCCATTGACTTCATCTTTTAGGAACCCAAATCATCTCAATCCACACCCTGACCTAATCAACATAAACCACTATCCCCGTAATCTAATTACATTGGCTTCGAAAACCTTACTAACTTTGACCTAGACCAAAAGGACATCCTTTATGTCCTTGCTAATCTAGTCACCAGTCCCAAGCCCACACAACCATCCTAAATTCCAACCTCCAAGTCCCCTATCAATCATCATGACCTACACCTTCCTCCCATAAAAATTCATGCAGATAATCCACAACCATCCCAAATCTCATCTCTTAAATCCAATCATCGCAAAAACTATAATCAAGTCTCATTCACATATCCACAACAATTCCAACAACTTAACAAAAAATTAGTATCCCCCACATCTCATCTTAGTCCTCCATCCTCGTCATCTTCATCATCCCAATCCGATCCTAAGGACATTCTCCTAGATAGTCTGAAAGCCCCTAATCCACCATAAAATTCATCCTCTAATCCTATTTCATCCCCTCCATCACCTAATCTCAATCTTGTCAAAACTATCTCATCCACCATAACTTCTAAGTCACCCTCATCCCCTTCTATCACTAATCCTAAACCATCTAATGTGGCTCCTACACCACCCTCATCATCTTCATCCACACCTAATACTATCTTAACCCCTTCATCACTTAAACCTAACACTATCCTATCCTCTAATCCTATTTATCTCCACCAGCCCCTAATCCTAAAACATCTAACGTGACTCCTAAGTCACCAAATCCTAAACCTAACAAATTCAATCCCAATCCTACCCAATCTAATGAGGCTCCTATGCCATTTTCATTTACTTTACCCATAAATCAACCAAATTTAATGTGGTTTATACACCACACCCATCTCCCAAATCTCCTTCATCACCCAAATATAATGTGACCCCCATATCATACACATGCCCTTAATCTAAATCTACTAATCCCAAACAATCTAATCCCAAGCCAAAACCATCTACCTCAAAACCACATACTCCAATCAATCCAATATCAAGCAAATATACTTCAGCCTCCAAGCCTAAACCATCCACTTTGGCCCCCAGGCATAATCCGTCCCCTTCATCTTCTAATCCACAACAATATAATCCAACTCATAAATCCAAATCAACCAAAACATCTCATAATCCACCCAATTCTTCACCTTTACTTCCTACTCCCCCAAAACCATTTAACCAAAACCACTTCACTCCTTTAGGAGAATCCTTGACCACCATCTTCCATCGTCTAAAAACCTTCAAGATGATCATCCATCCCCCAATAAAATCATACGATCAAAACCTTCCCAAACCATCTTAGTATCGGGAACACTATTATTGTGACTTCTATCGCACCCATGGACATTCGACCAACCCTTATATGCAATTTAGGTCTTATGTCCAAAACCTTATTAACCAAGGGCTTCTTGTCCTTGTACCTCTTTATCCACCACCTTTCCATCCCAATCATCTCCTTGACCACTATCCAAGTCCCACTCGACATCTAAACATCATCAGCCATCCAAATCTCATCATACATCCAAACATCCCTCACCGACAAAAAACCAAAACAAATCTCACCTCCCATCCTTTGTTAAGTCTGGCCTCTTAGCAGATGACCAAACTATAACTGCCAATCTCATGATGACCACATGACATCATCTTCACCATCCAATTCATACCCTATAGCCAAAAATATGTTCGCTAATATGAAACATCGAGGCAAAGGCTTAGGCATCCATGAACAAGGCATTCGTGAACCCATCTCCCTTCATCAAAATATAGGTCATTTAGGATTAGGATATAAAATTGACACTAACAACGTCCCTCTCACTAATTCCACTCCTCTTTTTGATCCTACCATCCCACCCACTCAACCCAATCATAAATCATTTAATCCCCCTACAAATACCAAACATCTAAAAATGGATTGAGCACATAATTGTTCACCTACACATGGATGTTCTTTCCTTCCCACCCATCCTCATTCCATCCAACATCTACATCCCTTTGCATATAATCCATTCTTATCATCACATGCATTAATATCCTCTTCCAATCCATTCGCTTGAACACTCAATTATCTTTTTCATACATGTGGTAAGACAAAATTACCTACTAGAACCGAGTGACCTTGGTTTACCATTACCTCCAACATTCAAGCACAATTTTCCTCCTAGAGATCCACATGCTTTAACACACTTAATAAATTTGTGGTGAAGACCCTTAGGCACGTCTTTTGACACTCTAGCCAATGTAATCTCCACATTCATTTCCATCCCCCATCAAACCACTAGTGATTCTTAACCCCTTAAGAATTCTCAAGAGATTGGAACCTCTTTATGAAAAAAAAATTCCAAATTCCAAATATCAAAAATAAAAAAATCATATCAAAATTTAAAAAATCAAATAAAATCCACCTCAAGACTCTCTCTAAGGGTGTTTCCAACATCTCTACAGGGGCTATGGATGCCTAGGTGGTAGTAGAGAAATGTTGTGACAAGAATCAAATGCATCTCCATTGGGGATATGGACACCTAGTTGGAAGTGGAGCAATGCACAACTTAGCCTTCCATTCACCCTCCATCCACCTATTTGACTTAATCACTCCTTATACATTGGCTAGTTTTTCTTCACATATTACCCATCAAGTCTTCACTTCAAGCGGTAATTAAACATCACAATCACATAGACTTTGATCTTGCAAAGACATGGGGCTTATGTGTTTCCAGGTATTTTTAGACCTTGGTCGCACTTATGTTTTATTCCAACTCTTTCCTTACAACATGTTCTGTTATGCCAATATTTTTTTCATCACTGATGTCATTTTACTTACATCCATCACATCCACATCCTTTTTCCCTTAGGATCAAACATTTGTGGGAAGATGATGATCCCTTCCTTTTCATCCAATCCTCCTCATGTCCTTTTTCAATTGTCGTCATCATGACTAGGGCCAGCCTTACTATCATCCGCTGGGGGCATCATTCATTTTAGATACCCGTCACTTCCCATCCTACCATACACCTAGGGGCCAAATCAAACCCATCCTTCCATCCACACATGCCACCTTATTTTACACTTAAGGTCACACCACATATATACCTCAATCCATCCCCCCTATACCTGGGGGCATATCTTATCATTTTCCATATACCCCATCTTATCTTATACCACATCCCTCGTCCTATCTCCCATCTCATATCCCATACAATCCTAACCAATTAACCCATCCCTATCCAATCCAACCTATCCAATTTCCCTCAATCTTTCCTTTTCATCTTACCCAAACACACTTTTGGACTTATAGGAGAAAGTCACATCCTACCTTACATCCCTTCCCATCCCCCCATGAGTTATCTCATCTTGAATCCTTTCATCTTACCTATCCTTAATTGTTCCCCCCATCCCAAATCCAAAATATCAACATCACATAATCTAAACATCCAAAATCCAAAATCTAAAAATCAAAATATTCAAAAAATCCATCAACAGATCACAAAATTACACCACAAAAAATCCAAAAATGCAATGTGTGTGTTTTTGCAAGTGTGTGTTTGCATACTTGTCTGCATTTACTTTTTGGTTGATGATATGAGGCCACTTTTTCTAATCCAATGATATGAGGACCATCATAATATTTATCTGTCTAATGATATGAGGACAAGGCATCTAGAAATTAAATCATCGTGGTCTTAATACCTTGGTGCATATTGATTTATGCCATATCATTAATCACAATTGCTAATGATGATAACAATGGGCATTTTATGGTAGCACACCCCCTTCTATCATCATCTTTTATCCTTATCATCATCCACATTGAATCCCCGCCATCATCTAACTAACTATCTAACC
Organism: Taxus chinensis; assembly: GCA_019776745.2. Taxonomy (NCBI): domain Eukaryota; kingdom Viridiplantae; phylum Streptophyta; class Pinopsida; order Cupressales; family Taxaceae; genus Taxus; species Taxus chinensis. The sequence goes on from CM034146.1 coordinate 186,573,578, forward strand.
TCCTCACCCTCTTATCTAATTAATCCTTTATCAATCAGTTAATATCCACATCCAAATCTTATCATCTTACATCCAACATCTAAAATCCTCACCCCTGGCTGGGGCATCTTCTAAAATTCTCTCATCAATCAAACTCAAACATTATTTCTCATCACTTCATCAATCATCATCCCAATCCTCTCCTCATCGTTGTCCTGAAAACAATCCTCATTATCTCATCCAAATATCATCAATTTTTTAATCCTCCAAATCCAACATCATATACCCCATATTTTTATCCATCCAATCAATCCTCAAATATAACATCCTCAACTCCCACATCCTTAAATCTAACATTTTCAGATCCAAAATCCTCAAATCTAAATCCCAAATCTTCAATTTTAACCCCTTGATTGGGTCATCATATACTTCAAAATCCTCAAAACCTAACCCCTTGACCGGGGCATCTTCTAATCCACCAATCCTAAATCTTCACCCTTGTCATACATCATTGATTGGGGCATCCTATACTCTAAAATCCAATATATCCTAATATTATAATCTTCTACTCCTCTAATCCTCTCTCCTATAGTTTAATCCTCTAATCCCACATCCTCATCAATATCCTAATCAACATCAACAATCCTTCTATTCTCTAATCCTGAAATCCAATATACTTAATCTCAACCCCTTGACTAGGGAATCCTATAATTCAACCCCTTCAAATCAATCTTCTCATCCTCTAATCCTCTCTCATATACTAACTCGTGCCTCTCCTCTTTTTGAGAGGTTTCCCAACTCATTCCTCCACACCTAACCCCTCGAGGGGGAACCATATCACAATCCTGACATCTTCTCTTCTTCTTTTTTGAACAGTCATGTCTACGCAATAACCATTCAAAGAGGAACAAAATGTAGACATCTAAAATGTCGACAAAATTAATTCTGATTAATTTGTTCCGCAAAAATCCACATATACCCTTTATCCTAATTAATTTCATCATTTATCTAATATCCCATCATTTCATCATTAATCTCTTTAATTCATTTATCTAATATCTCAATCCTTATTACCATTTTCTAGGAATTTAATATTCCTACACCTACCTACCCACCTACTTTACACCTACCCTACAACTAGCCTCTCCATGTAATCACGTCATTAACTCCTAATTAAACCTAAACTAATTAATCCCACCTCCTCTATTTCTAGAGGCTTCTAATTCTATAAGTATCTCTGACTTTCCACTATTCTCCATTGAATTTTAAATTCAATGGATATTTCTCCATAATTCTAGAATTATCTATACTCTTTTATCTTCTCATGCAATAGTAACCATTGATCTTCCATCTCTTCTCCATTGAATTTTAAATTCAATGGATAATTCTCTGTAATTTTAGAATTTTCTAATTCTTGAATTATGTATATTGTTCTATCTTCTCATTTAATACTAAGCATTGATCTTCCACCTACTTGAAAAGATCATAGCCCTCCATTTCTTCTTCCAAAAACTATAAATTGGCATGCCACTCTCTATAGAAGCAAATCTTGAAAAATCTTTGAGATATACATAATCTTAGGAAATCCATAACAAATCTCTGCCATTTTATCCTCTATCAATCATCCATAATCTTCAATCAATCCATCCATCATTAATCCAATCTATCATCCATTAATCCTTCATCAAGCATCAATCAATCCAAGTAAATCAAAAGGAGGTGTTTCCCAAGTGCCTACTCAAATATGAAGAAATCAATACATCCTTTAGAAAACCCAATACAACAAAGGAGGAGTGTTGCATTTTATTGGTAAGTGCATGTATTAATTCTCTCCCCCTTTACATCTCTCGCTCAATCACGAGGTATTGTTGAAAGGATTAGCATAGGAAAGTAATTTGTTTGTTTTCTTATACTCACCACTAATATTTTCCACATTACACATACACTAGGGACATATTATATATAGAATTACCTAAATCATATATATGCTTTTAAACTATTCCATTGGTGATACAAATATTCTATTTCTTATCTTACAATTCATTGTATTTTATAATATGTGTCACATTGTGCTTCATATGATGATCACATTGTTTACTTCTATATAGTAATTTGACATGCTCCAAGTTTTTTTGTTTTTGATCACTACTTATTAAATTTTGTTTGTTTCATATTTATATGCTTGTTTGACTGATATTAACCATACGATTTTGTTTCTGGCTCTTACAAATTGTTTCATACATTATTTTTTCTACACACATTGTTTATTACACATTGTCTACTACACTATTATCTTTGCACACTTGTCTATGTAGAAACTCAAAAATACACCTTGTGAATAAGGTCTTGTCATTAAAAGGGCATCTAGTAGCCTTACTAATAAAATATATAAACACTATAAATTACAAATATACCAAAAATTTAATAAAATACATGAAAAAATAATAAAAGCATAAAACACTAACAAAATAATCAAAAGAAATAAAATGCACCACATATATCTAATACAATAATAAACAAATCATACTCCACTAGGCATTAATCAAGCACACCTAATCACTCAACCACCAACATCAAATTCCATCCAATTTATCTATGCACTAAGGGCCTAAAGCTCACTCACCTACCTCTATTCCCTGATTCTATAAAAAACGTTCATAGTCCCTTTTTTACCCTTAGACATTTTGATCATTTTATCTCTCTTACTCGCATATGTTTGCTCACATGTATTCCCAGAGGTGAAATAAAATTACATGCAACAGATACAAATATATGATAGTCAAATTTTGAAGAAATTTTGCATAGGACTAAATCACTTAGGCAATTCTCGTGTGATTTTTCTAACGTTCTACACAATCATCGTCACTTATTTCAACACCATTTTCTAGGTCCACATGGTCCTTTGATCAGGTATATCATTTATTTTATGTCATTTAATCATTGAATTATTTTAGTTTCTTATCATTTCAATTTTATCTACCTTAAAATAATAAGGGATTTGATTGAGCTAGATTCCTAGACCGCCAAAAATACTAATCCTTTTAAAAGTTTATATTTTGCATATTCAAGGAGATGTTATTATTTAATTATATGGAGAAGAACCGAGATACTATGTCCTGTAACTTGACAATGGCTCCCTAAACCTATTTCTTATTTCATATGCCAATTTGATTTAAGTTTTATTGTAAACATCTAATAGTTGTATGCAATCTCATTTCATTGTATACATTTTGGTGACCATAATGAGACCTAGATCTAAAGCAATCTAGCCTCATTCATCTTTTCAATATAATACTTGTAAGTTTATGTAGCTTTTATTCTTTTTTTCCTAATAAATTTTTTCATAGTTCTAACTTCATTTTCACATATCAAAAATACCCAAAAAAATACACATGTTAAATCGCACATGTGATTAATATGTGATTCACAAAACCAAAAATATCAATCTTTTTTTCTATCTTCTCAATTGATTTGTGTGTGTTCCTCCATCATGTTGTAAGGTGGTCTAAGGAATCAAAAACAATTTTGATGTCTTAGGTGGCTACTTGAATTTCATCACCAAGATTCAATTAGCTTAGAGCCCATATGTCACCAAACTATATAAATTCGAGGAAGGATTTTATGTTCTTGGTGGAGCTCCAATGAATTAAATGGAGTGACGTGTGGGGGAATTCAACCCTCTGATACCCACACCTTAGACAATACTCCCATAACACAAACTTGGGCCTCATGTAGTGTAAGGTATATCGAGGACTCCCTTTTAAAAGAAACATTTATATCTTAGATTAGACAATCTATTTTTTGTGTTATGTCTCGTAGGACAGGAAAAAAAACATTCCATAAGATTACCCCTACGTATCCATGTGATAATAGACTTGTGTTATATCAATGGGCTACAAGGAATACATACAACCCTTTTGTTAATATTAGGGTTTTATTTCTCATTTATTGTCTTGTTTTCACACATCTCTAATTAGTAAAAAATCTAAAACACTACCATCTATTTATTTACCCATTTTTCCTATCTTCTATCACTATATCTCACGCATTACACCTTCTCTCGACCCCTAAATTCACCTAGATTACTTGATTTTTCCACACCAAAACACCATTTCTTTATCCACCTATTCATCCACATCAGTTCCTAACATGTCCATGCTCTCCTTAATCACTATAATGACTCCCAAATTACTATCATGCTTCTTTGTTGCCCCTTCTTATCACTAACTTGCCTTCATGCCACCGGACCATATGAATTTTTCTCTGCAACCACCACCCATAACCTGGTATTACAGGTGATTACCCCTTCACTCCTCAACCCTATCCACCCTCCCGATCACCCAAAACCCCACCTCTCGATCACCCCAGTGATTTAATTTCAGTCTCACTCCACCTTAATGCACTTGATCACCCAAACAATATACCATCTCACAAATTCACCATCCCACCACATATCTAAATCAATCCCACATGGTTTGTAATTACTTGCGTAATTTTCTTACACCCACATGATTCACTTGCACCTCGTCATATTGCTTAGGTGATTTTCTCATATCCCTACACCATTAGTCACGCATGCCCAAATTGTTGGGGTGATTCACATTCACCACAAAGATCACCTTTATCTCCTCTTGAAATCCCCACCTCTCCACCTTGTTACCATCTCACAAAACACCCTCCAGCAAACCATGCCATCATACCAACACTCACATGCATGAATATCCCTATCGTACCTAATCTCCCACATGACTCGTTGTTACCACCATTATTTACTTTGTTTTATCACTTGTTTCCACTTTTTCCACCACATATTTAGTTACACATTATCACCATCACTCCTCCACAACATCACTTATTCAACCATCCAAACCCCACGCCAATTTCTTCTACACTTCCTCCACCACCACTAGAATGCTGACACTTCGTATGAATTGCTCATGTGATCTCGACATCCTTGCTTCTCTCTACACCACTTCCTATCACCATCAACCCACTTAATGATGTACCTCTATCACATCACTTTCATGATTCTCATGTAATTGTTGTTTTCATACCAGATGAGTAACCTATCTACAAACTCCACTCCACTGCTCGATTGGTGTCAATCCTGCCACCACAATGATGCTCTTGACCCATAACACATGTTTTTCTTAACCCCACACCTATCATAATCCACTTCATAGACTCCATTTCACCTTGACTCACATTACATCATGTCAAATCACTTTCATTGGATCACCCATCCAAATTTTTCCACCAACACCTCCACCCACCTAATCAACAAAATGACATTTCCCATCATGCCCACCCTCCTCATCCCGTCTCCTGGACAACCTTCCCAACATCTACCTCAATTTTTTTACCCCTACAAATTATTTTCTCACACCACACCACATAATCGCTTGGGTGATTAGTGTTTTCCAACCCTTATGTTGCATGTGCCTTTCGACCACCTGCTATAGACACTCAAATTTGCTAACTTATCCTTTGGAAATGTCTAAAACTTTGGCTTTTGTTCCTATGCTAAGGAAAATGCTTACATTATAAGATCAATTTCCATATCATTCCCTCTCTCATGATTTTATTATCTTTATGGACTATAATTTTGTTCATCCATGTAATATTAAGCAAGTCAGCCATAATGTGATTTATAACCTATTGAAGCTTGTATAAGCAAGCCAGTTATACTTTATAACTATTGAAGCTTGTATAAGCAAGCCAGTTATACTTTATAACTCACCTGGAATTATCAAACAATCCTATTGCAAAAACATACATACTAAAACACTCAAGGTTATTCTAAACATTCCTAAAGCAATTGCACACCCTTTAGAGTAAATCCCACACAGGTCTAAAGCACGCAAATTAGGTTCAAGAGTCTAGCTTTCTCCATTTCAAAACATGCGAAGGTCCTAGAACCATGTCTCAACAAGAGCAAGTCACTCCAATCATTGTAAAATGTCTTCAAGGGACCAAAGGGATTAGTATTATCATTTGAAGCACACCACATCACACTACTACCACACTAGGTATATTTTCTATTCCATAGTTATCTCGTTATCTTTATGTCAAGAGACATGAGGGAAAACACCGGGGTTGGCTTAGATTACGTACACTACTTGCATCAATAATAGGATAACTACATGAGGATTTATCTTAATCAATGGGATGTGGTGCAACACCTAGATTTTTTCAGAAGGGGTCAACCATCATGGGTAGTTCAACCTCACCTACACATGGATTTCTCATTTTATTATCTAACAATTTTATGAAGTTTTTTTCAGTTCTCTAGTGTTTCTATTTGATATAAGTTATTACATGTGGTTCCAAAGTTTTTCGGTATCTAGAGACAGACAATGACACTCATTTATAAGCCAATAAAGGGAAAGTAAAGTTCTACAACCCCAATATGCATAGGTCAAGCTTGTTAATAATATCTTCACATATAATGAATGAATAATTCTAATAATATACACAATATAATGAAGATCAACACAACACAAGAGATACTCATGGGCCAAAATTCCATTATACTCATTATATTAATAAATAGAAGAATGCCCTTAAGGTAGGGCAACACCATGCAATAGTTTTTAAGGAAGGAATAACTCCACAATCTCCCGATATGAGAATTCCACTTCAAGGGGGATACCTCCAATATCCTTATACCAAGTAGAAGACTCAAATCATACATGACATACATCCTAATGATACTCATCTCTTTTATATAAGCATGCATTACTCTTGTTTTGTGGGTAACACATAATCCCAATGTACGCCAATTCATTACCCAATGTACTAATCTGATAAGGTGCTTATGTGAACCCATGTATTATAAACATATAACTCACTAAGTGGGATGTGTACCACATGGTAGTGTCTCCATCAAACCATTTATATTATAATATCATATCCCAGGGTAAATAACAATCCCACAATCCTTGATATGTTTCATCTTTGAAACATGAGAAACAACCATGTAATGATTGTGCTTCAAATCATTACACATGTGTTGATGTGCTCAATCATCCAACCACCTATATATGATCTTAGTGAGTGATACATCTCTAAACACGGTTCCATAATTAGTTTCAATACTCTAGTCGATCCATGTTTATAGTTGGTCCTCCTCAGCTTCCATGCATATTCATAGTAATTATTCTTGTGATTATGTGTCACATAATTATTGTTCCAATGGTTACATGTGTAATAATAGTGATTGTTCCTCCAATGACCTGTAAATCCATACGGATGTTTCTATGATGTTCCCTAATATGTCTCCCTGATTGTTGCCTCTCATGATGATGTAGGTATCTATATGCCACAACCTTAAGACCTACATATTTTTCTTTTACTTAATTTTCCTCTTCCACCTTTTCAACTACTAGTGTCTTTGTATCTAGATTATATGAAGTGTTATTTTCATTATTTTCTTAAAATTCTATTTATTCTTATTCTAATTCTTCTTGATTCTCTTTTTCGTCATTTTCATATTCATCCACATACTCTACCTTGACATTTCTTTTTCTTCAATAAGTGTGATATCTTGCAAGGTGACCTTCTTTCTCTTGTACTAGATCTTTGTGAACTTAATTTACCCATTAATTTTGATTGTTACCAGCATCTCTAACTAGGGATATCCAATAACAATACCATCCATATCAAAAGCATTAAAATTTGAATGTAAAACATATTTATCCTTAAAGAGCTTAAAATCTTCAAAAATCTGAATCTTCTTACCATCCACCAGAGCCTTCTTTGTGTTATTCACTTGAATATGTAGATGTTGAGCTACATACATGTTGATTAAGGTTTATGGAAACAATTACCTTTTTCCTTTGAAAATACACTTGAAACTAAAATATTTATACTTCTTTATTTAGAAATACACTACTTAAACTCTTATCCTCTATTTGTTCTTCATATTGATCCTCTTCCTCTTCTTCTGCATCATCTACAACCTCTTCATCGTTATCATTTTCTTCTTCTTCTTCCTCATTCATAACATCATGATTTTCTTCCTCTTCTTCTTATTCTTATTTCATGACCCGTCGAACTAAGAAAACTTGTTCAATTTCCTCCCAAGACCAATCTAACATATCATGTTTTAACTGAGAGCACCAAGTTCATGTTGAACATGAAGCTAAAGATGAAAAATAATCAATGTCATTCCATTTTAAAAATATTTTTTCTTAAATTGTATCCACCATTCTCTATCATCAATATCACCATCTCTATAGAAATATTGCATCCCCATGATGCACACAAATTAGGGTTTCAAGAGAAAATTCCTTTGACAAATATTTGAACCTCTAATTTATGAAAAATGTCATCCTCAAATAATAAAATATAGATAATAAACCCCCTTCGATGTTTTGATATCTTTTTGAAAATGAAAACAACTTAGAAAAAATCCAAAAATTGTGTCTATGGAGTGAATTTGTCAAAACACCTAAAACTGCAAGAACTTCCTCAAAAAGAATCAAAAAATTATGAAACTTGGGATGTAGATTACTTGAAATGTTATAAAACTCAAGCAATACAATTATAGAAAAATTCCTAGCTATTTTCAAGATATTAACAAATCTTCAACATTGGGATTACAACCCATTTTTTGCCTAAATCGATGCTCTGATACCACTTGATAAAATATTCACATATGTAAACGACTAATTCAAACAATATGCAAAATATAATGAAGACTAACACAACACAAGAGATATTCATGTGACTATATCCCTAATACTTAATATATTCAAAAATAGAAGAATACCTTTAAATTAAGACAACGCCATACAATACTTGTTAAGGAAGGAATAACTCCACGATCTCCCAATATGGTAATTACACATCAAGGGGGATACCTCAAATATACTTATACCAATTAGAAGATCCAACCCATACATGATATTCATCCTATTAAAACTCAACTCCTTTATATAGGTATACATTACTCTTATTTGGTGAATATCATCTAATCCCAATGTAGGCCAACTCATTACCCAATGTACTAATTCGATAAGTTACCTATGTCACCATATATTATAAACAAGTAATTCGATGAGGGGGATGCATGCCACATTTTGAAATCTCCATCAACCCAAATACATCATAATACAATATGCCAAGGTACACAACAACTATACAAAACAATCCCAGATTATATTATATCCTAGACTGATTTGTATTGTCCTGCACAAGAGTATTTTCTAGTTCTAGATTCAAATATGAAGCATATCCAGATTCAAAGTAGTCTTTTCACTCAATCTGCATATCCATATCACCTTTTTATCACTCTACATATCTAAGTACTTATATTTTCTTATTTTTTGAGATATTGTTATATTGTTTTACCATTGTCCAAAGTGTTAAAAACTTTCTTCTCAATTGTTTGATTAATGTTTATCAATTTATTCATAATATTCAACCTGTAACATACCTTACATCCTCACATAATAAATATCACTATATATTTTTAGGGTGTAAGCATTTCTTGAACCCGACTCTTGTTTGAATGCATCACTCAAACCCTTGTCACCATAGGGTTTTTCCTCTTTTTCTCGGTGCACGGTCCTTTATCTTAACTCAAATATTTGTTTTTATGTGTTTCATAATGAATTTTCCTCCAAATATTTTAGTATCTTTACCTCAAGCCTAAGGTTTCACTCCCTTGCTTTGATATGGGATACCATTCCTTTAACTAGGTCCATGCTCATGCTCAACACGAGATAAAGGGCTTGTATGTTAATTCTACCTACTTCATGGCTCACACGACTCCTATTTACATTAATATACAATCTAATATTATTCATATTACTACACAACATTGTCCTCGCTTCGCACTTTCACCTATGGTTTCTAAATTTAAAGTGGTTATTAGAAGACATAATAAACAACCGACTTGGGGTAATCCAACTTTGCCTCCACCACCTATTACACCTATTAAAGCATCATTCTCCTTATAAAGGATATTATATATCATAAAAATTAATAAATACCCCTCTAAGATATCCCTTTTTGAACTACTACAAAGAACACCTATTTATAATGATATACTATATGAAGCAGTGTAATCTATTATTATGCCTACTGATATGTAACTTGTTTCTGTTTCATCTATTATGGATACATTCAAAATTATTGATAAGGATATGAATTTTAATTCTATTTAGGTCCCTTCTCAATATGACACTGATCAATACTATCCATTGCTTGTTACTACCCAAATTTAGGGATTCCTCATTAAGCATGAGTTGATTGATAACGGGTATGGTTTGAACATTTGTCCTAGTTTTATACTTTTAAAAATGAGTATTTATATGATGCCATTGATATAAATATTACTACTATGTGAGGCTTTGATAATATCATGTTATATACACTAGGCAGTATCACCTTATATATCTTAGTTATCAGTAAGAAGATACTCATTACCTTTCACATCATGGACAATACTTTTCAGTACAATGTTCTCTTCGGATGTCCTTGGATCCATGATATGAAGTTTGTAACATCTATTATATATAGATGTGTCAAATTTATACATAATAGTTATGAATATACTATTGTTGTTAATGTTAAACCCTTCAAATATTGAAAAATCAAGTCATCTAACTCACATATGTATATTATTACTCCACCTTTGCAACCCATTCATATGAATAAATTACATACATATGTGGTTAGTGAGACAAACAATAGCTCTGAAACTACAAATATTTTGTCTTCCTTAATTGAAAAATCCTTGAGTCAATCTCATACCTCTTTTGTTACTACCCCTCATGACTTGTTAACTAATGCACAAAAAACAAGATAATGTTGTTGATTATTACCCAGATAGCAATGAATATTCTATTAAAATTACTAAAAACTATTTACATAATCTTAATTTCAATATTATCGGTGAAGATGAGTTTTTATTTCATTTTCTTGTTGTCTTAACTAGTCTAGGCACTATTGTCTCAAGTATGTTATGACCTATACTCCTATATAATTAGTTAATTCTAATACACTCGTGGGTTCACCTAATAACAATGGTGGTCATATAAAAATGGAAATTTGTAGCCCTAATCGTATGTAACATGATATCAATTCACTTGATCCTACCTACTTTTAGATCTATTATCATACCAATGTACATATAGACACACAAAATCTATTAGTTATTTTTCTTGAACATAACTTGTTTACTTTATCTCTTTACCTGACAACATGATAAACCCTTTTGTAACTATCATTGTGTATCTAGACATAATGTTGATCATTATCAAGCTTTGATTAATAACGTCGATTTACTAAAGGCCAATGATACCATCACCATATTGCGCAAAGAATCCTTGTAATTAAAATGATCATATTCAGTGGATAGTAGAATCAAACAAGTGCCCACACTTTGATACTTTTACTAGCACACTTTATATTCATGGTAGATATCAGGAACATGTCCCACTAAATTTGGAAACATACAATAATATATCTACTTATGAGGCATTGTACACCCTAGGTATTACTCCATTAGATATCACGTCACTTATCACACCATCTTACACCTTTCATGGTTATATCATGCTCCTTATCACTTTTGACTTACAATTTATCACAAATAAAATATGATTCATGCCTAACTCTCAGCCTACTCCTTTCCCTTAGGTCCTTCTTGGATATGATCCTTAAAAGGTATTGTTTATAAACATACTCTTAGTATTACTTTCCCCTTGCTTCACATCGTGATTACTATTCATAATGACGGCCTTCTTGACTATTAGCCTCATATGACACATTAGACACATATTAAGGCTTAATAAGGGCCACCTTATATAGAAGCAGACTATATCATGGCATTATATCATCTTTGCGAAATATGACAATTAAATGGCCCTTGTTTTCAAAAACTATACAATATGGTTGGTCCCAGGATTGTTGATTTTGATCTTGGTATGAATCATATCCTTGGTGTTAAATAAACTTTTTTACTACCTCCTTACCTATACATATCTAATTTCAAACAATGCAAAACATTCAAATATTTTCACAGCATATGACTTGATTTACTAGCTCTTTACTTTACATATGTTGTTTTTCATGTTGGTTTCGTAGATAACATATTTTTCTATACACACGCATTCACAATGTATGTTGAGATTGATACAACACACACATGCATCGATTGATACATGATGAAAAGTGTCAACCTAGTCCATTCCTAGTGACATTGATCATTTGGGGGTACCTCTTACACTATACATGTGCTTTTGTTTCATTGGATTTATTACACTTCCTCATTGTGCCCAATTTTTTATATTGTATGTGTTATATTTTGGGCTAACACACATGTCTTGTGTAGTGCTAAGTTATTGAGCTCTATGTGCTCTTTGACTAGTGTTTGTTATATATTACACTTACTTGATTTCTAGATTACTTTATTATTCATGTGCTTTACTATTTAACTACTTATTGTATGTGACCTAAGCACATTGATTGTCTAATGACATTATGGGTGTCACTTATTTGTGGTTTATACCTCTTATTGATGTGATATGTTTGTGTACCTCCTTGTATACCTTTTTATTTGTTTGTGGTTTGTGTCCATCTTATGTTTACCTTGTGAAAATTTTATGTCCCATGTTTGTGGTTTTATGCCTTCATATGACTATTTTGCATACTATTTACTATGTTAGTTTGATTAACTATTACTTTATGTATGTGCTTTCTTCTCTAACACATGATTATTATTGTTATTATTGTTTGTTGCTTATTACATATTTGTTTCTATATGTACCATGGTATCCACCATATGCATCTCTTGTGCAGGAATAAGATCATAAAGTGGCCACCACTATAACCTTCCATGTGATACAACACAAATTATCATATTTATCCAACATGGGTACTCATCATCTCTTTTGATCTATACACTCAAATGTTATATAACATGTGCCTCAAGAGGTGGGGGCATTCATCGGGGTATACTATACATCCAAAACTGGTATAGGCACATTATAATACTTAGACACGTATTCATATAGGATACAAACCTTGAAAAATAGGATTAAATACATAATAAGGACAAAATTCATACTAGTATAGAACCATCCACTAAAGGAAAAAAACTACAATATGTTATGGCCCTTATAATAAATTTTCGTCTCAGGGGAAAATTTATAGAAAATTTTAGCATCTCATATTTCTACAAGAAGTTATATACATTTTACATAGATTCAAACTTAGATGACATGATTCATAGTAGAATACAAGGGGCACAAGTAATTCATTCCTTCTTCATTAAATTACTTAGATACAATTATAGATACATGGTTTGGAGGAGTGGGCCTCCTTCTCCTTTGCATCATTCAACATTTACATAATCAAACTTGGTTATTATAACACATAACGGGGTCATGGGATATTTATTCCCTTTCAACTTTATGTTATTTACAAAAAGGGGCCTAGACCCATCTTTAGTGGTGAGCTTTGTGGGGTTGGGATATATCGAGGTCGCTAAAAACTATGTAGGTTGTTATTTGTTCCTCTATCTCTACGTGTGGGAAAATTTCAAGGTGGCTATACTATGTACACTACTCTTCCCTCTTAATGGGGTTATTTCGTTCCTCTCCTCTTCGATGTTGGGTCATGTGTGCTCAAATTCCCTCTTACTTCATATTCACCGTAAGTAAAAATTCAAGTCTAATCACCCTAATAATTTAGTAACTCAAGGAAAATCAAAATCTCTAAGCACAACAAGAACAAGTTCTTCTCCCTCCAAAAAGTAAACAAGTGTATTCCTTCCATGTTTTACATCTTTGTATTTTACTATGCACAAATTTAAATTTACAAATTTATAACTATTATTTCACATTTGAGTTATAATTCAATTTCTTCTATAGATATTGACTACATGTGTTGTAAGTTTCATCATGGGACATGCCAATAGCAACCCAAATGAAAAAAACTATTAAGAAAATACAAAGTGTGTGTGCACTCAAGTATATTTTTCCTTCAAGTATGTAATTTTCAATTCCACACTTAAAGGGGGGGGAAGGGGGGGATGTATACACTCAATTTTGGTACCTTATCCTTTGATAATGAAAAGTTTGGATTTTGTTCCTATGTTAAGACAAATTCTCACATTCTAATATTGATTTACATATTTGTCTTTTTCTCATCACTTGCAAATCTCTATGCATTGCTCTATCATGCATCCATGCAATATTGATTATCCATAATAACAATCTATCTCTAATCATCTTTCTCAAAATTTAACTCTATCATCATTAATTCCTATTTAAGACCATAAATAGGGTCATGTCACACTACCATCTAGTGCAACTTGTATAATCCCATACCCTCCCATCTAATAAATCTTTTTATAATTAAAAAATCTTATATGCATCATCTCATATTCTCTTAGCTGACCATAATGTGAATATCTAACCTATAGAATCTTATTTAAGCAAGTCAATTGCATTTTAGAACTCGTGTGACATTCTCAAGCACTCCTATTAAAAAATGTAAACACTAAAGAATTCAAGGCTCTCCTAAATATTCCTAAAGTAATTTCACATCCTTTCGAGCAACCACCATATAGGTCTGAAGCACTTAAACCAAGTTCAAGAATCTATATTCCTCCATTTCCAAGAATGCGAGGACCACTATATTTTTGTTAAGAGACATGAGGGAATACATAGGGTGTTTTTTTAGATTGCATACGTTACGTGCACCAACATTAGGAGAACTACATGAGGCTTGTTCCTAATTGAGGGGATGTAGCGCAACACCTAGATTAGTGAACAGTGGGGGTTCACCACGAAGGGTAGTCTAGCCTCACCCACACATGGATTTCTCCTTTTTTATCAAATGGTTTTATAAATTTTATTGCAAGTGTCTGGTGTTTCTATTTGTTATAGGTCATTAGAGGTGGTGCTTAAGTTATACGAGCCCTAATGATGGATAACAATACCCATTCCCAAACTATCAAAAGTAAGTAAAGTTGTAGAACCCCACTATGAGTAGTTCCAAAATGGTAAAAAGTAATCCAAGATCACATTATGCCCTATAATCAGTTGTATGGTCCTGCAAAATAACATTTTTCAATTCTAGATCTAGAGACGAATCATTTCTAGATTCAGAGTAATCATTTCACCTAGGTTGCATACCCTCATACCCAGATCACTTTTGTATCACTCTATGTAGCTAATTATTTATCTTTTATTGTGTTTTGAGTAATCAATATATTATTTTATCATTGTGTAATGTATTTAAATATTTATTAAGATTATATGATTATTTTTTATTAACTTATCCATGATATTCAACTTGTAACATAATTTACATCCTCGCATAATAAATCTCACCATATATTTTTAGAATGTAAACACCTACTCATGTTAATCACCCTAGCAATTCACTTTCAAACTATTGATTCTACTTCCCATTGTCTATGACCACCACTCACCCTTACTTCTCTCATGACCACTTATCTCACCATGCCACCATCATTTTCTCTTTCCACTTGATCACTATAGCACTTAGTGTTTTGTCACCTCCTCCTTCTTGAATCACTCCTAATCCACCTCTAGGTCTCATGTTTCTTACCCACCCCACCCACCTTTACTAATACTAAATACCTTTGTTTGTTATAGTTTCCCCTTCTCTCAACATCCAACCCCCCACCAATCACTTCCACAATTACAAATTTACAACTTATCTCTGCCACTGTACTCCACCACTCTCCGATCTCTTCCTACCTCCGTCACCTAGCCACCTCTAGCTATGCCTAATCTGCCAACTCACTTCAATCCCACACCTCCAAATTCCTCTTAGTACTAATTTGGTCATCTATCTCACCTCACTTTCTGAACTCCCACCTTCCACCCATAGTTCTTCTTTCTACCTAATGTCACTTGCTCATGTGATTCATCCTCATCATGTTCCAATTTTTGTATATTTGTTTGGATTGGATCAAATTTCTCAAGAATTTCATACCCCTCTTTTCTGTCCCTCCTTCCATTATGTCTACCAACTCACTATCATATAAAACTTTGAGTGCATATCCTCTTTCAACCCCCACAATGGCTTCATCTCTTCATACAAAAGGTTCAAATGAGATTTGGTCACCTCTAAATGGAAATATTCCCCCAAATACATCTCTTACATCGATCTTCATAGAAACCCATCAACTAACATTTCACATGGGTCTCCTACTTCAAGAAAATCTATTCGTCCATATGTTCTCGTTACTGATCCCATCTTCACGACCACCTTGAACCAAAATCTAAAGGCCCTTGTTGCATGCTTACATAAAAAATCTTACAAGTTGGTCTATCAAGTATTACATATCACCAAGGTTGTAATGCTTACCTCAATCCCCACCACTTCTATGGTGGTGGCCAGCCCCACCACTCCCACTATCACATCCCTTCTACCTAATCCCTTTCCTGAGCCTCGTATCTCGTAAACATCTAATATGAACCATCCATTGTTGTAAATTCCCAACATTGTGTCCTTTAGCATTATGTAATCTACACCTCCTGTGTATTTCACAATCTCATTTACATATCCCAGCCCTCGTATATCACTCACATCATCTACACTAAAAAAAAAAATAACATTCACACCAATGGTTCTCTTCGTACCCATTCCTTCTCTTACCCCACTATAATTGATCATCATCTTCTCCATCTAATACACAAACTTGAATTTGAAACTAGGATTTGAGGCTCACAAGTTAACCTATAACCAAATTTACACCAAACCAATCCATCCTACAATCTCTATCAGGAAATATCCCCTCACTTCAAAATTCCCAAGTTTGATAAATTTAGCAGTATGGAGGATCTAAATCCATTCGTGTGTGTTTAAATATGCATGTTATCTTATCCACCATGATGACAGGATTGTGTTGTGCACATTTCATCTTTCACTGATCAACCATTCCGTGGATTGGTACATGAGTATACCCCAACATAACATATCTTCTGTCAAGGATCTCACCAATTAATTCATGGACCACTTCTCTATCAATATTTCAAAAAAGACCACCTTGTGTGACTTGTCTAACATAAAATAATTTGACAATTATTCCATCATAGACTACATTTCAAATTGGTTAACATTGGTACATAAGGTGGCATTCCGTCTCTTATTGGCACAAATTAACACCCCTTTTTACAAAAAATTGTGCCCGCTATATCCCATACATTACAAATCCACCACTTTTATACATTATAGGAGTCCATTTTAATGGATAAGTGCATTGATGATGTTCATGTCAATATCAATGATGTTCCATTAATTCAAATGAATACCATTTTGAAATTTCTCTAGGAACCTATACATGTTAACCATGTAATCCTTCAAGATGACAACCTAATTTACTCCCCATATTTTATGCACACTACCTTTTAATAATCATCATCCACCACTCCTAATAATCCTCAACTTAAGTCACATTCTCCTTTTCAATCTCACAGTATTTTCTAATCTTAAATACAATTCACCCCTACCAAAACATTATTCTATCATAGTGAAAATCACCAAATCATGAAAGTAGGTACATGTACAAGATTATTGTTTTCCCCATGTTTGTACTAAGGGGGGAATGTTAGCAAAACTATATTAGTGCTCTACATGTTTGTAATTACCGTATGGTACCTTATTGTTACTGGTTAGTAGGTTAGTAAATATTGTTATAGAGTTTTTATAATATGTAGACACCTAAATTCCACTTTTGCAATAAGATTGCTAAAAGCACACAAATCATTCTCATTTTTACCATTTCCATTATAATTAGTGATTTCCACTAATTAACTAACTTTTCTTACCATTTTGCTCAATTAATGACACATTTTGATTGCCTAACCTCTTTCGCATTCAGGGTGCCAATTTACGATAAATCATAAGTCAAAATCCTCTTCCAAACAGACAATTAGCGATTATTAGCTAATTAAGCCCATTTACCCTTATTTTTGTCAATATACCCTATTATTGGCTCAAACCCCTCTTCCAACCACTCAAAATCACCCCACTTCCTTCCACAACATCTCAGAAGGCTTCAAAATTTTATCCTAGCCTCCTAATTGACCCTAAGTGGTTCATTAAGGCTCCTCACATCTTAATCACTTGTTAATTCACTAATTGTGATTAGAAAACCTTAATCATGATTATCAATTCTTAATCTACTTTGTGCTTTTAGTCCCACATGCACCAAGATGTTAGTTTTCCTCAAAGGAAAAACTATAAAAAGGACTAACCACATACTTTTAAACTTTACACCATGCTTTGATTTGCATATCATATAAGAAATATGATTAATAGCCAAGCCCAATCTTTGCCTCAATTCTTAAATGGGGTTAGTAGATGGGTATCCAATATGATCTTATGGTCATTGTTGGAGAGACCATCTCACCTTCCTTAGAGTAGCAAAAAAACCCCAATTTGATTGCTCCTAGATCTATTTAGGTCTAAGCTAGTTAGCAATTGAATGTTAAGTAGGCATGCTTTAGCCAAGATAAATTGATACATCATGTTAGTTTTTTCAAGCATTCCATTAAGCTTTAATCATTTATGTAACTATTTCAATAAGTATTTGTTAATTAGATTATGTGGTGTTAGTCTTGTTAGTTTAGCTTTGCTTCGAACTTTTAGTTGTTTTCATAATAAATAACTTATAACAATTATTTTAGAATGAGTTTCAACAACTCGCGTAGTATTGGTCTGAGGACAAATTAATTTCCTATTTTATAGGGAATCATCTCCCTATATATTTGTAAGTTTTTCATGATGAATATTGAACATAGCATAAGATTATTGTGTGTAGAATCTCAAGTTTTCTCTTTAGTTAAATATATCCAAGGGTTGTTTATGTGGAGCCACAAGATTATCCACTTGGATTTCACTCTTTTTGATCATGTCTTGAATGATATTTCACAGTTGGCGGCACTTGTCTATATAATTTCCTTCATTCGATGATAGACATACTTTTCATTTGGTGGATGCCACAAGGGATTCAGTTGAGTTATATTTTCTAGTTGGATGTCTAAAAGAGAACTCATTTGAGCTTAGGATGATGAATTGCAAGCTAATAAGATAGGATATTGATACCACACATATAGGAGGAAAGATAAATGTTTAACATGCACACCAAGCAATAGTTACCCAACCATGTGGAATGGTCATGCACACAATTACCATAAATATTGTGGTTGTCACCTTTGGAAGCTGTAGAAGTGCAAAAATATATAGAACTCAAGCAGTAAAGATAACAATACATAATAGGGTTGTGACTATCGTACATCTTATTCTAGCACCTTAAATATTTTACAAGATTTCATTACATCTCTTTAAATATTGTGGAGTGGAAAATGCAACAAAACACGTTCATAAGTGTGAGCTCGTATGGTGTGCTGAAGGGATCACTTCACTAAAGTGCAAAACAAGTCAATTTACCAAAACTTTATTAGAACACGCACATACTTGGTACTGTAAGTATGACCCTAAAAAATAATGGTTTAATATGATAAATTGAAGGAATTTTTTTTTAAGAAATTCAATATTCCTATATTTAAGCAACAAGATAACTTGATATTGAAGGATATCCACCTAGTGTTGACAAAAAGTGTGCATATACATGATGGGTAGTTTAAAATTTTGATTTCTAAATTGTCTTATGAAATCCACACTACTCAAAATGCACATTGGTTTATTTGAGGGTTGTGTCATTTTGTTGTTCCCTATAGCATAATACTTTCATAAACCTAGAGAAGCACTTGAAATAATGTTGCACGCAGAAGCAGTGGGAAGCACTGACACTATAGTTAGCTCATTCGTGGAAGTGTAGATAGTGTCAATGGAGACCTTAGTAGAGAAGTTAAACTGATAATAACACGAGAGAAAAATGTAATAGGATTTGGTGTATATAATATGATATTGAATTCCATACAAAGACAAACTACCCCCAAAAAAATGTGTGCATCATGTTAAAAGCATGTGAGATTTATGTGGAAGGTTAGGATATGAGGAATTGTCCTCTATTTTAGTGCGCTACCCAGACACAGGTGTCCCTTTACTACAATATTTGTGATGCACATATGCACAATACCAAGGATTATTATGTAATAGATCAATTCCACAAGGTTTGAGCCCTGGGGCTAAGACATGCATTGGTAGGGAAAAATCAAGAATACCATGGAGGAAATGCATGTAGATGTGGTGGACACATAGGAGGAATATTTATACAAAGGACATGTCATAATTATGGGTCCCTAAATCATAACCAATGAGACTACCTTGCATTCCAATATGTGTGTATTGCTATGGAGAATATAAAGTAGAAAATTCTACAGTCCTATATGCCACAATAAAGGAGAAAAGTGAAAAAAGGTGCAAGAATGATACAAATTTAATTCAACACACTAAATGAATGGAAGGAAAAGTTAAGTGTGTTAAACCTCGCTCAAGGGACAAAAGTGAATATCACTACTAGAGGAACCATTATATATGCGCAATATTTTGAGACTCCCTTGGAGGCCATTAGGTATGAAAAACCCCTGTCAAATAAATGATACCTAGATGTGCATCAACAAAAATAAGTTTTTCAAGAAACAATGACGCTAATCAGGGATCTCCGAGAAGAGATTGAGTTTCTCAAAGAGGGCATGCATGCTAGAAATAAATCCGGTGACATCCTAGAATTTAAAGGGTCTAAAAGGGACAAATTCCACGAAGTTTGTAAACTTTTGTGCATTAAAGGAATCATTCCATGATTGGGCATTGGTTATCACATCAAATCAAAGAATTTGCACTTGGAGAGCACCTTGGTTATGTGTAGAGAAAATATATAAAAATAACACAAAGTAAAGAATATGATTGGGAAATCATGGTCGATGCTTATATAGATGGATGGTTGATAAGTGACATCTTGGTGCACACAGGTGCAAATTTTAAAATTCTTATAGTCAATGTGCGAAATAGTATGGGGTGCCTCTTGCTTCATCCATCTCCACATGTCTTATTCATGGAAAACAAAACTCACACACTACTCGTAGGTGTCCTAAAAAATTCCATTATTAGAATTATGGGGGTAAGAATCAAAGGGGACTTCAATGTCATAGAATTGGTTGAGACAGAAAATTTCCCAACAATCATTGGCAAACCTTGGTATTATGTGAATAATGTATACTTATAGTTTGGGAAGTGATGCACAAGTTTTGAGAATTACTCTCGGCCTGTAGTCATTTCAAGGGATGATAACCAAGGGCCACTATACATCAAAAATGACAAATATAGGGGATACTTGAACCACATGTACAATATCAATGCAATGATTTTGGGATATTTTGAACCGACCTAAGGGTGTTACAGTGGGATGACACACATTTAGTTTTAGATATGACAAATGTAGCTTGTGATAAATGGTCACAAGCTTCTTATGAATTGATTGCACAAGATTATGGTATTGTAAATTTGAAGAAATGGTAAATAATTGGCGTAAAACCAAAAAATAGAGTAAAGAATGTAAGGGGCATGGGAAAAGAGAATATAGTCCCCGTGCTACAATACCAGGTTAGAGGAAATATACAACGCTTCCTTCTAGAAATGAAGGCCTATTGTAGACACAAAATCATGCACTTTGGGTATCTATTTAGTCCTCATTACATACTATTATTCATATGATTGATAAGTAAGAAAAGTACTAATCAACTAAAGGTGAGGAGGAATACCTGTGAAATGAAGGTGGAAGGTAGAATGTGTGCATTCTGATTTCCCGATCCAATGTTGATTGTGAGAACTTCCTTTTTGCTAGGAGGAACTACCTGTGAATGCAAAACAAGACCACAAGAAGAATATTAAACAATATATGTCAGTGGACTGCCTAGCGTATGCTAGATCCAGGAAGTGTGATACTTCCTAGATGGTTGTCAATCCATTGTTTATCAAATAAATGAACAGAAATGCAAGAAATAGAGGTCCTATTGCTAACAAGTTGATTTCGGTATCTCAAGTTATTAACAATATATTAGATTAAGTCGAATATTGCAATACAAAATTAGATCTAACTGAGGTTGGGTTATGTTTTAGGTTGGGTAGGTAGCCAAGGTGATTAGAACAGGTCAGGATCAGGTTTTGGGTGGTTTTGGGTTATTTGGGTGAAGGTTATTAGGTCACTGTTATAGGTAGGATTACCAGTTACAGAGACCAACGTCAGTGTGGGTATGACCGATGTCGGTCAAGGGTGACCAGTATCAGTCACTGTAGAAAATCACAGAAGGTCAGAAATAGGTGTTCAAGCCTTTTATAACTTCACAGGAACCGAAGAGAGTGTGTCTAGGATTAATAGGTGTAGGAAAAGGGGTCAAGAAGGTTTGAATGGAGTTTGGTAAGGCTTTTGTAAGATTTTGGGATGGGTTTTGGTTGACTAATATGGCTTGGGTTATTTTCAATGTGATCGATCATGGTATGGGGATGATCGATGTTCATCAAGGGTGACCAATATCAATTATTGTGGAAATGAACTTAACATGGCAATGGAGGTTTTGGTGTTCTTTATGGTTATACAGAGGACCTTAGAGGATTTGAATGTAGTTGCAGGGAATAAGCGAGGTCTCAGAGGTTGAATGGGAAGGGTTTCAGGGAGGTGAGAAGGAAAATGGGTAGCTTGTTTGGAAAATGAAGGCATGAGATAATTGGGAGATGAGTAACATAAAGAAATAATGAATGGAAATACAAGTATTTGAACAAATGAGAGTAAAAGGGAATTCTACTTACTCGATATCCCATGCTTGCAGGTTCTGAATGGATGATGGTGAAGTGCTGAGGATTTTTGGTAGAGCCCAAATATTCTGTGAATGGCAGTGCTTCCCAGAATGCTCCTGTGAATGCCAACACTTTCGGATGAGACTCCAATGCTTGCTTGGGCCTCTGGCTAGGTATACTTCTGTCTTCTGGATATGTGAGAGAACCCTGGTTCTAGCTTGCATGCAGATCTTTCTCCAAAACTCAAATTTTTCCCAACCCCTAGAACAAGGTTACCAAAATGAATATATGGTAACCGATGACAGTTTAGGTTAACCGGAATCAGTTTAGGGTTAACTAGCATTGGTTACAGTGGAAAATGCTAGGTTTTCCAAAATAGTAGATCTTGGCTATCTTTTGGCCAGTTCTGCCCATTGGTTTGGGTCTAAAATGGTATTTTCCACTTAAGTAAGTGGGCATGCTATTAGAGAAAGAATAGACATCTAATGTTAGGGTTAGACTAAGTCTCAGTTAGTTAGGTAAGTAGAAATTGAGTCTTAGTTAAAAGAAACATGCTAAGAATAGGTCCATGATGAGGTGTCTAGGTGATGTGGCTAGGTGAGGTGGTCAAGTGAGGATATTTATTAAATTAATTAAATTAATTAATTCAATTAATCATGTGCACTATGGGATATGAATATGTAAGGTATGGTTAATTTAATTAACGGGGCTATAAGGGTGGTACGACCTAATTTTGGTGTCTACATTTTGCCCCTTTTTGTCACGTAGCTTGTATTGGTAAGCGATGCTGACAAAAATAGGAAGTGATTGCCCCATGTGTGGGTGAGAGCGGGGTTTCCCCAAGTGTGGGTGAAGGTGATCCCCCTCAAACCAGGAACTGATGAGGTGTTATACAGAATCGGTGAGTGGTTTGATAAATGTGTAGTTGGTGTGAGTTAAGGTAGGTGGGGAAGAGTATGGGTGCTTTGGGAAAGGGTAATGGTCAACTTGGGTAATAGGTAAGGGGTTGGGGTCAAATTGGGTAACAGGTAATGGAAATCGAATGCACGCACACGTATAGACTGCAACATGGTACTAGGTTGAAGAGCTTATCAAACTCTACATCATCCAAGGTCGATAGGTTTATCCCAACAAGGTTGAAGTGATATAGGTATCCAAGGTATAGGATATGGTCTGAAAACACAAACATAGGTCAGGTGCAAGAACGTTTAGGTATGTTTCGGTACACCAAAGGTTGTGTTGGGATAAATCCAAGGCATAGGATAATAGGAAACAACAGGTAGGCAAGGTGCAGTAACAAGGTCAATGGTCATACACCAAAGGTTAGGTCAGGATAAATAGGTCACAACAAGGGAAAGGTATGGTTGTTAGGCTAAAACAACATGGGTAACAACATTGCAAGGTATAGCGAGTACGCAAGGTCAATGGTCACACAAAGTAGGTTCAGGTCTAGGTAAATAGGTCATGGCACGGGTAAGGCCAAGGTATAGGTAAAATAACAAATCCCTAGAATGTAATTAAGGAAATGTAGGGGTAGTTTGGGCTTGTAGGTAGGTTGCAATAAGTGTGGGTAAGGTCAAAGGGTATCTGGAAATAATGAGTTGAGGTCAAAATGGGAAAAATGGGGTGAAAATGGTAATGGCAGGTAGCCGATGTTGGTTATAAAGTAACCGACGTCAGTTTGGTATGACCGAAATCGGTCATGTCGAGTTAGGGTTAAAAAAAGGAAAAATCCATATTTTACAGATTCATTTTAACTTGTTGTCATTTGTGAAAATGACAGAGTGGTAGTGCCTTCATGGAAAGTGACAGGACAAGGTGAGAGTTGAGTTGGTGAGCCTTGGAGTGGGTGATTGGCATTCGATTGGCGGGTCCATGAGATTAGTTTGAGTGATTGGATTTGTGGGGAGATTCGAGGTAGATTTGTGTCATGGCAGAGGTGGGAGAGGGTTTGGGTGGGCCACCAACACAGTGGCCAGATGTACCACCACGCAGACGACACTGAGATGAGGTAGGAATCGATCTGATTCCATTCTTTTGGTTGAAAATAATGTGTTGAAATTGGTTTGGGTTAAAAGGGTTTTGGGTGGGAGTTTTATTTTGAATTTTTGGGTAAAATGAATTAAATGAGGGAGGGGGAAGGTCCAATGTAGCTTAAATAGGGTTGGTAATGAAGTTAGGTTAGGTTTGGGTAGGGTAGAGTAGGTTTGTAGGTTGTTTTTAGGGATTTTGGTAGACGGGGGGAAGGGGGGTTGAATTTAGGTGTTGCGACAGAGACCGACATCGGTCTAAGGTTGGGTGACATTGGTTTTCTTTAGCCGGCATCGGTCTGGTCTTAGGTGACCAACATCAGTTAAATTGAACCGATGTCGGTTAAGGATAACTGGTGACGGTCAGGGTGATCGGCGCCAATTAGGGTGGATGAGAAATAGGGGTAAGAAAGGTTAGGTGGGAAAGAAAAAAATAGGCGAAAGAGGGGAATGGAGGGTACATGTAGAGAGATGGGGGTAGAATGTTAGCGTTGGCGTAAAGGATAGGTAAGTAGGTGAAATGATGTTTTTAGAATGGTGAGTCATGATTGCAATGGGGTAGGAGGCTGGTAGGTGAATTAGGTAAAATGGGGTGAGTAGGATTGGTGTGGTTAGGTATGGTTTGGGGGGTTAATAGATAAGTGA
Source organism: Taxus chinensis (assembly GCA_019776745.2). Classification (NCBI taxonomy): domain Eukaryota; kingdom Viridiplantae; phylum Streptophyta; class Pinopsida; order Cupressales; family Taxaceae; genus Taxus; species Taxus chinensis. The sequence continues at coordinate 186,598,981 of CM034146.1, forward strand.
AGGTTGTCAGGTTGTAATAATGTTGTGGTTTTGTTGGATGTAGGCTAGGGACCAGCTGCGGATGTGGGATAGAGTACCACCTCTGTTGATAGTGATACGGCTGAGTGTGACCGCGGAGGAGTGGAGGCACGTGACGGATGTTGGCTTGAGTGGGATCTGATGCTACATGCGTGTAGCTCGAGATCCGAGTTTGATGGTCATGCTCATCGATAGATGGGACACAGCGACCAATAGTTTCCACTTACCGACGGGTGAGATTACTGTCACCCTGGAGGATGTATATAGGATCCTACGACTACCGATAGTTGGGGAGATGGTATATTCTATTACTTCAGAGGCATCAGAGGAGCTGATAGTGGTTATTTTTGGAGAGGTGATGGTGGAGCTGAGGTACCATAGTGTGAGCCTCAGTTATGGAGAGATGTATGCGGCCCATCCTAAGGAGATGAGGTTGGTGGTCTTGATGATGGAGGTAGTATGTTGCTTCACCTTACCAGATGTGGAGGGTGGGAGATTCCCATGAGCACTGATGGGAGTTCTCCAGGACATGATGGAGGAGTGAGTCCATTTTTCCTGGGCACCGACATTCTTGGTGCAACTGTATAGAGAGTTGTGGGCCTATGGGAGGCTGCGGAGGTTCAGCTTATGTTGTACATTCCTTCTACACTGTTGGGCATACGAGCACATCGTATGTGTGCATCCAGTTGGTTTTCCCCGACATGATTGGTTTGGGGGTGGCTTAGTCAGGGTTGGTTACAGGTGATGGGTACCACTTGGTGGACAACACAAGGTGATGAGGGCCACACATGATGTTGCACATTATAGGTGAGTGTTGGAGGGGTTATCTGGGGTTGATATTGTTTGGAGGCCATATGTTGGCTTTCCTTCATACAGGCACATGGTAGAGGAGTTGGAGGAGTTGTAGCTGCTCAGGTGGATAGAGGGGCATCGTGCTGGTGAGCACAAGATGATACCTATAGATAGGGTCAGATGGATAGTTTGGGCTACCACAGGATGTGCCTCCACCATTCCCACAGTATAGGAGAGATGACGTGGAGAGGCCTATGTCTCTACCACAACCGACTGTGCCAACAGGGTAGGAGGAGCAGGTGGTGGACAGGTGGATTGATGATGTTAGGGTCATAGATAGATATAGGAAGTGGTGGGTGGCACAGCTATGGGTAGCACCACCAAGGCTAGGGAAGCCTGACTTAGCCACCATTATAGTATAGAGGGATACCTTGCAGGGTCAGGTGGCCACCCTTCAGACATAACTTGGAGTATTACAGGGGAAGCTCATAGGGTCAGAGGCACAGGTTGCCACTTTACAGGTGTAGGTGGTAGCCTTACAGGCCCAGGTAGCACAGGGACAGGTGCCCGCACAGGGTGGGGATGGTGATGGGGGACAGGTATCCACCTTACAGGCATAGGTAGTAGGTTTGCAGGGCCAGTTGGCCACTGCACAGGCTCATATTGTGGCCCTACAGGCCCAGGTTATAGCGTAGGCACCTCCACAGGCTTAAGGATAGGGTCCCATATCACAGACAGCAGCGAGACAGGGTCCCATGGTATAGGGAGGAGGACAGGGTACATAGGTACAGGGTCCAAGGCCAGCCCTAGCAAGAAAGAGCTCACAAGTTGTTGTGAGACCTATGGTACCACCTCAGACAGTGTCAATGGAAAGGTTCAGGGATGCCCTGAATGAGGCGTGGTATTACCAAGATCACCTAACAACCTCCGAGATAGATGTCCCTTCCTATGCAGAGTGCAGGGAACAACAAACATTGAGTGAGAGGATGAGATCCCACACTCATAGTTAGAGAGTATAGGGGGCTGACGAGCCCAGAGATAGGGTCAGGGTGAGGCTACTAGTTCATGGAGGCCAGACCTAGCTGCGGGCCAGGCGGAGATGAGACCGAGACCCATAGAGGGTGGAGAGATGTTGGTAGGGCACTAGACAGGCAGAGAGGAGGAGATAGATGAGACTGGTCCTTAGGGTCTCAGGTGGGGTGATGATTAGTCATTTGGTATGATTATTATTTTTGAGATTTTGATATATATATATATCGGCTTGGGAGCTGAAGATAGTGAGGATGTGCATAAGTTTTTTTGAGATTTTTATCTTATACCAGCCTGCGTGTCAAAGATGGTGAGGATGTATCATGAGAGTTTTGAGATTTATTTATTTTATTTGTGTACGTATGTATGGATGTATCATGAAATTTTTGAGTTATATAGGTATTTATTTGTATCTGTGTATATGTGTATTAATACACAGACTCTCCCATTTATATAGTTGATGATGTTTATTGAATGGGTGATGTACCTTTAAAAAAAAAATCCATTATTATTGTGTATTTATGGAAACTAGGTGAATTAGGCATAATTGAGTCTAGGTCAGTTAGGCATGGTGGAGTTTAGGTCACTTAGGCATGGTTGAGTTTAGGTCATTTAGGCATGGTGGAGTTTAGGTCATTTAGGCATGGCATAGGCATGATGGAGTTTATGGTTGAGTTTAGGTAAGGTATGGAGTTTCTTGATCATGGTAAGTCATGTCATTTGGTCATGGTGTTGCATTTGATTTAATTTCCAAGTTGTTGTTTGTATGGAAAATAAATGATGATGTATGATATGGTGATGTTATAAAATGGTAGGTATGTATGTTTTTATGATTGTTTAATTTCCAAGTTTTGTGTAAAATGGAAACTAAGGTAGAATGTGAATAGAAAAATGGGGGAAAATTGGTTAGGGTAAAGAGTGGCCGAGCTAACCTCCAAGGGCCCCATGCCCTCGGAGTGTTTCCTACATAGCCCTAGTGAAAAGGGGCCTCAGGCCAATGTAGTTCTCCCGTAAGCTAGGGAAGAATATGATATAGAGGAATGGGTTGGTAGGTTTTAGGCATGTCTTGAGTCTAGGTCATTTAGGCATGGTTGGTTTAGGTGATTTATGGTTGAGATTATGTCAGGCATGGTTGAGTTTTAGGTCAGTTAGGCATGGTGATGTTGGTGAAAGAGGAATTCTTAAAGTGTAGGTGTCGATGGTCTAATCCTGTATAGGAGAATCAACAAGTAATGAAGAAGGTGAAGGGTAAGAGGTGACCAAAAGAGCCACCTAATTGGAAGAACCATAACAAGTCTACCATACCAAGGTGGGCTTATGAACATAAGACCCTCAAGGTGTTGCATGATTGACTATGCTAAGGGTGAAGAAAGTCACATGATCACGAAATGTCATTTTTGTGGCAAGTCCCTTGAGAAGGTAGGAAATTAGGGTGAAAAGGAAATGAGGTGAAAATGGTTGGTTTTAGTGTAACTTGGTGTGAGACAACAGGCCTACTTGGCAAGAGACCCAAGATCAAAATAGGCAAGTCCATGACAAAAAGGTTATCATTTTCTCTTTTTCTCTTGTTTTTGATAGACTGATCGATGCGGGAAGTCTATGTGGGATGAGTATATTATCTCCTTGAGGTCTTTGTGAAGCTGATCGATGCGGGAAGCTTCTGAATATTTTATTTTATTTTTACAAGGATAGTCCATTTTTATGATAGACTATGATATGGCTAGCTTTGTATATTTGTCCCTTAAGGGAGCAGTCTATTTATAGCGATAAAATAGAGAGAAGAGATGTACCTTTTGAGGGAGTCGTCGCTTTGTTGGAAGTTTGATTCAAGGATTTGAATCTCATTTTGCTTTTGAAATAATTTTGCTTTTTGGAAATTTAAGTCATGAACAAGACTATAGAGGAATATTAGGCTCTTTTTTAGAAGACAAAAACCATAGCAAGCAGAGGTTAACTATGAAAGAGATGCTTTCAAGTGATGAATGACCATGGGATTCCATCTTGAAAAAGATGAAAAGTATCCATGAAAATCATGCCATGAGTAGAGTCGTGGTACTCATATTGAAGATAAGGTTGAAAGGTGATGGGTAATCACATGATTTTTGTTTAGTCATTGATTACAAGAATAGGTAATATGCAAGGTGAAGGATGCTCAAGAGATGAGCTTGAAATAAACAGAAGGTGATATAGGACTTGATTCAACAATAGAATGGTCGAAGATGTAAGGCATTGAGGGGTTCAGGTTTGGGTTTACCTTCGAGTGAAGACAAATGATAAGCATGTGATCCATAGGTATGAGTAACGATATAGGGTCCAAGCCAATTAGGAGAAAATTTTCCCCATTTACTTTTCTCTTCTTTGGTTACATGTTGATTTTCCTTCAGGACGAGGTCACCAACCTGGAAGGTTCACTCATGGACATGTTTTTCATAGGCACGTTTGATACATTTTTGGTAGATTTGGAGATGATCAAGAGCATTAAGATGACGTTCATCTAATAACTCAAGTTGTGCCAAACGGTCCTAGCGAAAGTCATCATTGTTGAGCATGTCTTGGAGTGAGATGCAGAGAGATGGAATCTGGACTTCGAGAGGCAAGACAACCTTGGTACCATAGACCAGAGAGAAAGGTGTGTTTTCAAAGTGTGAATACTAGTTGCATAAGCCCACAAAGCGGAAGGAATGTGTGTATGCCAGTCTTTCCCAGTATTGTCAACTACTTTCATAAGAGTTTTGTTTAAGGTTTTATTGGTTGATTCTGCTTGGCCATTTTTTTGTGGATAGTAAGGTGAAGAGAAACTGAGTTGAATGCCAAAGGTGTCACAGAGTTTTCGTAGGGTTTTTTTTTGAACTGTTTGCCATTATCAGTGATGAGACAATGAGAAACACCAAAGCGACAAATAATGTGATGGTTGATGAATTCACAAATTTTCTCGACTTTTGTAGAGATGAGGGGGATGGCTTCTACCCATTTAGTGTAGTATTCAATAGTGGTTATAATCCATTGATGGCATTGTGAAGAATGAGGATTGATCTCTCTGACAAGATCCAAACCCCATTGAGAGAAAGGCCAAAGGTCTCGTGTGACCTGTAAGGCATGACTAGGTGTGTGATGAAGATTAGCATGTTGCTGGCATTTCACACAACGTTTGACATAGTCACAACAGTCACGGTTAAGGGTGGACCAATAATAGCCCAGGAAAAGGATGTGTTTAACGATAGCTAAGCCACTAAAGTGACCTCCACAAAAATTCGTCGTGAACTTCCTTGATGGTGTAGGGAATTTCAGAACTTGTAAGGCATCGTAAGAGAATACCGTCAAAGCCATGTTTATAAAGAAGACCACCCATGATGACATAGTGAGAGACACTTTTGAGAAAGGCACATTGTCCATTACGAGTAAGATATTGAGGTAGAATGGAAAGGGAAAGGTAGTCTACAAACTACTTATACCAAAGGTCACGTGGGTTAGGTGTAACGGTTCCAATGAGGTTGACGTCTCGAAATAGATAGGAAGGTGATTACAACCTTTGTACTATGACAAATATTTTGGAGTCGGACCGGTGAAACGGGTATCTGAGAATGAGATAGGACATGGTATTTGCAAATTCGTTAGTGGAGTGCGGAGTGGTTTGAAGTTCGTAACAGTCAAAGGTAGTCAAAAGTATGTCGACATGGTGTTTATACTTTTGAAGTATTTTGTTATGACACTAGTATATACCATTGACTTGGTTTACAACCAGTTGAGAGTCACCAAAGATATTAATTGATTTAACGTCTAATGTGATGGCGGTTTGGAGGCCTAATACAAGTGCTTCATATTCGATGATGTTGTTAGTGCAATCGAAATCTAGTTTGAAAGATAATGGCATAGGTTCACCATCAAGAGGAATGAGGATAACTCTACTGCCACCCCCATGTTGAACATTTTGAACCATAGAAGAATAAGGTCATTTGGTAAATGGTATCATCCAAAGAGAGGGTAGCAATGGATTCATATGGAAAATCAAAGTTAGAGGGTTGATTTCCAGAGAGGGGTGTGTCTGCAAGTTGGTCAATGATGGTTTGGCCCTTGATATATTTTTGATGGATGAATTCAAGGTCGAGGTCTGTGAGAAGCATGAGCCAACGTGTAACACGTTGATGTTGGTAGGGTTTGACGTACATGTAATGTAGGGGATCAATGTTAGTGACAACAAAGGTTTTGTTGTTGAGTAGGTAATGACGAAGTTTAGTGGTGACAAAAACTAAGGCTAAGAAAAGTTTTTTGGCATGGGTGTATCTTGGTTTCATAGTCCAAAAGGGTATGACTTATGTAATAAACACTTGCTCCCTATGTTGCTCATCGCGATGAGCGAGCATGGCACCCAAGGAATGATTAGTAGCAGAAATGTATAGGTAAAAGGGTTGGTCATCCTTAGGAGGAATGAGCAACTGGTGGTTGGAGAAGGTATTGTTTTAAGGCGTCAAAGGCTTTGTGGCATTCACCATCCCATTTGAAGGAGACGTCCTTTTTGAGGAGATGATGAAATGGTTGGTAGCGGTCGGAAAGTTGTGAAATAAACCAACGAATAGATTGCAACTTACCTTGAAAACTTTGAAGTTGGCAAAGATTAGTAGGCGGAGGCATTTTGAGAATAGCCTTTACTTTAGTAGGATCAACTTCTATGCCACACAAAGAAATGATGAAACCAAGGAGCTTTCCTGAGAGAACAGTGAAGACACACTTCTTGGGCTGAAGGTGAACACAATACTTGATGAGACGGTCAAAGATGACCTTCAGGACTGTGAGATGTTCGGCTCGACATTTGGATTTGGCGAGAAGGTCATCTACATAATCTTCTAATATATGATGCATGATGTCATGGAAGATATAAGTCATAGCCCACTGATATGTAGCACCAACATTTTTAAGGCCAAAAGGCATGACTCGATAGCAGAAGGTCCCCCAAGGAGTGATGAAGGTAGTTTTGTGTTGATCTTTTGGAGCAAGTAATATTTGATTATAACCCGAGAAACCATCCATGAGTGATAGCATCTCATGGCTGGTAGTTAGATCAACTAGTTGGTCAATACCTGGTAGAGGAAAATCATCTTTGGGGAAAGCTAGGTTGAGGTCATGGAAATCTGTGCACATGCGGAGTCCCCCTGTCACTTTTGTGACAGGAATGATGTTGGAAATCCATTGAGGATAGTCAATGGGTAGGATGAAGGAAACTGAGAGAAGGCATTGGAGTTCTTCTTTAACAAGAAGAGCAATGCGAGGGTGCATTTTTCGCAGCTTCTGTTTTACGGGTTTGATTCAGGAATGGTTATGATATTGTGGACCACAATGTTTGGGTCAATACTGGGCATATCAGCATAGGACCAAGCAAAAGCGTTGCTATGATCCCAGAGGAAAGAAGTAAAAGCTTCATGTTCAGCGGCATCTAAAGATTGGCCTATCTTTAGAATGTGCGGGTCATCCTGAGTGTTAATATTGACTTTGATGGTTGATTCATTTAACATGGTTTGCATCTCAGAAGGAAATGACCGGTGAATATAAGAATCTTCCGCACCAAGGTAGGTGAGGATAGACTCATCATCCTGACATTGAATGATGTTAATGGATGGTGTATCATCATCGATCATGTCAGGATACAGGAATGGAAGAGAAGAGGGAGCCTCGCCATCACGTTGATAAGTCAAAGGTCCCAAGGAAATGGTGTTCACAAAAAAAAAAGTTAGGAGGAATGGATTATGGATCCATAGACTCTGTGGGTGAGGGTGGTGATGTTGGTGAACAGGGTGGAGAAGGTTTTTCATCCTGAATGAGTTCAACATGGGCCTTCTTGGAGGATAGTTTGGTGAAGCCGATACCACTACGGTATTTGTGTTTATGGGTGGTACATGGGATGATGGTATGACCTTGTTCGTAAAAACCAAAGCCAAATCCTTTCCATGTGCAACGGTGAAGGAAAGTGTGGGCGAAGTGGTGGTTGGTGAGAGATTGGAGGTCAGATGAAAATGGTCATGTTTGGGATGGCGGTTTGGGTGAATAGGTGGAAGTATCAAGTCCCCCATATGTTAAGTTGGTGTGAAGGTGGGGAGGACCATAAGGGAAGACCTCTCCTATGCGATAGTCATAATGAGGATGTTGGCGTAGGTTACCATACTCTTGTGGAGTAAGGAATGTGTTTATATTGTAGAGGTGGTACTCCCCCAGAGTGAGGCATTGAAAAACACCCTCTAAGGGATCGGTAGTAGATATGTGGGTAGCGGGAATAGATGAATTACTAGGCAATTGGGTAGGAGGGGTATCGGTTGGTTAGGAAGTAGATGGGTCAGCTTAGAGGCTGAAATAGTAGGAATAGAAGAGTTAGGTGTGGGAGAGGTGGCGGGAAACATTGGTGGATGGGGCTGTGGGTGAAGGAGAAGTGGCGGTAGTGGTAGATGGTACAAGGACATCGTTAGGTTGGTACAACATGTTACAGGTTTTGAATGGTGAAGGGTCAGCTGGGATGGTATAGTTATGTCCTTCATGTTCAAATTTTATACACCAGTGTAAAGTTGAAAGAACACAACCCATGATACGAATCCAAGGTCGGCCAAGCAACAGGCTATACTGGAACTCCCCCTCTAAGATGTAGAAAAATTATGGGAAAGTGCGAGGGCCCACACGAATGTGAAGAATAATGGTGCCAAGGGTGGAAGTGATGGCATCATTGAAGGAGTGCAACATAACTAGGTTATTATGCATACAATTTGAAGGGATGTGTATTTGATTGTACGCATGGGAGGAGATGATGTTGATGCTAGCACCACCATTGATCATAACATGTCATAAAGCATATATTATCGATATAGATGGAGATGAAAAGGGCGGGATCAGGGTCATCTGATTGGAGAGGTACGATCTCCTCATCAAAAAAACTGAGGGTGGTTGTTTGATGAGTGGGCATGGGAGTAGAAGGAGATGATTTAGTAAGAGGGCCATGTGGTGAGGCGTGATAATGGAGGCTATTGGTGTGGAGTTATTAGGTAAAACCTTGATGGATTGTAAAACCTCCATGAGGGCTTGTCGATGAGATTCAGAGGTTTGGATGAGATCGTACAAAGACATTTTTAGAGGGGATTGGTGTAATTGTTTTATCATTGTACGATGGGTGACCCTGTCAGAAATAGGGTATGTGGGTCCTTGAATGGTGATTTTGGGTGCGGGTGCAGATGGTATATTGGGCATGGGATTGGTTGATGGGCTAGTTGCTTTTTCTTTTCCTTTGTCCTTTTGGGTGCGAGTGGCAACTTGGATCATGTTAATATGAGGGAAAGAGGTAGATGGAGAAGGTATGTCATGAGTAGTATAATGACATGATGGACAAAAACCTAATGTGGGGTAAGAACCTTGTGAAATGAGTAGGGCACACGAGTATTTAGGTGGTGGTTTGGCCAACTCTCTGATCCGGACCATGTTGATCTCAAATTTTGGAGGTGGATAAAAGGGTTATTGAGGTGGTGATGCAGGTCACTGAATAGGTAGTGGGTGGGGATGTATGGTGACAGGTGAAGATGGAACATGGTCCTCATCAAGAAGATAATCATTGTCAAAATTCACTTCAGGAGGACATAATTGGAGGAGAATGGTTTTGAGATCCTTACAACCCTCTACATCATGTCCTGACACACGATGGTAGGCACAAATTTTAGTTTCATCAAACCCTTTTGGTTTGGGTTTGAGGGGGTCGTAAGGTCTAACCAGCAGTAATGTGATGACCGAGGTCTCTAAGAGGTTGGCTAAAATGTTGGCGTAGGACCCCGCCAATGGATCACAGTGGGAAGTGAGTGTGGGTTTGGGTAAATGTACAAATGATTGTGGTGGAAGAGGTGTTATAGGAGGTGGAATAAGTTTGACCACTAGTTTGGTAGGTGGTATTTTCTTAGGTTTTGATGGTATCTACTTGGGTAAAGGTGTGGTAGAAGAAATAATAATGGAAGGTGTTGTTGGTTTAACTACCCTGTTGGAGGGTAGTGGGTTCTTGTCTTTGGATTACACCTTCTTGGGTAAAGGTGAGGTGGGAGTACATGATGTAGAAGGGAAAGTAGATGGTGGAAGAGGACAGGTTACCCATGGGGACAATGGAGGTGCGGTGGAAGTGGTTGGTGGAGGCCAGGTGGAATGTATGGGTTGAAGTCGCATAGGCAATGTTGGGGTTATGGTAGCTGGTGGAGGTATAGGTGGTAAGAAATGTACAGGTGAGGGTGAAGGTGTTTGTTGTGCAGGTAAATTAGGTGTAACAAAGGATCGTGATGAAGCAGTAGGTTGCTTAGCTTTTGATTTGCCTTGGGTAGGGGGTTGTTTGGCCAAGGTTGATGGGTGAGGTCCTAGAATGGATAGAAGGGGCGAAGGTGACAAAGGTGTGGTAGGTGAGACTGGTGTATGTGGCCTAGAAGGTTGGGTCTTCCTTTTAGGCGGAGGAATAATTTTGGTGCGGGTTTGGGAAGACGTGGCTAAATCTAATTTGATGGGTGGATGGGTAAGGCTTGACGTCGGCATGACACCCAAGGTAGTGATGGGTCTAGATATGGACAAAGATGTAGGTGTGGGCAGGTTCTTAGGCATAGGAATGGTTTTAGTCGTGGGTAAAGGTTCAAATGTAGGTAAAGGTGACAAAGAAGAAGTCGTTTCGATAGGCATGGTCAGGGTTGATCTGGTTGTTGGAAATACTTTTGGATAGATCATGGAGGTATATGTAGGCAACATTTGCATTTAATTCAAAAAGGGAAGCTGAAGAAATCCTAAAGCATGGAATTATCAACGTAATCCAAGCGATCAGTTAGTCATGAAAATGACATTGTTGTAAGAGGAGATATAATTGGTTTAGTGGCAATCCCTATAAAATATGTCTGTGAGATGGGGAATTGGTTAGCCTCGGACTTTGTGGGTAAAAGAGTTGAGACCAGATGAATGGGATCCTAGAATGCTAATGGGGAATCATCCCCAACAAGTAGTGGCATGTCTAAAGGATCTCCCATGGGTAGGAGAGATGGTAGGTGGGGTGAGGTAGATTCCTCTTTTGGTGGAGGAGAAAGTGATGATGATTCTCCTGCGATTAGGAGAGTTAATACCATTAATTGTTCGGTAGGTTATGAGGTAGATGGTGAAACGACATCAATAGAAATTGTGGAATCCTCCGCGAGTGAAGGGGGAGATGAAGAGGACTCCTTTGTGGGTGAAGGAATGGATGAGGTATGCTCCTTTGCGGGTAGAGGAGCTTATGCCAAAATTTCCTCGATAGATGGAATAGGTGGAAATTGAGGAATGACTAGTATGATATCAAAAGCAGTGTGGACTTCACAGAAATTATTGTCATTAGTTGAAGGTTCAAAATTTTTATTAGATGATGGTTTATGGTTAGGGAATGACTTCTTAAATATATGAAAGTTTGGATTTGTTGGTGCGTTCGGGTTGTCCAGGACGAGATCTCCATTATCTAGCATTTCGTGGAGAATTTTCTTAAATTTTATGTAATTACCATCACTATGGCCTTCGATGTGATGATAATTACAATAGCCATGTTCCTTATACCATGTGGGCATAGGGTGAATGGGATCAAAAATAGTATGAGGTTTTATGGAGGGTAGTGTAATGGCTCCGGCTTTAAGAAGTTTTTCCAAGACTGAAGAATGGGCCTCTCCAATCGGAGTGTACTTTCATTGTTCCCATCAGAACTGAAAAGTCTGAATGGGAGAAAGATTAGAGGTAAGTTTGGCTTGATTATATGGATGGGATGGACCAGCTTTGAGAACTACCACCTTGGCAGATCCTTTAGATTTTGAATAATTGTTTTAGGGATTTGAATACAAAGAAGCATCATTTACTTGAACATGGCGTTTTTGTTTTGCAATTGGATTTTCTTTTCTTTGATGACACAAATTTCCAGCTTTCGCACCATGGTAAATGCTTCGTCGAAGGTACGAAAAGTTTGTACCTGTAGAGTTGGTGAGATGTGTCTGGCACAAGCTCTAGTGAACAACTATATAAGCTCAACTTGAGGTATCTAGAATGTTAATTAGTTGATAATAATTCACTAGTGAACAATGAAATATGTAATAGATTCGTAATCATATTGTCGTGTCAAGTATAGGTCAATCATGGTGACTTTTTTTACTACATTGATTGAGAAGTGGTCCAGGAATGCTTGAGCCACCTGGTTAAAGGAGTAGATGGAATGTTTGGGTAAACCATTGTACCAATTTAAGGCGGGTCCTGTCAAGGACATGGGGAATGTCCACAGGAGTAAAACATCGTCATGGGAAATTAGATAGCACCCATGTTTGAACGACTGCAAGTGTTGTTGCGGGTCTTCTTTACTGTTGAAATGGTTGAACTTGGGAATTTCCCAATATACAAGGTATGGGCAAATGGGGATAGATGGATGAATAGGCTCATTACAGATTTTGTCATAAGTTAAGGAGTTGCGAGAGTAAGAATCTAATGCTTCTAATTTTTGCATCTTTTCCATCATCATCCTAATGAGGTCATTGCTGGGTTGTGAGGAATAAGCACCTCTTGCAATAAAGGGAGATTGATTATGGGTGTATGATGTGGATGACATTCCAATATATGGGGGTGTTGAATATGAAAACTGCGAAGTAGGAATAGATGTGGGTTGAAGATATCCTGAATAAGTGATATACAAGATTGGGGGTTGTTGGTGATGCACGTAAATAGGTGGGGTAGTCGTAACAAATCTCGTAGTAATTGGGGGTAGAGACTGTGGGATGGAAAGGACGAGGTTTTGGAATGGGGTGTGGGTTTTCGACACCATGGGAGGTTGTGATGTAACTAGTACATACGAGGTAAAGGGTGTAGATGGGGCCATGCTTAAGGCGGATGGTGAAGGGATGGTTGACACCACGGGTGTGATAGATGTCATTGGTGCAACAGTTATAGCGAATGTGGGGTCCAATTGAGATACCACAAGGGATAAGGTAGATGAGGCAAGTCTAAGCTAGTGGTAGATGACGCGAAAGTGGGGGCAAGGGCAGGAGGGATAGACACGAGCATGTCATATATCAATTGTCTGAAGGAGTCCCGGGTGGAGGAATGGGCAAGGTAATACTACAGGGTAGTGGGATTTTGGTACAGGAGTCTTGCAAATTCCTTGTCGCCGATACTAATAGTGATGGGTTGAGTTGGATCCATAGGTGACAGGATGGAAGGCGGTGATGGGCTAGGTGGGAGTGGCTGAAGGTTAGCATGAAATACAAGGGCATTGGTTTGGTTGCGAGTCAATGCCATGTGAATTAGCATTGATCTAGTAAAATTATACTCTATAAAATGACACAAAAAAACAACAGAAATGGAGAAGGATGAATTCCAGGAGGTAAATCTTATCAGTGTTTTAATTAAAAATCAAACATAGAAACCGACGACAGTTAGATTGTCTGACGATGGTTAAAGGGGAACTAATGATGGTTATGATAATCGATACTGGTTACTGTGGGGAATCAATAGTTTTGCAAATGAGGCAAAAACTGATGAAAATAAAATAATGGAAATTGTATTGGGTTGTGATATGAAAGTTCTGGGGATATGTTGGTGTTTTAAGAACTTCAAATAGAATAGAAGATTTGATGAATGCTGTATTTGGGTAAAATGATCAAAAAGAGATGAAACCGACACCGGTTAGGTAAACCGATGACGGTCAAATATAAATCGATGACGGTCGTTGGACCAACCCCGATTACTGTGAAATTAGAAGAAATTAAGAAAAATAGATTTTTGTGAATTAAGTCAGATGGAACATCAACCCATAAATCTGAGTATGATAAAAATGGGTCCTGACACACTCAGAAACAGTCAGAATACACCAACTATGATGGCGGAGTGTGAAAGGTGGAAGAAAATGGAACACGTAACCTCACAACTCAAAACACAACTCAAGAACAAAAGCTAAGAAAAACACACAACCCTATAAGTGAATTTTATGTTGTTTTAGCCTATGTTATTTAAGACTGAATTGTGAATTCAGAACAAAGTTTTTTGGTTGGGAAGGCATCCTATAAAGATGTAAATTCTAAAGGGTGGATTCAAGTTATGTTTTGGTGAGGGCTTCGCTGAGGTATGACTGGACAAATAAACCAGCTGGGTGCCCACTGTCAATCCTTTGATCATGTGATCGTTGACAATCTCTTCCGGGTAAGATGTTGTTTAAGAAGATGTGTAAATTTTGTATTTGTGTAGTTTGGCAAAGAGAGAGAGAGGAGAGAAAGTGCTTTCTATGATTCAATTACGTTACCATCAGCTGGGCATGAATTCCAGCATATAGGTTTCCCTCAGTTTTAAATATGAGCTAATAATGCAACATATAAGGATGAAAGGAAACAAATTTTATAACTCAAATTGACAATTATATTCAATGTTGCAAATGATGAATAGGTCAAGAACGTGCTCTGTCACTACTGTGTAAATGTAGGAAGAAAAAAATGATTTGTTTTAAACACCAAATCACGAATGTCATTTAGACAATTAGAAGAAGAGAATGTTACTACCTGGAGAAAATTAAATGTGTATTTTTAAAAAAGAAAGAGACACACAAATGTTTCCCTATATGAAGAAAATGAAATGAACCCAAGAGAGGATCCCATCGGGTGTGCCAAAATGTTTCACCAATAAATTGCGTACGTATGAGCAAAACAGATAAGGTAAAGGTGAGGAGGAATACTTATCAAATGAAAATGGAAGGTAGAATGCGCTCATTCTGATTTCCCAATCCAATGCTGATTGCAAGAACTTCCTTTTTGCTAGGAGGAACTACCTGTGAATGCAAAACAAGACCACAAGAAGAATATTAAACAATATATGTCAGTGGACTGCCTAGCGTATGCTAGATCCGGGAAGTTTGATACTTCCTAGATGGTTGTCAATCCATTGTTTATCAAATAAATGAACAGAAATGCAAGAAATAGAGGTCATATTGCGAACAAGTTGATTTCGATATCTCTAGTTACTAACAATATATTAGAATAAGTTGAATATTGCAATATAAAATTAGATCTAACTAAGGTTGGGTTATGTTTCAGATTGGGTAGGTAGCTAAGGTTATTAGAATAGGCCAGGATCAAGTTTTGGGTGGTTTTGGGTTATTTGGGTGAAGGTTATTAGGTCGTTGTTATAGGCAGGATTACCAGTTACAGAGACCGACGTCGGTGTGGGTATGACCGATGTCGGTCAAGGGCGACTGGTATCGATCACTGTAGAAAATTACATAAGGTTAGAAATAGGTGTTCAAGCCTTTTATAACTTCACAAGAACTGAAGAGAGTGTGTTTAGTATTAATAGATGTAGGAAACGGGGTCAAGAAGGTTTGAATAGAGTTTGGTAAGGATTTTGTAAGATTGTAGCATGGGTTTTGGTTGACTAATATGGCTTGGGTTATTATCATTGTGACCGATGACAGTATGGGGATGACCGATGTCGGTCAAGGGTGACCAATATTAGTCATTTTGGAAAGGGACTGAACGTGGCAATGGAGGTTTTGGTGTTCTTTATGGTTATATAGAGGACCTTAGAGGCGTTGAATGTAGTTGCAGGGAATAAGCGAGGTCTCAGAGGTTAAATGGTAAGGGTTTCAGGGAGGTGAGAAGGCAAATGGGTAGCTTGTTTAGAAAATGAAAGCGTGAGATAATCAGGAGATGAGTAACATAGAGAAAGAAAGAATGGAAATACAAGTATTTGAACAAACGAGAGTAAAAAGGAATTCTACTTACTCGATATCCCGTGCTTGCAGGTTTTGAATGGATGATGGTGAAATGCTGAGGATTTTTGGTAGAGCCCAAATATTCTATGAATGACAGTGCTTCTAAGAATGCTCATGTGAATGCCAACACTTTCAGATGAGACTCCAATGCTTGCTTGGGCCTCTAGCTGGGTATAATTTTGTCTTCTGGATACGCGAGAGAACCCTGGTTTGAGCTTGCATGCAGATCTTTCTCCAAAACTATAAATTTTCAACCCCCCGAACAAGGTTTCCAAAATAAATATATGGTAACCGACGACAGTTAGGGTGGTTGGCATCGGTTTAGGGTAAATCGACATCGGTTATAGCGGGAAATCCTAGGTTTGCCAAAATAGCAGATCTTGGCTATCTTTTTTCCCATTTTTGCTCATTGGTTCGGATCTAAAATGGTATTTTGTGCTCAAATAAGTGGGCATGCTATTAGAGAAAGAATAGACATCTAATTTTAGGGTTAGACTAAGTCTCAGTTAGTTATGGTAAGTAGAAATTGAGTCTTAGCTAAAAGAAACATGCTAAGAATAGGTTCATGATGAGGTGTCTAGGTGATGTGGTTAAGTGAGGATATTTATTAAAATAATTAAAGTAATTAATTCAATTAATCATGTGCACTATGGGATATGAATACGCGAGGTATGGTTAATTTAATTAACAGGGCTATAAGGGTGGTACGACCTAATTTTGGTGTCTACGCCAACACCCATCTAGGACGTTAGCGTCAGGCACCCTCTTCCCCTCTGGGTGCCCCTGACCTTAGTATACTTTGTTCACACTTTTCAGGTTCTTTCTAACCATTTGAGCATATTATATTTTTGGTAGTTGACCCTTTTCGGGGTTAATTACAACATTCAAGCAAGGGAATCATATAAATATAAAGTTATGTGATTATAATAAGGGGCCAAGCTCTAAGCATTAGCTATCACCACCTAAGATTGCATCCATCAAACATCTAAGAGATCTATTGCATCCATCTAGAACCATCTAAGGGACGCAAGGGCAGGTTATTTTGCATACACTTCATAGGAGGGAAGTTCATTCTATTCCATGCACACATCTATTACATTTCTTTACATCTAGCTACTTGTTCGCTATCAAATGCGATACGCACAAGAGCCACCTAGGGCACAATTTTACACACACACATAAAAGTACATTGGGTCTGAGATGTAGTGCATCACTCAATCATAATATCACCATTGTGATAGTTGAGGATAGTCTGAACTCTCAATTTGCATCTTTCTTTTTTTAGGATTTAATGTCTTTTTTAGGATTTTACAGGTCATTACTTCATTGCAGGTTTCTAACGAATTCGGAGATCATTGTGTGACCTCACAATGACCGAAATGTGAACAACAATGAATACCTCATGACCACTCAGAGGAGGTTTTATGAGCATTCTCGTAGACATATGCACCCATAAACAGGTCTAGGGCACTCACAGGTGCCTTATCCCTCTTCAGGCGCCCTAGTCCAGGAAGATCATCAGCTCACACATTTTTCTGAGGCTATGTGCAACGCTTTTCCCTATATGTTCACTTCCAAGTGAATTCAATATAACGGGGAACTTCGGCACAATTCAGGATAATGATCACTGCGAATGGCGAAGTCCTAGCTCAAGAATAAGGCTCTTCTTACCCTCTGAGAATATTTCAACGAAGAATTGTCAGAATTTTATAATTCTACTAGCTCAGGTTATGGGTTTACCAACTACAGGGTTTCATGTTTTATTGCTTAGTTTGGTTGGGTTAATTTTTGTACTTAATCATTCATTTATTTATTACTGCAATAACAATCAAATTAGGCATATATTTCCATATTTATCTTAATCATTTTGGCGAAGAGCAACCCTGACCTTTGAATGGCACCCTTCTCTACACTCCCAGGGTTTTTCTTCTTATGTTTGTCACCAGAACATAGTGGTACATTTTATGTCTTTTAGAAGGAGTATGCGATGAAGCTTCCTTCCATCTTCCTACAGGCTGTTTCAACTGGAATAGGAAAGAAAAAATGATCTGGTTGACATCTCTACAGTCTTAGTCAGGACTAATGGACGCACCTGAAAATCCCTTTCAACACCAAGGAGAGAAGCATCTAACTCTCACAATGTTCTCCTGCAACAACTCAATAAAAGCATTTGATAGTGAAAAAGCATACGATAAGGATACCAATGTCAACATCTCAAGAATGCAAAATTCAACACGCTCTGATTTTTGACAAGCTTTGTATAATAATCCCACTCATCTTCTGCATGTTGTTACATGCTTTGATTGCTACTAAAAGGTAATCGTGATGTTACCTTCGGTACTTCCTATCGCTCCACAACTCAGGAAATTGTCACATGAGTCATTGGGAGGGTAGAGAAAGGGGCAGAAAACTATTGAACAGTTGGAGGAACAGGCCCTCTCACAAGTTTTATCAAATCTCTTTTTTCTAAGGACAAAGTTTTGGAACCTACCCCCATTGACTACTCTTCCACCTCCTATAATTTTGAGCCCAGAGTATCAAAGACATGCAAGTATTCTGTCTCTATGGAAGCCACTGAATTTCTCGATGAAGCTTACTCCAGCTTCTATTCCTACCACCACCGCTCCCGCCATTCATCTTAATACTCATAATACACAACCAGGTTCTTCTTCAAATACTCCTAATTTAACTTTTTTATATCAAGATGAAACTTCTGGTGTGCCTCTTTCCTTGCAAGAAATCAAAGCTCAATTGAGCTTTTTTCTACATCCACCCAAATTCTGCCAGCTACATACTCACTACTTCTCGCATATCTCCATCTCAGGCAATGGATTTTGAAGTCAGTGATTCGACTCTCTTACTTCTTCATACTCCTTTTGCACCTGCCATTTTCACTTATCCTCTAGATCATAAAGAAATCAATACAGAAGGGCTTTCCATTCTTTGTCTATCTGATCTTCATTCCCCCTAATTGTTACTCATCTTCAAATTCCATGATAAGAAACCCATACAGAGCATCTTCGAGCCTTTCACGTGGCATGTGCCTTTTGACTATACGGTGGTTACACAATACTAGCAAAGCTCTTCCCTTAAAGAGGAGGGACTTCTTGTCTCCTAGACTATTGCTCTTCAATCTCCACAATTATGCGATGTGTTGGTTTTATGACCTACCTGTCCACTCGGTAACATCTTTCACACATCTAATCGATGCTTTTCTTACTCATTTTTCTATTAATATCAGCTCTAATATCTCATATGTCTTGACTATACGGTGGTTACACAATACTAGCAACTTACAGGGTCTCCACAAGGGTCTAATGAACACCTAGCGAATTATGTCTAATATCTCGACTTAAACAAGGGTCTAATGAACACCTAGCGAATTATGTCTTACGATTAGCTAAGATGTCTAATGTGCTTGTGGACTCTAAACTTCAAGACTTATTCATTCAAATTTTATTGGCACCTCTTCAGGAGAGTGTTCTATTTGATACATCTCCATCACTTGATCAACTATGACACGCTCTTAAGCTACACGAAACCAAACTCTTATCTATAAGAAAGCTTAAGTATCAGGAGAAAGCTTCATCCTCTACACGCTTTCAAAGTAAATCAGCCTTCAAACCAACTGCGAAACCAAATGAGGCTAAGGTCACTATCAATGTTGTCTCTAACACTAAAGAACTCCAATGATAACCGCCTGAGCGTACGTATACAAAGTTGACTATTGCTTTGCATCTTATATTACAACAACTTCTTGAGAGAAATCATATCACTCTTCCTCCTCCGCTCAATTTGGATCCATCTAATCCTAAAGGTTACAATTACAATGAGAACTTTCGATGTGATTATCATCAATGTGTCAGACATTCTACAAATAGGTGTTTCAAAATTTGCATTATCATTCAAGATCTTATCGATGGTAACAAACTTGAGGTTCCAGAGCCTACGGCCTTTGCACCAGTCAACGAAAATCATAATCTCAAAAGATTCAACAATCCTCTTTCAAAGCATGACAAGCAAGTGGTTGACTCCTAAGAAAATCATACATATCGCTCAGTGCCTCCTCCTGCATCGGGGGCTCTCGATTTTCTAGTCTCATACGGACACATCCCCGCCACTCATTACTTTTTCTAACTATGATTATCATGCTACATTTTCTTTTGATCACTTACACATTAGTGTTTCTATTGGATTGATTTCTATCAATATCACTCGAGTTGATCCATCATGGCCCATCAACACATGTTCCATTGCACTCCTTATTGCTATTGGCTATCCGCTATCACAAATTTTGTACTCAATTCCCAACTCATATGGTATTGTCCAGCTTCCAGTCACTATCATTCCTCTCACCATGCTTGTGCCTTTTCTTGTAGCACCATCACTCGAAGGGTGTGACATGTTTTTAGGTCTCTCACGACTCCATAAAACTCAAGATATTATCTCCATGAATCATTTATGTCTAAATTTCATTCACAACATGCAAATCACCTCTATCAATGGTGATCCACCCTCTACACCATGGCCGAAACCTCCCCCTGAGGTTGTCATTGCTAGAGCACCTACGCCCCCGTGGCCTCTCAAAACTAAAGCAAAATCTGCTCCTAGCTCGCATGTTCACACTTGGCCTACACGGTCTCATCAGTCTGTTAGTCCAGAACATCATTCTAGGTCCACTATTCACACCACTCCTTCACATCTATATACTTCACCACCTCGATCTCCTGCACATAAACATCCATCACCTCTGCATTTAGTCACACATCAGTGTTCATCAATGACTCACTCTCCTGCACATAAGTGTCCACCATCTAGGCATTTTGTTGCACATTAGTTTCCATCACCTCCATGTGCTTTCACACATGCCCCACATTATACTCATCAGTTGCATACATATAGGTTTTATTCATGTACGCAACGCATGTCTCATATACTGCTACTCTTAGATCATAATCACACTCCTCCACAAGCATTGGGAGGAGGACCCTCATATTTTACTTTCATCGGATAGCTCATTCATCATCGTGCACCTGGGGGGCATTGCACTTATTCCCCCCCATTTTGAATCAACATGTGTCTTATCTTCGCATCATTTCACATCTAGTCTCTCACACACACCACACACATCTTGATACATGCACGTATTTTCATTTCCTGATGACGCACTCTCGTGTTTTATTTCACAATTCAATGTTGAGGGAATCCTATACACATTAACCTCACACACTACACGTAACACACTTCATGCATACTCGACAACCTATTATCGCAACATTTACTACACACTTTGTGTCGTACTCACTCTACGCATTCACACTACATCTTCTTCACATGTACTTCTACTCGTCGCGCTCACTACCCTATAACGTACTCTAGTTCCGTAGTTCATACTCGACTATTGAGGGTTTCAATATAAAATGTGCCTCATCACATTCACGCGTTCAATATATAATACCCCTCACCACATTCACACGTTCAATATAAAATGAACCTCATCACATTCACTCAATCAATCATTCACACACTTACACTTTATGCTCTGCGCTTTGACGATCATATCTTTCTATTACACACAATTTAAACCATTTCTCGATGATGCACTCTCGTTTATGATTCATTCTTGACTACTGAGGGAGCATATATAAATGAATCTCATCTCACACATATAAATCTACACAAGGGGCATGCGGCTCCTATCAAACTACATTCCATTTTTTATCATCCACAACATACTGCATATCTTGGTTGCATTTACTATTGCTTACTTTTGCTTTTACATATACACTTTTTACACATGCTAGATAGATATCTTGTATGTCGGTATCTTTTTCCACATACACATGCGTGTTCACTTACTTTCTAGTTGTGATCGTAAATTATACAGATCTATTACACACAACATGGATGTTTGGCGCAATACCTATTACTAGTCCCATAGTGGCTCCTAGGGGCATCCAATTTCATACATTACAGGTACTAGTATTTCATTTTGTTTCATATCACATTATTATATTTTAGTATACGTGTTTTAACACACTCTTTAAATTTCTAACATGCTAACAGGTGCTTCATGTTCATCATTTTATTATGCATGATTATTTGCTTCCATGTTTGTTTGTTACATTGCATGTCATTGTCTGCTCTTTATATGACATTTATTGCAAGATTTTCCCTTTGTATTGTGTGCACACTATCTACTTTTGGCTTTGTTATCCTTGATTGTCTCGTAACATCATGAGTTGTGTCCCATGTTTGCAACCCACTTTTCATGTTCTCTATTGTCTCCTTGCGTGTTTACATTATCTTTTTACGTGTTAGCTTACACATTATATACTTAACCTACATTTTGTCTTCTACATGTGTGTTTGTATTTGATTGTACTAACACTTGTCTCCTAGCCACTTTGTTTGTGTGTGCCTTGGTTTCTACTAAGCACATTCCCTTCCCCTTGCAGGGCACATTTTCAACACAGCGGTCGGTCCTCCTTTGGGCCACATACTCCTTCATCGACGTGGCATGCACCCCAAACGAGGAGGGCATCATTTGGTTGAATTAGTCACCCCATACAATGTCATATAGTCACAGTTCAACACAACATAGTACCGATACAACACAGTAGTCAGTATCAGAAAAGGCTCAGAGTCATACTTGGGTCCTTAACACTGCACAGACACCAACACCCAAACTAGGACAACAACGCCTAGGTGCCCCTAACCCTTCCTAGATGCTTATGACCAAGAGTAGTTACATAGCATTTGGCTATTCAACATAGTCTACAGAACTCCACATAGTGGATTTTACAAGGCACACAATCCTTAGCACTCGACATGCATGTACTGCTCATCAATTATTTTTACTTTCGCATTAGATCAAATTATTTGAATTGTTCGAATTTTACACACCATCTACAGTGGTTTTCTACATTGCAGGAAGTAGTTAAAGGCTAGAGGATAACATCAAACTTTTCTCCCTACACTTCTTCCATGATGTGGTGTGAGATCGCCCCAAAAACTCGCGGCCAGAGCAACAAGCGTGAAATTTGCCGAAAAAATCGTTCGTCTACAACATCTTCAAGATCCTTTCTACACCCTTTTACTCATCATGAATTAGGTGCACATGTTCCTTTTTAATTTTTGTATTTTACATTTTTATCATATACATGTGTATTTGACTACTTGTTAGTTCTTCTCTTTTACAAATTTGTCCTTATGGGAAGCAGTAGTCACATCACATCACAACATCAACGTCGATCACATCAACATCGACATTGACAATAAGCACATCTTGACATCTACACGTGCGTTTTCGCCCTAGGGTCACTTTCATCATCACTTTTTGCACTTTCTCCTCCTTAGAATCCATGCTTCACATTTTTTATCACTCCATGCTTTGTCTTGTCCCTCGGTACGCTCTCATCATCGTTCTACATGGTTATCAAGTACACATATCTTATCTACTTTATGTTATGGAGATTTCACTCAACAACATAAAGTGAGAGCAAATGTAGACACAAAATCACGCACTTTGGGTATCTATTTAGTCTCGATTATATAATACTATTCATATGATTCATAAGTAAGAAAAGTGCTAATTAACCCATGTCTCTGGCCACCTTTCTTTACTTGCTAAGTTTTTCTTTTTATACCTCTATATTTATCATCTTGGACAACGCCCAACCAGGACATCAGCCGCCCTCGTCCCCTCTGGGTGCCCCTAACCTCAGTATACTTTGTTCACACTTTTTAGGTCCTTTCTAGTCATCTGAGCATCTTATATTTTTGGTAGTCGGTCTTTTTAGGGTTAATTACAAAATTCAAACAAGGGAATCATACAAATATAAAGTTATGTGATCACAGCAAGGGACCACGCACTAAACATTAGCTATCAACACCTAAGGTTGTATCCATCAAGCATCTAAGAGCTCCATTACATCCATCTAGCATCATCCAAGGGACATAATGGTTGGTTATTCTGCATACACTTCATAGGAGGAACTTTCGTTTTATTCCATGCACACATCTATTACATTTTTTTTCATCTAGCTACTTGCTTGCTATCAAGTGCAACACACACAAGAGCCACTTAGGGCACGATTCCGCACACACACATAGAGCTACATTGGGTCTGAGATGTCGTGCATCGCTCAGTCATAAGATCACCATTGTGACAACTAAGGACAGTCTAACAACTCATTCTACATCTTTATTTTTTAAGGATTTTATGTCTTTTTGAGTGTTTTGCAGGTTATTGCTTCATTACAAGTTTCAAGCAACTTCGGCGATCATTATGCAACCTCATAGCGACCAAAGGCAAACAACAACAAATACCTCATGACCACTAAGAGGAGGCTTTTTGAGCATTTCCGTAGACATAGGCACCTAGAAACAAGTCTAGGGCACCCGTAGGCGCCCCTATCCCTCTCCAGCCGCCCCAGTCTAGGAAGATCGTCAGCTCACACACTTTTTTGAGGCTTTGTGTGATGCTTCTCCCACTTTGTTCATCCGGTCAGCACTTCGGCACAATCTAGGGATCACTACGAATCAACTAAGGCTCTTCTTACCCTTTTTGCAACTAGGGTTTCATATTTTATTTCTAAGTTTACTTGGGTTAATTTTTGTACCTAATTATTTGTTTATTTACTCTTACAATAGTAATTAGATTAGGCGTATATTTCCATATTTAGCTTAATCAACTATATGTTGTTTGAAAGGGAACTTGTTAATATAATGGTATAATTTGTACGAGGAGTTGTAACATGACAGTGGACAATTCATCATCCATTTAAGGAGTCATGAGATCAAATTCAGGAGGCCACATACACTATATTTGAAAAAATCAACCACATGTTCGTTACCAAGATACAACAGAGTCGATAAACCCAAAGAACACCTAGAAAGATGGGAAACAACTTGGACGTGGGGTACTTTGTCTTTGAAATTTGGCTTATGAGCACACGAGTTCTACTACTCACTATGTATTTGGGCATGTGCTTAGTATGTCAACAGTGAAACACAAAGGGAAACAACTAAATAGTTAAAAAATAAAAGTTGACTTTATGCATACCTTTGATTTAACCTCTTTTACACCAATTACTATAGTGAATTCAATGCAAAATAGTGGGAGATGATGTTGTTCAGGAAGAGAGCATGTTTGAATTAAACATATAAAAAGGAACATTTGGCATTGTCTAAGACTTTTAAGAGCACAACAAAAACAACAACTCTAGTAAGAAAGACGAGGAAGTACGGATGTCAAAAAACTAGAAGAGCAAGGTCAAGGAAACAAAGGTTTATCACATGAAAGAAGAGGCCAAAACAAATCACCTAAACATAGAGGCCTCTATTGGATTGTCCAAAGTAATCAATAAAAGGAATCATGAAATGAGGCATATAGCGAACCACTAGAGTTAATCAAGGTTGATATAGGCATGAAGAAGGTGCCTACTATTGTGACTATTAGAGATGACTAGATTGAGGTAGAAATAACAAAGATCACAAAACTATGACATGAATACCAAGACTTGTTTTTGCACACCTACAAAGAGATGAAGGGAGTGCATCCTTCATTGGGAAAGAGGCATATTAAATTTATAGATGGAGCTAAGTCAATGTTTTTCATATCTTTTGACATGTTTATAATACTCTTTAGAAAAGTGTTTCTATTTCTTATCTTTTCTCTATCATGTAAGCATTAAATCATTTTGGGAATTTCTCACACAAAGGGTTATGCACAAGATCAATGTGGAGTGAAAAAGTATGACAATTTTTCGATGTTTGGAATAATAGTGAGTTAGGTGCATAAGAAAATAAAGGAATTCACATAAAAAATACACAATTATAACTTATTATTAAGTAAAATAGGTAAGTTAAAGGGATAACATAGAAAGGCATCAAAGAAGTAATGGTTGGAGAGCGTGAGACAAGAATTGGAAGGGGAAAAGTGTAAATGAGGAAGCTACATGGTAATGAGGTATGTGTAGTAAAAGGATGTGTTATACACGCAAGGGATGCAATCTGACCCAAAAATGTAGAAAAAAAGTATGGTTGAATGTGCAGGGAAAAATAACACTTAAAGAATCCACATAAATCACAATGCATGCATGTATATAGATGATGTCATAATCCACTTAAGACAAGTTTGAAATCACATAATGTATGGAAACTATAAGTGGGGTACAACTAAAAGTCATTTGACAATAAATACAAAAGGTGGCAAGTTAAAAGTTCACACACGTGAGAGAATTAAATGTGACAAGACATAACAACCTTGGAAGGGTATAAATGGAGTAGAGGAAATTATTTGCAACACTTTGTATTTTAACGAATTTGAGATCCAATTAAAAATGAGAAACCAACGTTATAGAGAGCATTTTAGACCATATAAGCACACACCTTCAGCTATTGTGGAATAATTCAATCTTGTACAAGTGAAGAATACAAGTGTTAGAGGAACAACAAGGAAATTATAGGTTGTGTGACCTTCATTTTCTATTTTTGACCACCATTAATGTGGGGGTCGAAATTTCAAGGTCTTAAACTGCTCTAGAGTGAACCAGAGAGGTTTTAGAACCAGGTGGCATTTAGATGAAGGTATAGTTGGAAAAGCTCATGAATATGGTGCATCAATGTTGGATGAGGAATAATTGGAAATAATCATATTGGAATAAATTGATGATGAAGGAGTGGGTGCAGAGGAATCACCCCCAACACTTCTTATGCGTGAACGAGCATCAAATGAGTGAGCGTAATGATGCATAATAGGAAGATGAAGGGAAAGATTGAATATGCCATGCATATTACCAACATGTTCTCTAAAATGCAGTACCCTGGATCTATGTTATGCAATGTAGATTGGAATTCCATGACTATAATGTGCATAATTATAGACTTCAACCATTGTGCACAGGGTTTTGAGACAATGCTCATCCAATACTATATGTAATAAACAAATAGAAAGACCTTGAGAGGGATCATTTTTTATGATATTATCAAGTGCACATTGGATAATGTTGAGGTATTGAAGCTTTTTGAGTTGCCATTTTTTGGGAAAACAATGGAGCTTGTATAAATCCTTCTCTCATGCATATAGGGGATACTTTTATTTTGCATCAATAAGGCAACTAGGTTAGCATGTATTGTAGAATACATCGAACTCGCGTTACAAAATTAAAAGGAGGTAGATAAGATAGGGGTAGAATTAAAATATAAGAGAAGAGAGCACACCTTCCCTATTACAAACATTATTAATCTCAAAATAAAGCTTATAACGTGCTTAGTCGGTTGCAAGTTGGCGAGCTTCGAAAGAAGGGTAAAATTCAACAAAAAATCGTACATATTGTATACCAAACGGAAAAGGGGATTCACTACAATATTGTCTAATACATTGTTGAGAGCATGGAGGTTGACACAAAAATGGCACATGCTATAAGAGGAAAATTCACTTAGAGTGCGATTTTAATCCTCCTAGTCTTTAATGAAATCTGTGTGCAACAAGGAGATGAGGAATTAACATGGAAGTATCCCACGGAAGACAAGTCCCCAACAGTGCAATATAAAGAATATCTTTTCTAATCGATAGTCACAAAGGCATATAAAACTAGGCTAGAAAACTGGTTAAGGCACTTAAAGTAGTGTTTGAGGATGAATGAAGCTTACCCAAGATCCACCCATACCTGGTAAAAGAACAGACACAATTTACACTTATGCAAAGTTACTCCCTCGTGCACATTACATTGATCCACAAGAGCATGTATTTATGGACCATGCTCCAATTTGGGTCACAATTGGGTGTTTTATATAATTTATGAATTGGATTATAAATACTATCAAGACAAACCTTGATGTAACACACGTAGATGTAGACATCCATTGGTTGCGAACAACATATGTATATCTAGGGAAGAGTTCATATATCAAGAAATAAGAGGATGATATTTGTGATATCTCGTAGCAACAAATAATTTTGGTAAATAATCAATATTTATAACTTTATTATTATTTAAAGCCCACAAGGAAGGATGAGGTAGGGGAATAACATGGTGAAGAATAGGATGAGGAATTACACCCCTCGAAAAGAAGGGATTGATAAAGCACAAGGTGAAGAGGAACAAGATCTCGAATGCACGCCAGAGGAGGAGGAGAAAAATATTTTGATGAAATGCCTATTGAGACTATGGACACTCAAATTTAGCACTTTAACCTTTGAAAGTGCTAGTTGTGGCAATGCTCCTTTGCTAAGACAAAAATATGCATCTTATCCACACTTAATACATCTTAATGTCTCTCTTCCAACTTGTTTATTCCTACACACCGTTGTGTCATCTCATTATGGATGTAAATGCATAAAATCGGTACTCAACCTTTGTGTATCATGAAACAAATTTCATATTGTACTAATTTTCATCTTATCCAAAACCATATAGTAGGGTTAGGATGTAATTTTCAATCCTAGCTTACTTGCATGGTCTTGGACCGACACATCCTCCAACTTTGCTTTCAATTTGATTATCTTTGTTGGGTCCTTTTATCCCCTGGGTTGGTATTTACATAAAAATTTACCTTCAAAACCCTATATAAGCAATTTTATATCATTTCATCTACTCGTATGGCACTCTTATGAGCTCTGATTACAAATACTATAACAAAAAGCACTCAAGGCCCCCCAAATCTTGTTAAAGTTGATGCACATCCATTAGGGAAATCACTAATATAGTTGGAAAGCACTCAAATAGGTCAAGGAGTTCAAATTTACTCATTTCCAAACATCCAGAGATCTTGAATCAATGTCTTAGCAAGAGAAAAATCATATAAAGCATGGTTAAAGTGGTCTAAGTTATCAAATAGCTACATTCATATAGATATTAAATGTTATGTGGAGAACTATGTGTGATTTGAGGCCTCTTCCTGGAGTAGTATTGGCATACATAGTGCATGGATTACACTTCAACCCAAACACTAACTTTCTTGTAGGTTCTTCCACCCACAATTAGGGTTTGAGTTTGATTCAACTTATTTAGATGGTTTCAGGATTGTGCAACACATAGGGTTCGACAATGGCACACATTTTTAGGAAAATGAATGGCACAAAAAGTTATAGAAGCCCACTCTAAGTAGGTCCAAGACCAAACAACAAGTCCAAAACCATAAAACCAATCTCGACAGGGCTATATAGTTCCAAACCAGGGAAATTTTCAGTTACAATATTATAAAAGAAGCATCTTCAGGTTAAGTACTCCTATATTCTCTAGTTTGAGTACCCAAATCTCTCTTGTATGACTATGTATAGCCAAGTGTTTCTCTCCTCTTGTGTATTTGAGTTTGTAAACATGTAAAATGTAGACATGATCAAATAATATACTCTTGATCATAAGATTAATTATTATTATCAGTATCCCCATTATCACGTATCAATTATTTATATCATTCATCCCACAATTCCATCCTATCCTTAGTCATATTAATACATTATTAATATTTTTGTTACCTTGTTAACTAATCCCTATTAACTATTTTCTAGGAATTTAAAATTACCACCCACATACCACCTACTCTATACCTACCCTAGGCATAGCCTCTCTGTCTAACCACCCCACTAAACACATTTAATTTCACCTAATCACAAGCTAAATGATCCTCCAAATCTAGAGGCTTCCATTTCTAGAAGCCTCTCCTATTTTCCCTCTTCTATATTCAAAAATTCAAATATTTTCTCCTCCTCCATTGAATTTTTAATTCAAATGGAGCATTTTTGTAATCTATAGAATTTTCTAATTCTAGATCATTCTCCATTCTCGTCCATTTTCCACCATTGATCTACCTCCTACGTGGAAAAATCCCAACCCTCCATTCTTCCTTCCTCTAACTATAAATGGTAGTGCCACCCTCCATACACACCAACCTTAAGAATTTGAAAGTATATGTTGTCAAAATACTAATCCAAGCCCTCAATCTCCATAGCATTCTATCAAGCAAAAATCATCATTCATCAAATGGGAGGTGTTGTCAAACTTGTCTCACAAAATCTGAAGCATTCCAACATTATATCCAAGAGCACATCCAACAAATCGAAGGAGGAGAGTTACGATTGTGTAGGTAAGTGGAGGTATTATATTCTCCTTCCTTTTTATCTATTGCTCTATCTGAGGTAGTGATAGAGAGTGTTAGATTAGGAATTCATCTATGTTTGTTTTCTAACTTGCATGTTGCACTAACACTTATTTTTCATCTACAAATCTTATAACATATCACTATTAATAGCTACAAGTATTAATGTTTTGTTTTGATATTGCATGATTAATTTTGGAAGTGGATTAATAAGAATAATCCCTTGTACCTTATATCTTTTTTATTTGTTATGCATTTCCATAACACTATAACATCAATCAGGGTGTAAACAAAGATGTGGAAGAGGAAGATGTTATATGAAACAAATGAACATGTTAAATCTTGTATGCGCATGGAAATAACGACTTCTAAAGAGCAAGTGATGATCAATTCTAAATGCATTTTAAAAAAATAATGATTAGGGACTCCTCACAAGTGTGAAAAAAAAAATAACCCACACAAGGCCAAATAACAAGAACAAGTGAAGAAGTTGGGCATGTGACGTGTGAGGAAGAAAAAAGCAAAGAGGAAGGGCATCGAGCTAAAATCCCACTAAGGGCACTTACCCCACCAAAAGGTCTTAAGCACGAAGGAGTTAAGGGGGAGGACATACATGACACCAAATATTATAGCGTAGACCTAGCTTGCTTCCAAAAGAACCACCTGTGATAGTAAATTTTGAAGAAGGAGAAAATGAAGAAGAAAAACAAACATAATGTGCTTAGGAGAATGATGAAGAGAGATAAGAAAAACATGTGAGAGATAGAGGGAAGGAGAAGGATAAGAACTAGAGGTGGAGGATGAGGAAGAGACATCGAGTGATGGTAATCCAATGCAAACTCTTTGTGTTCAATTCCAAAAAGGAAAAAAATGACTCATAATTATTCTTCTAGAAACAAATGGAACCCACCAATGCAACCTCGAAGACAAGGAAATTTATGTCCTCTAATATTGACATATGCATAGATGATCCTAATTCAAGGGTTTATATTATATCTTGCATACACTACTAAAAAAAGTTGTGGAAGGATTGAAGGTAGTATTTGCAGATACATATCAGATGACAAAGATGCAAATTGTTGATGTGCTCCTAAAGATATATGGAGAGGTTGTACACTAGAACTTGTCAAACATCATTGACCTAAGAGTGAAAACAACCCACATAAATCAATTGAATAAATAATTCAAGGCTGAGAGGAGTTAGATTGCATTAGAACAAAAAAATACAAAGAAATGCTCCAAAATCACATGATCGGGGACATCAAAGTAATGAGGTTGTGCCAAAGGATAATTTTAGAGGATGTAAACCTCACACCAGGAGTAAAACTCAACTAAAAAGATGGAAATTCAAAAATTAAAGTCTCGATGGGTCTACTCCTAAAGCAAAACCAATATGATGGCGGGGCACACGCATAACAATTACAAGTAGAGCGAGACAAAGGCATGTCATTTATGCAAAAAAATTAATTATGTGGATACTTAACAGCCAAACTAAATGAAAAAACCACATATACTGATAAAGTGTTTAAGGGATTCCAAAAACACAACAAAATTACTTAAGCAAGCATCCTCCTCGAACAACAAAAATGTAATGCATGGGTTTGTAAGTTTATTCGGTTGATAAGGCTAGTAGGGATAAACTGATGCTGGACATCGAGGATTTGGAGGAAGAAATAAGTGCTAAGAAAGATAAAATCAAACAACGCCTCATAGATCTGGAAAATCAAACATTTTGTAGACACTAAAATTTGTTAACTTGTCTGCTTGCAATGCTAAGTTTGACTATGCTCCCTTGTTAAGACAAATACTCACGTTCAAAATCCAATCAGTTCACCTCTCTAGCTCCTATGACTTACTTATCCCTACACCTTGATTTTTCTTCAATCACGGGAACATTGTCCGATAAAATCAATAAACAACCTCTATACTTCATGTCTAAACTTCATGTTTTACTTTTCTCCTTCTTTGTCCAAGACTATACAAATGGGCCATGATATGGGATCTAGTTTTAGCTGACCTGTACGGTCCTAGTTCTTTAAGTTCTCCAACTCTATTTTTTATTTGAATATCTTCTTTAGGTCATTTCTTCAATCATAGGAACATTATCTGATAAAATCAGTAAACAACCTCTATACTTCATGTCAAAACTTCATGTTTTACTTTTCTCCTTCTTTGTCCAAGATTGTACAAATTGGCCAGGATGTGGGATCTAGTTTTAACTGACATATACGGTCCTAGCTCTTTAAGTTCTCCAACTCTATTTTTTATTTGAATAGCTTCTTTGGGTCATTTCATCTTTATAGGGTCGCCCTTATTAGAATCTTTCACCTACAAAAGGCTATATAAGCAAGCCATCATCACTTTATAACTCACATGGCTCTCTTATAAGCTCTTATTACAAATATCATTCAAAACACTCAAAGGGTCTCTAAATATACCCAAATATACTACACATCAATTAGAACAACCTATACTACAAGTTTGAAGCACTCAACTGGGTTAAAGAGTCTAGTTTCCTCCATTTCCAAGCATGCAGAGGTTAGTTGTTCACACTCGCACAAACACCTACGAGAACTACACGAGGCTTGATCCTGCAATGAGGGCATGTAGTACAGCACTTGGATTGGTTAAGAAATTGAGGTGATCACTAAGGGCATTCCATCCTCACCACACACACACACATGTTTTCTTCTCTTGGCTGTCAATGCTCTGATGAAGGTTTATGTAGGTTTTAAAGGTTACCACTTTGTTGCGGATGATTACAGGTCATCCCAAAGTTATACGAGCAAGAATGACATACAACAAAGGTCATTTCTAGACATGCAAAATATACACAAAGTTTTAGATACATACTATTAAAGGGTACATGATCGTATAAATCTAGGTCATCCCTTACATCTTCTTTATTGTTGAGTACTTTCTATAACATATAATTTAATTACGATGTAAACACAGTTAAGAGGAGAGCATGCTTTATCACACAAATGTAGAGGTGGGGATGACACTAAACTCAATATAATAAGAGGCCCGAGATCCTTTGAAGAATACTATAGAATTAATAGATTTGGGTGCATGACTAGACAAGTTAGGCACAATCCTACAAACCATGCTCACCAAGTGGAAAGGTAACGAGGAACGATTGCATCGGGAAGTGCCAAAACTTTTGGTAGAGATCAATAAAAGGTTACATGAGGGGGGAAACCAAGCTAATGTGGGGTAATGTTGAGCGCCCCAATTTTGTCGAAGAAACACTAGTTATGGATAAGTATTCCCTCCTTCGGTGTATAAGGAAATTTTATAATGGCACATACACCTTTTGATCTAGGATTTTTTTTGAGATAACAGATGCCCCCACCTCTAAAAAATACCCTAGTTCATGTGCACATAAGTCAAAGAGGAGACCACACTTGGTGTGAGGTGATTTTTTAGGGACTCCTATCTTCTTATGTGCAAGGAAACTGGGGCATACCAAGTCAGGATCTACACAAAAGAGTTTTTGGGGAGCGAAAATCAAGAAAGAAAGAGAGAATTAACTTCCAAGATGAACCTCTTGTATGGCAAAGGAGACACGTTAACGCGCAACAACAAAGTAGTTACATTTCAATGATGGAGTGGAGTCACTAGGAAGTTAAAGCTCTCAAACACGACCCTATACTACTTAGATTGTCACCATTTGACACACATGTCATTTATTTAACTATTGATTAATTCATTATAAACTGAGCTCAAGGGCCAATATAACTACTTGTTAAACTGACAAAGGGCAAGAACCCATGACAAAGGGCAAGAACCCATCAATATATATATGATTTAATTTAAATTGAATTAAATCCGATTTCATAGTAACTACTGTAATGAATGATGTACGAGTGATAAAATTCAGTAAGACAAGCACATAAGCATGTACAATATGAAACCCTAAGTAATAGAGACAGAGGGTGACTTAGTTGATTTCTGAGTGATCTGGAAGTTGTTTGAGATGAAGAATTGTTGAAACAGACTAAGAGTGTCGTCAAGGCTCACTAGAGATTCCGGAACTCAAAAATGTATAGGACGGAAGCACCCACAGGAAGAAAGGAGTGGTTGGGTGTTACTGACTGATTTGGGTGCTAGTGTCCAGTCAGGTGCTCAAGTTTTGTCCTTTTCTGTGTAGGATGAGCTTCGTTGTTAGTTTCATGTTGTTGATCCAATGTGGTTGATCATGCCAGTAACATGAAAAATAGATTCCTAATTGCACATGTTATATACCACATCAAATCTAATAAAAAATATATAATGCGAAGTCAGATTGACCCCGACAGTCACCCAAAGAGTGAACTTAATACCGAGCGCTACACTACATTTCAAACTCCATGTAGTTCTGTGTGAATGTGTGTGTAATGATGCCCTAGGTTGCCCTTGTGTAAGTTGCACTATGATATCAGGCTAGATCTAGAATGATCCAAGTATGCAAATGTGTGAGATGGAATAAAAAAACTTTCCCTCCTATGTTGTGTATGCAAAGTGATGCAGTCATTGTCCCTTGTGTGGATGTGTTAAATGAATGCTTTGAAGTGCTTTTGTGCCTTTGAATGCAAGCTTAGGTGATAGTATATAATGCTTAGTGTTTGGTCCCTTATTTGAGAGTAAAAAATAATTATATATATGATTCCCTTATTTGAATTTTGTAATTGCCAACTTGAAGGCCGACCTAAAGTATTAAAAGATGCCCAAGAAGTAAAAGAGACCCACAAGGGTAAGAAAAGAAGAGAGAGGGCCAAGAGTACCCAGAAGGGACAGGAGCGCATGGGCGCTTGTGTCCTAACTAGATGCTAGTGTCTGAGGCCATAAAAGATCAATAAGTCTAGTTCTGACATGGCTGTAAGATGCGTAAGACCATAAATAAGACAAGATATAAAACAAAAAGGCCAAAAGGAGTTGTTAACTACTAGCCTTATTGCTTAGGAATCATGTATATATTAATATACTTTAGGACCTATAAATGTACCCAAGTGCATATATTTTGTGTCTACATTCACCCCCACTTTATGTTGTTGAGTGAATACTTGATATCATAAAGTAGATAGAAGATGTGTACCTTGTAATCCTGTAGAGAAGAGTGTTGTCGGTAGCGTGTCGAGTGGGCAAATGAAACATAAAATGATCACAATGTGAAGTGTGGAGACTAAGAAAGGGAGGTAAAGCTCAGGGGTGAAGTGTATACATAGTAGGGTGATGTTGGATATTGGGCTCAGTGATGTGATCTGCTTCTTGTTGGTTATAAGGATGAACCTATAAAAGAAGAGCAAGAGAGTAGTCAAAGTAGTGTATATGAAAAATCAGAGTAATATATGTATAAGTAAGTAGAAAGTGTGTATAGGAAAGAGTACACCTAATGTGTAAGAGAGTATGAGATAGAAAATTGTCCTGTTGTGCTTTAGATATATTGTTGGATTTGGATTCTTTGTTTCTGATGGTGAGGTTTTTGGGCAATCTCACACCAAGAGCAAGTTTTTTTGGGTGATCTCAAGCCGAGAAATAGGGGTTGGCACTCACTGATTATACACGTGATACGAAGGTTAGAAAATATACAAGTCAGGTTGGCAACTAACTCTACAGGACTAACGCCATATAGATAGGGGAGGAAACTCACTGATTATATATGTGATACGAAGGTGCTTACACCATTAAAGGCCTTCAATTCCTCTAGACCAGAGTATTTTGGGCGATCTCATGCCAAGAACGAGGTTTTTGGGAGATCTCATGCCAAGAGAAGAGTGTTGGGGAGAGAGGTCTGGTTTTTCTCTCCATCTATGATGCTTCCCAATAAGCACCACCATTTTTTCCCCCATGACACAAGCACTCAGGGGGGACATAAACGCCCACCACTATTGTCTAAGACTGGGCATTAGTGTGTGCTCTGTGTTTTGGATCCAAGTCTGATTCTGGACCATTTTGTGACCATATTCCTGTGTTGATTTTGTACAGTACTCTATTGTACTGGATCTCTGAGTTATTATAGGGGTTATTTGTTCACCCAATAGATGCCCCCTTGTTTGGGGTGTGTGCGACGACTATAGGAGAATGCGGTCCAAAGGAGAGGACCTGAAGCTGATATGCATATCTGATAGTGGATACTATTAGGGGGTAGGGTGTGTGTATGGTAGAGACCAAGGTATGTGCAAACAAGTGTTGAGTTATGGAGCTAAATGGATTCACAAATAACATATTTTACAAACTTGCAGGTTTACACAGTAATCGACATTGGCTGGGTAACCGACATCAATCACCTGGGAGCAACCGATATCAATTGGGTAACTGACATTGGTTACTTGTGCCTTAATGTTTTTATTTTAAACATGGGATTAGATCTGACCATTGGTTATAAATGTGATCGGATGGTTGTAAATGCATAGCTAAGTTGCCCTAATGTTTGTATATGCTTATAAGCTAGAAAGCTAGGGTTAGAAGGTAAGAATCAAGATTATTGTAAGAATATTTTCTCGGAGAAAGCTTAGAGAGGATTGTGGGGAAAAGTTATTGTACATCCAGGAGAGGCGTGAAAGATTGTAAATCTTCATTGTATTTCCTCTGTAAAGCAAAGAATAATAGATTGACTGTTTCTTGGTGGATGTAGCCCACACTCGGTGAACCATGTTATATCTTATGTATTTTTCTTCTAGTTTAATTTTTGTCTTTATTACTTGTATGCTTCAATTGATTATAGATCTATACAACATTGGTGTGTGTCTAACCCCAACAACTGGTATCCGAACTTTTTTGTTTGAGGGTTTTGTGTGTTGACATATTTAATCACAAAGGGATTTCTAATTGAGTGGGAGCACAACAATGAAAAAAAGGTCGAGTCAGTCCGAAGGCAAATGGGACAAGCGGGACAGATGGACGCGAATAGAAAATAACAAATACTAAGTGGATAAATTTGACGGTCATAACTATCAATTATGGAAGATGCAAGTGGAAGATTATCTGTATCAGAAAGATTTATATTCACCGTTGGATGCGAGTGCGAAGCCTACAAAGATGACTGATGAAGAATGGAATATTCTTGACAGAAAGGCTCTGGGATCTATAAGATTGAGCTTGGTAGCATCTGCAACTTCTAATATTACTGAAGCAGCAATAAAATATCAGTTTGTGGATACAGCTTCCCCTGCTGTGTTTCCCACGATAGATTTGATAAAATCTTTAGCTAATTTATATGAAAAACCAAGTGCTTTGAATAAAGTTTAGATGATGAAGAAATTATTTAATTCTAAAATGCAAGAAGGTGGATCTATATCAAACCATTTGAATGTTTTTTGTTCTTTTGTAAATCAATTAAAATCAGTTAATATTCTGTTTAATGATGGAGTGAAAGCACTTTTGTTCTTATGCTCTTTGCTAGATAGTTGAGATAACTCGGTAATGGCTGTTAGTAATACAACATTTGCTACTAATATTTTGAAGTTTGATGATGTGGTTAGTATAATCCTGAATGAAGAAATATGCATGAAAAGTACAGGAGATTCATCATATGAAAATGATTTGAACGTAGAAAGATCCAAAAGTAAGAATAATGGGAAATCAAAGTCTAAGAATGATAGATCTAAATCCAAAGGTAGAGGAATAACCTGTTGGAATTGTGGAAAGATAGGACATACAAAGAAGGATTGTTTGGTTCAAGGAAAACAAAGAGAATATACCAGATAAAGGTAAAGAGGCAAATGTTGCAACTGAGGTAATGCAAGATGCCTTTATTCTCTCCTTGGATAATAATAGAATATTTGGTTTTAGATTCAGGGGTTTCTTTCCATGCTACCCCTAATAAGGGTTATTTCAGAAATTATGTCTAGGGTAATTTTGGGCATGTTTATTTAGGAGATGATGAACCATGTAATATTACTGGTAAAGGGGAAGTTCATCTAAAATTACAGAATGGAAATACATGGATATTGAAATGATGTGAAGGCATGTACCAAGCCTTAGGAGAAATCTAATTTCTATAGGACAACTAGGTGAAGCTGGTTGCATGGTTACATTCACAACCGACTCTTGGAAAGTTACCAAGGGAGCTCTTATTGTAGCAAGAGGAAAGAAGGTAGGAACATTGTATTTGTCTACCTATATTACTGATTCTTTTTTTGTTCTATCTACTTCAGATTCAGATGCAAGCGTGTGGCACAATCGGCTAGGCCATATGAGTAAAAAGGGAATGCAAATCTTAAAGGCAAAGGGTAAGTTATCATATTTGAAACAAATAGATCTTGATTTCTGTGAGCATTGCATATTTGGAAAGCAAAAGAGAGTGATATTTCTCAAAGTTGGGGCAACGAAGAAGGAGAAAAAATTGGAGCTTGTGCACTCAGATGTGTGGGGACCAGCCTAGGTAGCTTCTCATGGAGGATCCCAATATTATGTGAATTTCATTGATGATGCCACAAGAAAGGTATGGGTTTATTGTATAAAGCACTTATATGGTTTTATGCATATATGATG
This sequence comes from Taxus chinensis, assembly GCA_019776745.2. Classification (NCBI taxonomy): domain Eukaryota; kingdom Viridiplantae; phylum Streptophyta; class Pinopsida; order Cupressales; family Taxaceae; genus Taxus; species Taxus chinensis. The sequence goes on from CM034146.1 coordinate 186,637,141, forward strand.
CAGTTTTTGAGACTTTATAAAGCGTAAATATGATGTTTTTGAGACTTTTAAAAGATGGAAAACCCTTGTGAAAAATGAATACAATTTAAAGTTAAAATGCCTTAGATCTAACAATGGTGGTGAGTACTGCATCAAGGTTTTCAATGATTATTGTTCAATGAATGGAATACGCAAAGAAAGAACGGTTCCTAGAACACCATAGGAGAATGGTGTGGCTGAAAGAATGAACATAACTATCATGGAACATGCAAGAAGCATGAGGATACATGCAAGATTACCCTTATAGTTTTGGGTAGAAGCAGTAGACACGACAATATATTTAATCAACTGTGGGCCTTCAAGTGCATTGGATGGTGGAATACCAGAAGAAGCTTGGACTAGAAAAGAGGTAGATCTTTCTTTTCTTAAAGTATTTGGTTCAGAAGCTTTTGTGCATATTGATAAAGAAAATAGGAAGAAGTTAGATGTTAAATCCAAAAGATTCACTTTTATTGGTTATGGCTTTGGTGATTTCAATTTTTTTTTTGGGATTTAGATGATTCTAAGATTGTTAGGAGTCGTGATATTGAATGGAATGAAAAGAGAATGTATAGGGATCAATTTTTCATACCTAAGGATGAACCAGTGGAAGAGTTTGTGGAAGAAAATGCATTATTATTGGATTTAAAATTGACACCTACAAGTACCAGTGTCAGTTACAGTAATCGGCTTTGACAGGTTGAACTGGCATTGGTAGAACCATGACTGACATCGGCAGTAGAGGATTGACATCAGTTGCTAGAACCGACGTCGACAACAAGTGATCAGTAGTAGGTGACTGGTGTAGGTCACTGTTAGAAGTTGATACAAATGTACATGATGTACAAAATGAGCCTCCCACACCCCATATTCCTATGAGAAGATCACAACGGGTAAGTAGACCTCCAGAAAGATTTACACCTTCCTTATTTTATCTATTATTGACTGATAATGGTGAGCCCGAAAGTTTTGAAGAAGCAATGCAGGATGAAACCCACAAGAAGTGGAAGCATGTCATGGACGAGGAGATGGATTCCTTGAAACAGAATCAGGCATAGGATTTGGTTAAGTTGTTAGCAGGTAAGAGAACATTGCATAACAAATTGGTTTACAGGATTAAGGAAGAAGAGGGTGGAAAAAAAATATACAAGGCCAAGCTTGTGGTAAAAGAATTTCCACAAAAAATAAGTATTGATTTTGCTGAGATTTTTTCTCCTGTAGTAAAAATGACTTCCATTCGTATTGTTTTGAGTTTAATTTCAATAGAATATTTGCACTTAGAACAACTTGATGTTAAAACAACTTTCCTTCATAGTGATTTAGAGGAAGAGATATATATGCAACAACTGCTTGGTTATGAAGTCAAGGGTAAGGAGAAACTTGTGTACAGGTTGAAAAATAGATTGTATGGGCTCAAGAAAGCTCCAGGCAATGGTATATGAGGTTTGACAGTTTTATGCATGAGCATGGTTATATGAGATGTGAATCTGACCATTGTGTTTATTTTAAGAAGTTTGAAAATGGAAGCTATATTATTTTGTTATTGTATGTAGATGATATGCTTATTGTAGGATCTAATATGTAGAACATTGTTGAGCTTAAAGAAAATTTAGCTCATACATTTGCAATGAAGGATTTAGGAGCTGCAAAAAAAATCCTTAGCATGCAAATTCTTATAGATAAGAAGAACGGGAAATTGTATTTGTCTCGGGAAGATTATATCAATAAGGTGTTGGAAAGGTTTAAAATACAAAATTCAAAACCTGTAAGTACACCTATGGCCAATCACTTTAAATTAAGCAAAGATCAGTGTCCTACATCACATGAGGAGGTTGAGTACATGACGCAGGTTCTATATGCTTTAACAGTTGGAAGCCTTATGTATGCAATGGTGTTTTGAGAAGATTTATGCCCAATCTAGGTAAAGATCATTGCAAAGCAGTCTAATGGATGCTTAGATATTTGAGAGGGACATCCAACATGCATTTATGCTATGGAGGGTTAGATACTTCTTTATGCAACTACGTTGATTCAGATATGGCTGGAGATTTAGATGGTAGGAGAAGCACCACTAGATATATACTCGCAATAGGTGGTATGACAGTTAGCTAGATTTCAAGATTGCAGAAGGTTGTGGCCTTGTCTACTACAGAAGTTGAATATGCTACAACTATAGAGGCTAGCAAAGAGATGACATGGATGAGCGGGTTCATGGAAGAGTTGGGAAAGGAGCAAGAAGATTGCAGATTGTATGGTGATAGTCAAAGTGTGATTCATCTGGCAAAGAACTCAAGATTTAATTCAAGAATGAAACACATTCAGTTGAGATATCACTTCATAAGGTAGGTGTTGGAGGATGGGCAACTAAAATTGGAGAAAATTCATATGAATGAGAACCTTGTGGATATGCTAACGAAGTCGTTGGTAATGGAGAAGTTGGAGCTTCACTCCACTTTTGTTGGTCTTCAAGTTTGATGCTTGAAAAGGAAAAAACAAGCCAAAGAAAGGATCCAAGGATGGAGTTGTACAGTATAGTGCAACAATTTATCTCCAAGTGGGAGATTGTTGAGTTGTGGAGCTAAATAGCTTCACAAATAACATGTTTTACAAACTTGTAGGTTTACATAGTAACTGACATCGGTCACCTGGGAGCAACCGATATCGGTTGGCTAACTGACATCGGTTACCTGTGCGTTAATGTTTTTATTTTAAATGTGGGATTAGATATGGCCCTTTGTCATAAATGTGATCGGATGGTTGTAAATGCGTAGCTAAGTTTCCCTAATGTTTGTATATGCTTATAAGCTAGAAAGACAGTCTTAGAAGTTAAGAATAGAGATTATTGTAAGAAGATTTTCGTGGAGAAAGCTTAGAGAAGCTCGTGGGGAAAAAGTATTGTACATTAGGGAGAGGTGTGGAAGATTTCAAATCTTCACTATGTTTCCTCTGTAAAGCAAAGAATAATAGATTGGTTGTTTCTTAATGGACATAGCCCACACTGGGTGAACCACGTTATATCTTATGTATTTTTCTTTTGGTTTAATTTCTGTGTTTATTGCTTGTATGCTTCAATTTATTATAGACCTATACAATATTGGTGTGTGTTTAACCCCAACAACAAGATAAGTTGGTAAACACGTGTTCATGAAAATGAGCTAGCATGTAATGGAAGACAGTGTAACAAACAAGTGTGAAAACCAGATGGACCACGAAAAATGAGTTTCATACATGGGACATTACTCACAATGTCATAAGACAATCAGGGCCGAAACAACCAAAAGCATACAATGATCACACAAGACACAAGGTGTTGCCTGCAAACAATATCAAGCAATAGAAAACAAGAAGTGACAAATAACCATGGTTATATCAGATCTTATAAATAAAATGTTACACACGAAGCACGTGTTAGCACGTTAGAAAAATAAGTAGTATGTCAAAATGTGTATGGATCAACGAAAAGTAAAGTGATGGTAAGAAGCAGTAAGTACTGAAATGATAGAACCTGTGATGTGTAAAGTATGAGAGTACAAAGGTATATGCCCCAGGAGCCTCGGCAGGACTGGTAAAAAGTAGTGTCAAACATCATGCATCGCATAGGATTATATAAAGGTCCTACATTCACCTTAAGATACCAAGTGAATGCACATAATGCACATATGTATATATAAAAAGATAGTGACATACTAAGAATATGTCTAGTATAGGAAATAAAGTGTAACATGTAAGTAGAATATGTTAAAAAGAGTAAATGCAACTAAGATATGCAAATGTTGTGTGAGTGTGATGATGTGCTACGATGCGCTGTGATGTGAATAGAGGAGAAGCCACGTTTTCCCCTAGAAAATGTGTGTGAGATGAGGTTCATTTAAAAATTCCCCCTTAACAGTCAAGAATGAACCATATAATAAGAGTGCGTTATCAGGAAATGAATGTGTTGTATGAGAGTAAATGCTAGACAAGATGTATCGTGAAACATTGAGCGTGAAGTGTAGATGATGTGATGTTAATTTAAGAAGTGGACCCTCGATAGTCAAATATGAACCATGGAACTAGAGTGCGTCACTGGGTAATGATAATACAATGTGTGTACCAAAGATGTAGGAGTGCCTAGAAAGACTAGACATGAAGCACATAATGTGAAGTGCAGTGGTAGACACTACAGACAATTGATAGTGATGGAGGGGGGGGAGAAAGTGTGATGCCTCCCAAGCGTGTGAGTGGAGATCTATGTGAGAATGTGAGAAGGATTGTGCCATGGCGGCGGAGTTTGAAATGTGTCCTAAGAAAACATATGGTTGTCACATTGATAGGTAGGAGCAAGAGTATGACCAACATCAAATTTTAGGTTTAACAAAGGAAATGCAAGTAGGTGACAGATCGTAACTTGTGTAGAGTGAATTGGTTGTGCTTCCTTAGATGGTGGTTACTTATTTTGGATTGATAACAATGTAGATGACTTGCCAAGAGGAGGTAATGGGGTAAGCATTTTTAAAGGTGGTTGTTTATTTGGGATTGGTAACGTTGTAGATAACTTGACAGGAGGAGGTAATGGGGTAAGTATTTTTAAAGGTGGTTGCTTATTTAGGATTGGTAACATTGTAGATGAATTGATAGGAGGTAATGAGGTAAGTATTTTTAAAGGTGGGTTGGTATTGGGTTGGATAGGTGGCTCTTGAATTACCAGAGAAGGAACATTAATAGTTGTGGCATGATGCTCGCTAGACATAAAGGGAACAAACTTGGGAGCCTAGTGGGATTTAACAATTGGAGATGAGCATGTAATAAAATTTTGTGCAACAAATGAAATAAAACCCTGATGCTCGATGTGCCCAATTCTTCGTTTTAAAACATAGCAATCATTGTCATTATGTCCATTAATTACGTGATGATTGTAAAATGGGTGACATTTGTATTTTGCAAGCTGCTAAAGAGTGTAGTAATGAGAAAGTGGCAAGTTGATCAAGTGGTGATTGAGGAGCTCAAGAAGAATATCACGTTTCTTAACATTTAGGTCAAACTTGAGAGGTGCTAGTAGTGGTAAGAATTTGGCTTCACTTGTATAAGCGCATGTAGTAGACATGGGATCAGGATGAGACATCGAAGAAGAACTAGTATGGTCATGGGAAGCAGCCTTGAGATGTTGGATTTCAGTTGTGAGGGATGTAATCATGGTTTCCATAGATTGAAATTTATTTTGAAATATAAATGGTGTAAAGCTTGGATTGACTCGAAGATGGGTTGATTGGTTGTGGTATCAGGACTGATAGGGTAGTCGGAGAGGTGATCGAAAATGACACTTACTTGTGAAGGTGGTGAATTATAAGGGAAGTACATAGTGTCTATGGATTTTTGGACAAAATCTTTGCAAGGTGGGTCAATTTGAAGTAATTGATCCAAGGAGACTTGATGAATTTTAGGAGCCATGAAAGAAGATCCAATAGAATAGGCAAAATAAGGATGTAAGTGTTTGATCATGAGTGGGGTTCACCAAATGATTTAATTTAAATTGAATTAAAATTTATTTTCGAGTAACTACTGTAATGAATGATGCACACGTGATAAAATATAGTAATACGCAAGCAAATAAGCATATACAATATGAAACCCTAAGCAATAGAGAGAGAGAGAGAGTGACTTAGTTGATTTTTTAGTGATTTGGAAGTTGTCTAAGTCGAAGAACTGTTGAAACAGACTAGAAGGAGTGTCATCAAAGCTCGCTGGAGATTTTGGAACACATAAATGTGCAGGACAAAAGCACCCTCAGGAGGACAAGAGCGACTAGGTGCTAGTGACTAATCTAGGCACTAGTGTCCAGTCAGGTTCTATCTGTTTCTATGCAGGAGGAGCTTCGATGTTAGTTTCCAGTTGTTGCGTTGATTTTAAATCCAATATTGTTGATTGTGCTTGTAACCTGCAAAGTAGATACCTAACAACACATGTCTACAAACCACATCAAATCTAATTAAAAAGGTATAGAATGTAAAGTCAGACTAGCCCCGATGGTCACCTGAAGAGTGAACTTTGTACCAAGCGTTGCACTACATTTTAGACTCCAAGTAGTTATATGTGAATGTGTGTGTAATGATGCCCTAGGTTGCCCTTGTGCGAGTTGCATTATGATAACATGATAGATCTAAAATGCTCCAAGTATGTAAATGTGTGAGATGGAATAAAATGAACTTCCCCTCGTATGTTGTGTATGTAGAGTGATGTAACCCTTGTCCCTTGCGTGGACGTGCTAGATGAATGCTTTGAAGTGCTCTTATGCCTTTGAATACAAGCTTAGGTGATAATAGATAATGCTTAGTGTTTGGCTCCTTATTTGAGAGCAAAAACTAAGTATATATATATGATTCCCTTGTTTGAATTTCGTAATTGACAACTGAAAGACCAACCCAAAGTATTAAAAGATGCCCAAGAAGTAAAAGAGACCCAAAAGGGTAAGAAAAGGAGATAAAGGGTCGGGAGTGCCCAGAAGGGACAAGAGCGCCTGGGTGCTTGTGTTCTAACACGACACTAGTGTCCAAGGCCATTAAAGATAAATAAGTCCAGTTCCGACAGGGCTGTAAGATGAGTAATACCAGAAAGAAAACAAGATATAAAGTAAAAAGGCCAAAAGGAGTTGTCAACCACTTGTTTTCTTTCTTAGGATTCATGTATATATTAGTATGCTTTAGGACCTATAAATGTACCCAAGTGCATAGATTTTGTGTCTACAATATACACCCCTTAAGGGATTAATCTAAGGGGGTTATTGGTTTGTGGTGTGTATGGTCGAGCACATGGGCTATTCATTGTTGATCATAGTTGATTGATTGTAATCGAGAACATTGTAACACCGGAGTTGAATGCATACAAAGATCTCAAGGTTATCGTGTACTTTACTGTTTGAATGAGTATGCTAGTAATGGTTATCTATGTCTTTACACATTGATATGATGGAATGCGTGATGTTTAATCGTGAGCTAGAGTAAGTGTAAGTCCTTACTAAACATCATGACATAACCAAAGCGAACATGGAGCAATCTACTCATGCACATTGGGTGAGCGCACTAGGTTATCCCTTGTGTGATATATCGACACAAGACACCACATCTCTTCATTACAAATAATGATAGTTTAGCCTGCACGTGTGGATCTAAATATGTGGGGTAAATATTTAGGCGTAACACTCAAGTCATAACAACTCACAATCTTCTTATTAGACTCGACTCAACATATTCTTATTTGGCCACCCACCCCTTCAATGACTTTGACCATCATATTTATCGGTACAAAAAGTAGTTACAAAAGTTAAAATGATTCACCTTTCACCTTCTTATTAACCAACTATTCACCTTTGACTCTTCAATTTCTTTCAATTATGCATCCTAACCATCATAGTCATTCCAAATTCCCTATGCATTAACATGCAACATCCAAGTCTATTCAATTTTGCATTGACATGTGGCTATTGTTTAACTACCCTTTGTGCAGTGTGCACAAACAACCAAGATTGTACACAATCCTTTCTACAACTACACATGTGATACCACAAACCACCATATATTGTGTAAGGTTACACTAGACTTTGCAAGTCTACAAGACATTTGTTTAAGTCTATATCACTCTATTGCACAAATGTTTATGCACTTTTGAGCCTAGTGCACAAGCTCCCAAATTTTACACATGTTCTACCTTTGTGCCATGATTCCACTCCTCTACTCCAAGAGTGAAATTCTAACCTTTGCATTTAACTACTTATACACAAGACCACAATATTTATTCCACTACACTACTAATTATTTTTTTGGTGAATCAAATTGCTTGTGCATTTGAACGCTCCTACATTAAGCACCCCAAATTTTGTTTATTTGAATCTAACAATTCAATCTCTGCATATTTCTTTGAGAAATTTTCAAATGGAAAGGTCAACAATAGATATATAATAATGAACACGAGATGGTACTCACCGTGGTCGCGGAAGACATATATACGTGATGGATCCCTTTAAACACAAAAATATCATGAACAACTTCTTTTTTAAAGGATCCATTAGTAACAAATCTTTACTGATGATGTTACCCAACAACTTACCACACGTAGACATGAACAAATACTTTTTAATAGTTAAAGTCAAGGCACATTGTCCACGATGTTAGAATAATACTATAACACACTTATTAAATGTTACATGTGATCCTTTAGTAGCTCATAATGGGCCAAATCAAGGTATATTTCCATCAATTGACGAAGTAGTTCTTACAGATATTTTTGGTGACTGCTAACACATTTCGATGCATTAATCAAGTGAAAGGGAATTATAGTGTGCTAAAAGGATCCCCATTCAACCCAAAACTTTTCATCATACCATCTGGATGGATATGGACTTCAAAGTAGTTGAAAAATCACAAGTAAAAGGGTAGATCTCATGGCCTATAATTTTCTTTAAAATCTCCAATGTGAATGGAGTAAAGAACTGATACCTGATTGTTGCCTTATCAAGCTCGTGGAAATATAATCACACACAAATCTCACCTTTCTTCTTATGAATTACAACGAGGGGTTTATCTCATTCATTACACTCAAAGGAATGAATAATCCCATCCTTTAACATCTTGTGGATCTCTTTCTTTTCCTTTCAAATAACGAGGAACATGTTTAGACCTTTTTATTGCAAATGCTTTACTTTTTCTCTGTAAAATCTACAATAATGCTTTTTGGATCAACATATGACTATATAACAACATGCCCATACTTGCGAAAACAATATATTTGCTTTATCATTTAGCTCTCTTTATAATGATTGATCAAGGTCTCTCGTCATAATTTAAAGGTCAAGATTTACTTTATTTCAATTTTCACATATTAAACACCTAATGAGATAAAATAAAAGTGGCATACAAAGGGCCTTGACCATTTGATGAAAAGGTGGGAATTCATGTTTCCATCCAAGTTTAAACCCTAATTTTTGTTACACATCTTATCTATTGAAGCCCTAACATAAAGAAGCTAAATGATAATTAGACGATGCCAAAGTTCCCATTTACGGGGCTATTATATAATGTTACTAGCATGCGAAAGCATGTAATAATGTAGGTGGGCATGTCAAAGATCCTCACAACATTAGTGGGTTTGTGACATCAAGTAATAATGTAGATAAGTACATGTATGATCCCTACAATGTTAGTGGGCCCACAAGGAAAAACAATAGTGTAAGTTGACTCGCGTGTGATCCTCATAAATTTAGTTAGTTGGGAGTATGTACGATAGGAAAAGTGGACACGCGTTTAACTTAAGAAGTATGAGATGTTTCACAAGTCCTTCTAATAAAAGATTGGCAACCCATAATAATAATGACAATAATAGGAGCCCTATCCCTTAAATGCCCCACCCTAACGACATATCAATGATATATAATATTCCAAACACAACCACCATTAATTGAGATTCTACAGGTTATATAAATTGATTGATATGAAGGGTTGTTAGAAAAAAAGACTCGAGCTCTAGTAGACATACACTCAAATCCCCCTAATTGTTGGTACAAACTCGACTCAATTATCCCTCTCACACATAGGTGGAACTAAAGAAAAACCTCACTTCTAAACGCACACATTCAAAGTTCCTTCATGAACTCAACCTCATCTTAAAATTTATAATCATTATAGTTAGAGTGAGCCAAGGTTTGGTTTATTAGAATTTCGGAGACTAAAAAGTTCAAAAGGCGGGAATGTCCAGACACTTGGCGGGAAGGCTTTCAATTTCGCCCGGTGAAAAAATAATGGGTAAAAAATGGTGCTCCTCGCCGGCGTGGCAAATATCGGCTCACAAGCCTCTCCATTTTGACATTGCATATATATACCCACATTCTCCTATTAATACCCTATCTACATTTGCCGCCAATCCCACCCAAAAGAAAAAATTAAAGCGGAAAAGAAATTAAGAGAGAAGCGACCCACAACACTAATATACGAAGTTTGCATGTTGTAAACCCTCGTCCTCGCTCTCCAAGGGTTTGTGATTTTTCTCAACCCTTGCGAAATCAACTGTCCAGGTCGAGGGATCGACTCTCTCTGCTGCCATGGCGAAGCTGGGAAAAGCGTCTGCGTCTTCGTCGGAAGCAAACACCTCGGAAGAAGAACAGCAGGACAACGTCGAAGAATTGGGGCCCGACGACGAGGAAGAAATCGAGGCCGTAACCAGAGTAGCAGGCTCCGAGGAAGAAGACGAAGAGGATCCTGCCGCCGATATTTCCACACCGGATGATCAGGACGAGGAGGAGGAGGAGGACAGTGATAATGCCGAAGATGAGGACCCGCCTCTGAAGAAGAGAAATAGGGGCGAAGAGGTAAGTGTTTTTCTGTTTTCATTTTAACCAACCGTAGATTTTCGCGGATGAGAATTGTGCTAAACATTGTGACAAATTCTTGAAATCGCAATTTGGAACCGTATTTCACAGTCCTTTGTCCGGACGATTCAAGAGTCTTTAGTTTTTTAATTTTATGTGAGGGTATGAAACGACCACGTTTTTACAGGTATAATGTATGAGATATTTTTGAAATCGAGATTTAGGACCATTTACGGTTCTTGGGACGATTAATTATTACGTTTGTCTTTTGTATTTTCTGGGGTTGGAAAGTACCACATTCGTACGATTTAAACTTGTTCAAGTTTAAATCGAATGTACCCTTTCACACCATGACAGCTTCCCGTGGACTCTGGGGTTATGCGTCATTTTGTTTCAGTGTGGGACGTGAACCTTCACACTACTGTGTTTATTACCATTACGCCATATTTATGCCCTTTATTTTTCCTTTTAACTTCACCCTTCTACACTCTCCAGTTTGTTACTGCACAGTGTTATAGAATCAGCTGCTAAGTGTTAAGGTAAACATTATTTTTTAAGGTCACTGCCATGCCAGACCTCAATGTGGCGAACTACACATGGCTTAAAAAGAAAAAAAAACAAAAAAAAAACTGGTGGTTGAGGTTAGAGTTTTCCTTGTTTTATATACTATACCCGAAGTGCTTCTGGAAATCCCTATTATTTAGGCATCAATGTTCGGGATCATGCTTTTGATCCATCCTCGGTATGTAGGTATGATAAAACTTTGGAGTATAATTAAACTTTGGAGTATAGCTCTTTACATAGAATGCTCCTTACATAGATAACTCCTCAAATTATAAAAAGGTTTCCCAACCTGCAAGCTAAAGGTTAGCTTTTTAGGTCACTGTCAAGCTGAAGACTGAGTTGGCACATGAGACATATACTAAAAGAGGGAAAAGTAAGTGTTTTTTCTAGGATGTCCTCCAAGTCAGATTAATTTGGCTTACAAGACATTATTAATTTCAATGGGTTTTTAGGTCATTGCAAAGCCTGACACCAATTTGAGGGACACTCACAGGGACCTAAGCTTGGTGGGGCTTGTACCTATGTTGCTGGATAACGACTTCTATACCACAGCATTTGGTTCTGTTTCCTTTAAAACTTTGTTTAATTCTGTATTAATTTTGCTATACATTTGGAATTTTCTGTAGCACTAGCTATGTTCATAACATGTATACATTCAGCATTTGGTTTTTGGCCATGGTGGGGATTAAGCTGGGCCACTTCTTTTTTGCAGATTGTCAATGGCCGATTTACTTATTATGTTTTTAATTAACATGTGTTCTCAATTGCCAAATTTGTTGTCTCCTTAACTTAGATATAGTTTGCTCTGATTTTCTACATTTACTTGAAAACTTTATTATTTGAAGATTGTTAAACATGTAATTTTCTATGATTGCAAAATAGCTCTGATATAGAACTTTCACGGAATGATATTCTCTAAGATGTTTTTCCTTTTTGATTGAACACAGATTAAGCATTCTGATCATAGTTACCAAATCTGGCCGGATCTGTATTTTTCAACTGACCTGGATAATTTTGGTCTGGGTCGGGCCTAATTTAGGGAATATTTTTTTTTTAAAATTTTTTTCTGTAGTTTTCTGGAAAAAGCAGTCAACTATCAACCTTATATATTCTAAATATAACATTTTACATTACATTCTTTAAGTTTTTCATTGTATTTGTCTAATTTTCATATTTGTAAACTTCAACTCATATTTATTTCGGACTGGATTTTTTTGAACCTTTTCAAGAATTCCGGATTTTTGGATTTTTTTGCTCTCCCGAATGGATCTGGATTTACAGACCTGGTAACTATGATTCTGATAGACAGTTATGACAAGTAATAAAATTTACAAGTTTCTGTTTTGATCTTTCAGCTCCATGACATTTTTAATCTTTGTATTAAAACATATTTTTCTGATTTGGCATGGTTGCTTAAATGTTCTGTGTAATTTCGAAATTACTATGTATGTATTGTGTCTGCAGTTAAAATATATCTGAAATCAAATGACACTGACTGATTTAAATCAGCATTGTATGGATATGGGTATTGATGTGGATACATATGTGGTATCAGATACAGATATGGCTAGTTTTTAAGGCCCCCTGATTTGGATACAGACGGGTATATATTAATTAAAATAATGTTTAAATTATTATTATCTAGATTATAAATTAAGAATATATCAGTGTTCCTTGGAGTCTTGGAATGGGGGGATGGGTTTTGGAGATGTGGACTAAAGGCCGAGGTTTGGGGAAGGTGGCGCACACACACACACACATAGTGTTGAATACATAGAATCAACTGTACTGTTCTAAAACAGTTGAGGAGGTTAGAACCAGTTGTAACTAACAATTTTGTAACTACTCTTCTCATGATAAAATCACCCTGCCTGGTATCATTCGATGCAGTGCAGTTTTTCTCTTCTTGCTATTTTCTCTGTGCTTCTTATACTAACAGTGGTGTCAATGTTAGCATATGCAAAGAGAAGAAAGAATACAGAGAAGGCTGAATGCACACTCAAACAAGTGTGACAGTGTTTATTATGTAGCAAGAGGTGGTTACAGATTAGTTGAACAATTACCAACCGAATGACAACTACATAATTGCATTATAAGCTATATAATGCGCTATATTTTAACATACAGTACTTGAAAAATTAGTCATAAGAAAATGTGCAAGGAACAATAAATGAAACTTTGAAATAATAAACACATTGCATTAAACAATGAAAATGCCAAATATCAATATATTGTTATTTATTTACAAAATGATGTTTACATGCAAAATTCAAATACAATTGGTCAGTGGATTAATGCCTCTAATGAGTCTAATCATCTTTGAAGTCTGGGCCAAACCCCTCATCACTTCAACTGCTAGACTTCTCAAGGTCAAGCTCCTCCAAACCAATTTCAACCATGTTTGTGCTCTAACTCTTGTTGTTACTTGCCGCTAATGCTGTCCCTCTTACTTGCTTATGCTCTCACTCTTGCTTGCTCTCACTCTTACTTGCTCTCACTTTTGCTTGCTAATGCTCTCACCCTCTCACTCTTGCTTGCAAATTCTCTCACCCTCTTACTCTTGCTTGCTAATGCTTCCACTCTTGTTTTGAATCTTAGATAGTTTGATTTGGAGTGAGGGTGTAAGTCTTATATATAGGTTTTTTGGAGTGCTTAGGGGGTGAGTGGGGCCCATTGAGTAGTAGTGTTAGGTTTGGGGACAAAAAATTATAAGACAATGATTTAGAAAAAACAAAACTTTTAGACAGACTTATGCTGCCAGGAACAGCTGGGAGTCTCTTAAACAGGTTGAGATTTTTCTGGAAGTGTCCAGGATGTTCCTAAGTCCCCATGAAGTCCCCAAAATGGAGGGCATCTTAGAAATGTCCTCTCTTTGAAGGAAACGTTTTGGGGATGTACCCCTCTGGCTGGTGGCAGGGGGGGGGGGTTGTTTCCTAGCTGTCCCCAAGTCTCGGAGATGTCACTTGGGGGGGTGTCCTTGTAGAATGCAGTAATATACATTAGTAATAGTAATTATCAATTTAAAATTATGAATAAATTTATATTAGGTAGCTAGTATGTGGTACAGGTTGGGTACGTGCATTAGGATTCAGTATGTTGGTATCTCTATTTTTTGGTGGTGACCAGGTATGGCTGTACATAATATATACAAAGTATTAAAAAAATAAAAATAAATTATCCATATAATATGCATACAGTAAACAAAATAAGCTAATTAACCACAAAACATAATGATAATTCAATGCCAAACGTCATGATATCCATTGGTTGAGCTTACGATAAAGAAAAAGAAGAAAAAAAAGAGGAAAAAAATGTTTTTAGGGTGGGTACTTATCCATGTATTTGGGATGTTTCCTCAGTCTATTGGGGCATGTACCTATACCTAGACCTTGCAGGGCTGTACCCGGCTACCCGGAATTTATACATTATGTTTAAATTACAGGCAAATTACATACTTCCAGCTCATAGGAGAGGAAGGAAGTTGGGTATTCAATGGATATTAAAAAATTACTGGCTGTGTGGGCCAACAGAAAATAGGCAAAATGAAAAATAGAAGCAAAGTGGGCTAAAGGAAACAGATTAAAAGAATTGTAGGTTGAGCAGAGCCAATGTGAAAGCTTGGAGTAAAAGAGTGAACCGACACTCACACCTCCATGTCCTCAATTGCTTTTGCTAAAATGAATTGTGGAAGGTCATTCACAGTTTACCTTCATTTCTCAATTGTTTCTGCTAAAATACATTCTGGAAGTTCATTTGCAGTTTTCCTCCATGTTCTCAATAGTTTCTGCTTAAATGCATTGTGGAAGGTCATTTGCAGTTTTTTATTATCTCTTAAGTTTTTTTTTTTTTACATTTAAATTAGATACAGCTATAGTTGGCCTGCATGCTGTATCTGATGGTATGGAATATGGCCCAGTTACGGGTTTTAATCTTGCTGGGTATGGTATCCAAACCATATCCAAGCTGTATTTGAGCCTTGCTCTAACTGTATCTAGTATTGCAGTAGGGGTGCTGTATCCTGCAACCCCCACTTGAAATGATTGCCTTTTCACCATGCATAGAAAACCTACAATACTACAAATCTATAGCTCACGAGAGAGCTATATTTAAGTAGGTTTCTTAATATTGGAAAAGTTTCTTTAGGATTTTAGTTGTTCAATGTTTAACTCGAAAATTATCAACACAAGTGGTTTTGATCTTGTCTATGAGTTCTTCTTTTCTTTACCGTACTTTCAATCTTCTATGTGCTTTTTGCACTTGTCTGTAAAGGTATTTTTATTCATAATGTGTGTGCACCTAGGGTATGAGACAATTGTGGTTATGTTTGGATGTATGCAGCGTGAAAGAAAGGCACTAAGTGCAGAGGTTGCAAAGCGCGAAAGGCAAAGGCTTAAGGAACTTCAGAAGCTCAAGAAAGACAAACTTCAGCAAGTTCTGTCCCAACAAAATGCTGTAATTGATGCTGATATGGTAATATGATCTCTCTGAAAATTATATTTTCATTTAAAGTAAATGCAGTTATTATCTGTTTGAGAGATCATTTTTTCTGTGTACATTTTGAAGTTATAACCGAGTTTTAAAATTGTTGTAGAATAATCTATTTTTTACAAATTTAATGAACTCAATAACATTATGAGCTTCTTTTCTACCTCTATGATAAATTCTTCTCTGTTTTCAGAACAACAAAGTAAAAGGGAGATTAAAATACCTTTTGCAACAAACGGAGATATTTTCTCATTTTGCTCAAGGTGCTGAAGCTTCTGAAAAGAAGCCTAGGGGAAGGTGAGTATGGTGTATTTTATTGTCTCACTGAAGCAGTCTGGTAAATAAGATGGTTTTATGTAGCTAATTGTCACTTTTATGATGATAGAGGTCGGCATCAATCGAAAAAAACTGAAGAGGAAGAAGATGAAGAATATCTGAAGGAGGAAGAGGATTCTCTTGCTGGTTCGGGAAGTACAAGACTAATGACACAGCCATCTTGTATGTTTCTTTGCTTTATTTTTGCAGTTGAGCTACATTGTGGTTAGAATTTTGAAGTTTGTAAAAAAATGGAAAGAGTTTGATGTGATTCCAAGGACTCCTTGTTCCAATTGTGCATCAATTATTTTGCTTGTGCTAGGTATTGATCTGTATTTAATGTTTTATATCTCTGCTCTTTTGATTCTAGTTTGATTTTACTTTCTTGCTAATGAAATTCCTATTTTGTTTTGTTTTGATAAGGTCAAAAAATGGCTGCAGCCTGTCTATTATAATAATATTCAAATAAAAAATCTGATTTGATAGCAGAGAGTTCCACATACAAAAGTTTCCACCTTCAACTATGAAGGTTCCATGAGGGATAGAATCAGAAAGTAAAAGTAGAAAATCAAACATTGATTCATCGGAATCCTAAACCAGAATGGTGGGACAGCACTCCTGCGCTTCATCTTCCAAATCTAGTGTTCCAAGAGTTTCATCCAGGTGAGAGTTGGCAAAGGAAGAACTGTTGATTCCCAATTAGTTGCTGATGGCATTCAGTGTCTGTTCCTTAGAAATATCCTTCACTGCCATGCCATGCCCTCGAGTAGTGTGCACAGCTGTTCCAAATGACACATCAAGTCAAAATTCATTTGTTCTACATTGTCATGTATGGCATGTGTATTGATGGCCATGAAGAGAACTGTTTGCACTCCAATTAGTTGGTCCACTTTGATAGTGTCCAACGGCCCGACTTCAACCACGGAGTAGACTTTATGGGTTCCCTCATAACTTGAATGACTTTATCCACCAAAGCACCAGCACCCAGCCTTGCAGCCAATTGTGCATGAAATTTTTTTTTGGCACTTCATGAGGAGTTTTTCATCCTTTCCTTTGATGAGAGAGGCTTTCCAAAACTCCAGATTTTGATCTGCAGTCATGCACATAAATTATAAACTCTATCCAAAAGCTGCCCGAGTTTTTAATCATCCACAAAATTCATGAAAGAGTTATTGACATGTTCCAGTGAGCATTTATAAATTATTGATCAACCCAGAATTCTTCTCCTTCACAATGTGCTCAAATGACATTTCCCCCTTGGTGTGCCTGGTGTATATGTGGAATGCCAATGCCTTACCTTGTTGCCCATCCCTGTTAGCATCCATAAATGGTTTCATGAATCCCTGAAACAACTAAAAGATGCAGCAATACTTAATCAAGTATACCAAAACTTGTGAAGACCAATGGGCTGAGTAAAAAGGAAGGATTTCCCTGCAAAGAGAGTTCTAGCCATGACAATATCAAAGGAAAAATGGAGCAGGTCTACAAAAGAGCCTGGAGACATCTGCAGAGATCAGCAGGTCCAAGAATAAGCCAAAATAATGCATTACAATCTACCTAGTAACCAATCGACAACATCCATGTCAAGCACAGACCCTTGAATCCTACTTTCAAAAAGGAATAGAACCAAAATACAATCTTGAATTGCCATGGCAAAGGAAAGTATTCAAAACGGCGAGGAAGGAGCAAAAGAAAGTGGATAATCACATATCTGAGAAGCCTTAGCTCCACTGTTGTTCCAGCTGCAGATGCTAAGGACCAAGGCAGAGGAGAGACAGTGAAGATAAAGCCTCTTGCATGCTTCACCTGTGTCCAAAATCCAATCACCACAAAGAAATCGAACCCACATTTGTTGAGGCAATATTGCCAATTAAGGCAAACCAAATCAGTGTATGGGAGGAGTCATGGAAATCTCCCTCCATAATGAGGGCAAACTTTGTAACTATGAAAGGAGGTTCTTTTATAGTTAAATAATTGGGAACTTGCATGATTTTGGTTCACAGCAAGGTTGGTTAGCAAATCAGCAGTTCTATTTCCTTTGCATCTAGTGTGATGGATTGATTACAAGGGAACTATGAAGCCAATTGAGTGCAATTTACACTCTAGTACTAACTTCTTATAATTGGATGCACTTTTGAATCTCATAGACATAATTTTGTCAGTTGTGGAAATTAGCATAAGGTGTAATGGCCATCAACCTTTTTTGTTGGATTGGGCTTTGTGCCTTGTAGTCATGTGAATTAAGTTAACTATTCTTCTGAGAATAGTAATATGATTGCATCATCATTTGCCTGTCAAGCTCATGTTACCTTCCTTCAATCCCCTCAAATAACAATTATTATCAGGCAAATGCCAAAGGTTCTGTGAAATTCCTTCCACCTTTTTAGATTCTCCGAGAATACTAGGATTTTTTAATCATCATAAGTGGCACATTTGACAGAATTATTACTATTCATTATTCTCATTATAAGTACATGTAATTCCTCCCTGGGTCTAGTCAAGATCTGATTAGGAGTAATGAAGTTTTCCTGCTTGTTATCTGATTTTATTAACACGCCACTTCTATAATATTTGAAGTTCATGAGTCCCAATATATGTTACTTTCAAGGTCGGATTAATGAGACTGCAGAAGGCCTTTGAATTTGATCCCCCAGTTCTGAGTGAAATGTGTTCACAGAAGGGTTATTGATTCATTTTTACATATATATGTCTTAATTTTATGCATGTTTTCCTTTATTTATAAATTATTTTAATTCTGTTCATGGAGTAAAGGTTATGCACGAATTGATGTGGATTTATGTTTTGAAA
The DNA here is from genome assembly GCA_019776745.2 of Taxus chinensis. Classification (NCBI taxonomy): domain Eukaryota; kingdom Viridiplantae; phylum Streptophyta; class Pinopsida; order Cupressales; family Taxaceae; genus Taxus; species Taxus chinensis. Next base: position 186,655,664 of record CM034146.1, read on the forward strand.
ATGTTTGGGCTGGTTGTCTACTTGTATTGTTCTAATTTTGAGAGTAAATTCATATACAATTTTGTTGTGATATGTACAGTCAGGCTTAGTAAGCTGGCAAGTCCTCATGTTTCATAAATTGTAGTATTGGAAACATATAAAGCTAGAGTTATGTGAGTGCTATCTGCTTCAAGTATATGTAGCAGCACTGGGGTGTGGGATTGGAATTTTGTTATTAGTAGATCTACTTGCTTGGTTCTTTTGGTGGTACCAACAGTTCAAAGAAAGTTGTTTAACTGGGCCTGTTGTTTTGAGTGGCTAAAAATCAAATTATTTAAGCTGCAATTTGGGGTAGACTATTATATGAACCAGGATTTGAACTTTCCTTGGGGAATGGTGCACTCTTGCTCAGTATATGTTAACTGTAGGGATCAGTTATGGGTTTTTTCATGCTTATGTTGCACTTTCACACAAAAAGATTTGCATGACATTAGTATGAGTTTGTTGTGCTATGTTAATTGTAACTTGGGATTTTCACATTGGCATTTGTTACATTATTGTGAATTTTGTTATGTTGTTTTATGTGACGTTAATATATAAACTATCAGATATGTTCACTACATGTAAATTGATATGCGAAACAAAACTAAAGTTATTGATGTGAGAAATTGTATTTTAACAATATTTTGCTTGGATTTTGAATACCAACATGCGTGGTATCACTGCAATTTAGTTTTCTGCTCATAATAGGGTGAAAAATTCTTCATTGGCTTGGGTGATTATGAACAACCTCTTTTTGTTTGTTTTTTTGTGCCTAGGTATTCAAGGGAAGATGAGGGATTATCAGCTAGCTGGATTGAACTGGCTCATTCGCTTGTATGAAAATGGCATAAATGGAATTCTTGCTGACGAAATGGTAGCTTACACTTTTGAAGCTACATCTATCTGTTTATACTGCCTTACAATGTCTTGTTGTTTTATGCCTTTGCTACTATCTTTGTTTGAATGTGATTTGTTTTCACCAATGAGGCAATGAGTCCTAATTTTGAAAAATGTTTTCCTTTTTCCTTTTTCTTATTGCAGGGACTTGGAAAAACATTGCAGACAATCTCCCTACTGGGATATCTACATGAATTCCGAGGAATCTCAGGCCCACATATGGTTGTAGCACCAAAATCAACCCTTGGTAATTGGATGAATGAGATTCGGCGATTCTGTCCTATTTTGCGGGCAGTGAAGCTTCTTGGAAGCCAAGAAGAAAGGGTGTGTAATCCCTGAATGAAAGTGAAATACTTGTTTCTAATGCATTTTCTCTCAAATGTACCACTAGTTTATAGCTTATAACATTTTGGCCTCTCAAAACATATGCAGGCACACATATGCACTAACATGTTGGCACCCGGGAAATTTGATATATGTGTTACTAGTTTTGAGATGGCAATCAAAGAAAAAACATCACTTAAACGTTTCAGCTGGCGCTACATTATTATTGATGAGGCACATCGAATCAAGAATGAAAATTCACTTCTTGCAAAAACTATGAGAATTTACAGCACCAACTACAGGCTTCTTATAACTGGCACACCACTTCAAGTATGATGCACTTTTGAGCTTTAAAAGCATGTCTATTTCATGCTTAAAATACTTTTGTGATTATGTGTCTGTCTGTGTTGCCTTTGTGTTTGATGGTCTATAATATGAAATCATCTTATAACCAGTGAGAGGAGTTGGTGTTCAAGACTTTTTAATGGTTTATCTTCTTTTGTGTACAGAACAATCTCCATGAGCTCTGGTCATTATTGAATTTCTTACTTCCAGAAATTTTTAGTTCCGCTGAAACTTTTGATGAGTGGTTCCAAATATCGGGTGAAAATGACCAACAAGAAGTGGTTCAACAGCTTCACAAGGTGCTTTGGCTATATTTCTTTCAGTCTTTTTTCATTTCTGGAAAATCATGTGCATTGAAAATAAATCTTTGACACAAGTTTGTTTCACTTGAAGGTTCTTCGACCGTTTCTTTTGCGGAGACTGAAGTCAGATGTTGAAAAGGGCTTGCCTCCTAAAAAGGAAACAATATTGAAAGTAGGAATGTCACAAATGCAAAAGCAATTTTACCGAGCCCTTCTTCAAAAGGACTTGGAGGTTGTCAATGCAGGAGGAGAGCGTAAGCGTCTTCTGAATATAGCTATGCAACTGAGGAAATGTTGTAACCACCCATATCTTTTTCAAGGTGCTGAGCCAGGCCCGCCATACACCACTGGAGACCATTTAGTCACAAATGCTGGTAAGTGTTTGTTCACTATACATCATTGTAGATTTCATGTTCCTCTTACCAATTATGTAATCTTTGGTGTTACCATTTTCCAGGCAAAATGGTTCTTCTAGACAAGTTGCTTCCAAAGCTAAAGGAACGTGATTCCAGAGTTCTCATTTTTTCGCAGGCAAGTTGTGGCTTTATGAATTTGAGTTTAGAGTAGAGTCCTTTATCTATCTAAGAGCATGTCATAAGTATTTGCCATCTTCTACAGATGACCAGGCTCCTGGACATTTTGGAGGATTATTGTATGTTCCAAGGATACCAGTATTGCCGAATTGATGGAAATACAAATGGAGAGGATCGTGATGCTTCAATAGATGCTTTCAACCAAGAAGGCAGTGACAAATTTATTTTCTTGCTTTCTACCAGAGCAGGAGGTCTGGGCATTAACCTTGCTACTGCAGATGTTGTCATCCTGTATGATAGTGACTGGTATGCATCTGAAATGTGGAAATGATGTAATTTGAGTGAATAGTACTGTTTGAGTATTGTGTATCTAATTTTTTTCAGTTCTACAGGAATCCTCAAGTGGATCTACAAGCTCAAGATCGTGCACATAGGATTGGACAGAAGAAAGAAGTTCAAGTTTTCCGTTTTTGTACAGAGGTTTACTTATTTTTACTTGATGCAAACATACCATTTCCAAATCCTTTTCTTCATGTTCTTTTGATTTATACTTTTGTTGAAAATTGCAGTATACTATAGAAGAAAAGGTGATTGAGAGAGCATACAAAAAACTTGCACTAGATGCTTTGGTCATACAGCAAGGACGTCTGGCAGAGCAAAAGTGTAAGAAATAATATGTAACTTTGGCTTGATTGAAATTTATTTTTATGGATTCTGGTTATGATTTGCTAATTGTATGAAGCTAGTTGTTTATGCATATTTGATGGAAATTGGTCTGCATTTTGTATTTCATACCGTGAAAGCTGATTTAATTTGAGTCCACCTTCTATTTTATACAGATCTATATTATTTGTTTAAATGACCATTACTTGCCATTTACTTGACATAACAAATGAGATTTATTAGAAACATTACATTTGATGGTATAATTATCATGTAACTTGTAGCTTGAATTAAGAATATATTTTATGTGAAACGAGACTAAAAACAGATATCTTTTAACAAAATTTGATTTTCATATAAAATTCAACAAAATAATCAGATTGTTTTAGAAGACTTAGTTACAATGGTATGAGGTAGAACTTTACATTTTGATAATGAACAAAATTAATTAAGATCTTAATTTTCACCATCTTGTGTATCTAACTGTTCTGAATGGAATAGCTGATAATTTGATAAGAGTTGTGCCTTTTTGACATGAACATTTTTTTTGCACATCTACTTTTCTACATCTATATGTTTTCTTAGCAATTTTTCAAATTCAAAATTTGTGGTCAGCCATCCCACTGTGTTTGAATTTCTTTAAAGAAATGTAAAATTCGATTAAAATTTAAAACTTAATGTGGATGATTATAAAGTTTGCAATGTTTGGGGAGCTTCATTGTTGGCCTGTAGCATTTTAGAGTACAGCTGAAAGGATGCTGCAGGCTCCTTGAATGCCATTGTTAATCTTAGATCACGTTGAACACTGCCCAAGCTGCTGGTTTATGCCTATCACTATTTTCACTCAAGGGAAATGGAGGAAAGTGCATTGAATTCTTATTGAAGTGCCATCAAGGATATTCTTGCAGGGTGAAATTTATTGTTGCACAAACAGATCCACCAAATTTATAGGAAAAATACCATCAACACTTAAATTTGATTAAAATTTAAAACTTAATGTGGATGATTATAAAGTTTGCAATGTTTGGGGAGCTTCATTGTTGGCCTGTATTATTTTAGAGTACGGCTGAAAGGATGCTGCAGGCTCCTTGAATGCCATTGTTAATCTTAGACCACGTTGAACACTGCCCAAGCTGCTGGTTTATGCCTATCGCTATTTTCACTCAAGGGAAATGGAGGAAAGTGCATTGAATTCTTATTGAAGCGCCATCAAGGATATTCTTGCAGGGTGAAATTTATTGTTGCACAAACAGATCCACCAAATTTATAGGAAAAATACCATCAACACCAAGAACAGAACTGATGTTTCCTTTTTTTTGTCTCGTCTTATTTTTACAGAACATCAGTACTGCAATATTTAATTTATATATTGTGTAATAATAACTGATCAATGTATATTTGTTTTTTCCTATCATCGTTAATTGTATTGGGATCTTGGATGTTTTCATGCTCATTTACCAAAATCCTCCACCAAAATTGAATATGAATGTAAACACATGTTGAGGAATACTAATATCTTTTTTAGTAATTAGGAGATACCAACAATGGTAAGCCTCTAATGGATAATTTTGAGTAAACATTGAAATCTGGGAGGAAGTTTAGCAGAAAAAAACAATTGCAAGAATTGAAGGGCTGGTCGTTAAGAGCATTGTTATTTTTGAGGCTTGGTGGAAATTTATTGTTTGGTAGAATTCAAATACAAAGGAATACCGTACTGGTGCTAATGAGCAAAATAAATGTAGACAATGAATATGAACTGGGCCCCAGTATTTAGTTTTGTGTCAGGACAATAATTTGTTTCTTACTGTTCATTTGTGTTGAGCATGCGCTGGGTAAATGTAGATATTTATTTGAGATGTAATTAAGAGCATATGTTTCCATTTGTGCATTTTGTAAGATTGGAATGCACAACTTGTGTTTTTTGCACTGGGATAATGTTGGATATATCACTGTTTCTACTTCTTTCACATGTTAACAAACATTAAGACTAAAGATGCACACCTGCTTTAATTTGAATTGTGATAATCTAGGCTAACAAAGTTTCATTTCTCTACTTGATGCAGCTGTAAACAAGGATGAGCTGTTGCAGATGGTAAGATTTGGTGCAGAAATGGTCTTCAGCTCAAAGGATAGTACCATAACTGATGAAGACATTGACAGAATTATTGCGAAAGGAGAGGAAGCCACTGCAGAACTTGATGCAAAGATGAAGAAGTTCACAGAAGATGCAATTAAATTTAAGATGGATGACAGTATGGCATCTTTTCCATGTGGACTAATTTCTCTGCAATAGCTTTAAGTGCATCTTCTGGAATTGATTTTTAATTTTGCAAATATGTTATACTAAAATTTAATATGAAGCTTATTTTAGGGGAAATTGGCTAAGATATGGCTTTAATGGTTAAGGAACAGTTTTTTGATTATTCTTCAAAGTAATGTCTTACTGAATATTATCAAGTGAATATTTGAATTCCTTTTGGTAAAGAAGTTCCTTTCTGTTGAATGCAGATGCTGAGTTGTATGATTTTGGTGATGACAAGGTTAGTAAATTTTAGTGATTCTTGAAAGTCTATGTTATTAAAGGACCTGCCTGAAGTTGATGTACTGATGTTTATGTCTTTCCTTCATTTGAAATAAAGGATGACAGCAAGTTTGACCTGAAAAAGGTTGTTACTGATAATTGGATTGAGCCTCCGAAGCGAGAGCGAAAACGCAAGTATGTTTTAAGTCATTGAAATAAAATAAAATGTCAAATATTTACTGTTTTAATTTGTTATTTATCCTTTTCTATTTGCAATGTAGCTACTCTGAATCAGAATATTTTAAACAAGCAATGCGACAGGGAGGGCCAACGAAACCAAGAGAGCCACGAATTCCTCGCATGCCTCAATTGTAGGGATACCAAATTACCTCTCTTCTTCAGTTTATCTGTAGCATAAAGAAGGTTTTTTTATTTTTTTTCTGACTGTTGATTTGCTCTTTCCAGGCGTGACTTTCAATTCGTTAATACTCAGTGCTTGACAGCCTTATATGAGAAGGAAGTTCTTTTTTGTTTTTTTCTGACAGTTTATTTGTTCTTTCCAGGCATGACTTTCAATTCTTTAATACCCAACGCTTGACAGAGTTATATGAAAAGGAAGTTCGTTATCTCATGGTTAGTTTTATTTTAAGCTTTATAGCAGTTTGTAATCATCCTTATTATTTGATTAATTAATAAGCTGTCAATGATATTTAAAATGAATTGGTTCATTAAATTACCTTGATTCAAAGGCATGCATTTCTTGAAGCTCTGAATTTATGTACTAAGGGGCCAACAACTTAACAAGTGATTGCAACAGTTCTTTTGAATTTATCAAGTGTATATTGCTAGCTATATCAAAATGTATCTAAAATGTTGGCCAAAACTGTGGTAAATGTTCATCTCTAATTAGCATGCTATACTTTAAAAACATTACCATCCAAAACAATCCCACAGGCTCACTTCCTTAAGTTTTCTGAGATCAATGATCTCAATATCCTTATCCTCATCTAATGAATTCACAGCAGAGTTTTTATTCACTGTTTTAATACCAAACATCCTGCCAAGTCAAGAAAAGTAAAGGAATCATATTTAAGAATGACCAAATTTGAAGAAAAAACTAACATGCATAGCAACAGAGTTATGGGAGCACCATTAAGGACAGCACCAAAGTAGCAAATAAGGGGAAAGATTTCTTTGGCTTCAGTCTGAATGTTAATCTGCAAAGGATAAAATTATTAACATGAGAAACACCTTTGATCTGATAAATGCAGGCTGCAGCCTGCAACATTGATCTAAATAATGAAAGATGAGATCCTATTTCCTGTTCAATCATGTCATTGGCCCATCCAATTGGAGGGAGTGGGGGAGTAATAACCTTATTTGAACAACTATGAACAGAGCCGTGAGAAGTCCCCACCTCAAAATTGTTACTTATGAGCATTATTTAAATTTATGGTCTGCTTAGCAGCAATATTTCTTAAGTTATAAGTTCACAAAGAGAAAGTGATCAACTTGTAAGTTAATCTGGTCACAAAAGACCAGTTCATACAGGTGACAGCCAAACTCAAAATGCAACTATCAGTATCTTGTAATTGCATGAAGCACAGCAACATCTTCCAAATAAGGAAAGGTATTTTAAATCTTCTCAAGGGATGCTGATGATTGTTTGTAAAGTATGATAATAATACCAAAGTAAGTCTTTTCTTGTTACTAGATTTTACACAATCTTGTCGCTACGTGTCCTAATCTTTCTCACTTAGTTGCATTGAATACTTAAATATGATTTTCTCTCTTTGAGTGCCTGCATGTGTGCATCTTTCTAAATCCCTAATGTCATATGCAACTCTTGCAGCACCTGCTCCTTTTCCAAACATGGAGAAGTATTTTAAATCTTCTCAAGGGATGTTGATAATTGTTTGTAAAGTATGACATAATACCAAAGCAAAGCTTTACTTGTTCCTAGATACGATCTTGTGAATACATGTCCTAATCTTTCTCACTTAGTTGTTCTGAATACTTAAATATATTTTTCTCTCTTTGAGTGCCTGCATGCATACATCTTTCTAGATCCCTAATATCATATGCGACTCTTGCAGCTCCTGCTTCGTTGTACACCTTTATTGTGTAACGTAGAGACTCCCCAGCTAATATCCTTGTTCACATGATTGATCCATGTAGAAGGCCTACCATCAAAGCTGACAAGATTTGGAGGACCGCACTTGTACACCTTTATTGTGTAATTTAGAGACGTACCAACTAATACCCTTGTTTCAAATGATTGATCCATATAGATGGCCTACCATCAAAGCTGACAAAATTTGGAGGACATGGCCTACCATTCAATGTGACTGAAACCATGGGTGAAAAAAGAAGGGCCAGGTCATGTCATGTCAAATCTTGTGATCTGTTCTTTGCAGCTGTCATCATTACACTGATAGGTGTTCTACAAAGGCACATGGGTTGGAGTGTAATGTAGTGAGTTCATATTTATCTTTGAGCTTAAATTTGACACCCATCTGACTGTCACATGGATATCTCAACCTTAAATTTGATGTCCATTTCAATGTCATCTAGAAGTTCTCTTTTTGCTTTGAGAAGTCAATCAACAAATTTTAAAATCCTGGCCATATTGAAGTTTGGAGCCCTTTTTTTCCCAGAAACATTTTTCAATCTCGTGGATACCAGTTTTCACAAGTCAATGAGAAATTGTCACAAGGTAATTAAGCTATTAATCAATGGTATGTGAAAATCCTAAGATACAAACCTCGAGATTGATATCTCCTGGTGTATTTCAGATAGATATATTTAAGTTATTTATACTAAGTTTTTTCTTTTCTCTATTTCCTGGAAAGATTTTTTCCAGCACAACATATTGGTGCAGTGAGATTGCTGTCATTTATCTCCAGTATAAGGAGAGCCATATATGCCTATGTAGTGGCATTCAATCATTTTTACTCCATTTTAACAATTGACTATCATTCGTATTGACATCAATGTCCCCAAAAGTAGCACAGTTGAAGCCTGTGGCACAAAAGAAGCTCTCCGATTGTTTGGGAATGCAATGCAAAATGGAAAAGAAGTTTGCAGCCGCAGTGAAAATGCAGGTTGCAAATTATCCCTTGGCAGAAAAGTCAGCCTCTGTAAAAATGCCTGCCACAAATTATCCCTTAGTAGAAAAGGCAGCCTCTGAGGGGCAGAAGATGCTTACAGCGGCACTGAAAATGCCGGCAAGGAGGTTTCCTTTGGTAGAAAGGCAGATTCTGAGGGAAATTTTCAGAGAAGGCAATAGAATTAATAATAAATATGGCATACTTAAAATTCAAGATAAGCACTTTGAGATTGATATTTAATGGTGTTTTTCAGATAGATATATTTAAGATATCTGTTGTAGTTTGTTTTTTCACAAAGACCAATTCCAATGCCTTTCTTCTGTTTACTTGGGGAGGGAGATGTGCGCGACAATACTAACTGAATTCTTTCCGTTTCCATCACTAGCTTGCACTGTATCCATGTGATATTTCAAAGTTTCCAGTGATCTGGGTGAGAGAGGGTACCTGTGGGGTTTGAACTACTTGACTGAAGTTTATAGCTGTTAACCACTTGATGGCTGGACAGCATTAACTCCTTGACTGGACTGCATCAACTGCTCATCCGGGGCCACTCCCACTCATTTATACATGTGAATAGTTTGGACCATGAATCATGCATGTTAGGTGAGGGGGTGACTTTGGGTTTTGGACTAGGGCCCTTACCAGTTTTGAGGCAGCTTGTTATTGCTGCACGGCAGGAACCGTTTGCTACATTCATTGACTCATTCCTAGATCAGATCTACTCAAGCTCATTAATGTGCGGTTCTTTGTAACAAATCAACATAGAAGAAGCTGTGGGAATTGGTTTTATTGCACTGACTAATATCGTCTTAACATATGAACAAGGAACTGTTAGTAGCAATATTTTGTCTATGTTGCCAGGAAACAGAAACGGAAACGGAAACGTGTACGAAATGCGGAAACGGCAATTTTAAAAAAACCTTGGATACGAAACGTTACGGGAAACGTCTGTACAATATATTATTAAAATATATATGTGTGTGTGTGCATAGTACTCATTTTAAAATTGTACTCCGTACACCATAAGTGATAAGAATAACTGATAAAACACTCAAAATATTTTGTATTCATTGAAATTATACATTATTATCATGTATACTTATCTCTAGGAGACTAGGACGTTTCGAAGGAGTTTCCGTTTCCGAAATGTTTCGGAAACGGAAACGGGGGGCCCTAGGCATTTCCTGGTAACAGAGTATTTTGTTGCACTGCCAATCAGGATGCATGTTTTATCTGAATTATCAAGATTAAATATATTTTTCAATTCAGATATATTTAAAGTTCATGCTCAATGAGTTGTATATAAGTAGACATAAATATAGGTAATATATAACCAGTGCAACAATACATGCCAAACTTTATTGGAATAATTTGAATTTCAATCTTTGTGGAACATCAGCATGAACATCTATTATTTTTACATGCGAAGTTTTTGATATGCGTTTGCATTATTTTATAAATGTGTGTATATATTATATATATACCTAATACGTATACTGATTGTAAACAGAGGACTGAAAGCTGTCCCTCTGACATTTATGCATTATTTTTGTTAGAAAATTATAATGATAAAATAAATTTGATTGGTTGAACTTAATGGTTTTAATTTAGAACTTTATCAAACTGAATTTTGTCCTCATTGAATATGAACTTAGATTTTAACCTTGTGACTTAGTTTATAACTGTGTGTAAAATACTTAAAAGGGTTTAAAGTCGCTGGGGACAGGAAAGAGTAGATGGAAATGTTTCAGAAATGGATTTGGTGTCTCTGGATTTGCCCCCATGTTTCCTGGAGTTTTAGAAATGGTTCTGGGGTGTTCACGTTTTCAATTTTAGGAACAGAATATCAGGGACTGATTTTAATTTGTTGTTTAATACTATTTAACTGTACAGAACTCTCCTAGAGGCACCTTTTTAATACTCTACTGCATCAATTGAGAAGTCCATGATAGCTATTTCTTTTTTGCATGCATTGTTTACTCTCTAAGTAGTTGAATCAATATGTTTTTTGTCCAAAATTAATTGTAATGCTTTCTTCATATATATTGGCATTTTTTGCGATGTTGTAGTAGCCATATTGTATTCTAATTAAAAATGGGGTGTATTCATAATACCACTCATCAATTAGAAATGGCTCGTTTCACACTTATTGAACTGCATTTTGTGTGCTGCTGTACTTACCATATTGCAATCCAATTAAAACTACAGTGTATGCATAATACCACTTATCAATTAGAAATGGCTCATTTCATACTTACTGAACCACTATCATAATTCCTGTACATTTCTTGTCATTGTAGCAATCAAATCAAAGAAATCAAGCTAAGGATACCATTGGAGAAGGAGATGACATAGAAGGTGTGCTTGACAATTTTTTGTATGTTAGTTTTATTGGACACTTGTTTTCTTCTAAAAGCCTTAAAGGTCTTTCTGTTGATACTGTACTTTTAGATCTTGGGGAACCACTGACAGCTGAGGAACAAGAAGAGAAAGACCAGCTACTAGAGGAGGTGAGATTGCTGTATAAAGACTACGATTGCAATACCTTATTTAGTGTAGTGCAAATGATGTTAGTCTGACATTAATCTATTTTTTTAGGGATTTTCAAATTGGACTCGAAGGGATTTCAATACATTTGTACGGGCATGTGAGAAGTATGGTAGGAATGACATCAAAAGTATTGCTTCTGAAATGGAAGGAAAGACGGAGGAGGAAGTAGAGAGATATGCAAAGGTTTTCAAAGAACGATACAAGGAATTAAATGGTATGTTTCAGGTCTAGTTTCACTAGTTTTGTTCTTGAATATCACTTCTCATGGCCAACAGAGAAGGATCATATATATATTACAAGCTACCATTGTCTGAAAATCATATCATTTGTTCCATCATTTTTGGAAGTGGGTTTTGAAACTTGAAGACCAATTTACCAATTTTCATACTGCTTTGTTTTAGTCCAAAAAATGTTCAAGGTTTGGTTGATACAGTTTGTGTATCTGTAGATTATGACAGAATAGTAAAAAATATTGAAAGAGGAGAGGCTCGAATATCTCGTAAGGATGAGATTATGAAAGCAATTGGAAAGAAGTTGGATCGCTATAAAAATCCTTGGTTGGAACTTAAGGTCCAGTATGGTCAGAACAAAGGAAAGCTATATAATGAGGAGTGTGATCGCTTTATGGTGCCTATTTTCACCCAATTAGACCTTTTCAATTTGTCTGCATTTCTTTCCATTTAGACCCAACATTTAGCATAAAATGGAAGGATTGGATTGAATTGCTAGACCTACAGTACTCACTATTGTTTATCGAAACAACATTAGACTTCAGATTATTCTTTGGTACCAAAGGAGAAATGTTTAATGGTAGATATCTGACTTGTTCTTGTTTGCAGCTGTGCATGGTCCATAAACTTGGCTATGGAAACTGGGATGAGTTGAAGGCTGCATTTCGGATGTCCCCCCTTTTTCGTTTTGACTGGTTTGTCAAGTCTCGTACTGCAGCTGAACTGGCAAGGCGTTGTGATACACTCATTCGATTAGTTGAAAAGGAAAATCAGGAGGTGGATGAAAGGGAGCGTCAGGCTCGTAAGGATAAGAAGCTTGCTAAGGTAGAGGATTTGCTTCATAAGTTCTCTTGATTTGCTTTTGTCAGCTGTTTTGGTTTTAAAAATTTATATCCATATGTAGTATTTTGGATGTGATGCATGTCAACATTATAAATTCACATATTTTGCTCTCTTTCCACTCGTTGAATGACATGATTGTGGCAAGATCTTAAAATTGTAAGCTTTATAATGATATGGTGAATTCAATGTTCAAAGTTTGTCATAGATGGGAATGTTGGACTGCAGAATATGACTCCTTCCAAAAGACCTCCACCAAAAATGCTTGCTGTAGAGCCTGCACCCAGTACAGGTGGCATGTCTGCTAAGAGGCGAAAACAAGCCAGCATGGATGACTTTCTGAGCTCTGTAAGTATATCTGAAGACCTTTTTGTCTTTGTTTATTTTTTTGAATGATTTTCATATATGTGCTTCAAAAATGTTTCTTAACATGTATTTTGTTGCTTGTCCGACAGGGAAAGCAGAGAAGGTGAACCTACCATGGTTGAGCTGGTTTTTTGAACTAGTCAATTCTTCTTGACAATTCTGCCTGCTCAACTGTTGTAATATAATTTATCCTCATTTTTTTGAGCCATGTAAGATGTTATGGGTCACTACAAATAGGAGGTATGTAGAGCGATGACTTGTCTCTTAGATCACATTCAACTAATCTTAGCAGATTGAATGACCACATTCTGGAAACCTTGTGGTAAAATAGAAACTTTAGTAATATTTGTAGTTGATGATCTTGTAAGGCAACAATATAAATTGGTAATTGCAGTGGACATTGAGAAAAGTGTTCACTGTTCATTGATGTACATGTTATCGATTTGTAAGACTTCCAATGCTACACGGAATATCTATTTTACTTATGAGTCATGATTTATTTTTGTGTGGATGATATTGTTATCTTTGTATGGATAATGTTTTGCATTTGGCTTCTATCTTAACTATTAATAATATGCCTCATTTGTCCTATTTTTGAGAGGGTCTCAAGCTTATTGAACATTGAAATGTATTGGCAGTTGGTTTTGCTTTGATACTTTTCTCAAATTGTGGACGTGTGATTCATGGATTTGATTCTTTTTTTTTTGTTTTAGCTTTTTTATTTTTATAGCATTACTGTATGGTCTGAGTTACAGCACACAGTTCCTGCTCAGTGTTTTGTAATTTTTTTTTATCATTAATATATAAATCCTTATTTTATATTGAACATTGTCATTGTATCAAAGTGGTGGTTGCATCTGCAGCAAATTGGAATTAGTATTTGATTAAAATTCATACTCTTGTGGTGCCCTTGTTACATGTTATTAAAATTCATGCTCTCATTCTGCCCTTGCTACATGTTATTAATGTGGATTTTGTTTGGGTTGCAGCATGATCATAGAGGTCCTTGCATGATTGATTCAATTCAATCTGTAACTGTTTCTGGTACTCGATTATATCAATCTATCAAATTTTGACTACGTGCATTTCAATATTCTTATTGACAATAAAACAGGTTCAAAATGTTGAATTAAGGTTGGCTATACCATGATTTTTCAATTTATCTTTCTTGTTTAAAGAATCTTTTTTATTACCGTGTTTATTATTTGCTTGGATGTTCTCCTTCAAAATAATTCAAGGTCGGTAGAAAAGGAAAGGCAGATGAATGAAATGATGGCACTCAAAAATATGCATATTAGTTTTTGCACCAATGGTGTTTATTTTTGGTTAAAGTTGAAAAACGCCATCCAATTTTTTACCATCTTGTTTGCTTTTTGTTGCCTTCTGCTGTGCACTATACTCTCTTTTGCTCTTCCTCTTAAACTTTATGCTGAAAGTTATGGAGACAAGAAAGATTGTTTGCCTTTATTTGTTTAATTGAATGTTGTAGATTTCCTTTTAGTTTATTTTGTTGGATCTGTTGGTATGCTGTGGATGTACTTTTGGCAGGTGACAGATGTAGACATCCATGTTTGATTAATAAGTTCTGTTAGGTCTTGGTCTTCATTTTAGCAACATAGCATGATTTTTAGTGCATACAAAGCATTTTGAGACCTTGCTCAAGAGTCATGGAAGTACCTTAGCTGTAGTTATACATGGAGAAGTATTTTTAGGCCGGGGCTGATTCTCTTTGAGAAATGCCCTAATCAGAATGTGTTTGCCTTTTCAGCATATAATTTTCTGGCACTCTCAGGTTTTTTCCTCATCTTTTTTATATCTCCCCTGCGAATTTGTAGCAACAGCATTTCCAGTGTTAAGTTTGTGTACATGGTTTACTGTGTCTTATTGTTTGCCATTTCTTCAGAACATGTGGTTTTTTTTTTTTGTTTGTTTGTTTCTGTTGCAAAGTGTACATGGAATCACCAGCCCACACTGGCTGTAGTACCAGGATAGGAATTTAAGCACCCTGACTTCTTTATCATGGTGTTGCCACGGAATGATTTGTTTTAGTGGCCCTATTAAAGGGGAATATGTGGAGTAGTGCATGTTTTAACATGGAACAAGATTTGAACCTTGCATCTTTTATTAATAAGAGACCAATTGCCATTGCAACAGTACCTGATGGATCATACCATGTGAAATTGATCAATACACTGGTCAACTCATTTATTGCAGTCAGTGTTGCGATAAACAACTGTTGCCATGTGCAGTCTGTTAATGTCTCTGCCTCATAGCAGCCACTTATGCATTAAATTTACATGACCCTGACTAATGAGAATGTCAGTGGAGCTGTTTTAGAAGAGAAGAAATAACATTTTTCAGTCAAGCAGAGGAATTAGTTATTTTTACCTCAGGTGTACCATGCTGACTGTTTACAGGAACTACATATGTGATGGAGATATACTGGCCTCCATCAAGGTTTGGCATAAGTAGACTGGAGTGGAAGGTGGTTTGAGCTTTGTTCCAGTGGACCCTTGTAATTTATGTGCAGAAGAAAAAAACATGGAAATTGGAAGAGCCAAAAGCTATGAAAAGATTCAGGAAAAGCGTTGAGGAAAAGGTGCATCTGTATTTTGGTAGGATCATACTGGGGGGCGAGATTTCAGCATGCAGGGGTGTCTTTGCAGGGATTTATTTTGCAGCAGGATGCTTGCACTTGCCCCTTTAAAAGAGCTTGGTATGAATGATCTGCTTTGATTAGTTAGCATCTGTTAATAGGCTTCAAATGTGGCAACCGAATGTGGAACTAAGGTGCTACAATTCAAGAGTGACGCTCAGCTAGATTTCTGTCAGTTTTATGGTTATGTGTGATTGTTGAGTGGCCACTTGGCACTAGCCATTTATTTAATTGAAGTGGTCACTTGGCACTTGCCATTTATTTAGTTTAGAGATTTTATTCATTTTGAGTACTGGTGGCATACAACAGCACATGATTGTTCCAAATTACAAGGTGTACAAGGAAAGATTCTTTTCTACAGTGGACATTCATTTTGAATACAGTGGGAATTTTTTTGATGAAAAAGGATCTTATATTATATTAAATGCAACATGATACAAAATAACTTTCCAACAAAAAGCGGGCAGTATGAGAGCACGCCCCAAAAATACCAACAAACTAAACCGAGCCTAGGAGAACAATGAAACACTAAGCAACACCTAGGAGATCAACAAAAAGGAAAGAGCCGAGATCAAGCTGCTGCCACAAACATTTCAGCTAGGGGAATTTAGTATCTGCACCAAATTATTTTGCAATGATCATAATGCTGTGGGAATTTAGTATCTGCACCGAATTATTTTGCAATGACCATAATATAGATTGAAGTGAAAATCTGAGTAAAATATTTTTTTGTCCATTCTCGTGTTTTCAAGCTATCACCCAATATTCATCCTATATTATATCTTTTCAAGATATTCAATCATGCAACATGCTGTAACCCATTGTAAAGAGAGATTATTATTAGGGTTAACCAATAACAAGAATATATCTGGTTGCAAGGACTGCACTTCAAACATGTGGCTTCCTGATTGTGCATTTTGGAGTTTTTTGGGTAACTGAAACTAGTGTTTTATTTTTCAAATTTCAGCTCACAGCTCAACTTTGTACTCAGATATAGTGTTTCCAATGATCAAATCTAGATACTTGTAGTCCTCAAACTCAGACAAAACAGACCTAGTTTTGAAGGATGGGAAACGGATTCATAACCCTAAAGACTGCTTGTAAGAATTCAATTATAAGTATTGATCTAAATGAATAAAACCAATAAAAACACGGATCAGATATCTAAAATCTTGCACAAAGTTGAAAGCCTAATTTATAATAGAATATCTACTCTTTTACAACTATTCTTGACAGGCTAATAGCATGAAAAGCTGTTTTTCAGATCATTAGGCATGTGCATATGATTTTGAATTCCATATTTGTACATACCTGCAAGAGTGAGACACGTGTGGGATGGCACTGAGATGCTGTGGCGGTCCATTCCATATGGCATGAATTGCCTCACCCAATCTCTTCTTTGTGCACAATTTGAGACATTTGAGGTGTGTGTTTGCATTGCTATTGGGACAGATTATGATAGGTCATAGGATATTGTATCCCTCAAATTTGAGGGAAAAAACAAGAAGCTATTGGGACAGATTATGATAGGGCATTGGACTTTGTATCCCTCAGAGTTATGACGGGTTTTGTATGCTCCTACATATCTCATTTTCCCTGAATCCGCCTTACTATTTCATTTGTTTCTCAGTAAGTCCGACTTCCTCACTTCTTAAACAAGCGTAATTGCAAAACATACAAAGAAAAATGTATTGCCTTCCATCGCTGTGGATCTGCTGCATTTATTTACTTTTTATATTTCCGCTGCTGCTTCTCCATCATTACAAAAAACTTGCTCTGTTACAACTAAAAAGTACTTTTTTGCCAAATTTCAGTATATCCTTTCATTTTCAGGCCAAAAAAAACAAGATGCACTCAAAGACAAATTTAGCAACTGAATAAAAAACTAGTCAATCATGGATTCCCCTACTTCAGTCTCATATGTGTAAATGGATGTATTGACGAGTCTTTGCCAAACACCATTACGTAAGCAAGCAAGCGTTGCTATTGACGATGAATGGAAAGCTAGTGTATAAAAAAAATGAAATAATCAATAAGTGATATTAATCCCATTGAAGCCATTGAAAATGAAATAGAAGAAGCAACTCAGAACTTATAACTAGATCTCTTGTACATGAAATGTATCCCGCCAAATAAAAGAATTGGAAGACGCATTCACTGAGATTGCACCTTCTAAAGGTTTCAAACCCATAGGCATTTTGCAAGCCAGGTTCTCAGAGGAAATGAACTTACAGACTTGGAATTATAGTAGTTGTCTTGACGATATCACACAGAAATGATCATATTAAAAAAAGGTTAAACGGGAGCTCCTCCTCAAAGAAATGGATATTGCAGTCAACGTTAAAATTATTTCCTTCAAAGCTATTAAAATAATTGTACATCAGGTTTCTACATGTGCCTGGGTAGTATTCGGAAAGTTGAAGTGAAAGGAAAAAGGCTTCTTGTGAAAGATGAAGAACAAATTGAACCTAGACAAAATTTTAAAATCTCCAATAGGCTATAGAGATTTAAAATGCATTCAAACATTCCCCGACTATTATGAAAACAAGAAAAATATTTTTGCAATGACAAGAAAGTTGGGACCAACTACATTTTTTGTTTCATAAATGAGCTTTGAACATTTGTGGGAGCCGTTATCCATGCCTCCCAAAAACTATCTCACACAAGCATTAAAAAGCATAGTGAAAATATCAAAGACGACCACATCAACACTATAATTAGAAAAGAATTAGTTTCTACACTTGTTATTTCAACCATGGAGCTAATGCATTCAAGAAATGATGTTGTAGAATAAGCAATTTTTAGGAAAAGTTTTGGATTACATTTTCATAACATAATTTAAAAACATTTGTAATAAGTAGCCAAATTGTGTGATTTGTATAATCTCAACTATTAGAATTAAGTTTGACAGATTTTGTTAGCAAAAGGGATTTGGAAAATATTTCCAATTTATAGTAAAATCTTTTCCTATCAAATCATATTTAATGTTTTC
The DNA here is from genome assembly GCA_019776745.2 of Taxus chinensis. Classification (NCBI taxonomy): domain Eukaryota; kingdom Viridiplantae; phylum Streptophyta; class Pinopsida; order Cupressales; family Taxaceae; genus Taxus; species Taxus chinensis. The sequence continues at coordinate 186,674,014 of CM034146.1, forward strand.
TAGCTTGCTCATGAAGCTCTTTTTGAAAGACCTCTATATATGTGAGACATTTTGTAATGAAAAAATTTGAGAAGTGAAGCTTTGTCAAAATTTTAATAAAAAAATTATTTTGCATATTTTTGTATCTCTAATCCTTCATCTGGTATCAGAGCGGAAATCTTCAACCTGGGTGTGTGATTTTGGACGAGCAAAGGTGCATCTCGCATTTTTCCACAAGTCGTAGTTTTTCTCTTTTAAATTTGTGTGATTTTCTTGGTTAAATTTGTGTTTTTCATTTTTGGCCATGGCTGGAAATAACATCAGTCTTCTTCAACCCCAAATCCCTATTTTTAATGGCAAAAACTATGATTATTGGGCTATTATAATGAAAACCCTTCTCTGTAGTCAAGATACTTGGGAGTTTGTCGAAAATGGCTTCCCTGAACCACCAAATAAGGTTGCATATAATGCTTTGTTACAAGCAGAGAAGGATCTGCTTAAAGAAAATAGAAAAAGGGATGCAAAAACTTTAGTTTTTATACAAGGTCTGGACATGTCTATATTTTCTAGAGTAGTTGTAGCCACTAGGTCCAAGCAAGCATGGGATATTTTAGAAACTGCCTATCAAGGCACCAACAATGTAAAACTTGCCAAACTGCAAATGTTGAGGAGAGATTTTGAGAATATTCAGATGAAATAATCTAATAGTGTTGATTCATTGTTTACCCATGTGATGGGTGTAGTAAATCATATTAGATTCCATGGAGAGACCTTAGAAGACCAGAGGATTATAAAAAAAATCCTTACGAGTCTACCAACCAAGTTTGATTCCAGTGAAGAGTCTAAGGATTTGTCTAAGTTCTCTGTAGATGAGCTAATGAGATCTCTATTATTTCATGAACAAAGACTTAACAGATCTAGAAGTTCCTCTTTAGAACATGCCTTCAAGAGCCAAGTTTTAGTTAGCAAAGGCAAAGAAAGATTTGTGAAAAGAAGAGGAAAAGGGAGATTTCAAGCAAGAGGAGGTAGATCTCCACATTCAAATGATCAATCTAGCTCAAGCGATTTTTTAGGTAGAGGTAGAGGTAGAAGTTCCTCTCACAGTTATTATCATAACCAGTTGCAGCAAGAAAGGTATGACAAATCTAATATACAATGTCATTTTTGTTAAAAAAATATGGGCATTATGTTACTGAATGTTGAAAAAGACTATGATTTAAGCAAACAAAGTGCAAATTTTTCAAAAGAATGTAATTCTGGAAGTTCAAATCATAGTTCTATGCTTATTACTTGTCATCTCGCTCAAGAGAGCACAAATGATGTATGGTTTTTGGATTCTGGTTGTAGTAACTACATGATAGGTTTAAAAGAATTATTTTCTAGCATGGATGAATCTGTCTAGTTAGAGGTAAAACTGGGCAATGACAACAAAATTTCAATAATTGGAAAATAGACCATAAATATTAGGAAAAAATAAGGAGAAAAAAAGTTCATCCCTGATGTCTATCGTGTCTTTTGGCTGTACGATGGAAAAGTGACAAGCGAGCATGGGAATCTACAAGTAACTCTTCCTCGCACCTGACCTCCCGAGGTCATGCCGAGACAGCCGGTGGGGATGGAATATACGTGGGGTGCAGACAAACTAGTTAGGCAATCTTATATCTTCGACGCGCACTAATGGAATCTGTGAATCTAAGGCAAAGAAGGCCCTTCTAACCTGAACTGGCGTGATAGATCGTTCGGCGAGGATGACTGCTCGAAGGCTCCAATCAATATCGAGTTCTGGCGTGATTCGATCTATGGGTTGTGGGATATGTGGAAAATGACCTGGGATTGTTTCGTGTATGTCTCCAGACAGGGTCATAAGATGGATGATGGATATATAGTGGATTCTATGGGTGATTCTCTGGTCTAGTCCAGAAATCCTTAGCTTTGTTAGCTGCTATATCTAACAAGGATAACTGTGCGATAATATCTGGTGGAAGTGGAGAGGATCTAAACACTAATGTGTGTAAACCAACATCAACGTCTGATTGACCTGTGGGCTCGTTGGGTTGTGGGATCTGTAGATCACAACTGTAGATTTGTGGTTGTTGTGGGCATCATATGGTCATGTATAGAATTAATCCCTAATCCCTAATATCCAGTAGTCGTATGCCTTTTCGGCCTCTATATTCAGAACTAAAAGTTGTGAGATCTTCTCAGAGTACCTTACAAGCGTTCTGGCAACTTGAATTCTTAAGCTAGTGTCTATGTCAATGAGAATGTCTCCTGCGTCTGGTTGTGGGACCAAAGGATCACAACCGAACGTTTTCTCTCTTTCAAGCCCTTCTACAGTCATGCGGATATTTTTCTAGGGTAATTGTAGTTTGGCTGGTTTGACCAAAATGTATGTGCTTTGTCGTCTTCGATGTTTAACCCTCTTAACTGTGAACTGATTTCTTGTAGATCTGTTGTTGTTCGGAAGATCTGAATTCTGAGATTCTGGTCTATGTCAGTTATTGCTGCAATAAGATTGGGCTGAGGCACGATTGGCTCGAATACGTATTCTCTGGGCTCCCTAGGTCCCGTGATTGTCATACAAAAGAAACAATATAAATCTAACTGAAGCAAAGTAAAACTAACTATGTAAAGTATATCTACAACATATATAACTTCTCTATTTTTTTGTATTTTCGATAAACTATTGAACGAAATTGAAAGAACAATTATTTAATATATCTAGAAAATGACAACTAAACTAATAACGAAATTAAAACAAACAAGGCAACCGAGTATAGCTACTTGCGTGTGCAGTTGTAAATCTATTCTAAATAATGAAATAACTGATCTAATCTATTTGAAAGACTCTCGATCCTACCTCAGAAGTGAGGAATGAATCATAGTTTCTCAGAAACTATCAATCCCCACAGCTTCCCCGGCAATATCGAAAGTGAGATTAACTGAAATGAAATGATTCACTATTCTATTTGATATATTTTAACTAGAACTTTGAAAGCTTGAACCTGGATTTTGCAGAACAGTGGCGAAATCCGATTGTGTGTGGCTTTGTCCCCTCAGTGTGGTCTCCTTGTTCCTTCGTGCTCACGTGAATCCAGAAAAGCGTGTAATGCTAGCATCAACAGAAGTAGGTATTGGAACAATGGCAGCTTTGGATGTAGACTGAATACAATGCGAGTAGGAGAGGGATAGCGCAAGAGAACAGAGCTTGGCTTATGCAATTCCTAGCGGGATTTATTGCGAGTCATACAACACAAAACATCCAGAACCTGAAACTATCCTTCTTGACGAACAAAACCTACAACTCTAATGGCTTCAGACTGAAAATAAAACTATCCTACCTCAATTGATTGTATGAAACAGTAATAACAGTAGCACAAGAAGACCATGTGGCTTCTAAACAACAAAACAACACTAACTATGCATGCAACAAATGAAAACTATGAATTCCTAAGAACTGAAAGACTAAATTATTGAAATGAGAGGATGAGAGGCAATTTTTGAGGGGCCATTTGCTTGAAAACCAACCAGCTATTTATAGAATTCCCATTTACCCAAAGGTGAAATCCAAATTGAACTCTTTTACAATAAACAATGGAGAAACACTATTCCAGGGAACCAAAATCATAAATACGAGCAAAGGCGGTGAAAAAAGCTGGTAAACGTTGAAATTTTACGCGAGTCACGATAAAAGGAACGTTCTGGAAAAATGCGTGAAGGACTGCCGCCCTGAGCAGGGCGTGGCACCATTGCCCAGGTAGGGCGGCGGTTTCGTCACTGAAGACCAAAAAGCAAGGAAAAGAGGGGGGAAGAGCAAAACAAAGCACGCAGAGGCTAAGCGGGGCATGCGGGATGTTAATGTACACTTGGAGAGCTTTTTCGAATCCCGAACACCTTGCGAGGAACCTGTATCATCATTGGGGCACGTGTGACATCGTTCCGGCAGCGTAGTACCCTTACAATTTTGGGTACATACATATTGCCCCCTCGGAGAAGCGTTTTAGCCATGAAGAGGTGTAAAATGGTGGGTCCGAGTATGGCGGTCCCGAAATGGGAGGTTAGAAATTATACCTGACACGTCCGTGTGTCGAAATGACGCCATCCAAAATTCCCGCTACCTGCAAAATGAAAAGAGGACTCAAGTGCAGATAGATAAAATAAATCGAAAAATAAATACTAAAATAATATGAAATGAGGACTTACCATTTGTGCGGGGATAAGAACTTACCTCCGTCGGTGCTCCAAACCTGCGAAAAGGGCATTCAAAACGAGTCAAGATGCTATATATGTAAAATGGGCCCATTTTCCTATTCATTTGCGCGTGTTGATTTGATTGATTTTGAGCTCTGGGACCCACGGTGACGGTTTTTGACGAGAGTATAGTCAAAACGTTCGTGATGAGATAGTGATCATGCCTCCGCGAGTGGAACATCGACCCGCGAGATCACATGTTAGTTCTTCTTGATTTAACGTTTTTACCCCCAAAATGTTAAAATGATGAAATCTTTGTCATGGGGGGATTATTTTTGAAAATGTCAGTGTTAATAGGGTCACTTAGGGGGGGCGCCTAATGGGTAGGCTTTGTTTTAGTCAAAATAGTCATTTTTTGGTGTTTTTAGGCATTTTTTAGGGCACGTGACCCGTTTGGAAATGCGGGACACGACCGCCACCCTGAGCAGGGCGGCGGTTACAGGACCGCCGCCCTTTAAGGTGGAGGTTACGGAACCGCCGCCCTACTCAGGGTGGCGGTCCTTTACAGAATGCCAAAATCTCAGTGTTTTGAGCCCAATTTTGTATTTTTAGTATTCTTATATGTTTTAATGATTTTTCCAATGTAATTTGAATACTAACTTACTCCGTTTTACATGTTTTTGGGTGTATGCAGAAGGAGGAATATATCAGATGGAGCCGAGAGAGAGAGAGAGAGAGAGTGTGACTGGCTTCCAGCAGTGTTGGATGCACTTTCTCAGGCCGAGCAGGATACTCTTCAGAGGGCCGGCATATTACGTATATCACGGGTTCCTCATGTCGCACCTTCTAGTCACATACTTTGTGACTTGTTTTCGTATTGGGATGCTGATCGGAACACTTTCTGATTTCCAGGAGTCAGGGGTGAGTGGACTATCACCCTAGAGGATGTCTACCACATCTTGGGAGTCCCGATCATTGGGAGACGACTCACACTTGAGACAGCGGGGTCGCGGGCTCAGATAGCTCAGTGGGCTACATACATGGGAGACAGTTATCTCCACTGGTTCGAAGAAGGGGGTGAGGGTCCGTTCCATTCCTAGCTTGCCTATCCCCTTGATTCGTCAGGCTATTATGGGGATCCTTGCCTCGAGATTGATCGGGGACAAGGGAGGGGACACCTTACTCTACTGCTGGTCCCCTATTATTGCACAGATTGAGGCACATGGCCGGATTTATGCCTGGGGAGCCGATATACTTGGGACCACCTATCATGATTTGTACCGGGTGGTTCACTTACAGGGACAGTCTTTGAGCCATCCGACCCTGGTTATGAGCTGGGTCTATGAGCGTATCATCCCTTATGGGAGAGGTGTAGAGGTGGCGGATCCTGGAGCTGTGAGGGCAGCTAGATGGACAGATATGTCGGTGCTTAGAGCACCTCACCAGCCAGTTGCTTCCCTGACTACTGATGATATGGAGGCCACACCTTATCAGGCCATGGCAGGGTTGTGGGGCGAGGAGACCCTCACTTTGATTTCCTGCTCTACTACAGGGCAGCTTGTGGATAGGACGGGGAAGGTGGAGACACACCCCTTTGATCGAGTGCCTCAGCAGTTTGGCCTTGCTTACGTCGGTATGCTCCCCCTAGTGGTGCCAGTGTTCAGATCAGTTCGGGAGGCTAGGGGAGGTCCTAGAGGCCGGGGTTGGACTGTTGTTACTCCTGGCATCCCTATTGCAGCTAGGAGCATGGTACGCGCTCGAGGGAGAGCCGGTGCTCCTCAGGCACCTTTACTTCAGATCACCGCCGGCCCTGCCCACAGCAGCGACGACCCCATTGATATAGACTCCGAGTCTGAGGAGTTCACAGGGGGAGAGACGGAGGAGGAGACCGAGGATATGGAGGTCAACGAGTCAGGTGGAGAGGAGGACAATGATCCCGAGTGGCATGACACTCAGGAGATCTTACAGGCCGAGAGGGCAGAGCAGAGTGCGGAGAGGGTGACCCTAGTTTTAGAGGAGTTGCCCTCTCAGGACTTAGGGAGAGGATGAGTCCGTAGTAGGACGTTATGTTGCCCCAGGCACAGGAGGAGGACATCAGTCAGTGGCGGCATCTGTGGCAGGTGCTGATCCTAGGGATCCCTCTTGGAGGCCCAAAGATCCGAGTGAGTTATCACCCTTCTCTTAATATTTGTTTTTAGCTAGGATTGTCTTAGTTGCTATCTCTCCTTTTGTTCATTCTTGTTTTTATCCTTTGATTATTTTCTAATTTACTTTTCTCCTTTGCTTGCAGAGACTGCTGATGAGTGGCGAGACCTGATTCGCTGGGTATGTACTGATACCCTGATGATCCCCATGGAGAGGACTCGCGCCGAGCTATCCGTGGATGCAGGGGAGCCTTCAGCAGCTGGTAGGCATAGCGATGTCTTTGCCCCTGTCTGGCATGTGGCCAAGATGGTGACTACCCTCCGTACTGAGTTGGCCGGATATAGGACACCAGAGCGCCTGATGAGGAGTCGCTCTCATAGCGAGGCTGCAGCTGCTCCTCGGGACCGTGAGCCCTCAGTGCATTCAGAGCGCCGGCGTAGCCGGAGTCCTAGACGTGGTCGTGCACCTTCAGAGGGATCTCATAGGGGTTGAGAGGCCACTTGGCTCTTTTTGTAGTGACTCTTAGATTGTTTATACGATTTATTTTGTATTTCCCGGGCTCATTGAGCGTTTTGACCATGCCTAGCGCATGATGGCATTGTACATAAAACTTGATTATATATATATATATATACTTCTTTTTGGATCAGACTCTTGGTGTCTAGGATTTTGTGATTTGTTTCCACATGTAAATTATAATGTTGTTTTTATATGCTTTTCAGAATGTATGCAATGGAGAACAAATGATACAAATGCTTTCTTTCTTTCTTTTTGTATTTCGTGATGCTGATATATGATAATGCAGACACAATGTGATTTTGAACTTAGCTGTCATAAGCAATTTTCCAGTACTTCATATTGTTTTGACAAAATGTGATGATAAACTGGTATGATGAGCAGATGAACTTGCCCCACTCCTAACTCCACGCAACTAGTAAGATGCGAGGGCTCACCACCGAGAGCTAGAAAGGGCACAAGCTATGAAATTTGTTGAATGGTAGTGATGAGAGATAGACAAAGATTTGATGGAACCAAATTAGGACGCTACAAACCTATTCTACTCAAGTGACTCCATAGTTTAGAATGCAACTTGCTTTGCGGTTTATCTAGACTTAGATCCGTAGATGGCCACTTGGTTGACAAAATCTGGTTTTCAGGGTTTTGAACTCTCTTGGAATTTTGGACATCTGATTCATTTGTTTTTGACTCAAGATTTCAAAGGTTTATTTGAACTATTTGCTTATGACCTTCAACGTTTTTGTCAAGAGGACCCCCTACACCTTGCCCCATGCTACTAGTAAGAAGCATGGGCTTATCACCATGGACAAGGCACAGGTGAGTAAGGGCATTCCCATCCTTTCCCAACCCTACGTCACTAGTAAGAGACGCAAGCTCATCACCGAAGGTTGGTAGGGCAAGGAAATGTGTAAAAATAAAATTTTCTGTTTGATCTACATTTGACTTATTTATTTGAGCAAAATGTCAGTATGTTCTTATTTCCAAAGAGATCTATATACGGGATAGATGTGACACCATGAAGCTTCTAGAACAGACCATAGGCAAGACACCTACCCTAGGAAGAAACCAAAAGTGAGAACAAGCATGCAGGCCTTGGTATGGCTACCGTTAAGACTTTGTCATATCTAGCTTTAATTGATGAAATGATTCTGAAACAGGTTGATGATGTTATGAAAATGAAGAAGTATGATTCGAATGCTTCTGCCAATACCAACAGAAGTTTGTAATGAATTGCTTGCGAATAAGTTCCTTGATCACAAAACTTTACGAAACGAGTGGACAAAATGAACCTAACTACATGAAGATGCAATGTAGATATAATTATACAAATAGTGCTGGTCGCTTATGCATAGAATCGTTTAAGATGCAAGGAATTGACTGTTTCGTTGAATTCCTCGCCTTCTAGTGTACATAAGAGATACGCACCATTTCCATAGTCTTTCATGACTCGGTATGGGCCCAACCATTTGGGCCGGAATTTCCTTCCTTCACCGGTCTTCTTATCGATCCGGCTGTCTAGTCTTAGAACTAGATCTCCTTCATATATTTCTCGTTCATAGACCTTTTTGTTATACTGCCGGCACATCCGGTCAGCATAGACTCTATGCTGTTGTTCAGCATCTAATCTGGCCTCATCTAGGCTTTCTAGTTGGGAGAGATGTGCTTCTCTATAAGCTTCTTCATCCAGAATCCCTTGTAGTGAGATGCGGAGACTGGGTATTTCAACCTCAAGTGGGAGAACTGCTTCTGCTCCGAATACCAATGAGAAAGGAGTTGCTCCTGTTGGTGTTCTTATTGAGGTTCGGTGGGCCCACAAGGCCGGATATAACTTTAAATGCCAATCTCATTTGTTTTCTTTTACCGTTTTGAGGAGAATAGCTTTCAATGTCTTGTTTGTTGCTTCAGCCTGCCCATTGGCTTGAGGGTAATACAGGGAGGCTGTATGATGGTTTATTTTAAATTTACTGCATAGCTCACGGACCTCGTCATTCTTAAAGGAAGTGCCATTATCTGAGATAATGATTTGTGGGACACCGTACCTGCAAATGATCTGGTTCAAAATGAACTTGGCGATCACGGCACCTGGTACAGTGGTAAGAGGCATAGCCTCTACCCATTTGGTAAAATACTCGGTGGCCGTGATTATGAAGTTATGGCCATCTGTTGATGAGGGAGAGAATTTCCCTATCAAATCTAGGCCCCATGTAGAAAAGGGCCATGGAGTCGCGATTGGTTGTAGAGCTTGTGCCGGCATGTGAATCTCGTGGGAAAATTCTTGGCATTTATGGCACTTGTGTACAAACTCTACTGCGTCGTGTTCTAGAGTGGGCCAGAAATAGCCCATCTGATGTATTTTGCGGGTAGTGGCATGACCACCGAAGTGGCCTCCACATATTCCACTGTGAGATTCGTAGAGAATCTTCTTGGCTTCTTCTGTGTCAACACACCTTAGGAGCATTCCATCGAAAGCCTTACGATAGAGCACTTGTTCTATAATAACGTATTTAGCTACGATAATGCGTAACCACCTTCTTTGTTGCGGTGTAGCACCCTCTGGATACGTATGGTCCATGATAAAATTGATAATATCAGTATACCAAGGACATTCAGAGATGGGAGGTCTGGTTTCGATGTAATATATGCATTCATCGGGAAAATCTAGATCTACTAGATCGCCTCCGTCTAACGGGTTGTTGGCTAACCAATCTGCAATGATTTGTCCCTTAACAGACTTCTGGTTTACAAAAGTTAATTCGAATTCACCCATTAAGGTTATAAAGCGTCCAGCCTTTTTAGACAAGGACCCTTGCGTGAGGAAAGTTCGTAAATGGTCTGTTTTTACAATGACCCTTGTTTCTTGATTTAGCATGTAATGTCTTAAGCGTTTGGTTGCAAAGACTATGGCAAGGCATTCTCGTTCTGCCTGCGTATAACATGTTTCATAATCGAGCAACGTTCGGCTAATAAAATAGATCACACGTTCTCGTTTATTGTCGTCTTCTTGAGCCAACATGCAGGCTAGCGAGACATCTGTAGCTCGTGAATATAAGATCAAAGGATGATCTGGTCTAGGTGGCATTAACGTGGGAGGAGACAGTAAGAAGCGTTTAACTGCTTCGAAGGCCTCATGGCATTCCTTTGTCCAAATAATGCAGCAATCCTTTTTCAACAAATTGTTGATTGGATGAATAGCAAAACTCAAGTCTGGGATGAATCTTCGGATTGCACCGAGCTTTCCAAGAAACGATCTAATGCCAGAATCATCTGATGGTGGGATCATCTCAAGAACAACCCAGATTTTGGCTAGGTCCACATCGATCCCTCGTGATGATATAATGTAACCTAGGAGTTTCCCTCCTGTCACACCAAATACGCATTTTTCTGGGTTTAGTGTGACTCCGTATTCGATCAAACGTGAAAGAATGATGCGGAGCACTTCCGGGTGATCACAGTGCTTCCTGGCCTTGGCCAACAAGTCATCTACATAGGATTCCATGATTTTATGAATAAGATCATGAAATATGTATGTCATTGCCCGTTGGTATGTAGCGCCAACGTTCTTGAGACCGAATGACATAACAGCGTAGCAATAAGTTCCCCAAGGAGTTATAAACGTGGTTTTGGCTTGGTCTTGTTCAGATATTCTGATTTGATTGTATCCCGAGAACCCATCCATGAGAGACAAAAGCTCAAATCCAGCTGTTGCGTCAACGATGACGTCAATGGATGGTAACGGGAAGTCATCCTTGGGACACGCCTTGTTAATGTCTTGGAAGTCTATGCAGATGCGTATCTTCCCATTCTTTTTGAGAACGGGGATGATATTAGATACCCACTGAGAGTAATCGACCGGTTTGATGAACCCTACTTGGAGAAGTTTCATTACTTCTTCCTTCACCATGAGAGCTACCTTGGGTTTCATTGGTCTCGATTTTTGTTTAATTGGCTTTGCATCTGATTTGGTGACGAGGTTATGTACCGCGATGTGTGGTGCAATTCCCGTCATTTCTTTATAATTAAATGCAAAATCCTTTTGATGTTCTTTGAGGATTCGAGTGTGTATTTCTATCTCTTCTGGAGTTAGCGAAGATCCTAGTTTTAAGATCTTTGGTTCTTCCTCCGTTCCGATGTTAATATCAATTGTTTCTTCGATTAAAGAAGCGTTACCTTCTTCAAACTCAGGTGGGGCTGGAGGTAGTTCCAGATCTTCTCCATTCTCTACCACGTATATGTCGAGCTCCTTTTGTGGGGGAAGCTCTATCATGGGATTTCCAAAGTAAGAAGATGAATGTGGGATTAAGGACAAATCTACCATGTGATGGGTGAGATGTAACTCTGCATAGGTGTTTAGGTAATCAAGAGTGGCTCTATCACTGTCAACGTGATCTAAGATAGTAGATGTATTCTCAGCTATGTTTGTTAAAAGAGGGTTTGTTGACATTTTCTTTACTAATGGTTCAACACGAAGGGATACCATGAAACAGGTGTCTTCCAACTTACTATTTGGAGTAAAACGTGAAGCTGAGGTTGCTATCGAATCTGCGAGAAGGTTTTGTTCTCATGGGATTGCCTCAATGGATATGAAGTTAAATCCTTTGCTCAAATCTAATACTGCTGTTTTGTAGAGCTGTAAGTGTTCAGCTCTAGTCTCATACACCTCAGAGACTTGGTTTGCTACTAATTGTGAGTCTCCTAACACTCTGATGTCATTAACACCGATCCTTTTAGCTATGATGAGACCAAGGAGGAGGGCTTCGTACTCAGTGCCATTGTTTGTACATTCAAAATTTAATTTAAAGGCGAATGGTAGGATCTTTCCCTCGGGAGAAGTAAAGATCACACCTGCCCCAGCCCCATAACGACATCTAGCTCCATCGAAATGGAGAGTCCAATATTTACTTGGGAAGATGGATGTTGGGACATTTGCTACGTCTATTTCTTCTGCTTCGGTTACTTCTACCATGCAGAGTTCCTCTGCTGGAAGAGAACCAACTCCTAGGGTACATCCCATACCTACAGAATCAAATGGTAGGAAAATTGGTAAATCCTGTTCTAGCAATTCGACAATTTTTGCAGTAGTTCCTAATGATACTGTTTCTACAATGTTAGCCTCATCCTTGAGGGCTGGGATATTCTTGATTAGGTTCGTAACTTCTAACTCCGTTGTAGGTACCAACTTTTCTTCCGGTTTTGAGTCGGTTGGCTTGTTAAGTTGGTTTGTTGGGAGTTCAAACTCAGAGTGAATGCCTGGCCTTTTCTTCAGATCTGCTAGGTGTATATCGAATGGTTTCGGATCACCTTTTGCTACGAATATCTTTCCTAAGTGCAAGAATCTTATTTCTTGAAATAACGTAGAAGGGATTGCCTTCATACGGTGTATCCATGGTCGGCCGAGGATCATATTATAGTTGGTTTCCCGATCTATAATATAAAACTCAGTTAGGATTGTTTTGGGTCCTAAGGTGACTGGTAGTATTATAGTCCCAATCGAAGTGGCTTTAAGGCTATCATAGCCTCTTAGTGTATTCCGAGTCGTGGAACAATTTGTTTCTCCATACCCTAGCTTTTGAAGGAAAGAGAAGGGGACTATGTTAACTGCTGCCCCATCGTCAACCATTGTGTGTTTAACGTAATTGTTATAAACCCACACTTGTAAATGTAAGGCTGGATCACCTCTACGTGCAATCTCAGCGTCTGTTGGCATTTTGTTTATGTCGAATATAAACTCAGTATCCCTATCCGGCTGCCCTGGAGGGTGAATATCGAAGTCTATATGGTTTACTTGTGTTTCGGGAGGTGGAGTGATGTTAATTAAATGACCTAAACCTAATGCTTCTAAAAGAGCAGCCCTATGGGCAGGAGAGTTCTTCAATAAGTCCAAAAAGGAGATGTGAGAGAAGGTCTTTGTTAGGTCATTAATTAAATCATAGGCACCTACGGGTTTTACTAATGGTTGTTGAATGTTATCTGTCTCTAGCGGGTAACTTGGATTTGGCTGAGAGGAATACTCTCGTGTCCTTGTTACGGCTTCCACGTGTAGCTCAGTGTCTAACTCCACTAAACTGACTATCTTGGGTCGTAGCTGATTTCCTAATTGCGGTGCGACAGGTGGATTTAGTGAAGTCGAGGCTTCATGATCATTGTTTCCTGTCATTGCACCCTTGTTCGTCCCATTTGGATTTAATTTATTGTGATTTGGGAGTGGATCATTGAAGATCTTGAGGGGAGCATTTTGAGGGGAGACTGCTCCCGTGAAAGTATTTGGTGCAGGTGATGCAGGATCTGCTAAGAACATATCTATGAAAAGTTGTCTTTGTTCTTCTGGAAAATGTTGTATGAACTTATTGTAATCGCGGCAAGTCCTAGTGTCATGGCCTCAAATTTTGTGGAAACCACAATACGAGTTGGGATTGTAATTCCTAGGTTGTTGGGTTGGCACGTGTTGTGGTCCAAAACTCTGATTAAACCGTTGACTATTAGGATTAAAGTTTTGCATTTGTTGCCTTTGGTTTTGATATCCAGTTGAATTTTGACTTGGACCCTGTGTCTGGATCTTCCGTTGTTGTTGTTGTGGATGATTAAAATCCACTGAGTTGATTGTCGGGGTAAAATTGTTGTTTCGTTGATTGTTAACCGGTGGTGGAGCATTTACAACATTTGCCTTTTTTGCTTGGTCAGTTACTCCATCTGTTGTTACGCCGTGATTTTTGTTAAGGATTTTAGGTCCTTGATTGACGTTTGTGGTAGTAGGATAAGTCGTAGTATTTTGGTTGGGGATGATTAACCTCCCATTTGTTCCATACGTCTTGCGACCGCTATCTATTGCAGCTTGATCTATTCGGAGGGCGCTCTCAAGTACTTCATCGTAAGTCCTTAGTGGGAACTTCTGGACTTCTTCCTTTATCTCTCTACTGAGAGAATGAAGGAATAAATCACATAGTTCCATCTGATCCATGTTTGGAGCACTTGCCGAAGAATAAAGGACTGTACGCCATCTTTGGATGAAATGAGCAACAGATTCATTGTGTTCTTGCTTAATATGCAAGAATTCCCTGATTCCTGTTCTCAACAGTTTGTTCATGTCAAACGCCTTGATGAACTCTGAAATGAGTTGTTTAAACGAATGGATGGAAGCTTCAGGTATTCTGTAATACCAATCGAGGGCAATGCCCTCTAAAGTTTTGGGGAATATTTTAGCAACAACCCCATCCCAAGGGAGCAGTTCTCGAATGGCTGTGGCATAGGCCTTGATATGTGCATTCGGGTCTCCCTCCCCTTTGTATTTGGGAAAATCGGGAAGAGGTCTTGGAAGCATGACGCTTCGTATGGTGAAGTCTAAGGGCTCTTTCAAATATTCTGAATAAGTTCCTATCGCATAGGTTTCGACCATCGATGGCGCTTGCTGAGGGGGTGGAGGTGGGAATGGGTTGTTGATATGGTGTAGCATATGCATTTGCAGGGGCATAAGGAAATCCCTGTGGTTGAGCGAACATGCCGGGAGAAGAGAACATATCTCCTTGTGGTGACTTGGAATACATGTTTAAGTATGGAGGAGTATTGCCCAGGAATGGATTATTTTGTACTAGACCGGGAGGTATCATATTTTCCACCGGAGTGGCGTTAGCAAACGCGGTTCTAGTTGGCGCTTGTTGCGAATACTGAGGAGGCATGCCCAACGTGCCTGTTCCTGTGAGGAGGTCTACTTGGCTAGGATGATGTGGAGGGTTGGGGATTCCTACTTGTCCAAAATGTGAATTCTGATTTGCTTGAGCAAGTTCCAGCCCTCTAACCTTTTCAGCCAAGGCTGAAATGACCTCTATTGGTGAAGACACAGTATTTTTCCTTACGGGTGTTTGTTGTGTCGTTTGAGGCTGCAAAGGGGTATGATACCCTGCTATGAATTGGTCGTTATCCTGCCAAACTTCACCGAGGGCATTTCCCATTGGTGGAGGAATGGGGGTGTTTTCCTGGAATAGAGTATCAGATTGTACTTGTAAGCTCCCTACTGGTGGATACATGCTTTGGAAGCGTTGGTCACTTTTAGCGAAGCATGCCAAGTATTCCTCATCCAAAAAAGGAAGTGGGTCTGACTGTCTACTGATCTGTGGTCTGAATAAGACCCGAGGAGATGAAATAGATTCTCCAGTAAACATCATGTTATTAGAGCCTGAAGGCTCTGGTTGTTGTGCAAGCTGATTGAACTCCTCAATTCAGAATGAAGAACTTGCGCTAGCTCTTTGAGGGGGAGTTTGAGATGATAAATAATTATTTGAATAGTTATCAGCCCATGTAGAAAGCGAGGGCGATGGTTGTCTATTTGTTTGACTATAGCTTGTTTCAAGACCTGAAAGAGGTCTGCCATATGCATCGTATCCCGACATATTCGGGGGGTATATGAATACCCGCAGAATAATCAGTATGCTTCAAGACCTAGGAAGGTCTGCCATATGCATTGAATCCCGGGATGGGAGGAAGAGCGAAGGTGGATGGAAGAAGTGAAAAATAAAAGAGGAAGAACTGTTTCGTTCACGTCGGGTTCACCAATTTTGTACGATGGAAAAGTGACAAGCGAGCATGGGAATCTACAAGTAACTCTTCCTCGCACCCGACCTCCGAGGTCATGCCGAGACAGCCGGTGGGGATGGAATATACGTGGGGTGCAGACAAACTAGTTAAGAAATCTTATGTCTTCAACGTGCATTAATGGAATCTGTGAATCTAAGGCAAAGAAGGCCCTTCTAACCTGAACTGGTGTGATACATCGATCGGCGAGGATGACTGCTCGAAGGCTCCAATCAATATCGAGCTCTGGCGTGATTCGATCTATGGGTTGTGGGATACGTGGAAAATGACCTGGGATTGTTTCGTGTATGTCTCCAGACAGGGTCATAAGATGGATGATGGATATATAGTGGATTCTATGGGTGATTCTCTGGTCTAGTCCAGAAATCTTTAGCTTTGTTAGCTGTTATATCTAACAAGGATAATTGTGTGATAATATCTAGTGGAAGTGGAGAGGATCTAAATACTAATGTGCGTAAACCAACATCAACGTCTGATTGACCTGTGGGCTCGTTGGGTTGTGGGATCTGTGGATCACAACCGTAGATTTGTGGTTGTTGTGGACCTCCTATGGTCATGTGCAGAATCAATCCATAATCCTAATATCCAGTAGTAATATGCCTTTTCGGCCTCTATGTTTAGAACTAAAAGTTGTGCAATCTTCTCAGAGTACCTTACAGGCGTTCTGGCAACTTGAATTCTTAAGCTAGTGTCTATGTCAATGAGAATGTCTCCTGCATCTGGCTGTGGGACCAAAGGATCACAACCGAATGTTTTCTCTCTTTCAAGCCCTTCTACAGTCATGCGGATATTTATCTAGGGTAATCTGTAGTTTGGCTGGTTTGACCAAAACGTATGTGCTTTGTCGTCTTCTATGTTTAATCCTCTTAACTGTGAACTGATTTCTTGTAGATCTGTTGTTGTTCGGAAGACTTGGATTCTGAGATTCTGGTCTATGTCAGTTATTGCTGCAACAAGATTGGGTTGAGGCACGATTGGCTCGAATACGTATTCTCTGGGCTCCCTAGGTCCCGTGATTGTCATACAAAAGAAACAATATAAATCTAACTAAAGCAAAGTAAAACTAACTATGTAAAGTATATCTACAACATATATAACTTCTCTATTTTTTTGTATTTTCGATAAACTATTGAACGAAATTGAAAGAGCAATTATTTAATATATCTAGAAAATGACAACTAAGCTAATAACGAAATTAAAACAAACAAGGTAGCCGAGTATAGCTACTTGCCTGTGCAGTTGTAAATCTATTCTAAATAACCAAATAACTGATCTAATCTATTTGAAAGACTCTCGATCCTACCTCAGAAGTGAGGAATGAATCATAGTTTCTCAGAAACTATCAATCCCCACAGCTTCCCCGACAATATCGAAAGTGAGATTAACTGAAATGAAATGATTCACTATTCTATTTGATATATTTTAACTAGAACTTTGAAAGCTTGAACCTGGATTTTGCAGAACAGTGGCGAATCCGATTGTGTGTGGCTTTGTCCCCTCAGTGTGGTCTCCTCGTTCCTTCGTGCTCACGTGAATCCAGAAAAGTGTGTAATGCTAGCATCAACAGAAGTAGGTATTGGAACAATGGTAGCTTTGGATGTAGACTGAATACAATGCGAGTAGGAGAGGGATAGCACAAGAGAACAGAGCTTGGCTTATGCAATTCCTAGTGGGATTTATTGCGAGTCATACAACACAAAACATCCAGAACCTGAAACTATCCTTCTTGACGAACAAAACCTGCAACTCTAATGGCTTCAGACTGAAAATAAAACTATCCTACCTCAATTGATTGTATGAAACAATAATAGCACTAGCACAAGAAGATCATGTGGCTTCTAAACAACAAAACAACACTAACTATGCATGCAACAAATGAAAACTATGAATTCCTAAGAACTGAAAGACTAAACTATTGAAATGAGAGGATGAGAGGCAATTTTTGAGGGGCCATTTGCTTGAAAACCAACCAGCTATTTATAGAATTCCCATTTACCCAAAGGTGAAATCCAAATTGAACTCTTTTACAATAAACAATGGAGAAACACTATTACAGGGAACCAAAATCATAAATACGAGCAAAGGCAGTGAAAAAAGCTGGTAAACGTTGAAATTTTACGTGAGTCACGATAAAAGAAACATTCTGGAAAAACGCGTGAAGGACCACCACCTGAGAAAAACGCTGTGGCGGTGGTCAGGACCGCCGCCCAGGCAGGGCGGCGGTTTCGTTACTGAAGACCAAAAAGCAAGGCAAAGAGGGGGGAAGAGCAAAACAAAGCACACAGAGGCTAAGCGGGGCATGCGGGATGTTAATGTACACTTGGAGAGCTTTTTCGAATCCTGAACACCTTGCGAGGAGACCTGTATCATCATTGGGGCACGTGTGACATTGTTCCAGTAGCGTAGTACCCTTACAATTTTGGGTACGCACAGTTTCTCAAGCCGAGCAGGCGCTAGGCCTTCTCCAAGTTAAGAAGGAGATTTTTTTTTTCAAGGAGGTTCTAACACCCTAGCAGGCGCTAGGGTTCCTCTAAGTAAAAAAGAAGATCATTTTTTTTTCATGAAGGTTCCTCAAGCTTAGTGGGCACTAGGCATCTTCCAAAGGAAGAAAATCCAAAAAAAAATCAAAGAGGTTCCTCAACCCTAGCGAGTGCTAGGGTTCTTCCAAGCAAAGAAGAAGAATTGTTTTTTTCAAGGAGGTGTCTTAAGCCTAATAGGCGCTAGGCTTCCTCCAAGCCAAGAAATTCAAAAAATTTCTCAAGGGTGTTCCTCAACCCTAGTGGGTGCTAAGGTTCCCCCAAGTCATGATGCACAAGAATTTTCTCAAGTAGGTATTTCAAGCCTAGTGGGCACTAGACATTTTTCAAAGGGTGAAAATACAAATTTTCAAGGAGAAGGTTTGAGCCTAGTGGGTGCTAGATTCCAACCTCCTATGGGTGAGGAAAAGTATTTTCAAGAAGGATTTTTAAGCCTAGCAAGTGCTAGCTCTAAATCACCTACAGAATGTAAATATCTCCCTGAAAGAGGATTTCCAAGCATGACATCTCCATATGCACTCCAAGTCAATCAGGCTCGGCTTTGTCATTTATGGTTTGGGCATTTACATTTTAATGGCATAACGTTTCTCCACAAGAAGAACATGGTAAATGGAATACCATTGATCGAGACACCTGAAACACCATGCCAAAGATGCATTCTTGCAAAGCAGCACATGGAAAGCTTTCCAGTTGGAAAGGCATATAGAGCTTAGGAGCTCCTCAAAATCGTCCACACAGTCCTATGTGGACCAATGTAGACACCTTCAAGAGGTGGAAGAATGTACTTTCTGACCTTCATCGACGATTTCAGCAAGAAGATATGGGTATACTTCCTAAAACACAAATCAAATGTTTTTGAAATATTTAAGGAATTTAAGGTCCTTGTAGAAAAGCAAAGTGGTCATTTTATCAAGGTGTTGAGATCAAACAGAGGCGGCAAATATATTTCAAATGAATTTTTAATTTTTCTCAAGGTAAATGGAATTCACAAGTAGTTGATAACCAGGTATACACCTTAGCAGAACGGTGTACCAGAAAGAAAGAATAAGGCTCTCATGGACATGGAAAAGAGTCTACTGAAAGCATAACACTTGCTGAATGAGTATTGGGCAAAAAGAGGTTGCATGTGTAACCTACCTATCGAACATGTGCCCAACGAAAAGTGTCATCAACAAGGTTCCTCAAGAAGCATGGATCAAAGGAAAGCATAGTGTTGCACACTTAAGAGTATTTAGATGTGTGGCATATGCACTAGTACCTCAAGAATTGAGAAATAAACTGGATGATAGAGGTGAAAAATGCATTTTTTTGTTATAATGAGCAATCAAAGGCATGTACGCTGTATAATCCCATCACTAAGAAGGCTATTATCAGGAGAGATATTGATTGTATAGAAAATGAAGTCTACGATGGAAGTATTGATAAAGAAACATGTATCTTTGTAGAGGTATCACATGAAGAGTATGAAGTTGAAGAAAATGGTGCACAATACAATCAACCAACTACACAAGGGCTCGCTCCAGTAACAACTCTAGTTCACAGCCCTTCTGTCAACAAAGTGTAGTAGGAACTCCTTAAAATGCACTGACAGTTTACAGTCCTCAAAGAGCTCAATCAAGAGACAATTTCAGGACACCTACTCCACAGACAAAATGGAGACCTAGAACAAACCTTCAACCTGGTGAAGCCTCAGGGCATGCAGGAACTACAAGTCCACAGAGTAGTGATTCATCCAATCCAACATTAGCAGAACTTAGGTCTCATTTTAGAAATGCTTCCAAGAAGAAAAAAAGTCTGAGGGAAATATATGATCAAGATGAGCAAGATGAAGAGTTATATTCCAATTTTCAATTGTTTTCACAAGGTGATCCTATTTATTTTGAAGATGCTATAGAAAATGAAAAATGGATAGAAGCTATGGATTCTATTGAAAAGAATCAAACTTGGGACTTAGTCAATCTGCCAGAGGATGTTATTGGTCTTAAATGGGTCTATAAGACCAAATTCAATGCAAATGGAAATGTGGAAAAACACAAGGCAAGGTTAGTAACAAAGGGGTTTTCATAACAACCCGAAATTAATTATAATGAAACTTTTACATCGGTGGCTAGACTTGACACAATTAGAACTATCTTAGCCATAACAACTTAGAATAATTGGAAAGTTTACCAAATGGATGTCAAGTCAGCATTCTTAAATGGTTTTCTAGAAGAAGAATTTTATGTTCAACAACCACCTGGATATGAAGCATATGGACAAGAGCATAAAGTTTGTAGACTGAAACAAACATTATATGGTCTAAAGCAAGATCCAAGAGCTTGGTATAACGGAATAGAATCATATTTTCTGCATAATGGATTCAACAGAAGCAATAATGAGCCAACCCTATCATCAAGATGAACAATAGAGGTTGGATTTTGATAGTTTGTTTGTATGTTGATAATCTCATATTCACTGGAAATTTGTCTATTGACTTGTTTAAGCCAACCATGAAGAAGGAATTTGAAATGACAGATCTAGGGTTGATGAAATACTTTTTAGGCATAAAAGTGACTCAATCTGAAGGAGGCATATTCATATGTCAGTCCAAGTATGCAAATGATGTGTTGAAGAGATTTAATATGCTAAAATGTAATCCAACAACAACACCAGTTGTTATGTGCCTCAAATTAAGCAAAGAAGATAAGGAATCCATTGTTGATCCAACACTGTACAAAATACTTGTTGGAAGTCTGATGTACTTGACGACAACAAGGCTAGACATCATGTATGGAGTCGGTCTCATCTCAAGGTTAGACTCCCAAAGAATCACACTGGCTTGCAGGAAAGAGGATATCGAGATATGTTGCTGGTATTACAGATTATGGAAGTTGGTATGCACCATATGATGATTTCAGATTAATTGGATACACGGACAATGATTGTGCAGGTAACATTGATGACAAGAAAAGCGCGTCTAGTTATGTATTTAATTTATGGTTTAGGTGCAGTCTTACGGGCATCCCAGAAGCAGACCATTGTCACTCTCTCCTTCGCAGAAGTTGAGTATGTAGCAGCCATAGTAGCAACCTGTCAGGTAGTATGGATGATGAGAGTTATAACAGATTTGGAACACTATAAAGAAGAAGAAATTCAGATATTTTGCAATAACAATTCTGTAATTGCACTATCAAAGATTCATGTGTTCCACAAGCAGAGCAAGCACATCGACACTAGATATCACTTCATCAAGGAGCTCGTTAAGAATGGTGAAATATATCTGGAATTTTATAGGTCTAAAGACCAGCTTTTCGACATTCTCACGAAGCCTTTACCGAAGGATACTTTTGTGTATCTTAGAGAATGTTTAGGTGTAGTTGCATGGTAGTTAAGATTAGGGGGGAGTGTTGGGATTTGTGTAATCTTAACTACCGGAATTAAGTCTGACAGATTTTGTCAGCAAAAGGGATTTGGAAAATATTTCCAATTTATTGTAAAATATTCTCTCCTATTAAACCACATTTAATGTTTTCTAGCTTGCTCATGAAGTTATCTCTTTGAAAGACCTCTATATATGTTAGGCATTTTGTATGCATTTTGTAATGAAAAAATTTGAGTAGCGAAGCTCTATCAAAATTTTAATAGAAAAATTTATTTTTCATAGTTTTGCATCCCTAATCCTTTATGATTTGGGTATAAGACACACCAATATATGGGCATTGCTCAAATACTGCAGTCGAAAATTTTGTGGACAACTATATATCTTATGATTCAACATTGCTTTATTCAAATTTAGGCAAAAACACACCACCATACAAGTGCTCATACAAAATTAAAAAATTCTCATTATAAGTTAAATTTCCAATTTCCCCCAATGGAAAAAATCAGAATAGCAGAGCATTTAGACCATCAAAATGACTTGTACTAAGAGAATGAAAAGAGTTTTTTCTGCAACTTCAATTAAAAAAGTATAACGAAAATGCTACATTTGAAATATTTTTGCAAGAACCAAATTTGACCTGATTAGAATACATACCATTGTTGTGAACTTTCATTTTGTGACCTATCATGCTATTGAAAAGACACCCCTTAGATATTTGGGTGAATGCTTTTGTTAAAAAATGCCTCCACATTCGGGCATGCAAACAAAGATGCACAATTAATTCCTGATGCATATACTATAATTCCCATATGAAAAAAAAATCGATAATAGATTGACAATTTCACAAAATTTTTTACAAAATTCATGACAAATACATAACCACAATAAAATATAAAAACTTGGTAGCACTCTCCTTAACTATCAACAAATGTTTAGCTGTTAAGAAGTTCATAATATGATTTTACCCACATTAAATTATAGCTCAAGGAACACAATTTTGGTCACTACATCACCATTGATAGACAAAACAATCATCTTAAAAAACCCCAAATTATTGGTAGAATATGATGATTATGAAGACATAATTTACTCTTGTCCTTGGGACAAACACATCACAAAAACCAACATATTTAGAAAAAATATGTTGGGTGGAATATGTGGCATATTATATAGAAACATTAAAAAACACTAATAAATGACAAAAAACACTCATTACGTACAATACAAACATTGACCCTAAAAACTATTATAGAGAGAATGATGTTGTACATACCACATTGTCACACTAAAGAAATATAGAAAGAAACATTAAAAACAAGGAATGGAACATAACTTGCCCATAAGACACAAATAACCAAGGCAAGGATCATTTTTGTGGCACAAACTAAACGCAAATGGGGAGGACATTGATATTGCTTCCAAAGACATTGACACCATTTCTAGCATGGTATTTGAAATTGACAATAATGATGAAATAAAACAAACATTTTCTGATATTGAGAAATATGACATTGCAACTGACTTGCATCATGTTACACTTGGCGAATTATTAGATGTTCAACCAACAAACAAATTTGAAACAAGTAAATAACCATTTCTCATAAGCAAAGAAAAATACTTCAACTTGTGAAAACAATTAAATGAAGACTAATTGGTACTCAAATACATTTTAAAGAAGCAAAGGATGGCTCCAAATACCCTAATATATCTATTCCTAATAGGTGATGTAGGCACGAGAAAAACATTCATTACAAATGTAATATACCAAATAATAACATGCTTCTACAACAAGAAACTTGATAATGTCCCTCTAAAAACCATAGGACTTATTATTGTATGTATTGGAAAAGTAGCCTACAATGCACACAGTGTAACTATGTATTTTTTCTTCCAATTTCCATACACATCTTCTAACATGTTGCCATTAGAATCAAATATCCTAATGGTGATATTTGATCCTAAAAATGAACTTATACACTGAATAAATCAACTTAGAGTTGACCCCTATAATAAGAATTGGAGGAAAAAGTAACATTAAAAAGGCGTTAGTTAACGCATGAGAACAATATTATGTGCAAATAGTGTGTGCACAAACTATTCTTAGATCACAAGGACTTACAATGAATGACTTAGATTTTGTTTTTTTCTACAGTCAATTGTCATGGCCTCATTTACAATGCTCTTTCTTGTGTGCTAAGCATCAAATCATTGTATCTTGTAGAAACTTTGTAGCCTCCGATAAATTTATCGATGAAATGCATACACTTGAGAACTCTGCATTAGATTTTGTTTTTTTCTACAGTCAATTGTCATGGCCTCATTTACAATGCTCTTTCTTGTGTGCTAAGCATCAAATCATTGTATCTTGTAGAAACTTTGTAGCCTCCAATAAATTTATCGATGAAATGCATACACTTGAGAACTCTGCACCCTTGAATCTCAAACTTGTAATAGTTTTCTTGTATGTTCTTTGAATAGATGTAGCTTGCAATCATGAGGGATTCACAATCCAAAGCATTACCTATCACATGAATTCATATAGGGATTTTAAATATTATTCAAAATGGACCCAATATATTGCCCCATATAAAGGGACATAAGCGGTTAAAGTGTAAAGGGTTTTCAAAATATATATGGGGGTAGGCTATGTGGAGTGATAGGGAGTAGGGAGGAAGAATATTTTTGGGGAAAAATAATGAAGTCCTAAATTCAGATCATTTTTTTCATTATGTGTTTTTTCAAAGTAACTGTGTTTTTTAAGAGTAGCAACATGTATTTCTAGAGTAATAATACTACATAAATCTTAATAACAGAGACATCCTTGATAATATCATTGAGGAAATATATATTTTTTGTCATTCAATTCATTTTTTAAGGAAAATGGATGTCATTAAGGTTAATAGATTTTATTAACAAGAATCCAACCACATATGGACCTTCACATTATCATAGAAAGTTTGATTAGTGTGAAAATGTAGATAGAAAAGAAAGGAAAAGAAATCAAATAACACATAATGAGGGTTTGTGCTTTTTGAGTCAAATATGAATTTGATCAAGGTTTTAAGTGGAAATATAATTAAATTTTGTGAAAATGTAAGACATTGAATTTGACATTGAAGGGGTGGAAATAAAAAGGGGTATTAAAAATGTCAGAGGGAAAATGGCTGGCCTTGATTTATGATAAAATAAGGGGTGTATTATAATTGAATAGTTGTATTGGGAGGGAGTACTGATAATCAAATATTGAGATCTAGATTTGGAAATAAGGGTATTATATTATCCTACGAACGCACGAGATAAGACTCAAGTTTAAATAGTGAACCCCCGTGCTTGCAATTGCATTTAGAAAACATATTTCATGATTATGATCTTACAAAGGCAAATGTATTATGATTACAAGAACACTGAACTATGTGAAAAAACAAACAACACAATTCTCAAAACTTCCATTGCTTTCCATCAATGAGCCTCCATGACATTATGACATGTTATGAAAAAACATTCTTTTAAAAAGCTTTAAAACATTTTCTACCCCAAATATGAAAACCATCACACACAATCTATTGTATTTGGATGTACTAATATGAGTAATAAATTGATCCATAGGGATCAAGAAAAACACACCACTTCATCATTTCCATCAGCACCGAGAAGGAGAATTGAAGAAAATGAAGAAAAATGAGGTAAACGGAGGTTCTGGATAGAACCGCCGCCCTGCAGAGCGACAATTCTGTAACCACCGGTCTGCTCAGGGTGATGGTCATGACACTTTCAAATAGAAAAGATAAATGGAGCATGGATGGACATGAATTTGAAGCACCCGACTGTGTCTCTTCCCTCCCTGACCTTTCTCATTCTCCAGTGCACGGGAGGACATGGGAGAAGGCTATAAATACAAGGAGGAACAAGAGAATTGAGGCATTTGAAGATCCAAAGAGATCAAGAAGAAAAGTATTAATTATATGAGAGCAAGTGAGAAAAGATTCTTCAGTGCTGGAGTGGAATTGTAGGAGCAAGGTGTAAGAAAACATAGCAAGAAAGTAATTGGAGAGAAGGTTAACATTGTTGCTTCTTTTCATGCTTATTGTAATATGTAAAATTTAATTATTGGCCAATACAAGTGGGAAGAAAGAATAGTTGCCCTTTCCGATTGGTTTTCCCTCAAATTGGGGGTTTCTAGGATAAAATTCTTGTGTTGTGTGTGGAATTATTTTAGCATTTCTCTATAATTCTGTCCTAGGCACTAGTTAATTAGTCACTAAAGCTCGAAACTGTCGTTTTCCAAAGTAGAAAGTAGAACAACATAATTGTGTGATTTGTAGAGTTCCAAAGTAGAAGTTTACATGTCATTTTGGTATTAAAGCTGATTATATATCTAGGACTATGAAATTTGATTCTTTCTTGTGATTTGTATGACAGTGACAAGGTCCAAAGGTGAAGAAGTTTTACCTTGCGAGACATATATTTCTACGAAGAAGTGGAAATAGAGAATTCGAGCTCAAATGGAGGAAGAGAACTTGGTCCGTAGAGTCGAAATATTAGAGACCATGATGGATAGGTTGCATAGAAAACAAGAAGAGCTTTCAGATCTGCAAAAGACAGATTCAATTAAGCAAGATTCCATGGACTTAGTGGTTCGAGCACTGGCCAAAAAATTCGGTATCGAAAAGAGCCACGAAGAGGAAGAATGGGAAGAACGTGAAGAAGAGATGCCAATTGTAAGTGAGAAGGTAGCATCTACTCAAACACCTTTTAAAGTTGAAATGAAAGTAGAAATAAAGAGCTCTGAAGGAAAAGTAGATGCAAAATTGCTTGATAAGTGGCTAAAATAGTTGGAAGTCTATTTAGTGTGCATAGTGTTACTGAGGCACAAAGGATTACCTTTGTACATCTCAAAATGGAAGGTCATGCTCTGGTTTGGTGTGAAACCCATCTAGCCACTTGTGAGAAGAAGAAACTGTAGACCTCAATTTTTGGTATAATGCCCCATCATCATCTCGCGTTCATGCAATTTCCCCTCTCACCTTTATTTTTCCTAAATTTCAATAAACCTCATCCATCTATTCAACCAAATTTAATTAATTATTAAATGGGATCCATATAAACCCATTTAATAATTGACTTTTGGCATCTCTCACAAATTATTCAATCCATGGGTATTAATATACCCATTCGACACCCCTTTGTAAATTTCAAATGGAATCTATCATCTCACCTACCATGTCAATCATGCTCCCCACTCCATCTAATAATTCAAACCGTGGTCCCTACGTGATCACATCATACCTCTTAACTCAGGTTACTCTACCCAACCCTAGTTACTTGTTAACCTCAATCTAACTTCACCTCCAAGCTATAAATATGGGGTTTTCCCCATATTTCAAAGGACCTAGACCTGGAGAACCTAGACCCAAAAAACCTGGAAGGAGAGACCTAGGCCTAGAGAGGAGAAGAAAGAGCTTAATTAAGTTCCGCAAGTTTGAGGGAGAAATCTTTGCCATGGTTTGTTATCTTACCATCTTGATGCCCAGTTCATCTCCATAGCAGAGCACAAGCTAAGTCCCCTCGTCATTTTTTATACTTGTCATTTTATGTTCATGATCTATTATTATCTTGTCTGACACGAGGGTTGACATCCTCTAAGGGAGTTAATATCCTCTTGGAACCGGCACTGTCCGGGAAACCCCCGCATATTGTTATATAATCTTATCTGTTTCAGTTTTACAGATCTAGCTTATTTATATCATACATCTATCTTCTTTGCGCTCATAGATCCACATTTGCATCTGAGGTCCTAAGCCCTCCATCATTCGAAGTTGCTGGTGGCTTCCAGTATTGGCTTTCACCCTCGTGAGAATGAAGTTTCCTGTACAACATTTGGCACGCCTGGTGGGACTAGATCCTAGATCTAGTCGTTTTGTTTGTTATTTTACTCATTTTGTCTAACTTTCTTGTTTGCATGGTCTTAATATTCATTGACTTAGTGTAGCACAATCCATCATTTAAGTCGCCTCACAGGTACGTGCTCTTTATTTTTTGTTTACCCACATGGGAAATGAATCTAGAAATTGATCTTATGACTTGACGTTTGTTTTTGAACTTGGTTTTGCAATAAATATATATCTTGTTGTTATTACTTAATTTTAAAAAAAAAATATCATAAATATCACAATTAATCGTCAACAAAAGATTAGTATTTAGAACTTTCTAATTGGGATAAAAATTTATATATTAATTAATATTCATTACATATACAAATTTATATATAACAGTTTATATATATATATATATATATATATATATTGTAGTTACATTTTTTGGTTTATATTCATCTCCCTGGTTTATGATACCTTTTTCGGTTTTCTTTGAATGATCAATAATATACAACCTCATTTGTATTATTTTTATATAATAGTACTAACACTTACAATAAAACAAACATAAAAAAATAAAAATACAAAACAAGCTTGACCACCTCCCTATCCCTTTCCCCATAACTTAAACATCCATCTCCTCACTCCCCTTAACCCACTCGGCTTACTTGCGCTATCCCTATCTAATTTCCAACTTTCCATTTCCATATAACTCCCTTCTCCCTCTCCTCAGCAACTATAACACAAACCACCTCACCTCCCTTCTACATGACTCATCCTTTACCGTCCCTGACTCGAATTTCCTCTTATTTCCAACCCTTACAACTACCCAACTGTCCATGCTCCCTTTCCCACACGACTCCACACAACCTCTTTCCTCTTTTATGCGACTCGCCTCCTCTCTCCATTATGTTTCGTTCCCAACTATAATCTACCTGGACTCACCATTCCTCCCTAACTCGCTTCCCTTCCCACTAAACTCACAATCCTTCTCACCTCTCTGTTCCCAACCGACCCTTCACTCCCCAAACATGCTTCATTTTTCCTTTCCTCAGCATGCCAAACTTCTGCCTTATCGAACCAATCATCAGCGAGCTACCACTCTTGCTCCTTATCACTCTCCGTCCTATTCTTTCCTTGGCCAAACATCTACACCCTTCCATAGATCACATCTACTTCATACATTGGCCTCACAATCCATATGAACCTTTTTCAAACCTGTCTTTATACCAACCTCCCATGTGCTTTCAACTCATTTCCCAAACAAACCTTCACGATTCATCCCTCAACCTTGACCACTCAGCTCCACAACCTTCCGTTTCACCCCTTCTTGGCCATGACTCAACCCCCAACTGACATACATTGACCCACGTGGTCTTCGTCCCTCTCCATGCACACTTTCCTCGACCAAGAGAACCCCTCCACGCGAACTCCACATAGCTCGACCACACACGCACTACCACATATCCAATCAAAGTGCCACATTTTTAACTCACTTAATCAACAAATCAAATTAGATTGACATTATTTATTTCAAATCATATGAACCACTAATATAAGCTATACTATTATTTATGTAGTTATTTTTCATTTAGCTAATCCTGATTAATGTTACTTCGTAAATCTAGGTTAATTCAAGACTTAATTTTACGATTTTTGTTCATCGCCTTGTGAATTAATTGGTGAATATTGACACTTTATCAACATTTAACTAAGCTCAGTTTATTAATTCCATTGTAACAGTAATTATATTAAGTCATTTCGACTCGCTTATATCCCTTTATTTCATGTCGTATGTAAGTCATCCCAAATATACCTTTAGGTGTTTTTCAAAATATTATATATATATTAGTGCATTAGAATACTTAGAATAATCATATTTATTATTTCTCTAATTAAGCATCGCTTTCAGCACCACGTCATTAGGACCATTATATTGCTTTTCTTATTTTTTCATCCACATGAATTAATTGTTTTATTTGCTTCTGTAGGTAAACTCCACAACGTTGCGACCAAAACAATAACACTGTCAAAGATCAGTATTGAAATCAAACACATCGCAAAACATTTTCATTGACCTCATTCACAATTGTGCACAGTGTCATTCTAGAGTACCCGGGCATTCCAGACTACTGCCTGGCGCTTTCAAAATACATCACTATCACACGCACTTAAATAATCAGGAAAAACGTTATCCAGGTTTTCCTCATTTTTCTCTATTTTCTCTTTTCTGCATTAAACTTTCCCTTTTCTGAGTGATTGTCTACATCGAATGTCACATTTCATTTTGGTCTAAAATAAACCTTCTGCATCCTACTTGCTTACATAGCCTAAGTAAGGGGTTTAAGTTTTGCTTTTCACTTATCACACACTTCCTGAGACTACACAAACATAATTAACACATCAAAACATTCCTCTCACCTGGTTAACTGGTTGGGACTTAAACACCCAACAGGCAACTGTCTTAGACATCTCCCAATCCAAAACTATCTGAAACCAACCTTAGACTTCTTTATGCACCTTCATTATCTGTTTTACCTTACATCTCGAAATTAATCATGATGATAAAAAATATTCTGCTTGATTTGTTTGTCAACAAAATACATAAACAAATGTTTCTCTATTTCACACCTATTGTCGCTCTCTCTCAAATCAAGACAAAACAACAATGTGCTCCATCCAATAAAGCTACTTCCTCTGAAGATCTCGTCCAACAAGATACTAAACTCAAAACCACATCGTCAGTCACCCAACCTCTAGTCTCCATGGTCTCACTTCATGAGAACCATGTCATCCAAAATTGTCCCCACCTTGACACCAACCCTCATATCCCTTGTCAAGCCAATCTTCCTAAACCAATCGCACCACCATCTCCTACTCCTCTCGAGACACTTGGGCCTCCTCCTAACCCCATATATGACTTTTTACTCCAAAAATATCCTACAATCTCTCAATCCTCCCAATCTCCTAAATTGGTGGATCACATTCCACCCACATCCCATTTTGACAATTCTATTTCATCCACTATTAATAGGCCTGTCCAGCCATCTCAACCTCTTCACACTTACATTCCTGCCTATCGTATGCTCCAACCGTCTCAATCTCTTAACACCCATATCCCCACTTATCATTTACTACAACAACCTACCCAACTTCAACAACCACATCATGCCCCTATTGCTCAACATCAGCCTATGCAGCAATCCCAACCCATGACACATGTTAGTCCTTACCAAGTAGCTCCCCAAACACTGGCACACCCAAAAATTAATCAATTGTCTTATCAAACCATTCTGCAAACATCTTATCCAAAAAATTATCAACCACCTTATCAGACGATTCCCCAACTACCCACACACCCACAAACACATCATTCGCCTTATCAAACTACTTTTCAAACCACACAGCCAATCCAATCTCAACCTTACAATACCTTGAGTGATTCAATTCACACCTTAATGAATCGGTTGGCTAGTTTAGAAACCCTTACCATATCACCCAAGAACACCTTATCCTATGAAAAAATCTGTAATGAACCCATTCATCCATCGGTTCCAATCAAACCCTACCCCCCTCATTGGAAACTTCTCACATTTACTAAGTTCAACAACAAGGAAGATCCCCAACAACATCTCCTCGCATTTAAACACACATGTTGTCTTATTGCACGTGATAACGATCTACTTCTTCGCACTTTCCCCATGTCCTTGTCTGGTCCCGGGTTGGACTGGTATAACAGTTATCCCATAACATTCCTTATTCTCTTTCACTCAACTTGCACAGTTGTTCTTAGAACACTTTTCTATTAATATCGCATGCAAAACCACTATCGTTGATCTATATACCATTCGATAGTTTGAAGATGAGCCCATCACCGACTTCGTTGCATGAATGGCGTGGTGTTATAAACCAACTATCCTTCACTATCCCGCAAACCGAACTCATTGAATTATTCTCGCGTTTGTGTGCAAAACATATATCATCCACTTTGCAGATCCAATCATTCTGAACCTTTGATGAAGCTTTCACAATGGCTCACAAACTTGAAACCCGTGCCATTGAGCAAGGTCATCTTAAACTCAAATCTGCTAAACCTAAAGTTGAATCTACTAAACCATTCACACATAATGAAAAGTTTAAGGGTGCAGCTAACACTGTGGTCATTAAACCCTCGTCAACATCTACATCAAGCACATGGTCTCAACAATGATCCCCTCAATCAACAGCCAACTACACTTCCTTGGGAGAATCATATAGCTCTGTGTTTGATAAATTGATTACTGTAAACTCTATCCAACTTCCTCCCATACGACCCATGGACAACTCACAAGCCAAGCCTATTTGGTATCATGAAGCCCACTATTGTAAATATCATCGAGTAAAAGGTCACGACATTGAGAAATGTTGTTCCTTCAAAGATTGTGTCCAACAACTCTTAAATCAAGGGGATATCCAAATCGATAGCTCCACGACACAAACTAATCAACCACCAACAAATCAAGCCATGCCCCTTTACATCCCAACTATCAAATGCTTGTATGGTTGACACTGTCAATCAAGATCCCATCTTATCACCAACTTTGCATGTTCCTATAATGGAAATTATTCCCATCCCTTATGTAGAACCTATCACACCTACATCAACTTGCACTACCTATCCTAAACCTACACCTTCTCCTATCCTTGTCACATCTACATAAATTTGATTGTACTCATACCATCCACTTCTGCCACTTCAAACATACCCCAATCTACCACATTAGATTCATCCTTGGCACTTATTTCGGCCCCACTCATATCCACACATATCCCTACATCTCTCCCACCTATTCCTTCACCCACATCTGCTCCTCAAACACACCTATTACTACACCTACATTACTCACAACCATCCCAACTAAACTCAGTTCTGCTACATGCACCCTTGCAACCCCACCTTCGACATCAACCCCATTAGCAAACATATCATTCTTACCCCTCGAAACATTTATGAAACAACAAGTCCCTTCTACTTCTACATCCGAAAATTCTCTTACATTTTCTGCATTACCCATGATGTCTACTCCATCGGTTATCACATCACCCACATCTCCAAATATCCCAAAAATGCCTACATCTTTGTCTATGCCAACGACCCCTATATCTATCATACCAACAAATACACCTATCTCCTACCTTGACATCTTTACCTATATCTTCACCCATGGCCACATCACCCAGTTTACCCCAATACTCTTTGCCTAATTTTTCTATCACACCAACCAAATCCTCTCGATCTGCAACCCTATCTAAGATACCCTTTGGATCATCTACTGAACCAACACATCCACCTAAATCAAAGAAATAGGGTTTACCTTCTCCCTCTACAAAATCATTTCTTTCCCTGCCAAAACCAAAACAATCCACATCTCACATAGATATCATTAATCGCATCATACAAACACCTATCTCTCCATTAACATCCTCATCTTGTTTTAGGACATTTTCTCCATTAATAACCACACCACCACTATCAGATCCTCCGGTTGAAATTATTGTCATCCCTGCTAGAGGTAAATCTTCTCGGTTGAAGTCTAAGGCTCGGGGAAAACATCCCTGACAGTCCCCTGCGCATCCTTGAAAACATTCAAATTCTCCCTCTTCTCAACAATCCAATGCCACAACATCTATTTTAGGATCAGTCTCTCCATCTAAATCCACATCTAAACAATATAATCCTTCAACCAAATTTGATTTTTCCTCCAAAACATGAAATTCACCCATCCAATCTACATCCAATTTTTCTCCTAACTCCAAGCTGAGATATCCTATCAAAACCCACAAGAGTTACCTTCCCCATGACACTTCAATGGGGTCTTACGCAGATATATTTTCAACATTTAACTCGAATATATGCCATCACACTTCCTCCCATTAAATCCTTTAATCCTTATAGTTCCAAGCCATAATGGTTCAATCCTAACTACAGTTGCACTTATCATCATACCCCAAGCCATGACATCGAACATTGTAAGGCATTTCAAATCAATCGTCCACAATCTTATTGAGAAAGATGATTTCCTCATTCAGGGGAAAGTTCCTTCTCCATCTACCTTGAATCCAATTCATATCCCATCTGTCAGGTCTCCCATGATTCCTCCATCCACATCATCCCTTAACATCCCTCCTTACACATGACATTCCTCCTAAGGAAGGTCCTCCATTGTTCATCAATACTACTTATCTTGCTAAGCACACTTGTGGTATCCAATCGTTTTATCCCATCCAAATCTAAAACAATCTCATCTAAACTCTTTCAACATCCTTTAACTCCTTCACATTTAACTTATTGGGGGAACAACCTTCCCTTACCCTTGAGCATCATCATCTGTACAACTCCCTTGTTACTAGGGGACTTCGCTCTTTGACATTGTTTTGTCTACCTCCTTCACATTCATCCAATCTAAACTATTTCTACCCAAATCCTCACTCATTTTAAGTCCACCATTGTGGCCATGTTTATGCCTCTTTTGGGACCATCATATTTTTCATCTGAAGTCCTCTTTTGAGGCCATGTTTGTCTCTCCATTGAGGACCTTTTTCTCGAAGTCCACCATTGTGGCCATA
Organism: Taxus chinensis; assembly: GCA_019776745.2. Classification (NCBI taxonomy): domain Eukaryota; kingdom Viridiplantae; phylum Streptophyta; class Pinopsida; order Cupressales; family Taxaceae; genus Taxus; species Taxus chinensis. Next base: position 186,707,808 of record CM034146.1, read on the forward strand.
TTTGTGTCTCTTTTGGGGCACCATCTTATTTAATCAAATTCCTCCTTTGAGGCCATCTTTGTCCTTCCGTTGAGGGACCTTTTTACTCAAAGTCCACCATTGTGGCTATATTTGTGTCTCTTTTGGGGCACCATCTATTTCAAATTCCACCATTGTGGCTATATTTCTACCTCTTTTGGGACTTCATTTATTTCATCAAGTCCTCCTTTGAGGCCATGATTATCCTTTTATGTTTATGTCTCTCTTGGGGCATCATTTATTTTCATCTAAATCCACCATTGTGGTCATATGTTCATTTCCTTCAGGACATAGTTTTATTTCCTGCTTGGCAATCATCTCATCTTATTGTAACTTAATGTCTTCCTTCTCTTGGTGGTAAACCAAAGACGTAACCTCTTAATGCATTGCACTTGCGACCAGTCTACTGTTAGCATATCTACCAATGAGCACTTAGTTACATCCTTAGATTATTCTGCCATCCTAGCCCCTTCCATTTTTCATTGTAATGATTTGAATTATGTGGTCCACCTTCACTACTTTGATATGACCCCGTAACCATTACATCTGTCACCTTCTCATTCTCCTATTGTAACCATGCAAAGGGTATAGGGTGTCTCTTGTACATTCCTTATCCCCTCTTAAGTGGTTTACTTAACTATTCCCAGCTCTCCCCCATGTGAAGCTCAAATTCATGTATGCAAAAGGCAAAATCAAAGTTATAAAAAACAGACTGATCCCTCGAAGGACAGTTGTTCATGTAAAAAAGAGAAAAAGAAAAGCATGCAAATCAAAAATCAAAGCAAAATCAAAAGAAATAGACCGATCCCTTGAAGGATACGACTATCATATTATTCTTGCCATCCATATTATGTATAAAGTAGACCATACCCTCGAAGGATGGCTACTCTGTTATTATGGCATCTGGAAGGTTTCTCACATTGATCAACCTTCATTTTATCAACATTTTCCAAAAGCTTCCTGCATTGAAATCTTTCTGCTATTGTTCTTTCCCTTCCCCAGAGCTGGGGCATAGAATTAAGGAACACCACCTTTGGAGATCCCTCTTCCCACTTAAAATTTACATTTCAATCCCTTTGTCATGTCAACATTAGGATTACTAGCATTTTTCATCCATTTTTTCCTCACGGTCTTTTGGTATAACTAACTATCGTTGGTTATGTATTAACACCTACTATCGGTTAGCAAGTGCAATGCCTTGAGTGGTAACATTTCTTGTTTATCTCTAAATCCAGTTTGAAACATAGTTTCCTTGTACGCCCTTGCTACAAATATGTTCCGTTCATCTCATCCAGATCATATTTTATAAAAATCTCATCAAATTTCACACTATGAATTCTATATTTATCCATCATCTCCATGAATGCATTTGCAAATATACTTTTCGGTTTGTGAATTCTACTTGATCACTGTTGCAGTTTGTGAATCCTACTTGAGGATCCTTCTCAAGGCAAGTTTGTTATCCTACAGCTCCTTATCTCTCAACATGTTCAACAACATCTTTGATGCATTGCTCTTCACTTCCCATTTCCACTCATCACCATTTGTCTCCACATCATCCTTCTCATCTTTTTGTCCCCTTTCACTACGTCAGAAATATTACTTGTCTTTCCTCTTGAGTTTCCCTTTTACTCTTCCACTTTCAGTTTGACAATCTTACTTAACCATCCATACAACCAGATAATCTTAGTTAAGGTATATCTTCTTCCTTGGATCCTCCTACTATAGAAGCTTCTCCACCATTTCTTCTTTCAATAGAAGATAATCACCACCGCAAAGGTCTTTCCACCCCTTCTTTTCCGCTTAACACTCTTACATCATCACTCCCACCACGTGGGCATCCTAATTAAGGATTTCCCTTACACTCTCCATGTACACTGCATATGTTCCTCCATCCATTCATGTCACACTCCTTTGTTTCCTTGTTATCACCTTGATATCCCCTCCTTTCATCTCTTATTCCATTTTGATATACGTTGCTCAATATTTTCATCATCCTTCTTCTTCAGCATGGTGATCCTACTTAACCGTCCCCGTTGCAGGGCAATCTTACTTAAGAGTTCCTCTTAAGAATGTTTTTCCATCTGACCCTTCCATCTCCCATCATATCTTCCTCATCTTCTCACTCCATGCTCTCATCATAATTGTCCATTCTAACCAACCCTTCAACACCTGTATCCAATACAATGTTGTTCTTTCTCCTTCCATATCATCACTGCCAGTTTGGTGATCTTACTTAAATCCTCCTGCGGCATGGTGATCTTAATTAAGAGTCCCTATTAAGCATGATCAGTCATCTTGCACTCACCCACTACCCCACATTCTCTCCATCTACATTTTCTCATCATTCCCCCATCATCACATCCTCTCACCTCCTCTTTCATTCTCGCAAACACCACTTCCTACTGGTCTCTTTTTCATCTCCATCATCTGTTGCCGAGTAATCTTAATTAACCGTTGCTTCTCCATTTATTTCGTGTCTTGTTTCTTAATTTTTCTCTCATTCATTCTCATCGATTGCATCCTCTCCTCATCTTCATCTTCTTACACATCGTTATCGCTCTCTTCTTTACTCTTTCCACTCCATCTTCTAGAGTTCTCCCACATATCTACCCTCATATTTACCTGTCATTATCATTGATCTTCCCCTAACATTATTTCATCATCATCTTCTAGTTCCGCGCTAGTAATTATCACTGATCTCAGAAAAGATCATGCACATTCATTAGGGAAATAACCACAACAAGTATGAAGCTTCTTACCAAGTCAAGGCATCAATATATCTCATTTATAAGCACTCAAACATCATCGTTCCAAGTATTGAAAATATCCCAACTCAACTCAAGCATTGTTAAGGAGTTCTTAATTTCAAAATCTAGCTACATTCATTTGGATATCAAATGATAGGTGGAGAATGACGTGAAATTTGAGGCCTCTTTGGAGTAGTGCCAACATTGGTGGTGCATGAGGGTGCCCAAAATGCAACTAACATTTGTTTTACAGGATCTCACACCCATGGTTAGGGTTCGCGACCTCATTCAGTATGTTCATAGAGCTTTATAACATGGCCGACAACTAGGGTTTGACAACAACAAACATTTCCACACATATGACACTCCCATAAAGTTACAAAGCCAGAATCGAAACATGTTCAAAATTATATAGTAGCGTCAAGACCGTACAAAAAGTCATGGTAGAGTTTTACAGTCCCACCACAGATCCTTTTCCAATCACTCTAGATTGAGATCTCCCATTTCCAACACTCTACGCACCCAAGACTTTCCAAATCCATTTGTAATCAACTAAATGCATTCATCTCGTTGTGTTTTCAAGTTCACATCTTACTTTATAGATCAGTTGCATGTATTAATGTGTTGTTCTGATATTGGATAATTAATGTTGAAAGTTAATTAATTAGAATAATATTCTATAGATCCCCTTACATCCTTTAGTGTACTTAATTCACCATTCTATATTTCAATAATATAATAAGGGTGTAAATTTTTTGGTGAACCCAATGTGAATTGAACATGCAATCTTATGATCTAGTAGGGTCAAGATTGTACAAAAGGCCCTGATAGAGTTGTAAGGTCTCACTCTAGATCATTTTCCAGTCATAGTTCCATGAATGAAGCATCATAGAGTTTAGATCTCTTAATTTCAACACTCTACATGTGTAGAACTTCCTAGATCCCTTTGTAATCAAGTAAGTGCATTCATCTCCTTGTGTTTTCATGTTAACATCTTACTTTATACACCAATTGCAAGTATTAATGCATTATTCTAATATTGGAAGTTAATTAATCAAAATAACCTATTTTGGTGAGCTTGACATTGTATCTTGCACATTCCTTCAAACCATAGGCTCCCTAGGGTTCTATATATACATTGTATATTCAGATTTAAACCTAAGTTTCATCTATCACCTGCCCTAAATCTAGTTTCCACAATTTTCCCTAGAGTCTCATGGTTGGTTCTACCCTTTGGGTATCTTGTAAGAGCTCCTAATTTCCAAATCACCTTTCGTTGAATATTTAGTGTCAGCTCTCCATGTGATAATTCTTATTATTTATTGTCTAATTGGAGTTTCTTCTAACATTTTTTTTCCATCATGACCCGCGCTACAAATTCTCAAGTCTCCTTATATCGTTTGCTTCAATGTCATCAAACACACAAATATACTCTCACAAAACTAGTAAAAGAAACGATTGTCCCTGATAATACAACACCTTCTTTACGTGGATTCAATTTTTAGATGTATTTCAACTCCTATTAGTAATGGTGACACATTTAGCCATAAGGCTACCTTAGAGTCATATCTACCATCCCCTATTACACCATGCATCACCATATTTCATTTCTCATCCTATGTATCATCTGAGATCCACATCTCTCAAGCATGTTTCGATAACTGACCTCTGAGAATGATTCTTCAAGTATCACATGATATCTCTATGTCATCATGATCAATATCTTTGTACAGCTTACCTTGAGCGGCGAGTGTGATACACACATTGATCGCATCGATACTTGTGCCCAAACCATTGAAGTGAAAGTCCTACATAGAGGTACCAATGTGTATACTCTATGATGCAAAAAAATCGAATACCAGGGCCACAACTGCTAATAGGCAACACCGTCTTTGGTTGGTGAAAAGACCCTGTGTAGACAACATGATATTTTATATAAGATACTCAATAACAGTAATCATTTTTTTACCTACTCATTACTCCCCCACTATCGGCTTGCAATAATCTAATTATAAACTTGATTTTATTACCCCATGGGTCATGGGACTAATTACCACCATTGGGTTTGGCCCTTGATTATCTATTCTCTTTTTACGTTGAATCCAACTTTTTGAACGTAAGGAATTGTGTTTTCCTTTGGTACGAGTTTGATTCTACTATACAATTATCTCAAGTTCTAAAATATCAACGGTTACCAAAAGTTATACCACCTATATCCTATGAGCATTTTAGATATTGAATGATCACCTTTGACCACACAAAAAAACTCATCTAATTTCACAAATTTGAAGTTAGATTAAAGTTGTACCTCCTTTAGGTAGAGACACCCTTAGTGTCACACTTAAATATATGATCCTAACGTTGCATAGACAAGAATCACATTTAGTGACAAATCTTAGCATGATCAACTTCAGACCACCTGAAAGCACTTACAAGTCACCTTTAGTGATGGATTTAGCAGTCGACTTAGTGAGATATGTTAGTTTACATATAGGAACGGGTATTCTATGAATATAACTGAGACAGATTCTTTTTCATATGATGATAGCTAATGGATATGATGTTGATGAACTATTAGTGCATATGTCCAAGGATGAACATTTGGAATCTAAAATATCTTAGTTTGTGACTTAACAAACATGATTGCTTGTGACTCCATGTTTGAGGTAATCAATGTAATGTTGTAGTAACATGCCGAGAATATCTTGAAGTGGTGTCCCACTTTAAAAGTCACGAATTACCCTTAGAAGAAAGCCGACTGTCATTAACTCCTAACTCTTGTGAAATATATTCATCTCATTTTCCCTTAGAGAATTTATTATTTGACTAATCCTACCCTTTTGCTTGTCCAAGGAGATATGAATTTGAGAATGCATTAATAGTTAAACTACTATAAGTCAAAGGTTATGCACGTTAACAAAGGGTACTGAGACATCTTGAATGAGCTTAAAAAAAAAATGGAATAAAGAAGGTCATAGAGGGTTTTTTTGATGCACCATAGTCTTAGAATTATATTCAACTCCCTAAAATGATATAAGATACATTCGCCAAAAAAACGGGCGGTATGCAAAGCACGCCCCAACATGCAGACATAGACTTGCAAACATAGGTCGAAGCCTAGGAAAGATGCAACTATAACCCAAAATATGGCAAGAAAAGCCACAAATGACCAATTTTATGGCTTAACCGCTCTCACAATTCATTCACAAGAGGGCGGAGCATGGTCAAAATCAGTTACCCAGAGCCCAAAGTCAAGTCCTTGCTATTGTTCGACAACGTCTCTGGAACTAGATTCGGGTTGACTTAGTATTTTCGTATCAATGTCTCAAACAGAATGAGATCCCCTCAGAGACATCGTGGGATACTTGTTACGGTGGATGTAGGAAGATGAGCCTCACAATTTGAATCGAACAAGATGGCACTTTTTTTTTATTTAATAGAGGTATGGGAAAACATTTTCATCCCTCGCACTTTGATTACACGGGCAATCATGAGTGTTTTACCTGTTTTATCTAATCGATTGAACAGCGTGGGAGGGGCTAGGGGCAGGGGCAGGGGCAGATATTTATTACCTAAACTCTTCAACGTTGCATTTAGCTTCGAAGCCTTGAAATAATATGTTAAAAATTTCCTTACTAGTGTCGACTGGTTACATAAATGCAACCGGCCAGTAACATGCTCTCCCTGCTACCGGCCGGTAGCTCAATAATAAAAGTTGTCAGCCCGATCGGATCCATAGGTTTGCTAAGGAAGAAGCGTTGATTGCATTCAACCTGACTCTCCAATCTCTCCGTGCAACTGGCGAGTGGCGATATCAACACCGGGTACCAATTTTACTCACCACTCTCTTCTGCTTCTGTTCAGTGATTAGCATCTTTACATTCTATCAATTGGTAGGATTTTATTTATTGCTACAATGCAGGGCACGTCTGAAAGCTGCTCCTCATCACAAGCGACCCATTGAGGATGCTACCGAGCCATTATGGAATTACACTTGCAACAAGTCAGGGGCAGATACAATGCTACTGGCCAGATTCTTCATCCTATGAAAATGTATGCACTCTGCACCCTGCACTCTGTATCCACCATTTTTTCCCAACCATCAGCTCGGACCTACTCGTGGGTTTGCATTTGTCAAATTTGCAGGAGTGGGACACTCAAGAACCGCTAATGAAGAAGAAAAAGGAAGAGGAGGATTATGAAGGTGTTGCAAGGAGGGGCTAACAGGTTGTGGCCTCACTCTCTAGATTTCAACTCACCCTACAGGGGGGGGGGGGTTGAAGCCAATATCTGATACCGTTGATGATGGACGGAAATGGAATATAATCTGGGAGAAACCCCATTCTCATTATCATCTACAAGATGTGATCCCTCAACAAATCCCCGACTCCAATTCCAAGGTAATCTGTGGAGGACGTCTAGCGCAAGTTCAAGGAGAAGGAGGAGGAAAGTTGATGACATCATCGAAATGTGAGCTTTGTGTTTATTCCTTATGTCTCTCCCTCCTCTATTTGAGGTTTATTAGGAGAAAGCATCATTCTGAGAGATTTGGGGTCTACAGGTGGCTGAGGCCATGTAACTGCCATAAGCCACAGTTCGTTGAGCCTCACCGATAAATGTGTCAGTATTCAAAATGTTATACAAGATTTTATTGATACAAATGTAATTGAATCGGATGATATCACTAAATATTCATCATGATCTGCTTCCTAATGCACGGCTGAGGGACAAGGGATCTTTCGACGGTGTGAGGCCTGAAGAAGACGATCATGCGATACCATCTATGTGATTTAACATGATCTATTTTTTTTTACCTTAATTTGTCGGTAATCTAGTAAAAGTAGGAGTGTTTGTATGACTACGAATGCAAAGCAGGTGAGACTGCAGCTGGAAGCTACTTCTGGCAGAGAAAGGTCGGTCTCAGGCCTTCTTTGGCATATGTCACTACTACGGTACCACTTGCAATTCAGTCACATTCCTTGGCACAATGAATGTTAGTGTGAGTTATCCTATGTGTCATCTTCTCATATTGGAGGGTCATCTCACATGGGTTAGGTTTAGGGTTTCATGTGTGTCATGCACTAGGGTTAATCAGCACCCTATATGTACCCCTTTTCTATTCATTTATGAGCATGCAGCAAGAACTCCGCTGTCTTTTTCTTATGAACAAGCTTTGTTCGGTTATGCAAGTTTATTTAGTTATTGATCGATTCTTACTTGTGATTACGCTGGAGCTATTTCAATTCAACTTGAGTGCAACTTATTTGTGGTGCACAGTTTCTGATATGATCCGTCAACTCTTTCATGGTATCAAAGCTACACATCTTGTACACGTGCACTCATTGGTTAGGTTTAGGGTTAGGTATTTAGGGTTTCATTATGTGTCTTGCCACTAGGGTTACTCAGCACCTTATATGTTACACCCTTTACTTTCATCCATGAGCATATTTTGTCTTTTTCTTATGAATAATGCTTTGTTTGGTTATGCCCAAGTGTTATTCCAATTAATGGTCAATTTTACTTGTGATTATGTTGGAGCTATTGTGATCAACTTGAGTGCAAATTCTTTGTGGTGCACAGTTTTCTACGATCCGTCAAAATCAGAGCAGCCATCTTTGCACTCGTTTTTAGTTGTAATTTCGACTAGTTCCTTTTTTTGTTCTACTTGTCACTTGCAAAGTTTTTTTTTTATCTTTTTTTCTTGCTATACGTTTTTTTTTTTGGTCAAAGTGTGCTTGGAGGAAGTTTTTTTGATGTGTCTTTGAGTAGGTATGCACCTGTGCTATGTGTGTTTACTCCACGGTCATTAGCTACGACTGCAAAACAAAAGGTGTTTCTGCGTTTTTTTTTCTAAAAACTAGTGGACTTTTTTTCTCTAGCCTTGTTGACTGTGTTTTTTTAGTCCATTTTTTGTCAGCTGAAGGTTTAAATGTTTTTTGGGGCATTACCTGGTGGACAGATCTCTGTGTGTTGTGTACTATGCGCGTGGAAGATCACCTGTGGACTGTTGTGTACTATGCACGTGGAAGATCTTTGTGTACTGTGCACGTCTGTCGTGCGCCCTAACCCTGTCGTGTTTGCTGTGCGCCCTTCAAACCTTCTTTTTTTTTGTGGACTGTGCATTTTTCTTAGCCTTCCATGCATTTTTTCTTTTTCGTGCACTGTGGAATCCACGAGCACCAAACACACTGCCCCAAACAAACACCAAATGGATCCACACGCGACCTGGCCTGCCCGCAACAGCACTTGCGTTTTGGCTTCACCTTCGTTTCCTTTGCTACGGCTGAGGTAAGTCATTTTTTGGGCAAGCTTCTTTTTTAAATTTTCATTCTGTTTGGTACATTTTTTACAAACATGCATTCCTTTTTAAATCCTTTCAAATCTCTTTAAACAAAAACTACGATCCTTTTTTTACAAATCTTTCTTGGATTTAAAGCATCCTATTCTAAATGCATTCAATACTTTATTTATTAAAAAGGGAGAATTTTTAAATATTTACTAAAACTTACAAGTTTAGAAAGAATGTGTTTGGACTAAAAAGCAGATTTTTAAATAAGGAAAGTTTTTTGTAAAAGGTCGTATGCTTTTTCACTTATGGTAAGTTTTTTAATAGATCAAAATTAAATTCAATTTAATAGATCTTGTTTAAAAAAATCTTTTTTTTAGCTCTTAATTAGATCTAATTTTTCAATCTTTATTATTATTTTTGTAATTAATTACATTTAATTTAATTAAATCTATTTATTTTATTAATTACAAATTATTGGCATCTAAACATATCTTTTTGTCGTTTTTTTAAAAATCTCCAATAGCTCTAAAATAGTAACATTGGGCGTTTCTAAACGCTAAAATTTAGGCGTTATTGGCGTTTTTTTCTTTTCTTTTCTTTTCTCTAATCGTGCGCTCAAGTGTGCACTGACACTTCATGCACCTCCTTGCCTTCCAAGTTCTTTTCCGGCGTTTTTGAAGGCTATCTGAACTCCTTGAGTTCCCAAACCTTGTATTTCACCCTTATTATTGCTTGCGACTAGTGAGCGTGTCTACCACAGTCTGCAGCAAGGGGGTTTCCATTTGCGACATGAGACGCTTTTTCTCACAACCAGGGTTGGCTTTCGCCTCCTTTCTATTTTTTGCTTGTGCTTGTTTACGGTGTCCTTTTTTGTTGCACTCCACGAAACACTGTTGTGGTCTCCTCTCTTACGCGTTATTACGCTAATTGCAAGACGAGTTACCAAGTGTTTCAAACCACATGCATGGACCCGATTGTAATCAACGCACTAAACTATAAAGTGCCAAAAGCAGGGGGGTTGTTATTGTCCTGGGTGGTTGTGTTTTTTTTTACATTTCTTTCTCTCTCACTATGGATGCACTTTCAATTCATTTGCTTACGCCGTTCAAATTTTTCGAATGGAGATCGATAATAATAATGAAACTAAGGGGAAAAGGGTTATTCCGCATCACCATGGGAATTGAGACTGAACCAGACGACAAACCTAAAAAATCTAAGTGGTTAACCCGTAGTGATGAAGCTTTAGGTCTTCTTTGCATGTCCATTTCTCCTGACTTGCTCTTCCACATTGAGGCGTCTGAAACACCTAAATTTGCGTGGAAAACGCTAGATGTGATGTTTGGACAACTAGAGTACATGAGAGCGCATGAGTTGGAAAACGAACTACTAGGGTTAAATCCTAGTGACTTTGAAAACCTACAAGCCTTCTTCTCAAAATTTGTCCTCATTAGATTATTGTTAAAAGGATGTCAAGTAGAAAAGAAAGATTCTCAACTGATCTTGTCAATTCTCTCTAAGCTAGGTCCTGAATATTCTGTCTTCGTGTCAAATTTCTACACTACAAAAGCTACCTTGGGCGATACTTGGACTATGCCCTCCTTTGACTGTTTTTCATCCCAACTCATTCGAGAACAGGACAAACTCATTCAAATGGGGTCTCTCAAGTCCAAGTCACATGCCCTTGTAGCAAGTACTAGCAAGGGAAAGAAGACTGAAAAGAAGAAAGAAACAAAGGATCAACCTAAGAAAGAAACCAAGACCAAACCTAAAAATGACACAAACACTTCGACTTCTGAGCCTAAGGCACAAAAAAGCAAGTATTTGTGTTCCTATTGCAAGAAGTCTGGTCACGACGAGCAACATTATTTTAAGAAATAGATTGATCACTTATCTCATTTACTTGAGAAGAATAAAATAAGTGTTCATGAATCCATAAAACAAAGTGCTTCGAAGGTCGAGTCTTCTTCTGCAAAAGGTGTTAAAAATGATAAGAAGAAAGGAAAGGCCCTTGTAGCCAGAGTTGCTCCTTCATTGACATGGATTATAGATTCCAGTTCCTCACACCACATGGGTTCTTCACATGTTGAGTTTTCCAACATCGAACCTTGTGGTATGTCCCAAATCACGATGGGTAATGACACAACGGTGTCGGTTTCCGGTAGTGGATCGGTAGAGATGGATGGGGGAACATTTAACCAAGTGTTGAGTGTTCCTGATCTCTCTACCAATCTCCTATCGGTCTACCAAATTACTCACCTTGGTGAAGGAATGCAAGTGGAATTTGGTCCTAACTCAGTGATTATTCATGAGCTTAACAATGACACTATAGTGGCTGAGGGAAAGACAGATCACCACTCACGGTTATACACCTTCTCCCACTTTACTTCTGATTCTACGCCTACTGCCTTGCTCACTCATACAAATGAGATTAGTAAGCTATGGCATGAGCGTTTTAGACATCTAAATTATCGCTACCTTGAACAATTGAGCCAAAATGAAATGGTCAACGGGTTGCCTCGTGTCAAGTTTACTAAGGATCTTTGTGAGGGTTGTACCCTTGGAAAGCATCCTGAAAATAACTTTGACAAAGGAAAAGCCTGGAGAGCCATTCGTCCTTTGGATCTTGTTCACAACAATGTTTCTGGTCCATTTCCTTCTCCTTTGTTTACTAGAGCTCTTTATGTGCTAACCTTCATTGATGATTATTCACGATATACTTGGGTATATTTTCTTAAGCTTAAGTCTGAAGTCTTTGAACATTTTCAGGACTTTAAGGCTCTTGCTGAGAAATAGGCGGAACGGTCTATCAAGGTTCTTCAAACTGACAATGGAGGTGAATATGTAAATAATAGGTTCATGGATTTCTGTACTTCTGAAGGGATCTCTTTACAACATATAGTTGTTTATAGTCCTTCGCAGAATGGAGTCGTGGAAAGAAAGAACCGTACTCTAAAGGAGATGGCCACTTGTATGATTCACTCGAAGTCTCTTCCTCCGTAGTATTGGGCCAAAGCAGTGAATTGTACAAATTACATTTAGAACCGTGTTCCACACAAGGCATTAAGAGGGATGACACCCTTTGAAGCCTGGTTTGGACACAAGCCTGATGTTGAGCACTTTCGAGATCCTTATGGGATTCCCAAGAAGAAACAAGGCTTTGGAACCACAATCCAAACCTTGATAGGGCGATGGCGTAAAGGGATATTGATTGATGAATCCTACTTCTCATGATTTGTATATTGAGAGAAGTGTTAAGTTCGATGAGTCTTCTTCATTTTCTACTTCTCCACCTATAGAGGTTCTTCATATCGCTGATTCAGATTCTGACTCATCAGATGATGATACTGTTGAGCGTGCTCCTCTTCCTGATCCTTCCGACCATCAGACCTTTAAGTCTTCTGATTCTAACAGTAGTGATGATGAGGACTATGTCCCTTATCACTCAAGTGAAGTATCTTCCGACTTTGAGCCTGATCCTCCTGGTCCCCTTTGGGCCAGGAAAACTTTGCAAAGTGCTAGAGACTTAGTTGGAGATACTTCGAATATGAGACGTACTCGCTCAGATTTCATTGGACCCCACTCTTTCTTCACCTCTTCTTCTGATCCATAGTCTTTCCGGGAGGCTTATGGTATTCCTGAGTTGGATTCTACCATGGATGAGGAGTATTCCTCTCTCATGAAGAACGATACTTGGGATTTCACCACTCTTCCGAAAGGAAGAAAAATCATTCGGTGTAAGTGGGTGTTCCGAACAAAGTATGGAGTAGATGGAGACGTTGAAAATTTTAAAGCACGATTAGTAGCTAAGGGTTTCTCCCAGATAGCTGGGGTTGATTATACAGAAACTTTTGCTCCAGTTGCAAAGATGACTTCTATTCGACTAACCCTAGCCATTGCCGTAACGAACAGATGGAAAGTCCATCAAATGGACGTTAAGAGTGCCTTCCTTCGTGGTGACCTAGAGGAAGAGATCTATATGGAACAACCTCCGGGTTATGTCCAAGATCCCTCCCTCGTTTCTAAATTAAAGAAGTCTCTTTATGGCCTTAAACAAGCCCCTCGGGCTTGGTATGCCAAGATGGACTCCTTTTTACTTACATCAGGGTTTACCAGGTATCACTCTGATCCAAATGTTTATATTTTATGGCAAGATGACTCCATACTCATTCTTGTTCTATATGTTGATGACTTATTGATCATAGGCAGCTCTTCCTCTATTATTGATTCTATGAAGATCGCCTTAGCCAACAAGTTTTCCATGACTGACTTAGTTCTGCTTCATTACTTCCTTGGGATCCAAATTTCACAATCTGACTCGGGTATATTGATTTCACAACCTAAGTATGCTCATGATTTGCTAGCTCGGTTTCAGATGTCCGATTGCAAGTCTTCTCCTACTCCTTTTCTTTCTGGGGTTAAGTTGGTTTCAGATTGCTCTACTCCCTTGGTTAATGGTACTCTTTATCGACAATTAGTGGGGAGCTTGATTTACTTGACTCACACTCAACTAGATTTATCGTATGTTGTTGGGATCGTGTCCAGATTCATGCAGGAGCCACATGAGCTGCATTGGAAAGTAGCTAAATGGATTCTTCATTATGTTCATGGAACTTATGTTGATGACATTCACTATCATGGAGGAGTTGATATTGACTTGATTGGATTCATAGATTCTAACTGGGCTGGTGACTTAGATCATCGAAAATCTACTTCTGGCTATAGTTTCTCTCTTGTTTTGGGTCCTATTAGTTGGTCTAGCAAGAAGCATAATGCAATTGTGATATCATCTATAGAGGTAGAATACAGAGGAGCAGTTAACACTACCACATAAGCTATTTGGCTACGGGGTATTCTGATAGAGTTTGGCATCCACTTTTGGCGGCCTACCATTATCTACTGTGATAACATGAGCACAATCTCTATCTGTAGAAATCTTGTTCAACATCAGCGGACTAAGCACATTGAGATTCATATGCACGTTATACAGAAGCTTATTCATGATGGTATCATCGACATCCAGTACATTCAGACAACTGATCAGATTACAGATTTATTCACCAAGCCCTTCACTGAGATGAATTTTATTCACTTACGGTCTCTTCTTGGGGTGAGGTCTTCTGCAGCTGCCCATCTTCTTTAGGCTATGTAGTCCTTCTTTTCTTCTTCTTCTTCTAGGAAGATTTTGTTTATATATGGGCACCTTATCAGGCCTTTAGTTACCAGGCCCCATTGGCACATCTTTCTTAGTTGTTTAGGAGTGTCTTCCTCTTCCGTCTAACTCATCACAACTGCTACCCCAACTTTGATGAAGGGGGGTGTTAATGTGAGTTATCCTATGTGTCCTCTTCTCATATTGGAGGGTCATCTCACATGGGTTAGGTTTAGGGTTTCATGTGTGTCATGTACTAGGGTTACTCAGCACCCTATATGTACCCCTTTTCTATTCATTTATGAGCATGCCAAGACACTTCGCTGTCTTTTTCTTATGAACAAGTTTTGTTCGGTTATGCAAGTTTATTCAGTTATTGATCGATTCTTACTTGTGATTACGCTAGAGCTATTTCGATTCAACTTGAGTGCAACTTATTTGTGGTGCACAGTTTCTGATACGATTTGTCAACTCTTTCAATTAAGGCCCGCTCTATCCTCTTTGATGGTTTCTTCACATCTTCACAAGGTTATACTTGGGTATCTCTTGTGATAAATTTTTTTTTTACATAGCTAAGCATATCACAATCCAAAAAACACTAACATAATTTCAACATACAAAATTTCAAATATTTACAAAAAATACAAATTTAGGACTTGTTTGCTTAGATTGATTTGATTGCACTTTACATTATACATGTTTTTTGTCACTTTGGTTTGATAGATAACATCTCTTTACTTTTTACATACATTTGTTCATTGGTATATTGAGCTTGATGCATGACATACAAAAAATGATAAACCATGATAGGTGATGGTCGAACCTTTACCCAAACATGCTATACATCTGGGGGCATTTATTATACACTACACACAAGTGCTATTGTTCTATCACAGTACCTCTCTACTACCTCATTACGCTTGATTACATATGTTGTGTACATGTTACCTTTTGAGCTAATATGACTAACACATGTGTCTTGTGTAGTGGTGACACCTCTTACTTCACATATTTCTACCTATATCAATGACTATATCATTTCACCATGTTCTAACACTCTTAATTTTCGTAACTGCTTACTAGTTTTGTGTGTTACTAATTGCTTGTTTCATTGATTGTGGCATGAAATCCTTGTTTGTCTTGTGATATCGTAGGTATCCCATGTTTTTGGCCATATACCTATCTAGTATGCTCTTGGTTGCAAGCCTATGAACCTTGATTGTCTTATGACATCGCAGCATCTCATGTTTGTTGCTCTAGGCATTTTTTGTGACATTGTTTGCATACTATTGAATCAAACCTCATTGTTGCTACACTTTGCATTATTATTATTGTTATTACTATCTTTACTATTTTTTATTATTATTATTATTTATCTTGTTGTGTGCCATGGTTTTCACCATGCATAAAACCTCTTTTTTAAAATTATAGGTTCTTCAAGGTTTCCAACTCTTCAACATCCTACTCTCTTCTACCGCTTTTCAGACATCTAATCCATGGGAAAACATCTAATCTTTTGAGCCATGTTCTCAACATAATTTTTTGTATGTTCCTCAAAAGAGGGGGAATTCATCCAGATATATTCTACACCTACAATATACATCGACAAAATTATTGAATAACATACATGTACAAATAAGGTATAGGTACTCAAAAACAACTTCAAGCAGAAAAATCCAGAAAACTAGGCATGTGTTCAAAAACATAAAATTTGGTTAAGAACCTATGGACTGTTCATACCTATTCATACAATTTTTCCCAAGGGAAGTGACATCAAATTTCTCAGTAGTTTTAGATTTTCACCTACAGGTACAAGTTTTTGACATAGTTTCATATCCACTTCATTTATTCCATATCAGTTATAGGAGATATGCACTACTTCACTCATTCATCACCACCACACTCAAATTCTACTATTGTTTAGACAATATTGGGGGCACGGGTATCCTTTCTTCATCTACATTTAAGTACATTATATTTTCTATTTGGTTTCAACTCATTTTATTTTCTATCGTGTGTCTTTATTTACAAAATTGGGCCTAGATATGTTTGTAATAATGTGGTTCGTGGGGTTACGTATGATATCAAAGAGTTTAAGATATTTGTAGGCAGTCCTTCCTCTCCTCTTACATTCAAAGGGGAAGATATCATAGTTGTTGAGTGACTTTGATACATGATCTTATTCCTTCACGGGGTGATTTGGTATTTCAATATCCTTCTCTCTCTCTCCTCCATTTCCATGTTGGGTTGCATGCACCTAACACTTTGGTTTCTCCTTGTCATAATTGGGGACTAATCATCCCCAATCCTTCAGAAGGCTCAACAAGGTAAATCTCCAAGCGCAAGTAAAGAACAAGAACTCATCCCTTCGTAAAATAAATAGGTGTACTCCCTCCATGTTTTTCATCTCTTTGTTTCGTTTTGTGAAAATAAAAATATTTTATGTTATATTTTACATTCAAGTTAAAGTTCAATTCTTTACTATGGACATTGAATACACTCGATCTTACAAGTTTCATCATGGAACATTCCAACACCAACACAACAAGACTCTATAAAACAAAATTTGAGTGAAGATAAATTCTATCTACATGGTCAGGTATATTTTCCTTTAAGCATGTAATTTTCATTTCATACTTAAGGGGGGAAATGTAGACACACAAATTTAGAAAATTTCTCTTTAACACTGTTTGTTTTGACAATGCACTCTTGCTAAGATAAAAAACTCTTTCTATTCCCACTTAGTACATATCAAGATATATTTTCTAGTTTTTTTAGTCATACACACTGATATGCTAAAACATTCAGAGAGTTCAATGCATAAAATCCATAGAAAAATCCCAACCGATAAGATGTAAACTCTAGTTTTGTGCTTTCTTATCCCTAGGAAAGGACATACATTTTGGTTAGGATTTGATATCCGATCTTAACATATTTATACGGTTTTACACATGTACATCCTCCAAATTTTATTTTAGTTTCAAATTCTTTGATGGGTCCTTTACTCCCTATCAGTTGACCTTTATTTGATAATTTACCTTCGAAACCCTATATAAGCAACTTAACACTACCTCATTTGTTAACTTGGAAATCCTATGACACTACATTGATACACTCAACTCCAACAATTACAAAAGGAACCATAGGCTCCTTAAATTTGGAAAGAGATCATGTATATTCATTAGGGAAGTAACCACAACAAGTCTAAATCTTCTTACTACGTCAATACATTAATGTTGCTCATCTACAAGCAATCAAACATTCTCATCCCAAGTATTAGTAAGAGCCCAACTCAACTCAAGTATTTTAAAGGAGTTCTCAATTGTTAAATCTAGTTGCATTCATTGATATATCCCATGATAGGTGGAGAAATATGTGTGGTTTGAGGCCTATTGGGAGTAGTGCCAAAGTCAGTAGTGCATAGGGGTGCTCACCACACAACTAACATTTGTTTTTTAGTGTCTCCCACCCATGGTTATGGTTTGAGACCACATTTAGGATGTTTAGAGAGATTCACAACATGACTAAAAAATAGGATTTGCCAATGACATGCATTTCTTGGTAGGAAACACTCTTAAAAATTTGCAGAGCTAGAATCCAAGTAGGTTCAAAACCATACAATATGATCAAAACCATACATATTGTCTTGTAGAGTTGTAAGGTTCCACCCAGGTCATTTTCTTGTTACAATTTTAGGAACAAAACATCATTAGGTTCAGATCTCCCAATTCTATCACTCTTCACATTAAGAATTTCCCAAATCCATCTGTAATCAACTAAGCGCATTCATCTCCATGTGTTTTCAACTTCTCGTCTTACTTTATACATCAGTTGCGACTATTAATATGTTATTTTGATATTGGATAATTAATTTTAGAAGTTAATTAATTAGGATAACCTCTTATATCCCCCCTACATCCTTTAGTGTAGTCAATTCACCAATCTAGATTTCAATAATCTAATAAGGGTGTTGTTGTCATTTTATCGAAATGTTGAAAAATTTAAAATTTTATGTATTGGGCAGGTCTTTTGCACTCTTGGTCACCTTTGCCCTATGTTGAGTCAGTGTTGAAAAAATAGAGTTTAAACGTTAGTCAATTTTTTGGATTTTGGGGGCTCAAAATTGGGTGAATTGGCTATCTAAGGAACATGAGGAATTGTTCCCTTGTTCCCCCTATTCCCTACTTTCCCTCCTTGTTTTATTCACTTATTATGTCAGTATTGTCGACCATTTGGGGGCTCGATGGAACTCGTGCCCCTGTTCCCCACTTCCTCCTGTTCTACGACTTACCGAAATATATACCTCATCAGTTAAAATAGTCATGTTGGGTATTTATGGAACTCGTGCCCGTATTCCATTGGGCCTTCCATTCTCCAATTCATCGCTTCCTCTACTCCCCATTTCTCCATCATCCATATCGAGAAAATCAGGCACAAACTGAATTGATAGAAGTGTTCCCACAAACCTCTTGTTCTCTGCATTATTGATTCACTCGCCTTTAAATGCCAAATTATAAAATAGAGTTTGGGTCCTTCAAGACATTATTTGGTCAGGTCTTCCCACATCCAATTCTCTATTTTAAAGGCTTAAGAGAGGAAATGGTGAGAAATTCAGTTATCAAGCAATATAAAACCCCTCCCCACTCTATTTTTCTCCTCATCTTCACATTTCTCATTGCCTTATCATTTTCCTAACCTGTCTTTTCCCTCGTTTTTTTTATGGGTAAATAGTTTTGAAGGGACTATACCCTGAGTACAAAAAGGCTTAAAAGCCAGATATTACAAGAAGAGAAACCAAACCTAGATAGGCAAAACACCATAAACTAGGAGGCTCAACAGCCAGATAATACAATAAAGAGAGAAAAACAAGATCAAGGCAGACATTGATCTGATTAAGAGCAAAAGAAACAAAAAATGATCAAGAGGGATCCAAAACTGGTCATCCCAACCACAAAACAACATCAAAACCACCGAACAACAGCAACTTCACCGCCTGTAAACAGCAACAGGGCACCGCATCAATTGACAGCTTTGTCAATCTTGGCCTTAATCTTTTGAAGTAAGGAAAAGAATGCAATGGCCGTGGCTTGGGACGGATCTTTCATATCTTCCTGGGCAATTGCAAGATCTCAGTTCTCCTTTGATCCCCATATATCATCGGGAATGTCGTTAAGACTGCACATACTTCACACATGTTGCTCAATAAAATTATAGATACTTTTAAGAGATGAGAGGATGCAGTCATGACGCCCTTTTGCATTACCAAGCCTGACATCCAGAGAAAGAATCTTCTTGAATATATCAGCAGTGGTATCATCTTATTCAGAGTTTTGCAGCTTCCTCTTTCCCTTTGTTTTATCCATATCCCTCATAGCATTCTTGAGGTCATGAATCTCCTTTTCCATCTTTTCAACCTTGACCAACAAGTCCACATCCTTGGAATCCTTCACTGGTTTACTTATGTGTAATAAGTTCTCTACAAGTTCCAGATCCCTATGGCTTCTTAAAACCCTCTGTGAAGATGGCAGAGGGACCTTAGCTTTCTTATCTTTCCTCTTCTTGCTGGGGGTAGCAATGTCAAGTTTTCTATCGGCAAGGGGAGGAATGAAGGCAGGGGGGAGTAGGTTGGGGGCAGGAGCAGGCTAAGCAATGGTGATGGATGAGTAGGATCAACCCTTGGTGAAGGGGAATAGCCCTAGTATGATTTTTTCACCTCAAGAACATATTTCTCCAAGCAATTCAACAAATAATGAGGAAAATTTATGGTAAGGTTCCTGTGAAAGTGATTGAGGAAAATTAAGTGCTTCAGGGGGATGGTGACAAATCTCCCCTCCAGAGTAATGTACCTTACCACCATCCTTGCAATCTCAGCGAAGGGCTCAGAATAGATGCTATTTTGATGCCAGCTGCCACAAACTCCAAATTCTCCCCCTCATCGAGAAACTTTTTAGCCTCCATCTCTTTGTCCACATGTTTGTTGAAGAATTTGGTTCCATCCAGATTAAGCCCGGTGACCTGGGCAATTAGCTCCTCATAAATATTGACCTTGATATTACTATACTCAACAACATGATTCCTCCAGCCATTCACGAATTTTATTGAAATATCCTGGTCGAAACCTTGAATCTTTTCAATAAAATTTGTAATACCCCCAATTTGCAAATAGTTCTAAAGTATTATATCATTTTTCTATGCTGGATTATAGGTGGGCTCAGTCTTGCAAGGTGGTCCCCCCATTTTTCCTGTGATGCTTCTTCTTCTTACAATGGTAAAAATTTGAAATCTATACGATTCATCCCCTGTTCAGCTTTTGAAGACCTCCAATACGTGTGGAAAATTGTAATCATTAATCCTCACTTTGCAATTAATAAACCGCTCCTTAGCATCTTCCCTACATCTATTAATGATTGTGCTCCAAGTTATGCATATCTTTGATGATGTCACCACGTACTTTAGCAGGAAGAGTGTCACCCCTTAACCAAGTTTGCAATGCATTGTTTACCCCATTGAATACACTATTTTGGCCATATATCCTTTGTCTTGAAGTCAAATTTGAAAAGTAAAACTGCATTGGAGATGTTGGGAGGTCACCTTTTTGTTCATCTAGCTGGTGAGTAATATTAACATTGTTTTTCTCACTTTTAAGATTTTGTTTATCTCGGTTCCCTTCCTCTCGATTCTTTCAGAAATCCTTTGCAAGATCCATTTGTCTTTAAGCTAGTGTCCAATTCTGTCAAAATGAAGTTTCAATATATCAGGTATGAACCCATTTCCTCTCTAAAAAAATTAGTCCCTGAAATAGGGGAAGTGATATTAAACATATGGATTTGAATGATTTTTGGACCAGAATGAATGATGATAGCTCAACTATACTAGCTCAAAGATTTTTGAGTAGTGGTTTATCCCATGCAGGGGGTTTTCCACATCTGTTCAATGTGTTGACACATTTCTAGCTTGTGCTTCTAGCTTAGACCCAAAAACCAAGGAATTGAAGGATCCTCAAGGGAAAATTATTGCAGAACTGGATGCCCATCACATCAACCTAGCCTTTGGTATACCTATTTTTGATTAGTACAAGATTTTAACCAAGGTTGATGCTCAACAAGGATTTGACCTCACCCCCAACAAATACCAATCCATGATTGCTAAATCTTATTTGAAGGTCAAAAAGAGAGGGCCATCAAAGCTACTTATAACCCTATACAAAACTGATTTTGTCGAAGAATTATCAAATATTATCACACTAATGGTAAGAGTGATGGGCCTTCCTTCTACTCGGGATTTCCAGGACTGGATGTGCATTTACATCAATTTGATTTGTGAGGACAAACATGCATTGAATTGGGGAGAAATTATTTATGAAAATCTAACTCAATAACTCACTCAAGTACATCAAACCAAAAACTTCTACATGACATTATATCTAGTGTACACCATAGCTAGTTATAGAATATGGATTGAATTATTAAGTCAAGAAGGTAGAAAAAAATCTCTTATTTATGGTTTCTATACTTAGCTGACCTATGAGAATATTAAAATTCATCATAGAAGGGTGAATGATGCCTTCAAAATTTTCTTGGTGAGGTTTATGGAAGGAAATGTAACTAACAAAGTATCACAAGAAGCTAGGAAACTAAATCCAATCTATGGTAATTTGTTTATCCAATTCCGAAATATATCATACATCCAGAAAACTAGATTTGAGGTAGCTCCTTGAAAGCTTCCTATTTATTGGCATGTATATCTACCCTTGATGCCCAAAATGTTAAGAGAACTATCTCTCCCTTTAATCTTCATACTTATCAAAAGAGGGCCTCTTTTGATAGTAATAATTTTATCAGCAAAAATAGTTGACTCTCCTCTATAGAACTTGCAGGAAAAAATGATTTTTGGCATCCAAATTCCCATATATTTGGGAAATTACACATGTATATCTTCCCTTGATGCCCAAAATGTTAAGATAACTATCTCTCCCTTTAATCTTCATCCTTATCAAAAGAGGGCCTCTTTTGACAGTAATAATTTTATTAGCAAAAATATTTGACTCTCTTATCATCATATGTCAACATTTGAATACTACTGGGCAGACTGTCAGGATACCTATGAGGTCAAAAAAAGAGCATATGGGTAGGTTGACTCTTCAACAAATTCAAGATTTCAAGTTATACACAGTGCCAAATGATAGTGTTGATGATGGTTCAAATCCGTTTACTCCTAAATTCACTAAATCCATTCAATTCAGTCCTCTTCCTACCATTGACTAGTCTAAAAAGGAAAATGAAAACCTAGATGATCTTAATACTCTTGTTCTATTAAAAGCAGGACATTGGATCAATGAGAAAATTAAAGAATTTAAAGACTCTCAATATGAACTTTCTCCTCATGAGACAACTTCCTCACAAAAGCTTACTTATCCTTCTCACCAAACTCCTCCCTCTCAGCTAGAATATGGAACTAAATTCTATGCTAAGAAAGATAAAACTAAAGAGGGTGAGAAGAAGATTAAGTCACCTAGAAAAGAATATGAATCATAAAGTGGGAGGAGAAACATCTCCTAAAAAAGCATAGGAAGAGAAGAGGAAAAGTGAGGAGGAAACCAAGGAAAGGAATCAAGAAGCAGAAGAAGAGGAGGAAGAAATTGAGGGAGGTGAATGTGAGAAGACCCTCTTCTTCCATTGTGACTACTTCTACAGTAGTTTATGTTTCTTAATTCCCTCCCTCACAACTTTCACTCACCTTGCCTCCTCCAGGAACATCATCAAGGGATTCATTTACTTTGGTTTAACCTTTGGTTGATTGCAAGAAGAGGAAGGCTCAGTCCAAGGTTGAAGTTCCTCAATATGATGCATTAAAAACCCTCCTTGGTACCTGTACGATGGAAAAGTGACAAGCAAGCGTGGGAATCTACAAGTAACTCTTCCTCGCACCCGACCTCCCGAGGTCATGCTGAGACAGCCGGTGAGGATGGAATATACGTGGGGTACAGACAAACTAGTTAGGCAATCTTATGTCTTCGATGCGCACTAGTGGAATCTATGAATCTAAGGCAAAGAAGGCCCTTCTAACCTAAACTGGCGTGATAGATTGGTCGGCAAGGATGACTTCTCGAAGGCTCCAATCAATATTGAGCTCTAGCGTGATTCGATCTATATAAGTTATTGCTATAACAAGATTGGGTTGAGGCACGATTGGCTCGAATACATATTCTCTGGGCTCCCCAGGTCCCGTGATTGTCATACAAAAGAAACAATATAAATCTAACTAAGTTAAAGTAAACTAATTATACGAAGTATATCCACAGTATATATATAAATTCCCTATTTTTGTATTTTCGATAAACTATTGAACAAAATTTAAAGAGCAATTATTTAAAATATCTAGAAATTGACAACTAAACTAATAATGAAATTAAAACAAACAAGGTAGCCGAGTATAGCTACTTGCCTATGCAGTTGTAGATCTATTCTAAATAATGAAATAACAGATCTAATCTATTTGAAAGACTCTAGATCCTACCTCAGAAGTGAGGAATGAATCATAGTTTCTCAGACACTATCAATCCCCACAGCTTCCCCGGAAATATCGAAAGTGAGATTAACTGAAATGAAATGATTCACTATTCTTTTTGATATATTTTAACTAGAATGATAGCTTGAACTTGGATTTTGCATAATAGTGGAGAATCCGATTGTGTGTGGCTTTATCCCCTCAGTGTGGTCTCCTCATTCCTTCGTGCTCACGTGAATCTAGAAAAGCGTGTAATGCTAGCATCAACAAAAGTAGGTATTGGAACAATGGCAGCTTTGGATGTAGATTGAATACAATGCGAGTAGGAGAGGGATAGCGCAAGAGAATAGAGCTTGGCTTATGCAATTCCTAGCGGGATTTATTGCGAGTCATACAACACAAAACGTCTATAACCTTAAACTATCCTTTTTGACGAACAAAACCTACAACTCTAATGGCTTTAGACTAAAAATAAAACTATCCTACCTCAATTGATTGTATGAAATAGTAATAGCACTAGCACAAGAAGATCATGTGGCTTCTAAACAGCAAAACAACACCAACTATGCATGCAACAAATGAAAACTATGAATTCCTAAGAACTGAAAGACTAAACTATTGAAATGAGAGGGTGAGAGGCAATTTTTGAGGCGCCATTTTCTTGAAAACCAACCAGCTATTTATAGAATTCCCATTTACCCAAAGGTGAAATCCAAATTGAACTCTTTTACAATAAACAATGGAAAAACACTATTCCAGGGAACCAAAATCATAAATACGAGCAAAGGCGGTGAAAAAAGCTGGTAAATGTTGAAATTTTATGCGAGTCGCGATAAAAGGAACGTTATGGAAAAACACGTGAAGGACTACCGCCCTGAGCAGGGCGGCGGTTACAAGACCGCCGCCCTTCCTGGGCGGCGGTCACGAGACCGCCGCCTAGGTAGGGCAACGGTTTCATCACTGAAGACCAAAAATCAAGGAAAAGAGGGGGGAAGAGCAAAACAAAGCACGTAGAGGCTAAGTGGGGCATGCGGGATGTTAATGTACACTTGGAGAGCTTTTCCAAATCCCGAACACATTACGAGGAGACCTGTATCATCATTTGGGCACGTGTGACATCGTTCCGGTAGCGTATTACCCTTACGATTTTGGGTACGTACAATACCTCTCCTCCCACTCCAAAGAAAGCCAAGATTATTTCTCAGCTTGTTTTTTATTCCATGGGATAAAAATTCCTAGAAATTTCCAAATCAAAGGGAGACAAGAACAAAAAGGATATTTCTATTTTTTACTTTGAGATAACTAGCGTCTCATTGGGTAAATCAACCTTTGAAAGTGAAGTGCACAACCTTAGGGAAAATATTTCTAAAGTAATTTTGAGAGTTGAGAAGGGGAAGAAGACTCAAGAATAGTTGGAAGGACAAGTTCAGACCCTTTCCTCCTTCATTAAGTCCATTCTTTCATCCAAGACCACTTTGGGTCTTAATTTTTTGGATTATCTCTCTCCTTCTATTGCCAAAAATGATATTAGATTAAAAGTAATTACTGAGATTCATAGCCACGCAATTTTGGGAAAAGCAATAGAGGTATGGATAAAGAAAATTCTCCTCACTGAATTGGAGTTCATTGATGAAGCATGCAAAACATATGATAACATAATTTCAGCTCACAAGTAAATTATTTTAGCTATCAAGATAATTGAGAAAGAGATGAAGTCATGGGATGATGTCATACATGATCTCTATATCATTATTTTAACTAGTGAGAATATCCTTCTCTATGAGTAGATATTTGATGATTCTAAGATCAATCTATCTCACACTTGGTCATTCGGTGTGGAATGGAGGGTAAAATTTCTTGAGGAGGTATCCATTGAGTTATAAAATTTCATTTAGAAGGGAGAGTCCTTAAAATATGATATCTTTGTTGATTTGAGAGCTCTCCATCGTGCTATTTTTAAGGACAATTCACCTCAATGGAATTCATCTGATCATATCAAGGAGCATTTCCAGAAATTGATCAAAGAATATTTGTGAAAAACGAAAAATGTAAACTAAGACAAAATGGAGGAGTTATCTGAGTTAAATAATGTGATTGTGGAAGCAACCAAAGGTTTAGCTCAGTATGGAGAAATACCGAAAAACGTGGAGACTACCCTTGAGAGGTGATTAGTGAATCTAGCTAACACAATTATACCAAAGAGCATGAAAATATCAACTGCAATCACTAATTTTCATATGCATGTGCTTAAGTTGAAAGTTCATGCCTACTCTCTCTCTCCTCTCTTTCTTTTTCTTCAAGCTCTTAATACAACTAGTTGTTATATTTTGTCGTTGACGTTATTTTGTAAAAAAAGGAAATAACGTACTATAAAGTCATGTGAGTGTGAATTAACTAATTAAGTGTTTATCACCTAATAAAAATAGTTAGTTAGGGTGGTTATTCCCTCCCACTTTCCTATATAAGGATCCAATTTCTATTGTAAAGGGGTTGGATGTTGGTGAATTTTGGATGTAAGAAATAATGATTTTGAATACAAAAGAAGAACCATTATCTCCCTCTCATTTATTGCTCTATCTACCTTCATTTCCTAATTGTGTTTCATGTTATGTAATGTTTGCATTATTGGATGTTGAAACTTTGTGTTCTTACTCATATACCGTGAATTATCGAACTTTGATTCAATTTAAATATTGTTCAATGTGGTAAATTCAATTATGTAGGAATGAATGTTCTTAAGTTCTATTAATGTGTAGGAGTAAAATAAGATCTGCATTCTTCTTGTTTGAAAGTGTTATTATTTATCTTCTATATTTTCCATCCATGTTGGTGATCTTATACGACCAAGAAGGAAATGTGCGACCGTGATCGATAAATCTGAAGAAGAACTGTATGTCCCTAATTTTTTATCTTGCCAAATGCTTACACTATGGCATTCTTATTATTATTCTTTTCCTAATCCTTCTTTCATATTTGAAATTACGAGATTAATCATTACTACCAACATCCTCATTGAAACTTATTAGATTGTACATTTGTAAATATTTTAGAGTTCCACATTTTGGGTTTGAATAAGGGAACCTTCCCATTAAAGAGGAGGGACTGATGTCCCCTGAACTATTGATTGTGCCTTCAACTAATTTTTTTCAGCCAACAAGTGTAAAGAATAAACATGTATGCAAATTATGGTTGACAAAGCACCTCAAAGAGTTGTGGTCTCATGGAATGTACCTTGACCATGATAGCTTCATGTTTATTTTGTAGCCATGTTGTCATGCAAGTTTGGTAGATGAGGGTTTTAAAATTTGAAAATGGCATGAATTTGTAAATTATATTATTTTGCAAGAATATATTATAGGGTGACATTCAAATGGTAAGGAAATTGAAGAAGGATAAAGGAAATAAAAATATTGTTGCGAAGTAAATTGTTGTGAGAGATGTAATATAATTCAATCAATTCAAAAAAAACATTGTTACTCTAAAGATTATTGGTAATTCTATGTGAAGCAATATGTAGACATTAACACATGAAATAAATGATGCTTAAGGTTTTCCTGGTAATCATCTACTTTGAGTTGCTACTATTGCCTATTATAACATATGTTTCTTTCCTTCATCCTTGAGGGCAATTCTCTTATCGAAATTCTGATCCATGTGAGGTGTATTCTCAATATCTTATTCTTCATCTAAAGAAGAATCATCTACACATTTAGATGTATGACCCCTCATAAATGTTTGAGAATTAGTACCCCGCCTTGAAGGAAACTCTACAACATTCATTACCTTTGAGGAGTTGTCTCTTTTTCTCCCTCATCTTGTCAATACTTTCTTCCATCCTATGCAGATGGATAAATTTCCATCCTTTCAATAAATTTCATCTACCAAGAATTTTATTGTAAATACCAAAAAATTATTGCTAAAATGGCCCACAAATCTACCTCAAACCCCTACAAACAATTTTCACACTTCCCCAAAAATAGTGGAAATGAGTGGAATTTTTTTTGTAAGCCCACAAATTCTCCAAATATGAATTGAAATGAATGATAACAATGATTTTGTCATGTTAGAGTTTTTGTTTTGGTTTTTTATTTTATTTTATGTATTGCTCATACGTTAGGAAAGACATTCTAACACCACCCAAACGTCATGAAGGTAAATTTACTTCAAAGGCTATCATAACATCTTCTATAAAGGTGTTAGAATCTCCCAAGTTGTTTTTTTTGTTAAAAATCACGTATATTTTACTGATTTTTCAATAAAATGGTGAAGCATGGTTGTGATAACAACTAGTAATTATGTCCGAGTGGTGTAATGTAGATGCCAAAGGAATAGTGTTACATTACAATTTCATTATAGGATGTTACATTACAGTGTCATATTAGAATGTTGTGTTATGGTATCGTATCAGTGTGTCATGTTAGGATGTTGTGTTAGTGTGTCACATTAGTGTGTCATGTTAGTGTGTTGAGTTATGGTTTTATGTTAGTGTGTCATGTTAAGGTGTTATGTTAGTGTTTCACACTTTAGAGTCACGTTAGTGTGTCATGCTTGTGTGGTATGTTACCTTGGGCATTATGTTTGGGATCTGTGTCAATGTGTCATGTTAGTGTGGCGTGTTACCTAGGGCATTGTGTTTAGGATATGTGTCAATGTGTCATGTTAGTGTGCCTTGATTAGAAATTAAGTTAAATTTTAGGAAATTAGGTCAAAATAGAGGATACAAGTCAAAATTATGACAAAGGGTGTCATGTTCGTGTGTTGTCTAAATTGTCAAATCAAGGTGTCAATTCAAGTTTTTTTTATAGATAAAGCAGGTTGAAGGGACCCGTTCCCTATTTACATAAACAAAGGTTAAGCCTTGAGAAGTCAGAAAATTGTGTCAAAAAAGACTACCAAAAACAACTGGGTATTACGAACAAAAGCCAATACTTTTCTAATTATCTATACCTATAATTCTATACATGAATGGAATTAACCCCCCTAACTCCATTGAAATAGAGACACACGTCACCGGGGGTGCCAGACCCTGGCTGTCTTCCTCCTCCAGTTCCACATTCGCCATGTTGGCCACGTCAACATTAGCCCATCCTAGCCAAAGAAAGTCATATGCACCACCAACATCCTCCCACAACAAGTCCCACAAGAACGGTACCAGTTCCAGAGGAGAGCTAAGAGCCTACACATTCGGGAGCACCAGATGGATGCGGCTCACAGAGCGATCCTGAGAATACAAAACAAGCTTATTAGTAAACTCCGACAAAATGCCAAACCTCTTCTCTAGTTCTTTGAAAACTCCCACTTCCACCATAGGCAAACCCTGCGTTGAATCCTCCACTGCCCAGAATGCCAGACAACAACTAGCCACTTCAGATGCCAAATTCCCACAGAAAGAGGGCTAAAGCCAATACAAATCTAGATTAACCGCGTCTATTTTTTAAGGATGAATAATCAACATATTATCCACGAACACAGAAGCAACCCCACTGTTTACACATGGTCACCCTTCCTTTGATAGAAAAACATCCCCCAAAATCACTTTGATGGCTTCAAGGTCTTCCACGTATGTAATATGAAAGATCCTCTTTAAACAATTATCAGCGATCCTGGTCCAGAATGCCATCTCCTGCAAATCATAGCTCAAGGCAATGTGAGGAAAATGTGGAGCCGCCATTGAAAACATAATAGAACACTAGGAGAAACAACAAGTGCCCGCCTTAAATAAACTCAATCCCTTCGCACAAGCGCACAATTAGATGATGGATCCACATAAAGCCACTTCGTGTGAAACCATCACCTCCAATCCATCCCACTCTTTAACATTAGTGTCCAGTTTCTCCTTTTGTACTTACTCGATCCCCGCGTTAGCCAACCTATCTGTGCAATGATTGCATTTCCTAAACACGTGCCTAATATGCAAGGTATTAAACTTCTCTAATTGCCACAATATTTTTTTGATTCCCAAATCTACCTTCCACAATAGAGCTTTCTTTTTAATGATTGCGTTAATAATTACTAATGAATCATTTTCGATCTCTAAGTTAACCACTTTCAAAGAGGACGTCAGATCAAGACCCTTACTTAGAGCTTGAAGTTTAATAGAATTACATGTTCCATACCGAAGCTTGAAAGATGTTGCTCCAACAACTTGACCCAGCTCGTTTTGAATGATGCAACCAGCCCCCCCGACACACCAGGGTTACCCCTAGCCGCGCCATAAAAATTGAGCTTGTAAAATCTTAGGGTGGGGGATACCACTTAGCTTGTCTGTAAAGCAAAGCGAAAAGAATCGTAGATCTCTGAGCACCATTCCTAGGCTTAACAATTTTTTGCCACCACTTCTCAATTTCCCTGTCAAAATTGGAAAAGTGATGAAAGCGAGACCAATTAGAAGAGACAGCCTTAGAGATAGCCCATTCTAACCTAAGAATAACCTGCTTGACCTAATTATTTTCATTTCTGAAGATTCTTTTATTTCTCTCCCACCAAATATGCCAAAGGAGAATTACCATGTTGTACAACTAGATAGAGGAGAGAGCGCCCTAATGTAAATTGACAGGCCTTCCCATAATGGCCTTAAGAAGGGAAGAAGGTTGTACCCAAGGAAGATTAAGCCTGTGTTGATGGCGAATCGTAGCACCCCTGAATGTCTACAACACGATGGGTTGAGACTCTCAGTACGATTGCATAACATGGAGCTTTTCCCAAGTGTGGGACCTTGCGAAAACGGAAAAGCTCTCCGGATGAAGGCTGGTTCCTATTCCTCTGTTCAGATGCACACGTAGAAAATGCAGAGGGTTTACAAAAAACCTAATCTAACTTGCCAAGGAGACAGGGTAAGAAAATGCATAAAATAAAACCTAAACTACAAAGGTGATGCACCGAGGAATGAAGAACACCTGTCTTGCCAATAAACACAGACCATAAAAAAAACGCAATGCAAGATCATGCACAGATAGCCAGATTCATAGTGAAATATCAAGGGGATGCAAATGAATATAGAGAGGGTTGAGAATCATCCACAGACATGCATTAATTTTCTCCAAAGATTGATACAACACACTGCAAAATGCCAAATAAACAAGGTTGCATTACAATTTCAAATGGGAGGTTTTAACTCCACAAGTTCACCTGCCAAAGAGAAGAAGGGAGGGGCAAAACAAGAAATGTCCAACCTTTAGAAAGAAGCCCCTCCTTACAATTTATAGGAGGAATGAGAGAGAAAAGAAGAGAGGAATTCGAAATCTGCCCCAACCACCTCTAGAATGCACTTAACTCATCTCATTATGATGGTAGGTGAGAACCCCAGCGAACCCAAAAGTGGCGAACTGTATTTTGCATTTTTAAGAATTTTTTCTCACCAATTAAAGATATCCAGTTGTAGTTGGATAGAGGACCTCGTAAGATTTCCGAAAAAGTCCAACCTTGCATGAATCCGAGCTCCCAGTCAAAAGTTATGGCCATCTGAATATCTGTGCCAGGGTCTGCTTCCTGTCAGCGCTCAAAATGCTGCACCTCCTGAAGGTGCGCCAAGGGCGCATCCATGTGTGTGTCGACATCTCTCTTGCCAATGCACCAAGGGCAACATCCATTTTCTCTGTCAACATTCATTTGTCATGCACCACTTCTGTGCGCCACTTCTGTGGGCGCACCAGTTTGCGCCCCTGCCAACATCGTTTTCTCTGTGTCGTGCGCCACTTCTGTGCGCCTTGGGCGCATCGTTTGCCCTGTCGACATCTCATTGTCATGTGCCACTTCTGTGCACCAAGGGGCACACCCTGTCATTTTCCCTGTCGCATCGTTTTCTCTGTCGACATTCATTGTTGTGCGCCACTTCTGTGCGCCAAGGGCACATCATTTTCCCTGTCGACATTCATTGCTGTGTGCCACTTTTGTGCGCCAAGGGCACATCATTTTCTTTCGACCCTGTGCGACATTCATTGTCGACACTTAGTGCACCACTTCTGTGCGCCTTGGGCGCATCCATTTTCTCTGTCGACACTCCGTGTCATGCGCCATTTATGTGCGCCAAGGGGATAAATGTCAGGGATTTGAGCTTCTTTGATTTCTCCATTCTCCTGCTTGTCTATATCTACCTGGGGGAAAGATATATACAACAATTTGGTGACTCAACGGGATCACCTGCCTGCTAGGTAGAAGATCAGTGGCCTTTTAGCAATCCATTGGGCATGGAGTCATAAGTAATAACTTGAAAACAACCTGATATCTGATCCCGAGCCTGATACTGCAACTTCTTCTTCGAGAGCACGCTGAACTGTAGAAAACAACCTAGAGAGCAACAAAACCTATGCCGGAGCACTTAGGGAAACAAGAAACCTAACTACAACAAGACAATGTGCATACGCACTTAGAGGAATTGAAATCTAGGCTAATATTTACAAGGGTAAACCTTTTCCTTTTAGTAGCAATGTTTAAGATGGATTCCGTTAACCGGAATCGGGAGTTCTTCTCCATCCAATGTAGAAAATTGGAAGGCATTACTACTTTTACATCCTGTGACCATGTAGGGGCCACTCCAAATGGCATCAAACTTGGAATGCCTTCCTGGTTTTGCCCGATCTGCATCCCATTTCAGAACTAGGTCCCCTTCCTTGGAAGGTCCTTGCTCTTGCTTTCTTATCAAACCATCTTTTTACTAAGGCCTGATCTTTCTCAATTGTTTGAACTGCATGTTCTCTAATTTCTTCCAATTCCATCAACTCTGCATACCTAGCCTCCATTGGTTCGAACTCAGCCAACTCCAACTGCTTCATGAACTCCAATGTAGGCAGTTCTAATGATATAGGCAATACTGCCTCTTTTCCATAGACCAACTTGTAAGGGGAATTACCTGTAGACCTCTTTGGTGTTATTCTGTCAGCCCATAATGCTGATTTTAGCTTGGTATGCCATGTTCTTTGATTTTCATCCAGAGTCCTCCTGATGATTCTTAGCAAATTTTTGTTCGTGGACTCTGCTTGTCCATTACCCTGCGGGTAATAATTTGAAGAGGTGCTCAAATAGATTCCATTCTTGACAGCCCATTCTGTAATCTTGGAACCTATAAATGCCAATGCATTTTCTGATATGATAGTGGCCGGCACACCGAACCTGGTCACTATTCCTTCATAAAAGTCTAGTATGTTAGACTCATTTGCTTCCTTGAGCGCTGCTGCTTCGGTCCACTTGGTGAAATAGTCCGTTGCCGTGAGAATCCACTTGTGGCCTTGGCTTGAGTTTGGATTGATGACCCCGACGAAGTCCAATCCCCATTGCATAAATGGTTGGTCAACCAGAATTGGGTGCAATGGAAGTGCTGCTAGTCTTTCTTTGCCTGTGAAGAGTGCACATTTCTTGCACTTTCTTATCCATGTATAGCAGTCACTGAAGACTGTCGGCCAATAATACCCTGCCTTCATTATCTTGAGAGCTGTTACTCGTGGGGTGAAATGTCCTCCAGAATCTCTATCATGAAAATCTCGTAACACCCTTTTAATTTGATTTGTCCCAATGCACCTCAATAGAACTCCATTGATGTCTTTCTTAAACAAAATACCATCAACAAGCACATATGGAATGGCTTGTAATCTGAAGTATCTCCTCTTTGCTTTGCTCATTTCTGGGGGGCATAGGCCTGTCTGTAGGAAGTGTATCATATTCTGAGTCCAACAAGGAGTAGGCACATCATCATTTTCTTGTTCTTGATCATCCTGTAGTACCAAGGCAGTCTCTTTTTCATCACCTGCTTCAACTTGTTGACTCAAGGCTAGCTGCTCACATAGTCCCTTCCCACGTACTAGTTTGGTGACCTTGATCTCGATGTCATATTCCATGACACGAGTTATCCATCCTGCACGTTTCTCATTCAGATCCTTGTTTAGAAGGAAGTCCCTGACTCCCGCATGAGAGACCAATAATTGGATCTTGTTGTTTGAGACTAGGTGCTTGAATTTCTTTAAGCTCCTGATTACTGCAAGGACATGCTTTTCAATGAAAGAGTACCTAGTTTCGTATTCCTCCAAGCCTTGACTGAAGAAAGCAACTGGTTGTTCTAATCCTCCTTTGTTTTGTTGTACCAGGATTGCAGAAATCGTGTCCCCACCACCAAAGGCATATAACATGAAGTCCTTGGAGAAGTCTGGATTGACGAGAGTCGGAGCTTGAGATATAGCCTCTTTTATTGCCTCAAAACTTGCCTTGCCTTCAGATGTCCACTTAAATGCCATACTCTTCTTTAACATCAGCGTTATTGGCTTCACAAGAGCAGCAAAATTTGGAACAAATCTGCAGACAAAATTGATCCTTCCCAAGAAGCTTTGAAGAGCCTTCTTGTGACTTGGCAATGGCAATGCTCGAATTGCTTCAACTCTTTCTGGGTCAATCGTCAACCCCTCCTTTGAAACAATATGGCCTAGAAGTTTTCCCTCGTGAGCCAAGAATATGCATTTTTTGGGATTCAATGATACCCCAAATCTTCTACATCTCTGAAATACTTGCCTCAAATGACAGAGGTGATCCGCTGCATTTTTTGAGAATACAGTGATGTCGTCAAGATATATCAAAACTATTTTATTGATCAACCCCTTAAATGCCATATCCATTGCCCTTTGGAAAGTGGCTCCAGCATTTGATAGCCCAAATGGCATTTTCTTGTAGGCATAGGTCCCCCATTTGGTGGTGAAAGCCGTCTTGAATTGGTCATCTTCTTTCACCATCACCTGATTGTACCCTGAGTAGCCATCTAGGAGAGAGAATCTCTCTGAACCGGATACTACTTGCAATATTTGTTCCATTGAAGGAAGTGGGTAATGGTCTTTGAGAGATGCCCTGTTTAGGTCTCAGAAATCCACACACAACCTGATTTCTCCACTCTTCTTCCTGACCGGAACCAAGTTTGCGACCCAGCTTGAGTGCTTGATCGGGAAAATAATGCTTGCCTCTATTAGCTTATTTAGCTCTTTCTTCATTAGAGGTTCAATGTGAGGGTTGACTGGTCTCTGCTTCTGCCTGATGGGCTTAGCATCTGGATCCAATTCTATGGTATGTTGTGCCAAATTTGGATCGAATCCTCTTAAGTCTTCATAGCTCCAAGCGAAGACATCTAGAAATTCTTGGCAAAGTTGTATGAAATCTGATTTCTCCTGCTCAGTGGCCACTTTACCAATTTGAAGTGTTTTGCCTTCCCCAACCGGAATTGGCTCTGAATCTTCTCTCTTGACCTGTATGTTAGCCTTTTCCTTACGGAACTGGTCGTTAGGGTTGAAGATAGACTCCAATGTTACTAAACCCTTAGGAAGCTTGTTTTGTCCGCAGCTGCACTACTTGATCCCCATACTGCTGCTCTAATCTGTCCTGATTCCTAGCTGAGAATTCAGCCTCTTCTTGTAAGAAATTGACGATCTGTTGATCGTTCTCAAACACCTGCCAGCTTGTGTTATTATCTAGAACTGCTGGCCTCACAATCACATGGATATGTGGCTGTGTTTTTCCCCTTCTGATGTTGTCAACCACATCAAACGTTGCTCCAACTGCTGCGAGCCTATCTGCGACTTCATTTTTCTTCCTGGGTATGGACACAATGTTGAAAGCTTCGAAATCCTCAATGAGGTCCCATACCCTATTCTTGTAGCTCTTCAGCAAGTCGTTCTTTGTAGCATGTTGTCCCCTAACTTGGTTGACGATTAGCTCGCTATCTCCAAACACCTGCAAGTTCTTTATGCCCCTTTTCCTGGCCCAATGAATTCCATGAATCAATGCTTCGTATTCAGCCGTGTTGTTTGAACAGGAAAACTGGAAACGAAAAGCTGAAAAATATTTGATGTCTTGTGGTGAAATCAACATTGCACCACCTCCAGCACCTTGTCTGCTTCTCGAACCATCGAAAAATAATTTCCAAACTTTGTTTTCATCCTTTTGTTCAGGCTGAATGATGTCGGGAATGGGTGAATTTTCTTCGTGTATACAATACACGCCCAATTCAGATTCTTCAATTTCCTTGTATGGGTCAAATTCATGACTCTTGTTTGCCCATTCATCCAAAGTTAAATCAGGAATTCCCTCGACCTTAGTACCTGTTTCTAGATCACTTGAACACTCCTCCTGATCAAAAGCCGAGCAATTTGCATTGATAGGACTTGGTACATGAGGCTCAATATGGAAATTGGCAATTGGTTCTGACCTGATTGTTGCTTTGGCTCCATACCTTGTCCTAAAAATCATGTGTGACCAATCTGCAGATAAATATCCACCGATTTTTGCAGTGAAGTCTCTTGATAGACACAACGCAAAGAGTGGCGGAAGGTCAATCACAGACACATCTTGCAGAACTGTAACATTAGGACAGGAATGTAGTGTTAGGCTTAACCCCTTGATGACTCCAACAGTTCCTACTGCCGTTCCATCTAGCTGTACTACTCCTTTCAGCACTGGCTCATATTTCAAACCCAGTTGATCCGCTATTTGCTTTGGCATCACTGAACTACTTGCCCCAGAATCAATCATGCAATTGTGTACTAATTTATCCCCGATGATTAATGAAACATAGAATGGAGGGGGTTTCAAAACTTTACCTTGTTGTCCTCCATGATTCCCTTCAGGCTGAGCAGCATTCGTGAGGAGCTTCTCTTACATATGGGCCTGCTGGTTCGAAGTTGACCAATTCTTCATGGCAGCTTGTAGAAGATCTCTTTGTCCTGGGATGGATAAGTGATTCCCACATTGATATATTCACATTGTCTTCTTCATTTGATCAATGATGCTGAAAGGGGATGAATTGTCCTTTTGTTGTCCCTTACTTGGTGCAAACTTTTCTGGAGCTTGAGCATGTGCGTGTGTTGCTACAACAGGTACCTTGGGTTGATTTTGCACATTTGGAGCTGCGTTTGGTCTACTGACCCCTTGTTGTGTAAGAGTGGGTTGAGAAACAACTGGATTACATGGTTGTCCCTCTCCTATATTTCTCTTCTTTGACCGTGTGTTGGCAGCCACGCCTTGAAAAGGCTGTTGGTTAACTCCACAGAAGTCTTCCGTTTGCCAATTTGCCAATGTGGTTTCTGTTGGAGGTCCTTCTTGTTGCATTTCTTGCTGTTGATTCTCCTCCTGGCTTGGTACTTGAGGAACACCAATGGTTTGCACCATCAAGGCCTGATTTAGTGCACCATTGAAACATGCTGACTGATTGTGAGGTAGATTGCAAGGGTAACACCAGTCGTACTCCTGTGCCATGTTATTTTGTGTTGGGACCAAAGCTCTTGAGGACGTCGTTGCATTTGGATCATACGGTCGAAATGGCCTGGCAGCTTGAGGTTGTCCTTGGTTTTGGTTTTGATTTGCAGCCTGAGGTGGTGGTCTATTTTGTTGGTATGGGGGCCTAGCTTGGTACTATGCTTGAGGCTGATACGGTCTAGCACTTTGAGCTTGTTGTCTTTTGATAGTCACTAGTTCATTTCCAAGGTTCTGCAGTTGTTTCATGACCTCCTGCAATTCCTTTGAAGTATTTGAAGAAGTCGACGCCTCATTATTGCTTTGATTTCTAGGAGTTGGAATGGGATTCAACTCTGGTGCTTGACTGGTTGTAGGATTTCCCATATCTGGATAGAGAGGCATTGGTGGCCTTGGTGCAAGCTTGCCAGCTTGGATCAAACAGTTCTCTGCTCTGATAGCTGTGTCGTAGGCCCCTGGCAGCGTTGTTCCTCCCATTGATTGGATCATCATGGCTATGTCTGAATTTATAGCCTTTAAGAAATAAAGGAATGCTCCTTCGGCGGTTGGTCTCATAGCTATTGGAATCCTGTCCCATGTTCGTTGGAATCTGAAGTTGAAATCTGTCATTTGTTCATTAGGAGCCCTTTTGATTGTTGTCAGCTGTTCCAATAAAGATAAATTGTCCACCCTCTCCCCGAATTGGTTGCAAAGAGCTGAACAAAGTTGGTTCCAATTCGTAATAGACCCTGCTGCTAGGCTCCTAAACCATTGTAAGGCCTTACCTTTGAAAGATGAAGCCAACAGCTTGACCACAACATCCATTTCATTTATTTCGTGAATTGCACATGCATTAGCAATATCCTGGATGTGATCAATAGGAGTAGTATGATTTTCTCCTGTGAAATAGGGTATATTCTTTAGTGCTGCAACTGGAATTTGATTCTGAGCATTTAGGGAAAGTGGACTACTACCCGTGAAATTGACAAAGGGATTCGGTGGTAGATGTGCCATTATGATTGGCCTAAGAATCCTGGTTGATGTGAGAAAAGTCCTACCAGGTGGAGGTGTAGACAAAGTCCTGTTAGGTGGAGATGGTGATCTTTGTGGTCTTCTTCCTCTCCTTCCTCTGCCTGGTGAAAGTTGCAAGTGGACAAATAGCCCCTCTTCTCGAGTATTGGACCTGGTTTGAATTCTTCTCATATGCCTGGGCAACTTGTGCTGCTACACCGCTGAATCCTATCCCTTCGGAGTCGCCAGATGTGTTAGAAAAATGAGCCTCAAAAGGCTAGATTTCTGCCAAGTTACACACCAAACCTGACAATATTTAAAAATAGAATTTTGAAAGACCTGTATTTTTGATATTTTAGAGTTTGGAATTTGATTTGGAATGACAGTCCCGAAAACCCAAAAATGCCAGACTTCCGAAAACCTGAAATCTGAAAATAAAAAAACCATGAAATTTTGAAAGTCAAAATCTCAAAAATCTAAGAATACCCTTTTGAAGATTACCCCCTGATCTATCAACTGGTGAAATTTTGACTTGTTTTGAGCAAGTTAAGCCCTTGAAAATTGATTTCAAAGTTCAGCCTGGAAGGTGAAAAAACTGAAACTGTAAAACCTGCAATTTTTAAGTCCGAATTTCTTGAAAATCCCTTCAAATCTTGTAGAATGACCTCTTGGTCCCACCGGGCATGCCAAAACTATTGATGTCAAATCGCAGCACCCCTGAATGTCTGTAACACGATGGGTTGAGACTCTCAGTACGATTGCATAACATGGAGCTTTTCCCAAGTGTGGGACCTTGCGAAATTGGAAAAGCTCTCCGGATGAAGGCCGGTTCCTATTCCTCTATTCAGATGCACACGTAGAAAATGTAGAGGGTTTACTAAAAACCTAATCTAACTTGCCAAGGAGACAGGGTAAGAAAATGCATAAAAATAAAACCTAAACTACAAAGGTGATGCACCGAGGAATGAAGAACACCTGTCTTGCCAATAAACACAGACCATTAAAATGCAATGCAAGATCATGCACAGATAGCCAGATTCACAGTGAAAGATCAAGGGGATGCAAATGAATACAGAGAGGGTTGAGAATCATCCACAGACATGCATTAATTTGCTCCAAAGATTGATACAACACACTGCAAAATGCCAAGAGGCAAGGTTGCATTACAGTTTCAAATGGGAGGTTTTAACTCCACAAGTTCACCTGCCAAAGAGAAGAAGGGAGGGGCAAAACAAGAAATGTCCAACCTTTAGAAAGAAGCCCCCTCCTTACAATTTATAGGAAGAATGAGAGAGAAAAGAGAGAGGAATTCGAAATCTACCCCAACCACCTCCAGAATGCACTTAACTCATCTCATTATGATGGTAGGTGAGAACCCCAGCGAACCCAAAAGTGGCGAACTGTATTTTGCATTTTTAAGAATTTTTTCTCACCCAATTAAAGATATCTAGTCGTAGTTGGATAGAGGACCTCGTAAGCTTTCCGAAAAGTCCAACCTTGCATGAATCCGAGCTCCCAGTCAAAAGTTATGGCCATCTGAATATCTGCGCCAGGGTCTGCTTCCTGTCAGCGCTCAAAATGTTGCACCTCCTGAAGGTGCGCCAAGGGCGCATCCGTGTGTGTGTCGACATCCTCTTTCGTGCGCCAAGGGTCAACATCTTTTGCACCGTTTGCCCTGTCGACATTCCGTGCTGTGCACCACTTCTGTGCGCCTTGGGCGCACCGTTTTACCCTGTCGACATCCATTGTCGTGCGCCACTTCTGTGTGCCTTGGGCGCACCATTTTCCCTGTCGACATCCATTGTCATGCGCCACTTCTGTGTGCCAGGGCGCATCGTTTTCCCTGTCGCCTTGGGTGCACCAAGGGCGCATTTTCCCTGTGCGTTAAGGGTGACATTCATTGTCATGTGCCACTTCTATGCACCTTGGGCGCACCATTTGCCCTGTTGACATTCATTGTCGTGCACCACTTCTGTGCGCCTTGGGCACACCATTTGCGCCAAGGGCGCATCCTTTACCCTGTCGACATTCATTGTCGTGCACCACTTCTATGTGCCTTGGGGATAAATGTCAGGGATTTGAGCTTCTTTGATTTCTCCATTCTCCTGCTTGTCTATATCTACCTGGGGGAAAGATATATACAGTATTTTTATGAACCTACTCATAATTACAGACATAGGGACTGCATTCCTCGACCAAAAGTCTCTTGATTTCCCCAAACTTAGGGAAATCCTCAAGCACACGGAAACCATTCCAAGGATCTTCCCAGAAAAGTTCCATGTCTCCATTATCAATCTTCTAGGAAACATTATAAATAAATAACTCTCTACACTCAACCAATAAATTCCAAATGTGGGAACCATGAGGGGGTTCACAATTCAAAGAATAGATTGGGAAAGATGGGCACCCATATAGCATTTTTCCACCACCTGGCTGCAAATACTACACGGATTAGAAAGGAGATTCCAGACAAGCTTGGCACCAATGGCCAAATTTTGGAGACCCAAATTGAGAATACCAGCACCACCAAGGTCTTTAGGTTTTGACAAAGTATCCTAGCTAATCAAAGGAATTTTTATATCCTTAGACGAACCTTGCCAAAATAATTTTCTCATAATCCAAATCAACTTCTCCAAAACACCTTTGGGAATTTTAAGAATGGATAGCATATAGAGAGGGGAGGCATTAAGGACATACTTTATAAGCACTAATCTCCCCACCAACGACAACCAATTCCCTTTCCATGAGCTCATTTTCAAATTTATCGAAGAAAGAAGATCATTGCACAGAGAAGATATGCTCGAGCCATAAAATAGGGGGACACCAAGATACTTGACCAAAAGAGATCCTTTCTTAAAACCAATAATTCTCAAAATTCTAGCCTTCAGAAGGGGAGGAACATTAAAAAAGAAGATGGAGGATTTAAGAAGGCTGACCTCTTGACCAACAGCAACAGTATAGTCATCCAACAATACCTTCAGCTCCTTGGCCTCATGAACATTAGCTTTACCGATCAAGAAGGTGTCATCCATGAATTACTGATGGGAAATGGGGTCACCCCCTCCATAATTTTTAGGCCCTACAACTAACCTTCTCAAATCCTCTTACAAATGGACCTGCCAAGAGAATCTGCCACTAAAATATATAAGGAGGACAAAGGGTCCACCTACATTATGCCCCAATTTCCTTTAAAAAAACCTTCAGCATTACCATTGATCAATATAGAGAAAGAAGGGCTTGAAATACAACTGAAAACCTTGTTGTAAAACTGCACCAAAAAATTGAACTTTTTTAGCACCCTGATAAGAAAACGCCAATTTATCTTGTCATAGGCCTTGTTGATGTCCAACTTTAGCAACATACTTGGAGAATTGTTGTTGGAAAGATAATGAATAAGCTCATGGGAAATAAAAATACCATAAAAAATCACCCTCCCAGGCATAAACTCGGTTTTCTCCTGAGAGTTAAGAGGATCCAACACACTTTTAAGCTTGGAAGCAATAGCCTTCGAAATGATTTTATATGTTGTATTACATATGGAGACAAGCCTGAAGTCAACAAATGAATAAGGCTGAGTCTTTTTTGAGAAAAGACTAATAAATGAGCAATTAAGTGATTTGAGCACTAATCGAGACCTTCGAGATTCTTCAACAGCCGCCCACACATCATAACCCACAATGCTCCATAAAATTTGGAAGAAATCCTCCTAAAAACCATCAGGACCTGGTGCTTTATTATTGGCCATAGAAAACACAACCTTCTCAACTTCCCCCAATGAAAAGAGCTTAAGAAAGGCATCATTTTGAGCATCAGAAATCAGCAATGAGATATTATCCAGAAAATAGGATTGCTCCTCTTCAAAAGAGGCAATTTCGCCACCTAAAAGAGAGGTAAAAAACCGAACTCCCTCTTTCGAGATCTACTTTTGATCAGAGAGGACCACACCTTTACTATTCCTGATTTCAGAGATAAAATTTGAGCTCCTCCTATCTTTAACAGTAGAGTGAAAGAATTTGGAATTCATGTCACAATCCTTAAGCCACAACTCTCTTGATTTTTACTTCCAATAAACTTCCTCCCTAAGCAGCAATTCACCAAGCTCAGCCAAAAAATATTTCTCCAACAAATACTCCTCCCCCATTCTGAAAACAAATATTTTCTCATTCAAGGCTTTCAAATCAGCTTCCACTCTAGCCTTTTCTTGAAAGATATTCTTAAAGCAAAACCTATTCCAATTCCGCAAGTCCCCTTTGAGAAGTTTGAGCTTTTGAGATAGCACATACATTTTTGTTCCATCAATCTTATAGAAACTCCACCATTGCTTAATATTACTCTCCAT
Source organism: Taxus chinensis (assembly GCA_019776745.2). Taxonomy (NCBI): domain Eukaryota; kingdom Viridiplantae; phylum Streptophyta; class Pinopsida; order Cupressales; family Taxaceae; genus Taxus; species Taxus chinensis. Next base: position 186,750,068 of record CM034146.1, read on the forward strand.
AGAGGTATCCCTTAACCATATAAGTTCAAACTTAAAGGGGGATTTATGGGAGCAAAATTAATATTAACCGAGAGAGACACCAGAAAATGATCTGAACCAGACCAAGGTAAAACCGAGCATTCAAGAAATTTTTTTTTAAGGGACCAGTTGGGGTCAGCTAAGAACCTATCCAACCTCTCAGCAATATTACCGAAACCCATTCTACGATTACTCCAGGTGAACCACCCTTGTTTGGGCTCAATATCAAGAAGGGAAATATCACTAATAAAGGAACAAAACTCCACCTGGGACTATAGATTCCTTTTAACATCACCTTTCTTATCCCTCTCTGAGGTAATAGTGTTGAAGTCTTCCACAATGAGAAGAAGATGATCCTCCAATGGAAGTAGAGACCTGGAAAGTTCCTGCCACACTGCTCTTTTTCCAATGATGCTATTAGGGCCATAAACATTGAATAGTAGAAGGTTGTTTGAGAATGCTTAGGATAGACAAGAACCTGTTGTCAACTAAAATTCTGGGAAACAAAATCAACCTGCAACTGGCACTTCTTCCACAAGAAGCCCAAACCTCTGGAGGCACCAAAGACATATGAAAAAACACCCTTCCAACGCTTAATTGGTTTTCCCCACAATTTTTTTGCCTCCACAACAACCATCTTAGTTTCCTCAAGCAACACCACGCATGCATCCAAGGAAAAGAGATAACGCTTTAACAAGTGTTACTTGTCAAGGGTATTGGGACCCCTAACATTCCAAGAGAGGAGCTTCATTGCTGGGAGGGAAGGACTTTCACCTTCATAGACACAACTTTGAAAAAATTTAGGACACTCTGCTTACCCACATCCACTTCCTTCTGGGTAACCTCCTACTTATATTTTTTGCCCCATTTTCACCACAATTGGCCTCTTTTAAACCTTCCTGACTAGACACCATTTTAGATGGAACCAAAACAGGAACCAGCACATCTGGCTCAATTTCCCCATCCTCCAATTCTCCAACCCCCTAGAAGGGACTGAAGCATCTTTGCCTCAACCTTATCTGAAAGTCTAACTTGAAGATTATTCAGAGAGTATGCGTGCCCTTGTTTGAAACCTTCCTTAATCAGGGACATTAGTTCCCCTGAATTCTTATACACCTCTTTTGTTTCCTTCAGCAAGGAGAGAGGGGACAATTCCCCAACAAGAGAGGCCTCCAAGCCGCTAACTTGATCCAAAGGGGGAATAGACGAAACCTCGCCAAGAGGAGGATTGGTTCCAATTAACAAGCACTCTGACTTTGAAACCTCCTTCTGCAAAACAACAACCTTAGAATCCTTCTCCTTTTTAACCATGCAATCTTTGCTCAAGTGCCCCATCTTCCTACAATAGAAGCACTTGACATTCAGCCCCTCATACTCAATGGCAAATCTCCTAGGACCAAACTTAGATTGGAGACACAAAGACGTCAGCAAAGGGGCGGTAAAATACATATCCACACAAACTCGCACCACAGATTTCCTCCAAAAATTTAGTGAAGGGTTACAAATGGGCACAAAGGCACCCAAAGAATTCATGATAGACTTAAGGATTGACCATTTTTTGAATTCAAAGGATAAGCCATGAATGTTAAGCCATAGCGGGGCCTGGGAATTTTTTTCCTTCCTAGGATCAAATTATGGATACCAGGGACGAAAGTACAGGCTGGAAGAATTCATGAACCAGGGGCCTCCTTTATAAATTGGTTCCAATAACTCAGGGGAAGGGAAACAAACCTACAAGAATCCATTTGCAATAAAGCTAACCCTAAGTTTAACTTTATTTCCCCAGAACCTAGCAACCCAACTCAAAATCCTTCCCCAAGAGAAGCGTGCTCTAACAAACTTATAGCAAATCACCCTCTTCAACCGAGAATCCAAAAAAGCCTCCTTGGGGAGGGCAGGAAGAGACAGTTGAAGGCTCTCCACTGAAATTTTAAAATCAATTCCCCTAACCTTGAATTCCTCCAAACCCTGCGACCCAAAGCTCTCAACTGAAATTGGATTAGAAGGGACCTCCTCAGGTGCTCCAATAGAGGGCTCGGCAGACTCCAAAACCAAACATTCCTCTACAACCAAAATCTCCAACACCATCATGCCAAACATAGAAACTAGATTTTTAATGACCATGCTTAGGACAACCTTATTGACCAACGCAGACACTTCCTCCTCTGTACCTGAAGACCACTAATGACCTCGAAAGCCTCCGCTCCTTCCACCACCCACATGGATCCTATTCGCACCCGTGAGGATGCCATAATCAGGTGTGAAACCCCTAAAACCCGCCACCATCTTAGCTTTTGAAATTTCAAAATTTTTGCCCCTTTCACACTTTTCAATTTTTTGGCTCTCCATCTTCACACCTCGGTATCGTGTTGATTCAAGTTTTATTAGGTCAAATTAGGGGAAATTAGCATGTTGTTCTAAGTTGTTAAACTTAGAGTTTGATTCAGGTTTCATTAGGTCAAATTTGGGGAAATTAGATCGAATTCAAGGTAATTAGGTCAAATTTGGGGAAATTAGTTCAATTTTGGGGAAACCCAGAAATTAGGTCAAATTAAGGGAAATTAGGTTAATTTGATGAAAATAAGGTCAAGTTTGGGGAAATTAGTAGAAATTAAGGACAAAGAGTCAAAACTAGGGGAATGTGTATCATGTTAGGGTGTCATTCGAAGTTGTCCATTCATGTTTGATTAGGTGAAATTTGGGGAAATTAGGTCAAATATGGGGAAATTAGGCCAAATTTGGGGCAATTAGGCCATATTTGGGGGAATTGGGCCAAATTTGGGGAAGTTAGTTCAATTTTGGGGAAATTAGGGGAAAGTAGTCAAAATTACGGGAACATGTCTCTTATTAGGGTGTCGATCTAAGTTGTCAAATTTAGGTGTTGATTCAAGTTTCATTAGGTCAAATTTGGTGGAAAAAGTCAAAATTAGGGGAAATCATGACCAGTTTGGGGAAATTAAGTTAAATTAAAAAAAAAATCAAAACTAGGGGAATGTGTGTCATGTTATGGTTTCGTTGTAAGTTGTCAAATTTGGGCGTCGATTCAGGTTTCATTATGTCGAATTCGGGGAAATTAGGTCACTTTGGGGAAATCAGGTCAATTTTGGGAAAATTAGGTCAAATTAGGGGGAAAAGTCACAATTAGGGCAATGTGTGTCGTGTTAGGGTGTCACTCTAAGTTGTCAAATTTGGGGGAATCAAGTCAAACAAGGGGGAATGAGTCAAAATTAGGGGAATGTATGTCGTGTTAGGGTGTCATTCTAAGTTGTCAAATTTGAGTGTCGATTCACTTTCATTAGGTCAAATTTAGGGGAATTGGGCACAAATTGGGGGAATTAGGTGAATTGAGGGAAATTAAGTAAAATTTAGGGAAATTGGGTAAAATTTGAGGGAATTAATTCAATTTTGAGAAAAATTGGTCAAATTTAATTTAACGAGTCAAAATTAAGGGAGTGTGTGTTGTGTTAGGGTGCCAATCTAAGTTGTGAAATTCAAATGTTGATTCAAGTTTCATTAGGTCAAATTTGGGGAGATTAGGGAAAGTAGGTCAAAATTGGGGAAATTAGGGGAAATTAGGTCAAATTAGAGGAAACGAGTCAAAATTACAAGAATGTGTGTCGTGTTAGGGTGTTGTTATAAGTTGTCAAATTTTTGTGTCGATTCAAGTTTAATTAAGTCAGATTTGAGGAAATTAGGTCAAATTTAGGGAAATTAGGTCCAAATTGGGAAAATTAAATCAAATTTGGGGAAGTTAGTTCAAATTTGGGGAAATAGGGTCAATTTTAGGGAAAAGAGGTCAAATTCGAGGAAATGAGTCCAAATTAGGGGAATGTGTGTCATGTTAGGGTGTTGATCTAAGTTTCCAAATAGGGGTGCCAATTCAGGTTTTATTCGGTTAAATTTGTAGAAATTAGGTCAAATTTGGTTTCATTAGGTCATTTTTGGGAAATTAGGTCAGATTTGATTTCATTAGGTTATTTTTAGGAAAATTAAGTCAAATAAGGGGAAATGAGTCAAAATTAGGGGAATGTGTGTCATATTAGGGTGTCATTCCAAGTTGTCAAATTTATGTGTTGATTCAAGATTCATTGCGTCAAACTTGAGGAAATTAGGTCCAATTTGGGGAAACTAAGTCAAATTTGGGAAAATAAGGACAAATTTATGCAAATTATGTCAAATTAGCAAAAGGAGTCAAAACCAGGGGAAAGTGTGTCATGTTCATGTGTCATTCTAAATTATGAATTTCAGGTGTTGATTCAAGTTTAATTAGATCAAATTTGGTTTCATTAGGTCAGTTTTTGTTTCATTAGGTCAAATCTAGTTTCATTAGGTCGAATTTAGGGAAATTAGTTTGATTTTGGATAAAATAGGTCAAATTTATGGAAACTAGGGGAGATTAGGTCAAATTAGGGGAAATGAGTGAAAATTAGGGGAAAGCGTGTCATGTTAGTATTTCATTCTAAGTTGTCAAATTTGGGTACCGATTCAAGTTTCATCAGGTCGAATTTGGAGAAATTATGGAAAATAGGTTAAATTTGGGTTCATTAGGTCCAATTTTGGGAAATTAGGTTGGTTTTGGGGAAATTAAGTTAAGTTAGGGGAAATGAGTCAAAATTTGGGGTATGTGTGTCATGTTAGGATGTCGTTCTAAGTTGTCAAATTCATGTGGGATTCAGGTTTCATTAGGTCAAATTATGGGAAATTAGGTCAAATTAGGGGAAACTAGGTGAAATTTAGGGAAATTAGGAAAATAGTTAAAACTAGGGGAATGTGTCTCATGTTAGGGTCTCATTCTAATTTATCAAATTTGGTTTTCAATTCAGGTTTCATAAGGTCAAGTTTGGGGAAATTAGATCAAATTTGGGGATTCGGTCAAATTTAAGGAAATTAGGTCAAATTGGGGAAACAAGTCAAAATTAGGGGAATGTGTCTTGTCAAGGTGTTGATCTAAGTTATTAAATTCAGGTGTCTATTCAGGTTTAATTAGGTTAAATTTAGGGCAACAAGTCAAAAATAGGAGAAGTTAGGTAAATTTTGGTGATATTAGGGGAAATAAGTCAAAAAGGGGAATGTGTGTTATGTTAGGGTGTCATTCTAAGTTGTCAAATTTAAGTGTCAATTTAAATTTCATTAGGTCAAATTTGGGGAAATTAGATGTAATTTGGGTAAATTAGGTCATTTTTAGGGAAATTAGGTCAAATTAGAGGAAACAAGTCAAAATTAGGGGACTGTGTGTCATGTTAGGGTGTTGTTCTAAGTTGTAAAATTTAGGTGTCGATTCAGATTTCATTAAGCCAAATTTGGGGAAACAAGGTCAATTTTGGGGAAATAAGGTCAAATTTGGAGAAATAGAGGAAATTAGGTCAAATCAGGGGAAATGAGTCAAAATAGGGAAATGTGTGTCATGTTAGTGTGTCAATTAAGCTGTCAAATTAGGGGAAATTAGGTCAAATTTGTGGAAATTATGTCCAATTTAGGGAAATCTAATCAAATTTGGGAAAATTAATTAAATTTAGGCTAATTAGGTCAAAATAGGGGAAACACGTCAAAATTAAGGGAATGTGTGTCGTGTTAGGGTTTCTTTCCAAGTTGTCAAATTTAGGTGTTGATTTAGGTGTTATTAGACCAAACTTACAGAAATTAAGTCAAATTTGGAGAAAATCGGTGAATTTTAGGGAAATTATGTCAAATTTGGGGATATTAGGTCAAATTTAGTTTTATTAGGTTGAATTTGGGGAAATAAGATTAATACTAGTTTCATTATTTGAATTTTGGAGAAATTAGGGAAATTAGGTTGTTTTTGGGGAAATTATGTCAATATTTGTTTCATTAGTTCAATTTTGAGGAAATTTGCTTCATCACATCAAATTTGGGAAAGTTGGGTCAAATTAGGGGAAACAAGTCATAGTTAGGGGAACGTGTGTCATGTTAGGGTGTCATTCTAAGTTGTCAAATTTGGGTATCGATTCAGGTTTGATTACGACAAATTTGGGGAAATCAGGTCAACTTTGGTTTCATTAGGCCAAATTTGGTTTCATTAAATTAAATTTCATTTTTTGGGAAATTAGGTCAAATTTGGTTTCATTAGGTCAAATTAGGGGAAACAAGTGAAAATTAGGGGATAGGGTGTTATGTTAGGGTGTTACTCTCAATTTTCAAATTTAGGTGTCGATTCAAGTTTCATTAGGTTAAATTAGGGGAAATTAGTGTGTGTGCTAGTGCATCATATTAGGGTATCATGTTGGAGATGTTACATTAGTGTGTCAAGTTAAGGTGCCATATTAGTGTGTCATATTAGGGTGTCATGCTAGGGTGCTTTGTTAGTGTGTCATGTTAAGGTGTCACACTAGTGTGTCATGTTAGGGTGTCACATAGTGTGTTGTGTTAGGTTTTTTTGTTAGTGTATCACATTAGTGTGTTGGAAATTAGGTCAAATTTTGGGAAATTAAGTAAATCTTGGGGAAATTAGTTCAAATTTGGGGAAACAAGTCAAAATTAGGGGAAATGGTGTCTTGTTAGTGTGTTAGGTAAGGGTAATCGGTCAAAATTAGGGTTTATCCATTAGACATTCATAAATAATAAAATTACAATACACATCAAAATTAGGGCATAACCATTACACATTATTTAACACCATCGTAAAAATACACATCAAAATTATAACGTAATCATTACACATTCATAAACACTAAAATTATATTACACATCAAAGGTAGGACATATACATTACACATTCATAAACACCAAATTAAAAATACACATCAAAATTAAGGCATATGTGCAACACATTCATAAACACCAAAATTACAATACACACCAAAATTAAGCATTCCAAAAATTTATGATTCTTCATTGTGATCATTTTTAATGTCATCTTATGTATCATGTGACACATTTACATTATTTGCAATTAACTTATGAGTAGCCCTAACTTTCCTTTGTGCCAATTCACCCATTCCTTGATTATTTCCTCTTTTTCTAAGAGTGTTTATGCTTTAAATTATTCATTTTCATCTTCTAGATCATCCTAATCTTTTATATCAACATATTCATCTTCTTAATGCTCTTCAACTTCTATAACATATTCATCTTATGTGTATTCCTTGTCTTCATGAACATCATCTTCTTCGACCTTAACATATTCATATTCTTCTATGTTATTCCTAGAACCATCTTGGTAGATATTTGTTGACCTTGGCTCAAGATGTATTGTAAATTTCCATTCATGCATCTTTGAACCAAGATAAAAGAGGTTGTATTTCTAATGGTAATGTGAACGTTCCGACTAATCAACAAGAAATCAAATCATAAAGGAAAATCAAGCATGAAAGAATAGGTTTAACATTCTCATAGATCAAAATAAGAAGATACGTATAGGAGTGTTGTGTAAATCTTCATACATGACACATAGACACATGAAAATCTAATTAACCCTAGTGACATATGATCTTGCTAAGTGAGATGACTAACCATATGAGGTGGACAGGACACTGAGTGACGACGAGGCAAGTCACATTAACCAACACCCCCTTCATCAAACCTGAGGTAAAGGTCATGGAAAGTCAAAACAAAAAGATAACTCCCCTAGAAAACTAAGAAATATGTGTCAAAGGGGCCCAATTACTAAAGGCCAAATAAGGTATCCATGTGAAAAAAACATCTCTTTAGAAAATAAGAAGAGGAGAAGAGAAATAGAAATCTAAAAGAAGATGGGTGGTTGCAGGATACCTCACCCCAAGAAGAGATCACAAGTAAAGAAACTTCGCCTCAGTGAAGGGTTTGATGAAAATGTCTATAACTTGATTAGAAGTCTATCAATATTGTAAGTCGATGATGTCATCATGAATCAGCTCTTGAATGAATTACATGTGGATCTTGTTGTGCTTTGTCTGTTGATGTTGAATTGGATTTCTAAAAATCAAGATGGTGCTCATGTTGTCGCAGTAGATGATAGTAGGCCATCGAAAGTGAATACCAAACTCCATCGAGATACCTTGCAACCAAACAGGTTTTGTGGCAACATTGATTGCACCTCTATACTCTACCTATGTAAAAGATATGGCACTTTCATTGTTATTATTGTTAGATGAACTAACACAACCCAAACCAAGAGAAAAACTATATCCTGAGGTATATTTTTAATGATCTTGATCACCGACCCAATCAAAATCAGTAAAACCAACTAAATCAATCTCTTTCCCTCCTAAATAGTGAATTCCATATGTATAAGTGTAACGAACATAGTGAAGGATCCGCTTCGCTACTTTCCAATGCAACTCATGAGGATCCTGCATGAATTTGGACACAATCCCAACATACGATAGATCCAAACGAGTGTGAGTTTGATAAATCAAGCTCCCCACCAAGTGTCGCTAAAGGGTACCATCAACCAAGGGAGTAAAGAAATCAGAAACCAACTTAACCCTAGAAAGGAAAGGAGTAGGAGAAGGCTTATAATCGGACATATGAAATTGAGCAAGAAAAACAAGGGAGTAATTAGGCTATGAAATCACAATTCGTTAGTCAAATTACAAAATTTGAATCCCAAGAAAGTAATGAAGCAATCCTAATTCAGACATGGAAAACTTGTTGGATAAGGAAATATTCACAGAATCAATGAAATAAGAAAAATTGTCCTTGATCAACAAGTCATCAATATGCAGAAAGAGGATGAGTATGTAAATCATCCTACCATAGAATGTAAACATTTGGGTCAGAGTGACACCGAGTGAACCCTGATGCAAGTAAGAAGGATTCCATCTCGGCATACCAAGCCCTAGGGGCTTATTTAAGACTGTAGACACCCTAATTTCACATCTGTCCTAAATCAATTAATTCCCCTTCCTAATTTCCCAAAAAAATACACTTCAAATTAATCAAATATAATTTGATTAATTATTCATTTCAAAATCCAAAAATAACCCAATCCTCACCACATGTCATTATTCTCCATGTTTTTCTACTATTGAATTAAAAATTCAAATTCAAATCCTCACCCACCCTTTGTGGTCCCCACTCACCTAAAATCCTCCACTTATGAATTAAAAATATAACTCAAATCCTCACCCATTCTTCGTGGCCCGCACTCAAACCACTCACCTAATCTTGCCCACATTTTCAAACCATGATTACTTAAATTACTCTAAGTTAATCACTCCCCCAGGCTATAAATACAACCTTACCCCTCCTCTCTAAGGACACGGAGAATAAGCTTGAATTCCCTATCTAAGTTCTTGCATCCTTTGAGCAAAGAACATCAATTTGTCTCGTCCTAATGCCCAAATAACCTCATAATCATTTTTCCCATCTAGTGCAAAGTAAGAAGATCGTTGTTGCAAGAAGGCCTTGCTCCGTCTTGAAGAAAAACACCTACATATCACACAATCAGAGCTCAATCCAAGTTTCCTAGCCCATTTTGAGGTTTTCTACAGAACTTGAAGGAGGAGGTATGATTATTGGTATTTTACTTTCTTATTAGTAGTGTATTTTTCCTAGCTTACATTCTGGCACGCCCGGTTACTTTTGATATGTTACCATTAATTTCTCAATTAGTGGTTTTATCTATTCTTCATTTATCATTGTTTGTTATTATTTCATTTTCTATTCCTTATGGCCTTCTTTGGTTAACCTTCATGCTTTAGGTAGTGTTTTTGTTGTGTAGTGTCTTGTGTTGTATCTGTAGGTTATAGCAACAATGAAACTATGACACTCATTATGTCTTTGATCTCCTCGGTGCTTGGTGTTTAGTTCCTAGTTCTAATTTTATTATTCACTTGTAATCTGTAGAAACATATGAACTAGTCATTATCTTATCATCTTACTGTCATGGGACAACCAATCTGGAAAATGTATTTATTTATTTACTTTTGCTAAAATAACTGCTTTGTAGGAAGTTTATTATTATTATTATTATTTTCTTTCATTCATTTTAGTTAATCATTTTGTGATCTAACTCTTTATTTCTGTTTATTATTCTTTTTAAACCTTGCTATCAAAATTTTAACTTCTCAGGTGAAGTACAGAAGCCAGAAAATAAAAAAAACTAGCTCCCGGGACGTTTTTCTCACTTTCAAAATTTTCATTCAGAGTGCTACCATAGCCCATCTTCTGGAAGCCATAACTTTTACTCCCGAACTCGGAATGACTTCATTTTTTTTAACGGAAAGGTATCAAAAATATATATGCAATGGGAAACTAATTTTTTGATTTAGACTTATAGAAAAAATTTGGTTTCATTTCTTCTAACACCTGTCTTTTTAACAAAAAACAACAAAATTATAGTTTTTTTTTAATTAATTTTATTTTATTTAACATAACAACCTCACGCGTATGCTCTTTCCTCACACTTCAAAATTAATCTTGGAAATCATAAACGTGAGGCCACCTGGGCTCCGCAAATTTTATTTTTTTTAATTTATTGCCTTACATTTCAATTTTCCACGACAACATTTCTAAATAACGTTTTCACACTCTTCTTTCGTCATTTTTCTTTTTTGTGAAAACAATCATTATCGATATTTCACAATCATGATTAATTGCAATAATTATTGACATTTTAAAAAAATCTATTCTAATTGTATTCGCGTATGCTCTTTTCTTGCGCCTTCGAGCGATCTGGAAAATCAGAAACGGTCACAATTTTTTTAGTTTCTTGTACTAACATTGCAGGCTCCTCTAGCTTTGTTTTCCAACTGTCATTTCAATCATTATTTTCCTTTGTCATATTATTAATATTTGTTTGGTTGTTGGTTGTGTATGCTCTTTTCCTGCACCTTCGAGCAATCTAGAAAATCAAAAACAGCCATGATCACTTTTCTGACATTTCATTTGCAGGATAACTACTAATTTGTAATTTGTAGGACCCCTTCACTAGAATATTGTCAAAAAAAACACAAAAACACAAAAACAACAAAAATCCCACAAAAATACCACCATTCAAAGAAAATTGTTGAAACAAAAAAAAATATTATGGTCAGGTACGCAATTATTTTTTGCTAGTGATTTATTTCGAGTTGGAAAGAACCATGTGTTTAATCACTTTATCATTTTATTTTTGCAAGTAGACGAGGTGGATTTTATCACCACCAAAGCTACACCACTGACGTGGAATTGACTACCACACACCAACAACATTTGCATCTGCATTACACTTTGAGACCTAGTCTCATCACAGCATTCGGTATTTACCTCACCCCTGCTCTTCACTTACAGGTAATGTTGTCGTGCAGCGCATGCGAGTCACGCCTAAATAGATGTAACAACGAAGCCTGGGCATCGTCCCTGTAAATCTTCGGGGAGTTATAAGGACACCATACACATTCATCCCTCCATCACCTTCCACCTTTTCACAAAACCTGTTCTGGACGTGATGATTCACTCTGAAATAGGCAAGTAAGAATTGGTGAGTCTCCTCCAGTGCTCTAAGGACTCCTCGTACCAATTTTGTCCCCGTACAGAATTAGGTATATTAGGACTAGGTTATATCAGATGACACATATTTTTTGGAGTAATAAGAGCCTGCATCCATCACTCCACAACATACATGTATGATTGCATGAAACAATGATCATTCCTGAAGAATTTACCTCCTAAGCCAAAACAATTGGATCCACATGATTGCTTATTGTGTGAAAACAAAATAGTTTAGCATTGTTTTATCATAAAACTTGGTTGATATCAATGTGTTCATTGTAAAAGTTCAAACCCTAGTTGTGTTCCACAAAAAAAAAATTAGTTCTCGACTAATTCAATACCAAGCAAAAACATCCAAACAATCCAACAACGCAAACTAAAACATCACACCAATTTCATTAGCTCACTTCGGCCAATAATACATCTGTCATAGCTTGTCTTCGGCTATATCCAACTGATATTGAGTGACTACCATTCACTCCCTATATCGTCAATTGTCAAAACATCCTTCATAGCTTGTTTACAGCTATATCAAACTAATATTGGGTGACTTGTTTGAGTTCACTCATTATTCTGTCTACCATCGCATTTATCCAAATCACAGCCAACACAAATCCTTTCATAACTTATTTTGAGTTATATCACAACCATATCACGATTAACCTGTTTGGGTTACTCTCCCCATCAACAATCCAGAGCTTGTTTAAACCAAATCTAAACCATTTTCATTATAGCTTATTTAAGTTATCACATATTTATCTTGAGTAGCTTGTTTAAGCTTACTCCTTATAGCCTTACTTGTTAAAACTCGATTGAGCCAAAACAAAGATCACAATCAATAGGTTAAGTTCTTCATCACACCTTTCTTTGTTCTCCCTCTCTTTTAAACATGATGAATTCACGAAAAACATCATGCAATGAGTTATTAGAAAAAATTAATAAGTTGACAACACAACTCTCTCATATGGCTACCCAAATCAGTGAACGATCACCCAAAAAGCCGATCATACAACCTAATGAAGACGTAACTTCGTGTAAAGTCCAATGCCAATTTACTCCCCTTGGAGAAAGTCTATCTATTGTTTTTCATCAACTAAAAGAGACTAAATTGATAAGATATCTAATTACAAAACCCTTTGCCGAAGGGGAAGCTAAGCCATGTTGGTACAAACCTAACACATACTGTGAATTTCATCGCATTAATGGTCATCACATAGATAAATGTGTGTGATTTAATAATTACGTCCAAGACTTAATTGACGAAGACGTCATCTCTGTAGAACTTGATGACAATGCTCTTGCAACAACTGACACATCCAATACCACAACTTTCCATGAAGAGCTGACTACTTTCGAAACTCCTATATATACTAAAATTCCACGAGATCATGACGACAACAGTCAAGATCCTCTAATTCCAAACCAATCCATATCTTCTTCAAATTTCCTTCCATTAGTTCAAACATACATTGAACCTATTTTGGACAACAACATTCTTCCAACATCTACTAAGCACTTGAGCTTATTTCGAGACTCTCTTTCAACCCAAACATACATTGAAGTTGTTTTGGACAGCAACATTCTTCCAACATCTACTGAGCACTTGAACTTATTTCAAGACTTTCTTTCAGCCCAAACATATATTGAACCTATTTTGGGTGACAACATTCTTCCAACATCTGATGAGACCTTGATCTCGTTTCAAGACTCCCTTTCAAACCTTGATATTACTGTAGACACTACAAAAGAGTTCCATTAATAGGTACCATTAAGTTTGATTCTATTATTCCAATATTGGCTCTTATGCCTAACATCTCTAGCCTTGTTGTCGAAACACAACCACATCAAGTTTGGACACTTGCGACAATGCAACCTATCGTGTCCATCATATTTTCAACGATCGATCTTACAGGCATCTCATCACTAATTATTCTCACTTGTCAAGACTTCTACGTGCATACATTTTACGAGGTAATTATACCCAGGAATATCTTTACACAACCTTTTCCATCTTTAATCGTGAATCTATCCTCAAAACAATCAATTAATGGACAAATAGAAGGAACAAACCAAATAACAAAAACCATCATTTTCAACACACATGGAATCTATTGGCTTAACCAAATCTATCCCACTCTTTGGGCTTACCACACATCTTATCACACACCTACTGGAGCCGCTCTCTTCTCCTTTGTTTATGGTTGGGAAGCTATTTTACATGTCAAGGTTGAATTTCCATTATTCATAATATCCTTCAATGATGTAACTAATAAAGATTATCATCGACACTCACGCCTTAATGAACTCGAGCTTCTTGATGAAAAGTGACTTAATGCCCTAGATCATATTCAAGTATATCAAAATTGGCTACGTCATAGCTACCATAAAAAATTCAAACCTAGAAAATTTAAGGTCAGTGATTTCATTCTCAAATAAAATCAAAAGAACACACCCAAAGAACAAGACAAACAAGACAAATTTGAGCCCAATGAAATCATAGATAATTTTGGGTTTGGAGCCTATAAATTGGCCATTGACACAAGCCAAGTACTTGAAAAACCCATGAATGCATTCCATTCAAAGAAATTCTATTCTTGAAAGCACTCTCTATTCCGGGAAATAACAAAGTGTACATTGTTCCTTATGTCTTTCTTATCTCTGAATAAATTTATTTATTTCCATTGGCAGACATTTTCATTATCAAAATCACATCTTCATATTTATCATCATGAGACAAGTGCTAATATAAATCCTACTAAGTTTGTGAGCATCATACTTCTTCCACTTTCAGTCGCTTTCCATCTATGGTCAGTACCTAGAAGCTTACTAATGGTAATATATCCCCTTCTAATACATTCTCTTTCATAACAAAGCTCTAAACTGATCTTTACCCAGTTCGTTTGGTCGTCCATCTTAGTCTTTGGTGTTGAACCCTTGTGTCCTACTAGTTGTGTGGGGCTGAGATTGGGGGCAGATGTTTCTTCCCAAATACAAAGCACTATTGTAAAAAAATCCATCAATTCAATAACTTATGAATAATTCATTGTCATATCTTTCGTCCTTCATAGTATTTGGTGTTGAGCCCACACTTCTTACTAGTAGTGTGAGACTAGGAATGGAGGAAGGTGCCCTTACTCGTCTACGTCTTGTCTTCGGTGATAAACCCTTGCCTCTTACAAGTGGCATGGGGCAAAGCGTAGAGGGTCATTCTCATACAAGCATAAAAAACATTGCAAAAAACATTTTAAAAATTCCAAAAAAAAAACAAAAAAACAACACAACAAAAACAAAATGGAAATTCACTCGCCTATATTTTGCCTTTAGTGATGAGCCCTTTCTTCTCACTAGTAGCATGGGGCAAGGCATAGGGGTCATTTCAAAAATACAAAATCTTACAGTGCTTACAAATTATAGAATCCCCAAACACGTAATTTAGATGCCTAAGTGAAGAGAGAACTATCCCTTAACCTCATATCTTATCAATCAGCAGGCCACATAACTGTCTAAGTCTAACATGTGACTCATAAAGTGAAAGCTATTTTTGAAACCGGTTTAGTACCATTATGAAGAATGGAGTCACAATTTCCCAAAGGGATTGTTGTTAGCATTTGTCTCTATATTCATTATCTACCTCCTACGTCCTTCTTGATTCTTGGTGATGAGCCCACACATCTTACTAGTTGTGTGGAGTCAAGAATGGAGTTGGAATTCTTTTCATCATATCATCACCACCATATCATGCCAATGGAAAGTGAATTTATGTTATTTTGAGCATAAGTTACAATGCGGAACACGGTACATCGTCTCTCAAAAATAAGTCTACACTCTGGTCCATAAATTGTCAATCACAATGTAAAAATCACAAAACATTTGAAAATCGTAAAAAAATCTAAAAACAATGTAAAAATCTAAAAATCAAAAAACATTTGAAAATCATCAAAAATCCAAAAACAGTGTAAAAATCCAAAAATCCAAAAACAGTGTCAAAATCCAAAAA
This sequence comes from Taxus chinensis, assembly GCA_019776745.2. Lineage (NCBI taxonomy): Eukaryota > Viridiplantae > Streptophyta > Pinopsida > Cupressales > Taxaceae > Taxus > Taxus chinensis. Next base: position 186,765,495 of record CM034146.1, read on the forward strand.
TCCAAAAACAATGTAAAAATCCAAAAATCTAAAAACATTTGAAAATCATCAAAAATCCAAAAACAGTGTAAAAATCCAAAAATCCAAAAACATTGAAAATCATCAAAAATCCAAACACAGTGTAAACATCAAAAAATTCAAAAACATTAGAAAATTCTATATAAAAAAATTATAAAATTCAAAAACAAACACTAGAAAATCCAAAAATTGGAAAACAAAAACATTAGAAAATATCCATAAGTACAAAAACATTTGCAAAAATTTTCAAAATACCAAAAACATCCAAAAATTGTAAAAACTCAATAAGTAACACAGTTCATCCTTTGAACTATTATCCCAAACGAATGGTCCAACCACCTTATGACTACCGAATTTCAAACCACTTCTCCTCGCGTGAATCCTCGCTTGGGGGAAATCCGGCTCTCATTGTTTCCTTATTTGAGGAGACTGACCTAATACTTTACTATTACCCTCGTACCTCTGCTTGGGGGCACATCTAATCAATCCTCACTGTGGAACACGTTAGGCACATGTTTATTGGTTCTTGTGTTGCATTATTAGTGGCAAATTATTAATTGCTTTCTTGTATCTTGATATATTACAGGGGGCATCTTGATTTTATATATCCTGGTGTTCTCTGTAATATTCTGATGTTATCTGATTGCATGTCGTACTGGGGCATCATACTTTCTTGATGGCCTCTATTTATGCTCTCTTCCATTTGCATATTGTACTGGGGCATCAAACCTTTTTGATGGCCCCTGTCTATGCTATCACGCACAGTACAGTCTAGTCATCGTGATCTTTTTTATCACAATGCATCCTGTTATGTGCTATATTAAAATTAAGATTCTTTTCGTCACGTGAGTATCTTCCTGCATGATCAACATCTTACTTTATACCACATCCATTCACCCATACTAATGCATTATCCAGTTTGCGAATCCTACTTGATCACCGTTGCAGTTTGCGAATCCTACTTGACGATCTTTCTTAAGTAGCATTCACTATCCAGCAGCTCCTTCCTCCCCCACCATGATCACCATGTATTTGATCCATTCATTCTTCACTTCTCATTTTTACTCCTCCGCCGCTTATACCCATATTACCCTTCTCACTATTCCTGTTCCCTCTCACCCATTGGTATTCTTTCCTTTCACCCGTTTTACTTCCCGCTTGACAATCTTACTTAATAACCCCTTCTATATGGAATCCTCAGTGGAGGTTTACCCTCTCGCTAAGATCTTCCCGCTGTAGAAGCTTCTTCACCACATGCCCTCTCATCAAATAACCACTCACCACCAAACACATCTTCCAACTCCACCTCTTCTACTTCCCATTCCCGCATCATTACTCTCACCACGTGGGCATCCCAATTAAGGATTCCCCTCACACTCTCCACCCTCCACTGCATATATTCCTTCATCCATTCATGTTATACTCCTTTGTGTCCTTTCTTTCTTATTATCACCTCATCTCATATCATATACCACTTAGGCATACCTCACTCACTCTTTTCTCATCCTTCCCCAAATCCACCTTATGCCTGGTCATCCTACTTACACGCTCTCGTAGTATGGCAAACTCACTTGAGGGTTCCCCTTCAGTCCATTTTGTCATACCCTATTCCCACCAACTCTAACATCATCCTTCTTCTTCCTCAGCTTGGTGATCTTACTTAACCATTCCAGCCGCATGGCAATCTTACTTAATACTTCCACTTAAGGTTGATCTACCCTGTGGCCTTCCCCCATCCCATCATATTTTCGCCCATCTTATTTCTCCCACCTCTCATCATAATCATCTTCTTCACCCTACCATTCCACCCCTATTCCCAATATCATTTTGTCTTTCTCTTTGCATATCATCCCTGTCGTTTGGGTGACCCTATGAAACTTCTCCAGACAGTATGACGATCTTACTTAAGAGATTCTCTTAAGCATGACATGTCATCTTACACTCGCACCGATCACTCTCCAATCTCACCATCCATATTTCCTCTTCATTCCCCATCATCACATCTTTTTACCACCACTATCACCCTCTTCTACTTGGCAATCTTACTTAACCACTCACCCAGCATGGCGATCTCACTTAAGAGTCCCTCTTAAGGATGATCTGTCTCCTTGCCTTTCCCCATCACTACCCACCCTTCACCCTTCATTTTTTCTCGGCATTCCCCATTATCACATCCTTTCACCGCCTTTTCGATTCTCGCAAACACCACTTCTCAGTTGACCATTTGTCATCTCCAGTTTTGCTCACATGGCAATCTTACTTAACCACTTCCGTCACATGACAATCTTATGTTAGGGTCCTCCCTACACTTCACTTGTCATTGTGAACTTCTCCCCTGCCTCATTCTTTGTTCACTTTGTTGATCGCTTCTTCCACCTGGTATCTCCTATTACCCACTTTTTCCTCCTCCTATTATCCTTTCTCCACATATTCTCTTACAACATACAACTCATCTCTTCCACCTACAATCACATTCTTTTCCCCCATTTCCCCCTCCTTGATCCATCATCCTTCATACCATTTCTTCCCATTCTTTTCATGTCTTGGTTCTTCATCCTCACCTCGTTCATCCTCATCACCCCCATCCTCTCCTCGCTTTCACTTATTCCCAACTCATCCCTCCCATCTTCTTCAATCTTTCCACTTCATCTTCTCAAATTCCCCCCACATTTCTACTCACACACATATTCGTCATTCTTGTTAACACTCCTATATCATTCTTTCATCATCATCTTCTCTTCCCGCGCTTCATAATTGTCAAGTGGGTTTTCCCTAAAAATTATCAATCCGCATTCCGCACGACCTCATTCACTCTCTTTGGACCTTCTAGAGTTTCCCTTCATTCCTTCCCTCCTCTAAGCCCACCACTCATTGGCAACGGGTTTTCCCTAACGTCCCTTTGTTGGCGTTACCCTTTCCAGTCCTCATTCGCTTTCTCTTTTTCTTCATTTTTTCTTTCACCCTTCCCCACCACTCATTGTCAAGGGGAATTTCCCTAACATCCCTTCATTGGCATTGCCTCTTCTATCCCCCATTCTCTTTTCTCTCCTATTCTTTTCCCTCACTCCCACCCTTTCTTGTCACTTTTTACCCATCTCTCCATCTCCTCTTTGCCCTCTTTAATATCTTTACTGTCTTCATCATACCTCCTTTTTCTATTTTCCCATCATCCTAATATCCTCATTTCATGCATCTCCACATCTTTTCCAATCGATGTCATTCCTCCCCTCTTTCTTCTTTGAACATTCCTTCTACCATGTTCCCTTTCCACTTATTACCCCCTTTCTGTATTCCCTTCCTTCTCCATCATTTTCTTTGTTATCCTCTTCTCTCACCCACCCCTCGTCTTATTTTACTTCCCCTATATCATCTTCTTCCCCTTTTTCCATCACGTTTCCTCCTTACATCCCCATTGATAACCTGATTGTTCAGCGTTGTCCTGTCTTTTTTATCATCCCACTCGTCCACATGCATCTCCATACGATCTGTTCCATATTCTTTTGCCTTGGTCTTCCTCGCAATGACGTGATTCCTTCAATCTTCTCCTTGTATTCAGCTCTATCTTCCTTTCCTCTCCCCTAATTTTCACGTTTCTTTTGACCACTTCTCCTTTTCTCTACCACCCCTACCTTTTCGTTCATTCTGTATATGTTTCTCTTCCTTTCTCTCCTCTTTTTCACACTTTCCTCGCCCCTAATAGTTTCTTTTTTTTTTTCCTCCGTTCTACTTCTTCTTTTGTCCTCTTTCCATTTCCCTCCATTTCACCCCCTATTCCCACCTCAGTTTTCTCCTTCTTATTTATCCTTTCCCATTTCCTACTTTTCTTCAGCTCTCTCATTTCTTTCACTTCCATGTATCCCTCTTTACTATCTCTGTTGCTTCCTTCATTTTGCACATCTCTCTATTTCATCCCTTCACCCTCTACTCTGTCATTTTCCTCTTTTTGCCTTGTTTGTCCTTCATCATTCCCTTCTTCCCCTATCATCCCTCTCTCTTATTTCTACCTCTTTCATTCCTTTTTTCCCCCTCCCCTATCTCCCTTACTCTTCTCATAATCAACCCCCAACCCTATCCATTCCCTTTTCTCTTTCCCACACACCCTCACACCTAGCATTTAAGGTCGATTGAATCCTTTCTCCTTTTGCATCGTGCGGTCATTCCAGTCTCTTCCACTCCATTATCATCCTCTTCTCTGCACAGAATCCATTTCCTCTTCTTTTCGAGAGTTCTGTCATATATTTCATTCTCATCAGTCCTCTCAAGGGGGCATCACCACATCTATCCATAATCACATCTTCTCATGACATTTTTGTCTTGGAGGATACTATGACATCCGTCACTCACCACTTTCTATTCTCCCCAACAAACATTCGCTCTACCTTTTACTTTAAAAAAGTAGATTGAATTCTTCCCCCATATCTGTCTACTTTTCTTTGAAAGGACACTACTTTCATAGTACCCTTCCAAAGAGGGGCAAATGTAGACACCCCAATTTCATATCTATCCTAAATCAATTAATTCCCCTTCCTCATTTCCCACAAAAATACACTTCGAATTAATCAAATATAATTTGATTAATTATCCATTTCAAAATCCAAAAAATAATCTAATCCTCACCACATGTCATTATTCTCCATGTTTTTCCACTATTGAATTAAAAATTCAAATTCAAATCCTCACCCATTCTTCGTGGTCCCCACTCACCTAAAATCCTCCACTTATGAATTAAAAATATAATTCAAATCCTCACCCATTCTTCGTGGCCCCCACTCACCTAATCTTGCACACATTTTCAAACCACTCATCTAATCTTGCCCACATTTTCAAACCACTCACCTAATCTTGCCCACATTTTCAAACCACCCACTTAATCTTGCCCACATTTTCAAACCATGATTACTTAAATTAATCTAAGTTAATCATTCCCCCAGGCTATAAATACAACCTTACCCCCCCCTCTAAAACACACGGAGAATAAGCTTTCATGCCCTGTCTAAGTTCTTGCATCCTTTGAGCAAAGAACATCATTTTGCCTCGTCCTAATGCCAAAATAGCCTCATAATCATTTTTCCCATCCAGTGCAAAGTAAGAAGATCGTTGTTGCAGGAAGGTCTTGCTCCGTCTTGAAGAAAAGCACCTACATATCACAAAATCAGGGCTCAATCCAAGTTTCCTAGCCCATTCTGAGGTTTGCTACGGAACGCGAAGGAGGAGGTACAATTATTGGTATTTTATTTCCTTGTTAGTAGTGTATTTTTCCTAGCTTACAAAGATCGTAGAGAGGCTTCTTTAACTTACAAATGAGGGAGGGATCATAGACATACCCTTGTGGTTGTTCCATATAGATCTTTTCCTCTAGGTCCCCATGAGTTATTACACTCTTAAGGTCCATCTGAGTGTTGACTTTTCATCTAATACGCAATAACGATTGGGTTCAGGGACAGATGAGTGATACGATTGATCTTCATAACTCAGAGACATTGTTTCCGATGTAATTGGCCCTTACTACCTTTTGAGAAACCGTTAACTACAAGTCACAATTTATACTTATCGACATCTTCACCGACACCATAGGGTGTTGGAAATACCTTCAACTTATCATTAGGATGTTTTATTATTTGAGGCATTTTGGAAGCGGGTCGATATCTCCGTAGTATAATTAAATCTTGAATATAGTGTCAAAGTTTCATACAACGGTCCATATGGTAGAATCCCACTTAGGAATACTAAAATGCCCTACTCAGAAATACTTTGTTTTCTTTGTACCATGTTGGAATCAGTTTACCCTCTTCAAAGGGTCTCTGAGTGTTTGTATCATATCTAAAGGATCATATCCATTTACTTTCTAAGCACTCTGACGGGATACCCTAGCACAATGAGGACCAGGAGTATCAGGGTTAAATTCGTTATAATCTTCACTCAAGTGAGAAGGGACAAAGCCCCAATCAACACTACTATCAGAATCAGAAGAATCCAAAGCATGAGGTTGATTAGGTGTATTTTATTGATTTTTTAGGAGGAGGAGAATGCTCAAGAACATAATCATCTAAACATTACGAGAATCAGTTATCAGTGAGTATGACAGACCTCATAGGGTGGAGATGTAGAATTTGATGTTTGGCCCTTATCTTTTTGAGATCTTTTTTTGCATCATAAACTTCATGGAAGTAGTAGGGTCTTGGAAAATGATATCAACTTCATGCCATTAGGATACCCTAAAAAATTTATTAGGTTTGAGGTTGTGGTTCCAAAGCATGTATGATTATTTGTAGGAATCTGAGCCATTAACATTAGATCTAAATACTCGAAAGTGCTCAACATGAAGCTTTTATGCAAACTAGGATTTGTATGGTGTCTATCCCTGATACTATATTTACTCACAATATTTGTTCTAAATTTAGCATTGTGTTAACTCACTGGTTTAGCCCAATACTATGGAGGAAGGGTCTTGATGATTGGATAATTGATACATACTGGCCACACTCCTATAAGTGATGAAATCTTTCTTTACACAACTCCATTTTGTGAAGGATTGTAAGCAATTATACGCTATAAAGTAATCCCTTCAGAGGTACAAAAGTGGTTTGAACCTATTACTCAGGAATGATGACCTCCATGGTTGGATTGAATGCACCTTGATTAGACCTTTTACTCATGGTGTTCTGAACAATAGCCTTGAACAGTCCTGAAAGTGATCGATGACTTCATACTTAAGGTTAAGAAACTACACACAAGTGTAACGTGAAAAGTTTCGATTGATGAAGGTTTGTACTATGTCTTGATTCTAATAAACGTAGGAGATGGGAAAGGGCCAGAGATGTCACTATGAACAATATCAAAAATATGAGTAGCTCTCTAGGATTTTCCTTTGTAAAAAAAAATTCAAGGTGCTCTCTCAATTTGTGCACAACCCTAAAAAAAAACCCTTAGATTACTTCCTCAATGTTGGTTAACCCGAAATGACCATTTTTATTTTAAATCAATAATTCAAGGTATTGATATTTAAGGTGGTGAAAATGCTTCATGCCATAGATTACTAACCTCATCTGCAGGAATTGAACAAGGGAATTGGATTGCAATCAAATTTCCAGTAAAGTGGGAGAAGGTATACATGCATGAATGGTGATCATTAATTTTTTTCTGCCATTGTAGTGTCGAAGTGAAGCTCATGAATAATCACCGAGTTATAACCAAATTCCACTCACCTTCCTTCACTAAGGTGATTGATTTGGTAAACCAATAGGATATTGGTAGAGAGATTAGGGACACTTAACACATGGTTAAATGATTCACTATCCATCTCTACTGATCCACTACCGGAAACTGACACTATAGTGTCATCACCCAACGTGATTTAGGACATACCACATGGTTTGATGTTGGAGAACTCAACATCTAAAGAATCCATGTGGTGTGAAGCATTGGAATCAATAATCTACGTCGACAAAGGAACAACTCTAAATATAAGGGCCTTTCCTTTCTTCTTCTCAGATTTAGAATCTTTTGAAATGGAAGACTCAACTTTCAGAGCATTTTTTTTATAGACTCAGGAACACCTATATGATTTTTCTCAAGTAAATGAGTTAGGTGATCAATTTTTTTTCTCATACATTAATGTTCTTCATGTTCAATCTTCTTGTAATAGGAATACTTACACTTTTCGTTCTTCGCTTTAGACTCAGAAGTAGAAGTGTTCGTCTTAGGTTTGGTTTGGGCTTGGTTGGTCTTGGTTGGTCTTGGTTTCTTTTTTGGGTTGATCCTTTTTTCTATTTCTTATTTTCAGTCTTCTTTCCCTTACCAGTAATTTCTAAAAGGGCCTGTGACTTGGACTTAAGATTCCCCATTTGAACGAGTTTATCATGTTCTCGAACGAGTTAGGACAAAAAACTATCAAATGAGGGAATATTCCAAGTACTTCCTAGAGTTTCTTTCGTAGCGTGGAAAGTTGACACGAAGACGGAGTATTCGGGACCTAACTTAGAAATAATCGATAAGATCAAATGGGAATCTTTCTTCTCTACTTTACATTCCTTTAACAACAATCTAGTGTGGACGAACTTTTACAAGAATGCATGTAGGTTTTGAAATTCACTAGGATTTAATCCTAGTAGTTTTTTTTTCCAAATCATGTTCTCTCATGTCATCTTGTTGTCTGAACATACTATCTAACGTTTTCCATGTTACATTAGGTGTTTTGGATGACTCAATGTGGAAGAGCAATTAAGGAGAAACATACATGCAAAGAAGACCTAGGGCTTTGTCATTTCAGTTCAACCACTTAGATTTTTCAGGCTCATTATCAGGTTCATTCTTAACTCCCAAGGTGATGCAAAATAATAATTTACTCCTTAGTTGTTAGAAATTAGAGGATTCATAGTTCCAAGTTTAATTAATTTATATGATAAATTAACATGAACATTACATCTCATAAACTATATGTAAATAAATAAAATATTACTTACTCAACACAAATAACATCGTATGTATAGTGGAAAACACCAATAGGGTAAAAACCACTTGAAATAACCTTTTACTATCAGAGATCCAAAGTTACATCCAGTATTTTCCACCTCCTCGTTTAAACCCTAATCACAAAGGTAAACTTATTTTAACTTTGATATATTTCACGAACATATCTAATGAGGACCTTAAAGTCCTATTTATACAAGGTGATCGAGTATGTCTCCCGACCCACCTTTTCAATCTAAAAAGGTTGACACATACACCTAGGTTTATAATATTTAATATTAGAAATATAATCATTTCATGATATTAAATATTTAACCTAAAGTATGTACCTAGGTTAGCATATTTAAAAATAGAAATATAGATATTTCATATTATTAAATATTAGCCTATATAATGGTGATGGACCCATATTAATTAAGGGGTGGTGAGCCCACTTAATCATTATGTTCCAACAATCCCCCTTAATGTTAAGTGGGATAACATATGTGAATAGATTACCTGCTCATGGTACACTACAGGATTTACAATCCTTGAACCATAAAGGTTTTAAGCTAGCATATCGGGTGAATGAATTATAACACCTTCATCATACTCAAGTTGCCTTTTGGTACAAAAGGATTTGAAATCCCAAAGATCATCCCATGATCAATTTCTAAGTATGATTTGTGAGTTTTACATGTCCTCACATGTTCTCATAAAAGGTTATTGAACCCAAACATATAAGAGTCTTTTATTACAAAGGACCTCCTTAACAATATGGTTGCACTGGATGTTTACCAGTAAACTCAATAGCACTAAAGAGTTTACTAAGACCGCTTTTAATATCTTTCTACACTTCTTTTTAAAAAATAAGTTGAGGAGGTATACATGCCCGAAGGTATTTTACACTTTCCCGAAGGTATTTTACACTTGCAATTTTATTTTACAAATACCAAGTTACATTAGGAGGTGACATTGTAATGCACACTCCCCCTCAATGACAACTCTGAAAATCCAAGTTTTTCACAAAAGTGATAGAACTTTGTAGAACTCGGACATTTTGTGAAGATATCAACAACTTGTTCTTCAAGCAGCACGAACTTGAGATCTATGTCACCACTTAGCACCTTCTCACGGATGAAGTGTATATGAATCTCAATGTGCTTTGTCCTCTGATGTTGTATTAGATTATGTGCAAGAGATATAGTACTTTGGTTGTTACAGAACAAAGGAACGCTACCTAGATCCTTCATCTTTATCTCATCGAACAACCTCTTCAGCCATAGAGCCTCTTTTGTAGCTTCCATTGCACTTCTATACTTAAATTCAGTTGAAGAGATAAAAACAGTTGGTTGGTTTTTGTTACACCAAGCAATGGCTCCTGCACCAAATTTAAACACATAACCAGAAGTGGATTTTTTATCCAATACATCACCAACATGATCAAAATCACAAAATGCATACAAGTTAGCATTTTCATTCTTAGTATAATGCAACCCATAATTTATTGTTCCCTTAATATATATAAGAATTATTTTTTCAAGATTCTAATGATCTCTATAAGGTTCCTACCTAAACCTTGAAATAATTCCTACTGCATAGGAAATATCTGGTCTAGTTATAGTTAGATAGATCAAACTACCAAGTAACTGCCTATATAAAGTAGGATCAAATGTTTCACATGCAGACTTAGGATCAAGTTTTAGTCCAACTTCCACAAGAGTAGAAATCAGTTTACAATCAATCATGTTAAAAAAGTTCAATACATTGGTTGCATATTGTGCTTGAGAAACAACAATAGAATGCTTATCTTGAAATATAGCCATGCGAAGAAAACGATGTAAGAGACCTTAATTAGTCATTTCGAAGCACTATTTCAAATTTTCTTTAATTCTACAAATTAAAACAAGGCTATCACTAGTCATAAGTAAATCATCAACATATATACAAACAATGATAATATGTAATCCTTCTTGCTTGATGAATAGATCATTGTCAGAAGAACAATTAACAAAACCTAATTGTTTAAAGAAGGAATTAATTTTCGCATACCAAGCTTTAGGAGCTTGTTTTAAACCATACAATGATTTTTTCAGCTTACAAACATAGTTTTTTTACCAATTTCTTCAAATCCTTTAGGTTGAGACATGTAAAATTCTTCTTTTAAATCACCATTCAAAAAATAATTTTTCACATCCATTTGGTCGATTTCCCACCCAAACTGAGCAGCAATAACAAACAAGGCCCTAACAGTACTCATTTTAGCTATAGGAGCAAAGGTATCAACATAATCAATACCTGGTTTCTGAGTGAAACCTCTAGCAACAAGTCTAGATTTATATTTTTCAATACTACCATCACCATTATATTTTACTTTGTATAACCATCTAGACCCTATAATACTTCTTTTTCAGGAGGAGGAACCAACTCCAAAGTTTTATTTTGAATTTGGGCATTATATTCATCCTGCATTGAATTGATCCACTTCTCATCTCGAGAAGCTTCTTCAAAATTTTGTGGATTAGGTTCATATAAGGTCATTAATGCAAGGTAAGTATGATGGCTTTTGTTCATTTTCCTAAGGTCAGTAGGATTAGAAATTTCTAACACAAATTGAGCCCATTTTAGTTTCTTAGCTAGGGAGATAGGAGATTTACAAACATCCATATCATTAACACAAGAAACATCATCATGACCATCTATTATATTTTCATTATCATAATCAAAACCATCATTAGAAATATTGACAGAGTTAGGAACATCATTACCATTATCAGATGAACAGAAACCTTTTTCCAACACCACCACATTGCGGTTTTCAGTTACTTCCCTTTTTACATGGTCGTAAATCCTTACACCTACAGTGTTAATACCATATCCAATTAAAACATAAGAAAAAGAAGTCCTGTCAAGTTTCTTTCTTTTCTTTTAGGAATGTATAAAGAAGTAGAACTACAAAAAAAATTCAAATGAGAGATATCAAGTTTTTTATTTGACCATTTTCTTAAGGGATTCGAAACGTGAATAAATTTGGTAGGAACCCTATTTAGAATGTAGACTGTTGTGTTCATTGCTTATGCCCATAGAAATTTGGGAAGACCACCTGAATGAAGCATAGTGCAAACCATATCTAAAATAGTCCTATTTTTTCATTCTGCAACACCATTAGATTGGGGAGAATGGGGAGAAGTTAATTCTATTTTAATACCATAATCAATACATAATTTTTCAAATGCCTTGCTAACATATTCTCCCTCATTATCTATTCTAAATCTCTTAAATTTATAATTTGATGAGTTTTCAACAAATGCTTTAAATTCCTTAAATTTTCCCAATACATCAGATTTATTTTTAAAAAAATATGACCAAATCATTCTAGCGAAATCATCAATAAAAGTCATAGCATATACAAAACCATTTAACGAATCTACTTCAAGAGGTCCTCTAACATCACTATGAATGAGTTTTAGTGGGAAATAGGTACTCTCCTCAAGATGTGAGTGAAAGGGTTTAGCACTTTGTTTTGAGCATAAAAACCTTTCACACTCATCATGAGAAGAAGACAACACAGGTAAACATTTCACAAGATTATATCTAGCCATTTCATATAAGCTTTGATAATTAACATGTCCTGATATTTCATGTCATAGTTTTAAATTATTCAAACTTTGAGATACAAAACAAGATGCAGAAGAGAAATCGTCAAAAATATACAGACCATTTCTTTGAATTCCTTCAGCTATTATACTATCATTACTATCCTTGATGTACCAAGTATCCTTCAAAATTTGAATAAAAAACCCATCATGAGTTAATTGAGAACATGACAAAAGATTCTTTTTGAGCTTATGAACAAATAACACATTATTCAAAATACCATTAGCAAATTTTATTTTCCTTTCTCTATTGCTTCTAAAGACGAGTTATCACAAAGATACACAAGTTCATTGATTTTGACAATATCAAACAAAGAATTTAAAACACCAGTCATATGGTTTGATGTACCTAAATCTAAAATCCATTCAGAATTAGAGGAAGAGTATAATGCAGCATATAAAGCAACAATTTTAGGAGTATCATTAGAACTATCCTTTTTCCTTAAATTATATTTAGAAGAAACAAATTGTTTCTGATTTTTGTGGATAGGTTTCTTAGATTTGCAATATTCCTTTTTATGCCCAAATTTAACACATTTGTGACATTTACCACTAAATATTACATGCAATTGTTTAGAAGAAAAAAAATTCTAATCAACAAAAGAAGATTTAGATCTAAACTTTTGATCTGAGAAGGGCTTGCAAGGCTTGAACTTTGAATTCTTAGCAAGAAGTGCCTGAGAGGCATTCTCCTTAGAGTCAAAAGGCATCGTCACTTGCTCTTCTAGTATCAGAAGTGAACTCAAGGTATTTAAATCAAGTAGATCATTTTTATTTTGATATTTAGAGTTCAAGGTAGAAATAAAATTTCTAAATCTTTCATGTATATTTAACTGAACAATAAAGTAGATTATTTTTTCACCAATTAAATCACAATTGCGTCGATCTAATTGTGCTTTGATATTTTTAATTTTGGCTAAGAAATTTACTTTTTCATCTCCTTTCATAGGAGTTGTAAGAAATTCTAAAACTAATTTAATAATCTTAGACAACCACGTACCTTTATGTATGGATTATAATTGTGTCCATACCTCTTTCGGATGTTCGATATTACCAATGTACAAAATATATTCATCATTCACATTACGTAGAATTAGAGAAAGAGCCTCCTGTATTCGTTGTGAGAATACATTCATGTTATATGCAGTTGCTTGATGACTGGTGGGAGTAACCTCAGATCTAGAAACAATCATCTAGAGTTTTCTTGTCATAATTTTAGATTTGACCATGATCTTCCAAATGGTATAGTTGGTTCCATTCAGGATTTGGGATTTGTCAAGGCAGAAATAACTAGATGAAATATCCCTTGTGGGATACTACTTAAAAATGCACAAAATATATTAAAAATTACAGCAAAGTAAAATATTGATTTTTACTGAAAATGCCCAGCTAGGATAGTGAACGGTATTAAATTGATATCACACAAAATATTTGCCCACAGTGCATGAAATTTTGAGGGACACTTGCAACATTTATAATAAACACTATGAAAACATTTTTTGGAATAATATATTGTTGTTAGAAAAAGTACAGAAAGCCCTAGGCAACTGAAAAACTTCAAAGGTTCGTGACCCTCTAAATACAAGAGCTAAAATAAGGGTCTTTAGAAATAACATTAATAGATACAGGCATTAACGTTTTCACCTTCAGATCTGAAACAACCGACTGGAAAAACCCCCAAATAAAGGCTGCAAGTCACCTCACATAGAATGGGGTCAGGAAATGAGGGAGGTGCCTTCAACGTGCTGCCACGCCTAGCCCAAATGGTTGTCGTGAGTCTGATCTAGAGCCCCTCTGATTGTCTTCCCCAAAATCCCCCAAAAAAACCTCAAAACCCTTCCTCTAAACCCTCTGGAAATATCTCTATAGCACGGTCCAGAAAGTGGCTCCAAAATGACAGACTAGGGTAGATCTCTCACTACCGAAGAATGCCCTGCTAGCTAGGGACAAGTCTCTCACCACTGAAGCTAGGGTCCCTGTGGGATTTGACTTCACAAGCTGTAGAAACGCAACGGCGGCAGTTGCACAAGAAGAGGTTAAAAGTGTGAGACAAAAAGTGTCTTTTCTCCCTTCCCCATCTCCTTATATACTTTTCATTGGAAAACAAGCCCCCATAACCCTAGGCACATTTTATTCCATGGAGGGGCCACTAACATAAAAGTAACTATAGTTACTTTTTTCCTTTTTGAGTCACCATGTCCAAAAGTGACCCCCAAACGCCAAACTAGGATATTAAAACCACGGGGCCCCTTCCCAAAAGCTTCCAGCGTCCACAGCCCCCCGAGTCTGACCAGGTTTTGGACCCGACTTGGCCCTTGGGCCATTTGGCATAGGAAAAAGGGGACATCATAGAAAGGGGACATTACACTAGACACCATTATTTTCCTGAACCTGTAAAACACACCTTAGTATATAATGTACCACAGAGTTAGATATTTATTTATGAAAAGTTGTTACTGTACTTTTTCATCAAATATATTTAAAGACAGATCATAACAGATTCAGATCTACATAAGCAAAAATATCAAATGCCAAATTTGAGCAATCTTCAGAAATCGCTAGCGATTCAAGGAATCACCCACGATTCTAGAGGGAATTGTCGGCGATGGGGAGAATCACTTGCGATTGGGTCTAAAAAAACCGGCTGAATCAATAAACGAATATAGTTTTAAATTTAAGTTTTTGGCTGGTAAATTGCCAGAAATAATGAAAATCACCGTTAATTAATGAAATCACCGTCGATCCCTATGATAAAATTGTGATAAAATATAGTTTTTATATTTGAACCCGGATTTCTAATTTTATACTATTTTGAAAAAAAATGGCTTCTAAACAGATCCTGAAGACCTCTATTCATAAATTCTAATAAACTATAGCCAAACATATAACTTTTAGACTAGGTTAAATATAATATATATATATATACCTGAAGACAAGCAAATTTACCCAGCCAATAAAATAAATTGGAAAATCATAATATTTTTTTTAGATGTCAGTAGATTTATAAAGGGGACAAGAGATTTCACTCGGCCAATGAAAAAGTTTTAAAAACGTATTTTTATGATTCTTATCTCCTTCATTTTAACCTATTATTAGTTATTAGATTTCCCTCGAAATAATTCAACCTGTACACACATGAAACTATAGAAACATAATGAAATATTTCATATAAATATTTAACCCTTACCTGGTCCTGGTAAATGGTTTTCACACACAGGCAAGAATCCAGAGCCTTTTTCACACATGCACACATATAAATCTTTTCAAAAAAAAAGGTTACAAAAGAAAAGAAGGAAGGGGCCCCCTTAATTTATATACACTTTTGGGTTGGTTGGAAAAACCCATAAAAAGATTAAATAGATTAAATACCTTAACTTTAGATTTAACCTATTTAATTTAGCCGATTGGTTACCATGTTAGAAATTAGAGGATTCATAATTGTGGATTTAATTAATTTATATAATAAATTAACATGAACATTACATCACATAAACTATATGTAAATAAATAAAATATTACTTACTCAACACAAATAACACAGATAACACCATATGTATAGTGGAAAACCCCAATAGCGTAAAAACCACTTGAAATAACCTTTTATTATCAGAGAACCAAAGTCACATCCAGTATTTTCCACCTCCTCCTTTAAAGCCTAATCACAAGGGTAAACTTGTTTTACCTTTGATATATTTCACAAATATATCAAATGAGGACCTTAAAGTTCTATTTATACAAGGTGATCGAGTATGTCTCCCGACCAACCTTTTAAACCTAAAAAGGTTGACACATACACCTAGGTTTATAATATTTAATATTAGAAATATAATCACTTCATGAAATTAAATATTTAACCTAAAGTATATACCTAGGTTAGCATATTTAATAATAGAAATATAAATATTTCATATTATTAAATATTAACATATATAATGGTGATGAACCCATATTAATTAAGGGGTGGTCATCCCACTTAATCATTATATTCCAACATTAGTTTCATTACCCTTTTCGATCTCCATTCAAAAAAATTGAACGAAGTAAGAAAATGAATTGAAAGTGCATCTATCGCGAAGAGAGAGAAAGTAGGAGTGTAGAAAGAAATACAAAGAAACACAACCACCCAAGACAATACTATCACCACCTGATTTTGACATTTTATAGTTTAGTGTGTTGGTTACAATCAGGTGTGAGTGTGTGTCGTGGAATAGTTGGTCACTCACCTTGCAATTAGCGTAATAACGCACAAGTATGGATACCACAATCAAGTTCCAGCAATCACAACAGTTCGTCATCGTAAGCATGCAAAAATGAGCTAAAAGCAAGGGTAGGGGCAAAAACAAGTTCTGTTGTGAGGAAAAGTGTCTCACGTTATAATATAAACCCCCTTGTTGCAAGACCATGACAGACATGCTCACTAGTCAGCAAGCAAGAATAAGAGTGATTACAATGCAAAAAATGGGCTTAAGACAGGTTTCAAGGACCTCTAAGACGTTGAAAAAGTTCCCTAAAGGCAAAAAATTCTAAGAATGGCGGTACACTCTAGCAAAAGTTAGTAACAAAAAATCGCCAATAACGCTTAAAAACGTACTTTTAGAATTTCCAGTTATAGTAAGTTTAAATATTTAAAAGGGCAAGAAAAGTGCGATTAAACATTAAAAAGGATAAATTAAAACCACTAATTAATTAATATTAAAGAGATAATTAAAATATTAATTGACCTAATAATTAATTAAACTCCTTAAATTAATTAATAAACATTAGATCCTATTTAGAAACAAAACCTAACTAAGATAAGACTCCTTTTAGTTAAATGTTACCGTATAAATTATCACCTCCTATAAGATTAGATCTTATTAACCCACCTTATAAACAATGCCACCTTATATAAAAAACTGAACCTTTTAAATAAACACACCACTTTTTAAAATTAATTAAATAATGTTTATTAAAACAAAACAGAGGGAAAATGTTTGAAGTAGGGCTCGGTCAAAGGACATGGCGAGGTGCTCGGTCAACCGAGATAGGCGGGAAGATGGTTGGCTCGAGGATCAAGGGGTTCGAGGAGCGAGTCGTGTGAGAATGTGGGTTGAGTGACTCGATTGACAAGCTGACCATAATGGGGAAGATAAGCTCAACCAATGCAATGCAACTCGAGATGAGGATGGAAACACAACAAACGAACGAGTCGTGGGCTTGGGCAACCAGAGAGGTAACGATAGGGAGGAGGCTCAGACTGGGTCACATGGTGAGTGAACGTGCATGCTGGAGTAGGTTTAGAATGGCACAACAGGTAGGGAGGAGTAGCAACAACTCGCTAATCATGGTGGTTGAAACAGAGTGAGCAGGAGTAATATAGTGCAGGGGCCAAGGTGACACCAAAGCAGGGGAAACGAGTCACAGGAAGAGAAACTGAGTTCTCCTAAACCAAAGTAGATAAAAGGAATAGTGACGCAACACAAAGCAACAAAAGCGTGTAAAATGACCCAAGATAAATGTATCAAAGACATCAGACTTACGCTTAATGCAATATACCCATACCTTCCTTGTGGCATCATCTATGAATGTGACATAGTACAGAGAACCACCATGAGATGCAACATGGGCCAGCCTCCACACATCTATATGAACTAGCTCCAACTTTTGCTCTTTCTTGGTATTCCTTGCCTTGAGAAATCTAACTCTTTTATGTTTCCCAAAAATGCAATGCTCACAAAACTCTAATTCCAATTGCTTCAAACATGAAAGCTTACCTTTTTCCTGTAGAATTTTCATGCCCTTCTCACTCATATGTCCCAATCTACTGTGCCACATGTTGGCATCCTCATCTGAAGTAGACAATATGGTAAAGAATTAGATATACAAGTAGATAAATAAAGAGTGCCTACTTTCTTACCCCGTGCCACTACCAGGGCACCCTTGGAAACCTTCCAAGCATCTGAAGTGAATGTGACTATGTAACCTTCACCACCCAACTGTCCTGCAGAGATGAGATTTCCCTTGAGACTAGCTACATGCCTCACGTCTCTCAATATCCATGTAGTTATGCTCTATAATTTCAGGTGTACATTACCCTTCCCGACAATGTTGCACGGCTCATCATCGCCTAAATAAACCTGTCTGAAATTTCCCTATACATACTCTTTAAAATAGCCCTTATCAGGGTTGCATAGAAAGAGGTACCTAAATCTATTACCCAAGATTTTACTCTAGTATCAAGAGAAAGTATAAGAGCATCCTAAACAATATTACCTGTTGGATTTTCCTTTTTAATACCTTCAGACTGCTTTTCTTTGTTTCCTTTGAACCAACAATCATTTTTATCATGTCCTCTCTTTCCACAGTTCCAACAAGTAATGCCTCTACTCCTAGATTTGGATCTTCCCATATTCGATTTAGATCTCCCACGAGACTTACTCTTTGATTTCTCCTTGCTCCTCTCTCTACTGTCCATATTCAACACATTTCTAGAAGAAGAATTTTCCCCTGTACTTTTCCTGCACATTTCCTCATTTAAAGTGACTTTTACTACATCTTAAAATTTAAAAGAAGTAGATGATGTATTACTAACTACCATTGCTAAGTTGTCATAACTTTCTGGCAAAGAACATAAAAATAATAATGCTCTAACCTCCTCATGAAATGGGATATTAACTAAATCCAATTGATTTACAATAGTGTGGAAATCATTAAGATGGTTAGATACAGATCTACCTTCTTGCATTTGTAGATTAAACATTCTTTTCATCAGATACACTTTATTATATGTACTAGGTGTTTCATATAAATTAGCTAGGGTTTTCATCAACTCTACCATACTCTTCTCCTGTGAGATATTTGAAGCTACAGATGATGCCAGACTCAATTGAATCACACCGACAGCCTTCCTGTCCAAAACCTTCCACTCCTCATCAAACAAGCATGAGGGTTTCACTTCTTCACCTCCCAACAGTAGGTATAGATCCTTTTGATACAGGTAATCTTCCACCTGTATTTTCCATAGCTGGTAATTTCGTCCGTCAAACTTCTCAACTCTAAACTTACTCTCCTCTGCAATTACTGCTTCTCTCACTCAAACATAAATCCCTCTGTGAGTATACTACCAACAAATAAATCTCAAACGTGCTCTAATGCTAGTTGTTAGGATTATACCAGTTGTACAGATAAACAAGCATGTAATGAATAATGTGAAAAACATAATATAGAAATGAATGCAATAAAACAGAGACACAAATTTAACGTGGTTCACCCAAAATGGGCTACGTCCACCAAAAACAGCCAATCCTTTTATTCATTCCAGTAAAACTCTCTCACAGTGCCTCCACTGATACAATGTGCCTCATACATTATGACCCTTTAAAGATATCAGGGTTTTTATCATTTCGGGGAAACATAGAAAACCACCCGTTAGATCTGTGACCTAATAAGGAACGGTCCAGATTTCAAAATGCATAAATACATATAAAATGTGGCTTACAGGAGCACTATGCCCGAACTCCCGTCGCTATCAGGTTCCACAACTAACAAATAGACTGTAACAGGAATATTGAGACTAATGTATGAGAGGAAACAC
Organism: Taxus chinensis; assembly: GCA_019776745.2. Lineage (NCBI taxonomy): Eukaryota > Viridiplantae > Streptophyta > Pinopsida > Cupressales > Taxaceae > Taxus > Taxus chinensis. The sequence goes on from CM034146.1 coordinate 186,785,190, forward strand.
ATGAGTAAAATACCCAGTGTGACCTCAGGCAAGGATATTTTTTTGTAAATATGTCTTGGGTGGTAGCCTCAACTTAAAGTATACCAAAGAACTTGAATCAAAACATAAATCCAAGCAGGAGGGATATAAAGACCTAGAGAAATTAATTCCTCTATTGGAGGATAATGTCAAGAGAAAACATGATATAATGAAATGTCTTCAAGTGGAAAATGAGAACTTAAAACTCTCTATCCACCAAGTTGAGATTAAAGAGCAAAAATGTAAAGACTCTATTTGGAAGGAGTTTTTAATGGAGGTGGATGAACTCAATGTCAAGATTGGGATCATGGATGGAGATAAAAAAGGTAAGGAGGAGATCCAAAATTTGCCACAAATTAACATATACGTGATCAAGAATAACACCATGAGTATTTTCATGCTAAGGGGTGCTCTGAAAACCTCTACAAAGATTAAGGAGCCTAAAAACAAAATGGAAAAAAAGATGTTTTAGGGGAAAGGATATGAGGATAGAAGGATAAGGGGAGGATTAAGGATTACCTAGCTTTCTTATACAATGAATGGGAGGCCATATTGAGGGATTTTGAAAGCTAATTTGGATGGTTGTATGTTTGCTAACTATCAGCAAAATTTTAGTTTTTTTGGTTCTAAATTGTTTCACTTCTTTTTGTCTCTCAAGGTGTTGAATTGTTATATCCTAGCATGTTAATGTAAAAGGGATAGGCCCCTTCCAATTCCCTATATTTAACCTTATAAAAAAACATTGTGACAATGAAGAGAAAGATTAAATTGGAATGAATACCATGTAGGAATAGAATGACATAGGTATCGAAGTAAGATATAATAAACTATAGATCCAAGGGATAATAAACATATTGTGATGGTGCATGATAAGTGTCAATTCAAATGATAGTCTTGTAGTAATGAAGCAAAATGTGTTAATTTAGATAATAATTGTTTAACAATATAAGCGTCACTTCAAATAATGATCATATAGAAAATATAATGGCTTGAGATTTTAGACGCATGGTTGTAATGATCCAATGCTAAGCAGAAAGTGAATATAGGAAAAAAATCATTTTTTTGTAATAATCATGTCAAATCAAGGTGTAACACCTATATGATAAAGATCATAATGTGAATTATGGAGATGACATAATCGACATGTGATTAATTCCTTACAACTAAGGGATCAAAGCCTACAAGGTAAGAATGATGATGCCATGTATACTGTGATTCCTTAGGTATTAGAAAATGGAATAAATGTGTGCAATAGTTTCTTTGTAGGATTATTGTAAATGTTAATATAGGAGTAGTTTCAACTAATGAGTTGTAAACATGAGAGAAATTTAATATTCCCCCAATGATTTAGGGACAAGTATTTTTTAGATATATGTGGTCATTAGTTAGTATAATATCAATTAAGAGGCCATAAACAGGGTGCACTAGAATTTTTGTGTGGAAGCACATGCATTGTTGACAATACACAAGATCGATAGATAATGAACCTAATGCCACTGACAATGAAAAATGGATTAGGATAACTGTACGTACCCAAAATTGTAAGGTACTGTACTACGGAATGGTGTAATAAGTGCCCCGATGATGATACAGGTCCCTTCGCAAGGTGTTCGGGATCCAGAGAAGCTTTACGGATATGCGTTAACATCCCGCATGCCCCGCTTAGCCCCCGCGTGCTTTGTTTTCCCTATTTTTCCTCTTTTCTTGGCTTTTTTTGTCTTCAGTGACGAAACCGCCGCCCGAAAGGGCGGCGGTCTCGTGACCGCCGCCCTACACAGGGCGGCGGTCCTGTGCGCGTTTTCCAGAACGTGCTTTTGACGGAACGCACGCAAAAATCAACGCTTTACCAGCTTTTCTTGCCGACTTGAGCATGCATTTATGTTTTTGGTCCCCTGGAATAGTGTTTTTCTTTTGTTTAATGTTTAGGAGTTTAGTTTAGATTTGATCTTTGCATGTTTGGATTCCTATAAATGCATGGTTTGTGCACATGCAAATGGCCCCTGATTTTAGTTCTGAATTTTGCTCCAAAGTTTGTTTTAAATTTCTTGTTGCAGTAGATTTAGTTTTCCTTTGCTTAGGATTCTTAGTTTTCTCATTGAGTGCTTTGGTTAGTTTTGTATTGTAGCTGGTAAGCCACATATCCAACTTGTGCAAGTGCAAACATCATTTGGGCCACCATTTTCACTCCAATTTTCATGTTTTCAGTACTATGGTCGTTTTAGTTTGCTTAGGATTGGTAGCATAGTTTGTTGCAGGTTTGTTTTAGCTTTATGTTACTGTTGGTAAGCCATAGATCCAACTTGTGCAGACAGCATTATTGTTTTGGAGTAGAATGGTCTAGGTAGCCATTAAAGTTGCAGGTTTTGCTCTTCATACAGGCTAGTCTCAGGTTCTGGACGCTCTTTGTTGCATGATTCGCAGTAGACCCCGCTAGGAATTGCATAGGCCAAGCTCTGTACTCTTGTGCTATCCCTCTCCTATCCGCATTCTATTCTGTCTGCATTTTGAAGGCTGTCCATTGATCCAAATACCTATTCCTGTTGATGTAAGCATTTCACGCTTTTCTGGATTCACGTGAGCACAAAGAACGAAGAGATCATACTGAGGGGACAAGAACACACACACCGTCAGATTCGCCACTGTTCTGCGAAATCCAGGTTCCATCTTTCAAAGTTTTAGTTAGAACTTATCAAATAAAGTAGTTAATCACTTTATTTCAATTATTTTCATTCTCGATATTGCCAGGGAGGTTGTGGGGATTGATAGTTTCTGAGAAACTATGATTCATTCCTCACTTCTGAGGTAGGATCGAGAATCTTGCAGATAGATTAGTTATTTCGTTATTTAGAATAGATATACAAAATCGCACAGACAAATAGCTACACTCGGCTATTTTGTTTGTTTTTACGTTGTTACTTTAGTTGTCAATTTTAAATATTTTAAATAGCTACTCTCTCATAAAATTGCCGGAAAATACAAAAAGAAACTATATATGCTAGAAGTGCATTTAGATTTTACTTTATTATAGTTTGTTTCATTACTGCTTTTGTATGACAATTACGGGACCTAGGGAGCCCAGGGAATACATTTTCGAGCCAATTGTGCCTCAGCCCAATACCGTAGTAGCAATAACTGACATTGACCAAAACCTTAGGATACAAGTCTTCCAAACAACAACAGACTTCCAACAGATCAGGATACAGTTGAGAGGGTTAAACATCGAAGACGACCAAGTGCATCTATTTTGGTCAAATCAGCCAAATTACAGATTACCCTAGAAAATACCCATATGACTGTAGAAGGGCTCGAAAGAGAACAAATATTCGGGTGTGATCCTTTAGTTCCACAGCCAGACGTTGGAGACACCCTAGTAGATATAGATACCAGCTTAAGAATCCAAGTTGCGAGAATGCCTGTAAGGTATTCTGAGAAGATAGCACAGCTGTTGGTTCTAAACATAGAAGCTGAAAAAGCTTACAACTATTGGATACTAGGGATCAGAACTTGATCTCCCGTATGACCATCACGGGACCGCAACAACCAAGAGTCTATGGTTGTGATCCGCAGGTCCCACAGCCTAACGAATCCATAAGAGAATTAGACATAGACACTGGCCTACGTAAATTAGTATTTCAGTCTACTCCGATTCCACCTCTCATCATTCAACAGTTATCCCTACTAAATACAATAGCTAACGAAGCTAGAGAATTTTGGATTAGGCCAGAGAATCGTCCATAGAATCGACCATATTTACCATATGACCCTATCAGGAGAAATACACGAAACCATCCCGGGTCACTTTCCACGCATCCCACAACCCATAGATCGAATCACGCCAGAGCTCGATATTGATTGGAGCCTTCGAGCAGTCATCCTCGCTGATCGATCTATCACACCAGTCCAAGTTAGAAGGGCCTTCTTTGCCTTAGATTCGTAAATACCATTAGTGCGTGTTGAAGACATTAGACTGCCTAACTAGCTTGTCTGCATATTCTACCCCCACCGGCTGTCTCGGCACGACCTCGGGAGGTCGGGTACGTGGAAGAGTCACTTGTTGATTCTCACGCTCGCCTGTTGCTTTTCCAACGTACAATAACTCAAGTTATTTTCATTTCAATGGTTTGATTAATAACTTTAGGTGTAAACACTAATTTGGTTGAAATGTCATTTTCAATATAAATAGGGTGAATCTATAACTTTAGAAATTCATTTCTCTTGTAGTGAATTTGAGATTGGAGCTATGATTAGAAAAAAAACTATTGTGATGACATGTTTCTTCTTCCTATTTGACCCAATCTCGCGAGCACCTAAGCAATGGTGAGCTACCACATCTACCTTTCAAAATATTTTATGTATTTTTCAAATATTTAGTTTAGTTTGGATATGATGTAAAAGTGGTAAACGAGTAAAAAATGGGTCAGGCAAAGTCATCCGCCTCCCAATGGTTTAATCCAACTCTTGACTATTTTGACTTTGCTTTTGATGGTTTCATCTGTTGCACCCATCCCTCATGGGTAGTTTTATATTATTTAAAAGCATTTGATATCGGTGCTTAATGTTTGTGTTTTAGATTCATTTTATCATATTTTTACTAATGTTCAAAAATATAATACTTTGTTTATGTGTCAATTTTATAGGCATGAATGCATTCGAGAGAGTTTTTGGGTGTTTGTTATTTGTAGACCATGTTAACCTTGGGTGTTGACATGGTTGATTAGGTTGTTATTGATAGAATTAGATTGGAGACTATAGAAACTTAATTTGGACCGTGCAATTTTAATACTAAAATTACACTAATTGTCTTCTCTACCTTCATTTCATTAGAATTAGTGATTTTATGCTAATTGGCTAACATTCCCCTTTGTCTTAGTCAATTAACAACACTTTGTTAATTAACTATCCTTGCCCCTTATTAATTTAATCCCCTATTAATCAATCTCATTTTTAATCAATAAACCCTCTTATCGGTTAAATCCCCCTCTCAAACCCTTCACATTCTACTAATTTCCCTCCAAATAATCTCCAAATGGATTTTATAAGCTTAACTTGGCATTTTAATTTTGAATAATTAAACCTTCCCAAACTCCCATGAGTTGCGAATCTCTAATTAATCTCTTCTAATCATACTTGTCCCTTTCTAATTCTACATTCACTTTATTTCACATTCACTAGGTTGCAAGCTTCTCCCAAAATGGAAAGTTATATAAGAAGCCTAGTACACCATGTCATACCTTACACCATGTCTTTAACAAACATTATACTTGAGAATAGCATTTCATGTTATTGGATGGCTTGTTAAAACCCCCCTTTCTACTTGTTAAAGAGTAGTAAGAGAAGAATTCAAATGGCAATTAAGCCATACTTGATGAGATCTCTTCCTCTTTGCTTGAGAAATCCTCGATCATGCGTGGTCTACATTCATCTCACTAAGGAAATGCCTACATCCAAAGCACATAAAAAGATCAAAAGGAGGTTTTCACTTAGTATAGATTCATATTTTGTGGTTCAACTTAGCTTCCGTTTCTACTTTATCATGATGTATTTGCTTGAATTTAACTAATTTAGGATCCGCTTAGTTTTAGGTTCATTTAATTAACTTAGTTTAAGTTTATCATGCATACATATGACACGTCCGGTGGTAAAATCTTGAAAAATCCTAAACACATTGTCAAAAATCTAGAAATCTCAAAAACATTCACAAAATCTCAAAAACCCAAAAATGGTGAAAAAATCAAAAACACTAAATATTGGAAACTATTTTACAAAACATCTTATTTCAGTGCATTCTAGTTCTAGCGCACAACATGTAGATCATCTTGTGATCTTATTTCATCAACAAAGCTTTTTTGCTTGGTATGTTTATCTTCCTGGCATATATCATTGCTTGGGGCAATTTCATAGTGCATGATTGCTTTTATTGGGACTTCTATGTCCTCCATCCAATCCCTTGCATGTATCCTTGCTTGGTGCACACGTTTAACCCTTGTCATATAACTCAAACATTTTGGTACTAAAGTTGGATAACAAAAACATTGGTATAATTGTCTTAAACATTGCTTGTTTTAGTGTATTTGATAATGCTTGTTTGTTTATTTTTTTCTTGTTCATTTACTTTCTCGTATTGCATTGCTTATATATTTTTCTTTGAGTTTATATATTTTTCTTTGAGTTCATTTACGCACCATCCGGGATCAAAAGTACCTTTTTTTGGTATGCTTACATCAAAGAAAAAGGTACTTTTGATCCCGGATGGTGCGTAAGTTACACTACGATCTTTCCATCCATCATCTATCTTTTTTTCCCATTCTACCTAACATTTCTTCTCACAACAACATATTTCTTCCCCCTACCTCCCTCCCTTGTATAATATTCATCGTGCAAGGGCTCTTACAAATCAATCAAATTGAACAATGTCTAGCCAAACCAAGTTTGAATCTTGGTCGCCACGATGAGCTTTTTAGCCACCATGGTCATTCTCCTCTTATTTTTGAGCATCAATCAATCTCTTCTATCACCCCATCGACACTCGAGGGGGCACCATCCATCCTGTTAATTTTTATTCTACCCATATAAAATAAAATTTTCTATTATCTTTGAAGTGGCGTCGTTTACACTACACCACATCAAGAGGGGAAAATGTAGACACCTGATTTTGACCGCATAATTTTAATACTAAAATTTCACTAATTGTATTATCTACCATCATTTCATTATAATTAGTTATTTTCTGCTAATTAGCTAACATTCCCCTCCGTCTCGGTCAATTAACAACACTTCGTTAATTAACTAGCCTCATCCCTCATCCTGGATGATAATTAACGTCGCTTCATTACTTAAAATCCCCTTTTAATTAAATAATTACAATTTATTAGTTAATTCATATTTCAATCTCGTATTTAATCAATAAACCCTCTTATGGTTAAATTCCCCTCTCAAACCCTTTAAATTCTACTAATTTCACTCCAAATCATCTCCAAATAGCTTATATAAGCTTAACTTGGCCTATTAATTAATCCTAATTGATTAATTAAACCTTCCCAAACTCCCATGAGTTGCTAATGTCTAATTAATCTCTTCTAATCATACTTATCCCTTTCTAATTCTATATTAACTTTATCCCACATTCACTAGGTTTCAAGCTTCTCCTAAAATGAAAAGCTATCTAAGAAGCCTAGTATACCATGTCATACCTTACACCATGTCCTTGACAAACATTATACTTAAGAAGAGCATTTCATGTTATTGGAAGGCTTGTTAAATCCCCCTTTTCTACTTGTTAAAGACTAGTAAGAGAAGAATCAAAATGGCACTTAAGCCATACTTGATGAGATCTCTTCCTCTTTGCTTGAGAAATCCTTGATTGTGCATGGTCTACGTTCTACTTACTAAGGAAATAACTATATCCAAAGTACATCAAAAGATCAAAAGGAGGTTTGCGCTTAGTATAGATTCATATTTTGTTGTTTAACTTAGCTTCTTTTTCTACTTTATCATGATGTGTTTGCTTGTATTTGCTTGAATTTAACTAATTTAGGATATACTTGATGTTAGGTTCATTTAATTAGCTTAGCTTAAGTTTAACATGCATACAAAGACCATTACCTAGCTTTAGAATATTCCACAAGATGTGTATTTACTTACTAATTTTTGTGAGCATTCAGATTCTGACACTTGGACATTATGGATACTAAGTAGTGAAGCGACCATTACTTTGGAGGATGTGTGGCACATTCTGTGTTTACCCATTATCGGTCTCCATATTACTATTAGCGGTGATATTGACTATGGGGCAAGTAATATGTATTTTACACATGCGCGCGTGCGTTGATATCATCGATAGGCATGATAAGAGTATTCAATATTATTGGGGGATATTTTTCAATCAGGAGTTCCAAAGTTACAAAAATTATTTTGTGTGTTACTTGGTACATTTATAGTTGTTTTTACTAGCAGTTTTTCCATCTCTTATAAAATGTGATCTATCATACAAGAGATTGAGGAGGGGAGTACATACTTCTCATGGGGGTATACCATGTCAAATCAAATTTATAGAGACATACACATGTTTTGTAGAGAGGATAATGGAGGTGGCCTCAAAGTGGTGACTTATTAATATATAGGACTACAGCACATCATGGTATTATAAATAATGGTGCCTAGTGTGGAGTAGACATATGATCAATTTCATATAGAGTATTGAGTAGGTTCCCTATAGGTGATTGAATAGAGTACTACTATGTAGTGTAGAATGTTTTTTGATTTGTTGGATCATAAATATATGCTATATAGAACGTGTATAGGTTATGGGGGTTATGATGGGGGTTATATTTAGTCGTGGTATCTACATGCTTGGAGATGGATATGAGATAATATCCCAAAGATCATGAAGTTATTTAAGTATAAGTGAGTGAACTAGAATTTTAATGCGATATATGATGTTCCCCTAACACTAGTGGCATAGAAGAGGACTCATAGGTGTGTGTAAAACCAAAAGAGAGGACAACTCATATTACCACAAAAATGATTGATATTGATGATGAGGAGAGAGATGAAGAGATGGACATCCTAGATGCGGGCGATGTAGGATACATCGTGAAATACACACAGTTGTGTGCTAAAAGTTGATGGGATCCATTATTCACTTTGGAGATAGGAACACATGGTCATCCTCCCAATGTAGATGCACTCGTGGGTTGGATATTTCAATCATCGTCGATCCTATTGAGACTAATATATGTATGTATGTGTAGTAATTTACTATTAGGATATTTCACTTTCTTATTAATGTTTAGATATATTTGAATAAGTGTTAACTTGTGATGATATTCTTGCACAAATTTACTCAATTATAGACATTGATGATTGAGGAGTTATTATGGAGGCTCACCTACCATGCCCCTGATATGTAGAAGGGTGGGTGGTTGGAGAGAGTGGCGAAGAAGGTCAAGTGGTTTTCCTCCTTGTTTGATGTAACAATATGGGTGAATGTGGCCTATGTTTATGATTCCTTCTATAAATATGAGGTTGATAATGAATTATTGTGGTTATGTATTTAGCTAGTAGATTAGAGAGGCCTCCACTTCCATCACGTGATGATGTACTAGTTATTGGTTTATTTGATTAAATAATGCATCTCCAATAAGAAAATGCTTATATACAAGCCTGTTTTGTCATATTTAAAAAGAGATATAGGTAGAGTCAGGCACAATCATGTTCTCACGTTGAGTTGCTTTGATTGATATCACAATAGATAAGAACTTGGATTTGGGGCCATTAGATGAGCATGGGACTTAGTGGTAGATACATTCCCATTTTGTACTGGATTGTCATATATAAATTCTCAATTATTGATATATGATACATTTATTCATGTTATTTTAAATCACTTCACATATGTTATTAATATTTTGCATTTAATTCTTGCTATGGATGGTATGATTGATGTGTGATGAAAAAATATTTTTAGTTGTTAGTTTTGCCTTTAGTTTCTCTAATTCGTAATTGTTATGTGATGATTAGTAACTGAGAGTTGTTGATGATTAATTAATTATATATTTAGAATTGATTCATAATATATTTTTACCTTTTACATAGTTAAATTGTTTTGATATTATATTTGACTAATCCAATGATACATGTAAATATTGAATCATCACATATGACGATAAAACATGTATAGTTTCTATTTATGGTTACTTCTAGCTCATACACTAGTAGATACGCTAGATATGCATAATTACTTTGATATGCTTTGATATATTGGTAGATCGCCATATAAATGACCTCTTGTGGTCTCTATCTTATTTGGTACTTGATATGCTTGTGTAGTGTTCGATTCATATGACACCATGCATAATTCTTGATTATGTGAAATATACAGTTACTTCTCTTTACTATGTGTGTAATTGTAACATTCCCATTTTAAAGCTTTAGAAACAAGGGATTTTTTTTTTGAATAACGTTATATGTTCTAAATTATCATAATTTAGAACACGTGTTTCAAGTTTTTAAATAATGTTCTTTGTTCTAAATGATCATGATTTAGAACACACATTCCATGCCAATAAATCTCATAACAAATAACCATATGTAGTTGTAATGAATCGATGAAATTCCGATCTCTCATTTCATGTCTCGAAGTTTCATTGATCTCTCATTTCATGACTCATTTTTTAACTGATCCTTTATGTTAACTCAATGTATTGTATACTAAGTATACTTGGTTCTTTTACCATTTTTGGGGTATTGAAGTGTTCCATTTAAGAGGCCTATATGAATATTTTTTACCAATATTCATTTGAAATATTGCTTCTTAAACTAGGTGATATAGGACAATGCAACCAACAACTTGCGATACTTTGGCCAAAGATTTTCACATGCTTTTCATGATCATATTCCTAGATGACATACTCTTCAATGGAATACTTCCTTCACCCCCACTTCATCTGTTATCTAGAATGGTCTTAACTGACTCCTATCAATCCTATTGTCCAAGGCTTTACCATAACCCAGATTAGCAACAAAGATGGGTATAGAGGACCACTCACAGTGATTATGGGTACATAGACATACTCAATCGATATAGGTCAATTGCGTGTGTCTAGTTACCTTTAGTCATCAGGGAGTCCTTACCTATACAAAATCATGTTCCTAAAATGACCTAGAGTGTTACCAATTCAAGTCCAAGTTTATGTAAACCTAGATGATGTTATTAGAAAGGGTATTGCAACATGTCAGCTGCAACATTGTGTCCTCATGAAATCCCATCTTCACGATGACACATTATTGCAGTTGGCATGTACAAACATCCTACGGAACCACCTCATTTAGAAGTACATATCTAGATAAGAAGTTAAATACTTTCTTATCCTTTTTAATTTAAGATTTAGTTTCAACAACTCTGGTGATTTTCTAACCTCTTCGATCATTATGGTTGCTAACCATCAATGACTTATAATTTTCATGTAAATTAATCTACAACCAATCCTTCTACCTGAAGGATTATATGTCATTCCTTGATTTCTTAATTTAAGTTCAAGATTGCAGTCCAAATCAAATTAACACAGTAAGAATTAACTTACTAACATTAACCAAGTTTATTCATGACTGAATTTGAATCCAGACTCCTTAATAATGGACTTCATTAAAATCAAGTCTATTACTTATACATATGTATTCATTTATTTTCAATTACCTTACCTCAGTTAAGGTTTTATAAGAAGAGGTATAATTTCTTCCTTCCAAATGTCCTTTGGGTATAATAGCTGAAAGAGTCCCAATGAAATATTCATCCCGAAGACTAGTTGTCTTCCCTTTAACATATACTAGTTAGGGTCCATTTCCAAATATTTTCTTATATAAGGGTCCATATGTATTTTACTCTTCTATTAATGTCAATTAATAATCCATATTGACCTAGTTGAATGTTCATTTATGTATGCCAACTTAGAAGTTGCATTTAAGAGGAGAATAGAGTATCAATACTCTTTTTCTCTATTTCATTTGAGTCCAACTGAAATAATCCAAAACATATATGTTTACAAGAGAATAAGAATAAGTTTACAATCCCCTTGCAGTAAGCCTAAAAGATAATGGCACATCAAAGATCAATAACACTCAATCCCTTTTCCACTTATCAAACAAAATACATATATTATAAATCTAAACATTTCTGACATCTTTCATGTCAATCAACATTGATAAGATTAAGTAAAATTTACAAATTTTCCCTTTTTCAATTACATCTGAAAGAGAATAATAATTCCTCATTAAAGATACAACCTTTAAGTAAACACAAGAATCATCATACAAGAACTTGTCTTCTTTTATCACTTACAGAATCCATCTGCAAGAATTGCTAGCACAGGTCAGTTCATCGAACTGAGCATGATAAGTAGTAAACATTAAAATGATGTGCTTTTGACTAACTATCTCATAGAAAGAACTCTGTTTTTATGAAACATTTAAGCAATTCAGATAGATATCACATAAGAAATAAGAATAGAAAAGGGAGATCACATGAACAATCCACATTACTTCAGGTAAGGATCATGATCAATCAACATTCTTAAGTCTATAATTTCATAAGAAAATCTACAACAGATAAGTAATATTACATCCCGATTTACTTATTTGTTTCATACTATAATTTCTATAATTCATTCTTGATTTAAACAGAGGTTCAAGAAGAATAATAACTCTAACAGTTCTCAGAAGAGAATTATTTTAAAGGAACAATTAATTACAATACTTATCTTTTAACATAATTCTCATTTAATATAAAAGTTCAAATTCATTTTACCTTTAAAGAATGGAATTTAGAATGAACCAATAACATCCTAAAACAAGAATGCCCATCTTTCCAAAACTTAATCCAATTTTCAATTCAATTTCAATTTATCAAATCAATAGGAATAAGAAATGTAGGTTTCCCGTCCAATTACCCATTTAGCCTCAATAGGGTTAGTAAAGATGAGAAAAAACAAACAGTTCAAAGGAAATCAACTTAATTCATCCTTTGATGTTTAACAAAGACAAAATTGGATTCAACAATTTAGAGAAGAGAAATAATAGTAAGAAAATCCTTTCACATTTCGAAGAAAAACAACGATGCATAGCCAACTGAAAAAGAGAAAGAAGATCCCCCAATAATCCATCCTATTAAAATGTTGAACACAATTGATGTTCCAATAAGACTGAACGAATCCTTACCTAATAGCATCCAAATTCAATAACCACTGCCATGCAAACAACAACGTTGAAATTGAATCAATATGAGAATAACAAATGAAACTAGCAAGACAGAGCCGAAGAGAGGGCTTCTTGTCAAAAAAAGAGAACAATCAATGCCACACAAAATTGATGCAAGTTTTTAAAGCAACAAAATCAACAATGAAATTATTTAATTCTTTCCAACATAAAAAAAATCAATAGAGAAGATTTCTCCTTTTCCAATCAAAGAGTGGGAAATAAAAACAATGAATTAGAATGTCCAATAGATATCTTGATTTATTTTCAAATACAATACATACAAATGAAATAACGAAAAAAATTATGCCTTTCCAGACCCATCTTCAAGTTACCCAGACCCCTTAATTTTTTTTTCATAGAAATCAAGGAGCAGTATACAAGTTGGGAAAAAGTTTCAAGCTCCGAACCAATGAAAGAGAAAAATAACCAAAATGACAAGACTCCAACCAAACACTTGAAGTCAAGTTCAACAGATAGGAGAAGACTATAATACCCCTTCCATAATTTACGACAACAGGACAACTACCAACTCTATCATCAAATCATTGAAGCGAAAGAATCATCCAGATCCAAAACAAGTAGGCTTTAACATTCACCCACCTTACAAGTATAAGCAAACCATATTAACATTATACAAGTTCAGACAAGTGCTACCATGCATAAAGAAATTTCAAAATCAAAGAACCAAAAATTGGGTTATCTCCCCTCATAGCAGTGACTCAAGCTTCTGCGCAGTCAACAGAGGTTCCAAAAATCAAAACGTATAAGATCTAAGTGAAGTAAATTATCTACTGTTACTATGAACAAGTTGAATCCACAAGAAAACAACAATCCAAACATCCATTTCATCATGATTTTAATAGCAATGATAAAATTTAGACCCACTTCCAGTTTCAACTAAAAACATCAATTTTCTTACCTTATCTTAGCAAGGGAAGATAACCTTGATCAAATCTTAAAACAATAATTGTTTTTTTTCATTAAACCATTTCAGTACAGGAGTTTAGAAGTCCACACAACTTAAGAAAAAATCTAGTTTCAAATAAGATAAACACCATTGACTCCCATATGCATAAATGAAATACCCATATTGAATCTTTTCCAAAAAAAAAACTCAAGCAGAAGATCACAACAAAATACACCAAAGCATTTCCACAAAAGCATTTTTTTCAATGAGAGCAGATTTCTTTTAATGAAGACATTTAATAAAAATTAGAACTATTTAATAAGAAGAGCCTATCATGCCTGATAAATTTTCTTGTTTATTTTGTTGAAGATCTCAAGACAAGATTATCAAGAGATCTATTCTTTCCAAAACAACATCAACAACCGAATCGCCCAACTGCCTCCATGTTTCCACAGGTTACGGAAATAGTCTTGGGGATGCTCAAGATCACAATAGATCAAATAACAGACTTACTGGTTTGAAGAACCAAAAGCAGATATAGAGCAAAAACCCAGAAAGGACCAGAATGACCAAATAACTTCCACCAATTCTATTTGCCCAACTTTCCTAGGCGGTTTCTTTTCACTAAGCCCGAATGCTCATTAAATGCATTAAATGAAAATTTCCTCTCTTTTCTTACATCATTTCCACTTCAAATTTGGCAAAGTTAATTTCAAAAACTAACATTTATTTTTAAATTTAGTAGAGATTCTAGCTAGGCATCCCACCTACTTTCCTTGCATCTGCCAAACTTGGTATATTAGGATGTAAGGACTGAGATTTGATTTTCATTAATACCTTAAAAACCATCACCACCAACCTTCTATTTTCCACGTAACCCATAGGTACCCTTTCATCTTAGTAATAGTTTAGGTCACCTTGGCATTAGTTAGGTTTCCATCTTAGTTCTTAGGTCTTTAAAATTTATCTTAGGTTAGTTCAAACCCCATAACTATATCACATACCATCTTAGGTTAGGTCATAACCCCTTAGGTTAGAATCCATATAGGGTAGGGCACTGCAACATAGTTTTAGGCGTCCACCGTAATGGTTTAGTAATAGGTCCTAGGTAAGTATTATTACCTTAGGTCAAAATCCAATAGGGCAAACATTACAATTTGGGTTAGATCCAAATAGCAACAAGCATTCTGACCAAGGTTAAGGCATTTGCCTTATTAGCCCCATAACAGATCCTCAATCTACTTACGATGTTCAGCATTATAAAACACTTATAAAGGAGGTCCATGTTCAACATTAACAACATGATGCTAGGTAAGGACACTTGTACCATATTCATGTAATCATAACCAAAATAAGACTCAGTTCTTCATTACCTTTTCATTTCCAGATGTCAGTTAACAAGATGGAAATAAAGAAGAACCGAAGTATACCTTGGATCAATTTAATTGATTCAAGGTGTGATGTTAACATATGGAAGATGTGAAAACAATGGTACAAATTTACAACTTATAATTCACAAAGTAGAATGGCTTCACTTCCAAGTAACAGAATTACAACAAGCATGAATTCTGAATAGTAATAACTTATCCATTGCAAACATGATTTTAAACATCAAAATAATACACCTTTCGAAGACAAATCACATGTCGACGTTTGCAATGTCAAAGGTGGAAGTCATCATAATAATAGTCATGACCAAGACGTTACAATAATTATATGCTAATTTTATAATAAAAGCATCTAGTGGGTGCATTAATTCATCCATTTTCATTGGTTCTGCTTACTCTATTTGCACATAATCTTAATGGGAAAAAACTTACTTAGATATGAGAGGTATGGCTTGCATTAATTGAATTTTATCAATTGTAATGGGAATCACTTGCTTTGTTTGCTTTTGTGCGATGGTGATTAGATGTGTTAATTTGTTACCATCTATGGATTGGTTGATGAGTTCTCTTCCATTAGAGTATGTTTCAAGAATGTGTTTGCTTTTATTATTGAGTGGAATTTCCTTTCCCTCTATTCATACTGGGGGGTATTTGAAATACTTCTTTGTATTGGCACATCACATAAATACCATTATTAGTGTGATTATGTATATGTGATTTGTGGTAACAATTCACCCCTACAATATAAGGATTTTATAACTACTTGTGATAAGGCTTGACTCCTTATCTTAAGGAGACATAAACGTGAATTTCATCATATACATATTAATATCTTCTTGGGGCTAACCATTTATCAATGCATTATAGATTCATGTGGTCAATGCTTCCTCTTGGAAAAGAAATCTCCTAAACCATAGATGATTCAAATATACCAAAGGTATATGAAATCTAAATACCATAATACATTTTTCTAATATATGGTTAGCTTGACTTCTTAATCCTTGAGGATATGACATAATGCATCAAATGATAGAAAGATTGCAAACATAATAGATTTTAATAAGGGGAAAAGTGATTTTTGTGTGAATAAATCTCAAATCTCATTATCCACAAGTGGATTGTTCATTTTAGTAAGCATCGTTTTGCATCACAACACAAGTATTGACAATATCATTAGAGCCTTTCTTGAGTTTTATAATTTGATCCTAGGAGATTATCTCACCAATATTGATCAAAAAGTGTGTTGAGAATTTATCAACTGATAGATTGAAGGCCCTGAGAAATTAAAAAGGTAAGTCATAGAACTATCGTAGGGCATAATATTAGAGACTTTGTGGGAATATCTTAGTAAGGATGGTATCATCATAGGCATAATTTATACATGTGGCATGGAGGGAGCTAGGATGTTGTTTTAAGTCTCCTTTACCTTCATAAATACAAAGCTTAGGAGTGACAAAACCCATAGAAAAATATTAGGAAGCCACCTTGGGTGCTAATAGATGGAATAAAGTGTGTTTCAAGGGACAAGAATTCCTAGACTTGCCTTGCTCTAATTACAACAACTTAACTTGCATATTATGAAAAATTTACATGAGGGAATGAGCATAAGATGAGACATATAGGGATCCACACATGTGCACAAGATGTGATGTGAAAGTAGTAAAGTAAGTGAAATAGAAAAGAATTTGTTCACTAACTAGAGCTATCAAATTAGAATGTTTGTAAATAGATATTGTTAGAATTGAAACCCTTTGAAGTTCCCTTTGGTGTGTAGGTGTTTGATAACACTTGATTTAAATTTAAGGTTCTCTTAACATGGCATGGTGTGTTTTTAACCTTGTTTCAAATGTTTCGCCTTGTATAGAGGTTGTTCCTAATGTCTACTTTTGCTTTAGGGAAGGTTTGGGTAAATTCCCATAAGACTTGATGGATATTTGCTAAAGGATCTTTTGACAATTCCATATGAGTAAATGAGTGTGTATAAATTGATTTTATACCTCTCTATGGGATATTACTTCACGGTAAGGTTGATTAGGAGGGGAAATAAGATGAACATTAAAAATATGACCACTTGCCCTTGAAGGAAAAAAGTGTAAGAAATGACATAACCATGTGGAAGCATTATCCAGATCTAGACATTAGTGTTTAAGGATGGAGAATAAGACGAGTGGAGATATGGAGAAATTTGAAAAAAGATGTAGGATGCTTATGTTCAATAAGACCAGTCATGTATGTGTCTAAGCAAAAGACTAAGAGAATAAGAAGTATGCGTAAGCCTTAGGATGGAGTAAGATAGTGCATTTAATGTTTGCTTTGTTAGTGCAGGTTTTTTATTCCATTACGTGGTCTTTCCTACACATGTATTTAACTTGCTTATGTGTCATTGAGATAGATAGGAATTACACTTCTCCACCTTTTTAGGTGTTGATTAACCTTCCCTACTTCCTATTTATACAGCTCTTGTAAAACTATTTTCTTAATCATTCTGAAATACAAACTATCTTTTAGATCATGTTTGGTTACTCTCTTGCAACATTACTCTCTTTGTGCATTCAAATTTAATTAGTATTCGACATTGGCCAACATTATCACGTGGTATTAGAGTTTATGTTGGTAATCAAATGCCATTTCTTTGTTGTATTATGGAATCTTGAGTTATTTCAAGCTTGTTATTGTAAATCATTTGATCTTTGACCATGCTCTTCTCTTGCATCTTTGGATGATCTGGAGAATTAGAAAGGAGTGAAGGAAATAGGTGGTTTTCCATGACAATCTTCATTATGTAAATTCTTTGGAGAAATAGACTGCACCATCGAGTCTATATTTTTCCAAAACCTTCGGATTGATAATAAACTTGAGTATACTTTGAAGCAAGCCAAATATGGTATTTTTTAGGTTTTTGTGGCAATCTCTAGGGCTATTTGGTGGCATTCCGTATCACGTCAAAGTTTGAGTTTTTTGAGGTTTTCTAGCAAATAAGTGCGTGTTTTTTAGTTTTTTAGATGTGGTGTACACATTCATAGGCAGTGGAAATTTTAGTGGTGAATCTTCGTTACTTCATGAATATTTGGATTTTTGATATTTGGATTTAGCTAATTTTGAGGTGTTAGGTCGCTCTCTATTTCATTTAAATTTTATGGGTATAAGTTAGTTTTTTGGGTTGACTCACCTAACATTTACAGTAATAAACAAATTTTTATATCTAAAATGCCTTTATCGTGTGCACAAAAGAGAAATTTACTACCAGCCGACAACATTATACTACTGATCGACAACAATATGCTACCGTTCGGTAGCATAATGTTGTCGACCGCTAGCATAATGATATCGGTCGGTAACATAATGCATAATATTGTCGGCCGCTAGCATTATGCTATAGGTCAAAAAAAATTCCTTTCAATTCGTGGCATTCACCAAAATTTCGAAATTCATTTCTAAACATTCGCCAAGTAATATCTACAATTTTTTAGGGGGTCTTAAAATTTACCCTATTTATTGGAGAGACTAGTCATTATACCTACCCAAGTGTGACTACTAGAAATTATAATTTTCTTGACAGTCGTACCCAACTTGTTATTGTACGTTGTATCTAACATGAGCTAAGTCTGGTTCATGCACTTGGTATGGTCTACTTGTGGTTGTACCTTTAGTTTGGATGTAATTGTTTTTTTTTAATTTAGTTATGGTTGTTAGTTACACCCATGTGATTGATCTTTTGGTGGGTGTTGGACCTTTTATTGGGAACAATAAGTATTCTTGTGTATTGCACCTGGTTGATTCAATCAACTACTCAAATGTACTTGCATGGTGGAATTGTTCATACTTTTTTGCAAGATCCACTTGTGGACCCTACGTGGAGGTCAAGGCAATGACTGTACGTGTGCAGTAGTAGTTGTGGAAAGTAGTTTAAGGTGACACCATACTATAAGTAGGCATTGTGCGGAGAGTGAGACACCAATTGAACGTGGGCATAATCGCTACACAGAGTTGGAGGTGATAAAACTATTCATAGCCATGACTATTAAGACAAATGCCCTAACCCTAGGTACATTGATAAACAAGGGCGATAAACTATCAGAAAACTTGATAAGAAAGTGTGCAACTCCCCCCAAAGTTGACATCATATTATACACAAGGTTGGGAATTAGGAGAAGACCACCCCATCACTTTTACTAGCCTTAGTCCGTGGTCACATGGTATTTATCCTTGGTCACAAATAGCCCATGTGGGCTTAACTCAAGAGGTGTGAAGTTATTTCTAGGGTGTAGGAGTAAGTGTTGAAAAACGAGAGGAAAAGTAGTTCTCTCAAGCCTAAATAAGCAAGTGATAAATGGAGTCATCACAACGAACTTGTAAGAGCCATCAATTTCTGCTGGCAACTCCTTTTTAGACACCATTTTATTTTAAAGTGTGTATTTTTTGAGATCTTCACAATGATACTACTCTAATTTCATTATTCAAAATATACGAGACACTTTTACGCCTTGAAAACTTGTATTCTTAATAAATTATAAAGTGTCATATCTTGGGGTAATGTAGTAATGAACTAAGATAAAGTTCTATTTTGGAGGTTTCATAATGGGTTTTGGTATTAAATTACATCATTCTATTGTCCAGCTAAACTCAAAAAACTATTCATCTTTGAAACAAGGGATGTAAGATCACTACATATAACATGATAAAATTCCCTCTCCTTGGACTCATTCTTGAGCCTAATGACTATGAATGTAAGATTGAGTGGTTGAACAAAAATGACACGGTCTATGGACTAATATGTCTCACAATTGTTGAGGATGTTCAACATCAACTTACATCTACTGATTGAAATTTCAATGCTTGGTAAGTCATTTGGAACTTGTATGGAGACCATGATTCTCCATCTAAAAGTGACGCTTCCTCATAAAACCATTCATGTGTGGATGATATTGAGACTGGTACCAATCTTCCTCCCAATCCTGACACCCCATCTACATTTGAGGATAATTCTATTGTACATATTGATACTTTAGATTCCAGATTCACTTCTTTGAGAGATTCCAGTGGTTTTTTACTGTAAGATCATGAAATGCCTCCTCTACCTATTGTTATTTCTAAATTCAAAGTTGTTTCTTCGAGGGCTTTCAATGATTCTCTACAACAAGGTCCTTCATATTTATAGGATCTGCCTCATTAGGAGGTTTACTTGCCAAACATTTCATACCTATTTGTGGACTCTCAACCTTTAGACCTTGATGATGTTATTGAAGACATTTATCCTCTCTTTGATGATGACTCTGATAGAGTTAATTTTTCAACTCTGGATGTATTTTTCTACCACTACATACTTACATGGTGATACAACATGCAATTCTTGAACCCAATGATTCACCACCATAATCATTCATATTGACACCTTCTGTAAGAGTACTTGGTTCTTAGTTTAATTCTCATAACTGTGTTAGGAGATGTTTTGAGTCCTATTTGGTACCTAATTTGATTCATCATCACTTGTCATAGTTTAACATTAGTTTTGTTGAGCAACATCTAGAGATATTCTTCATTGCCTCTACCTTTGATCCATATAATTTTAGTGTAACATTGGGCATTTTTTATCGGGATGCAATCTTCACTGATTTTTTTACTGATAACAAGTTTTTTCATATGTGGGATCTATTAAGTTTTCACAAGGCTTCATCTTCTGTGGAACAGGCGAGTTCTCTCATCTTCTCTTCTTTCTCTCTATATTTCTTGGGGGTATTCTCTATGTTGTTATAGGGGGCTTATCTACTGAGAGAAATTTTATATGTTCCTCTCTTTTCTCTCATTTGGGGAGGAATTTTTCCTATGGGTTTTCTCCTTTTCTAGATGGGGGTTACACTTCTCCACCTTTTAGGTGGTAGTTACACTTCCCCGCTTCCTATTTATACACCTCTTGTAAAGCTATTTTTAAGTATTCTAAAATAAAAGCTATCTTTTGGCTCATGTTTGGTCTCTCTCTCTCTCTCTCTCTCTCTCTCTCTCTCTCTCTCTCTCTCTCTCTCTCTCTCTCTCTCTCTCTCTCTCTCTCTCGCAACAGTACTCATTTTGTGTATTCATAGTTTATCAATGCTCGATATTGGCCCACATTCTCACATGTTTGTGTGTGTAAGTCATAATAAAGGGATACAAGCCAAATCAATATTATTGAGCACATAATTTCCAAATTTAGGTGTTTATAATAATATATTATGTTTAATGCCTTACCAAATATCAACCAAACCTTATGTCAAATGGTGATTAGTGTGATATATAAGGAAAATGCCTTCTCCCTAGTCAACATTTTCATTCATTTGTTATATTTTATATATTTGATTATACTTATTTAAGTGTCTTTTAATTGCACCAAACAATTTCTTATCTATCTTCTATTTATTTAGAGTATTTCACTATTATTGACCACAAATATATAATATATATTCTCACACATTCAAATATTGCCATGTAAGCCTTCCCATACACTTCATTATCACCCTTGATTCATAATTTTTTTAATTCAAAATATGTTTTTTTGATGAAAACTAGAGCTATTGTCTTTCAACACCATGTCCTTTTTCTTGTTAGTGTTATTTCCACTTCAATAAGTTCTCTTCTTGAAAGTGTTTGCTTAAATACAAGTTATCCATAGAACTCACCACCTCTATATAAAGTAACCTTTTTCCCGTTATATTTACAATTTATATCTTGATACAGAGTTCAAATGCTCTAGGTAAGTATTAAATTTTTTATTACTACATTGATCCCCATGTGCTTGTTTATATAGATCAACTTCTATCTTAACTGGCCATTTTTATATAGTCTTCACTCTTTTTGGGAGGTCTAATTTTCATCCTCATATTCCTCTCATAAAATTGCCTTTATGTTCCCACTTTTGGTGAGAATTTCACCAATTTCTCAATAAAATTTGTGATAATTGCAACTTTTATCTCTGATCATAAGAATAATGTTTCATTAGAATCTAAACTAGGATCTTCTATAGTTGTAAGTAAGCTCTAACTTGATCCTTCAATCTTTTAATTCTAATTTCAATATTTATAAGAAAAACAACATAACCTTTCGTTTATTTATTCTTACTTGATAGATAAACATACATTGCATAACTTAAAATTCAAAGGAATAACTTGTTCTGATACCAATATGATTTGTGATTATCATAAAATTTTCAATGAACAATTTACCAAATAAATCTCAAGTAATTTAATGAAAATTACGTGCAACAAAAAGAATAATTAAAACTCAAGCAACAATAATGCTATTCAATTCTCAAAACATTAAAAAATTAAAATACTAAGGAAATGTGGAAGTGGAAACTAAAGGAAAATCTATATATAATTTTTTTAATAATAAAGCTCAATCATTTATCCCAAAGAAACCCAATAACTAAGAAAAATCCAACATTCAAATGAACATCCCCATTTCTCTTCAATATTTGCTTTTGAGAGTACATTGCTCAATATTTGAGTTCTTTCACTCTCTTAGCTCCTTTTTAATTGCTTACTACACTTACATTTTTTGTTATGGAATACATTTGAAAGTATATTAAAACCATATCAACTGAATATTTATAGAGACTCGTGTATTTTATGACATTCCATATTCCCAAATTTATAACTTATAAAATATGAGTACGTGAAGATTAATTTTATTCATACTTATTTAAGTAATGTCCAATGTAATGATTATTGATGCATTATAGATCACTTATTTCATACACAAGTCACAATTGTAAAGGAGGTTTGCTGTTACTAAGCCACAAGATAATGATTATTTGTATCCTAAATTTAGAGTTTGTCTTTGTAAATATTTTCTCGACCATAATAAAACCAATCAACATATGTTTTTCAATATTAAGTTTTGAATTGAGTTTATAATTAAGTAGTATTCTTGGGTATTTATATATTTTCAAGAATATGCTTTAGTGGGTAGTTGAAAGAAATTAGAGGACAAGTTGTAATCAAATTGTTTAAAATATCCTTACATTTTAATGTATGCATGGTGTTTAGTAAGTATGAAAATAGTTAACATGTCATAATAATATATATTAGTCCAAATTACTAAAACTGCACCATGCACATTTCACCTCTTCAAACTAAATTTCTAATGGGTGCATGATGTAGAACATCCCTGTTCAATTACAATAGAGTAATTTATTTGTTTTGAGTAACCTGTTTATTTTGAGTTTTGGAAATGATTTATTTATATAATCTATATACCATTATTATAAAATCACGAGGAATTCTACTATCTCCCATCCATTTTTAAAGACTTCATCCTAATACATTATCAAAATATTTTCTAAATCAATAGAGTACATAAATAAATATATTTTTTATCAGGATCATCTTTGATGACAATTGTAAAAGAGTAAAATTGATTAACAATAAGATTCTCCTTTTGAACTAATAATAAAACTTAAGAGTGAGTTAATCATTGTCAATCAATCTATGTTGGGATTAGCACCAGAGATAATTTTAGCGGCGAATATTCGTAATATGGCGAAAATTTCATTTTAGGAAATTTTGAAAAGGTGAATTATTTGGAGTGGGTCGGTGTCCTGTTCGCCTAAAATATATAGTATATTTTTTTTGGGGGGTCGGCTTCGCCTTCATTTGAAAACATCTCCTATAAAAACCTAGCTGATTCACCGGGTAGTATACCTCAAGTAGCTTTAAAAATTACCAATACTGTGAAATTTGAACTCGCATACCCTTAAGGGCATTGTTGACGCACGACAACCACTGTACTGACGCGCGACAGAGAAAGTGTTGGCGCGCGACTTGGGCAAAGAAGTTGACGCGCGACAATATATTCAGACAGTGGACACGCGACAAGAAATGGGTTGTTGACGCGCGACAAGTGCAGAGTTGACATGTGACAAAGACCTTAGATAGGGGACGTGTGACAAGACCTTAGACACTGGACAGAGTCGCTACTTGGTTCTTTTGCTGACGCATGACTCTTTTCAGAATAATGGAAGGTGCCAGCTCAAAGAATACGAATAACCTAAAAGTAAGTAAGAAATCTTAGAAATCACTCTTCAAGTATTTTGGAAACTCTGCGGATACAGATATTGTAAATACCAATCATATAGATGCCACCACAAAGAATCAGAAATACTAACTATGTGGAAGGTATTATTGAGGTGGACATGCATTCTGCACAGTATCAAAGTCAAACAAATGAAACCTACGATAATATGCCAGATCTTGAAGATATTGTTCCTGTTGGGGTGCAACCAGAAGTGCAGCTAGATATCACATATACAAACACTCAGCAAAATGGAAGACAGAAATCAAAATCAAACTCCGGTCCAAGAAAGAGGAAACCAAGTGATTGTGATATTGCTCAAAATTCTACTCAAAAAAGTAAAGCATTGAAAATGAACAAGAATATGTGGACCATTGGCAGGACATACAAGTTTGATTGGGCAGCTAAATTTCCATTTATTGAACCTGTACAATAATCTAATTCTGAAGAAATCCCATCTGAATGTACATGTACAATATGTATGTGGAAATTGGGAAAGCAACAAAGAATGCAACTGAAGCTGGACACTATAGAAAAACATTGTGGAAAACAATATTTAACTGTAACGGGGGCGGATGGCCAGAAAATCAAAACACATAGGTGGAAAACTGAAAAAGAATGCATGCATGTTAGATACGCAGCGGAATCTGAGGCAAAGCAGAAAAAACATAGACATCTGTTGGAAAAGGGAGGAACGATCACATCGCATATTGGTAAGAAGAAAGAAACAAATCTACATGCAAAATTCATACAATTCTCTACTCTTTTTCAAATACTAAAAAAAGGAAGAGCGATTTCGGATTTCCTCGATTTCAAAGTTTTGTATCAATTTAACGGAATGTTGAATGTACCTCAGTCTCATTGGTCTGAAAGTAGTGGACGGGAAATGGCAAAATGCCTCTCGATGATAGAGAAGGAAGATTTGAAAGAGAATGTAAAAAAAACAAACTTTATCTCTCTTTCAATTAATGAAGTGACAGCAGTCGACAACACCGCATGGGTATGTATCCACATCTATACTTTAGAAAATCATATAAGGACACCTCATCTGTTGGGTGTTATGAAAATGGTTGAAAACTGCAATGCCGAAAACCTATATAAAATAGTTGTTTCTCATTTGAAAGATGTTTCTGGAATGACTGATTATGAAATTGCTACGAAGTAGGTATGCGTTGGAGCAAATGGTGCATCTGTTATGCAGGGTCACCGAACAGGGCTCTGTGTTAGATTACAAACAACAGTGGCCCCATATATGCTACCAATTCACTGTATGGCTCACAGAATGAATTTAGCGTATAAAATGGTAAGCAACCACGAAAATGTTGCTAAATTAGAATACCTTATAAGAGAACTTCATGCCTATATGTCAAGCAGCCCAAAGCGTTTTCTCGAGTTCCAAAAATTTGTAATTGGAATAACAGATGGCAAAAAACTTCTGAAGGATGTGGAGACTAGATGGATCTCTTTGTATGAACCTGCATGCAGAGTTCGTGAGGAGTATCCTTCATTGGTTGGTTTCATGCACAAATATCGTCATGAAGTTGATAGGGCAAGGGACTTATTGTTCCGTTTAACTAATTTGGAGACATTGCTTACATTGGTTGGTATTCTACCAATGTTAAAGGAGATCAATACACTGATGAAGCGTGCACAAGGTAGATTAATCTATATTGTGGATTTTATATGGATGAGAAAAATGGTATGTCAAAGTCTTGATATATTGTATTGTTCCCAAGATAGTTTTGATGCACCTATTTTTGAAAATTGGAAAGATTTATTAGATCTTAAAAATCCTAACACCTTTTTGAGATTTAATATCCACGATCACCTCTGCATCACTGTTAATGGGAGGGAAATACCAATGCACACTTTGCAAAAACGTCAAGATATTACAGGATCGGAATGAGAAGATGTTCTCATGACACGTAATTTGTTTGAGTCTATTATAGTTGAAACAAGAATAAAGCTTAAATTTTTTTCAGAAACCTTGTTATCAGAAATTAGGGAACGTTTCTATAAAGATAAAATTCTGGAAGCCATGGGTGTGATGAATCCTAATTTTTGGAATACTGAAGGTGGCCGTGCAGACTTTGTCAGAAAGCATTTCCATAAATCAATGGGTACAATAATGGAACAATTTAAAAAGACGTCAGAGCTCAAGGGTATGGAAATCAAAGGTATACTGAATGCCGATTTATTAAAGTTTTAGTCAACAAATTTTGCAACAACAATGAGGAACCAATATAAGAATTTAGATCAACCTTCTGAAAGTGGTGCTATTACAAGGCTGTGGCGAGGAATCTATCAAAGTTCTATCTTATAAGAAGATATAAGTGAATATTTCAGATTATATGAGTTATGCCAAACAATGATTTTGGGGTCTGTGGAGGATGAAAGGGTTTTCAGTGCATTGTCATTTATAAAATCAAAACTGAGAAACAGGTTGGATAAAAATTTGGAAAGTTGCATGAGGTGTTATGTTTCTCGATACTCCATCAAAACCTTTCCGTTCGACAGAGCAATTGCGCACTGGAATTCCCTTTGCGAAAGAAGAGGTGTGAATAATACAGCTACAAGTACAAATATTCCCAACCTTGAGAGTGTAATTGGGTCTTCGTCACATTCTACAGAAGACAACATCGAGTTTGATGAAGCTATTGATAATGGATTGTTTCAACTTTAAATAGGTATCTTCTTTATCTATCTTTTATCTTTATCATTAAAGATGTTATAGGTCTATATACTAAAAATGTCAGGCAATTCACCCATCTATCTACTAATCCATTTCTCGTGTTGGGTTTTTTTAAAACACAGATCTAGCTCATTACCAGTGGCAGTGATGATTTCAACTTTAAGGAGGTATCTTTTTCCCCTTAATCTTATTGTTTGTAACTATTCATTTTTTTCAACTTTGGTTATCATTAAAGATGTTACAGGTCTATGTATTTACATTTAGTTAAATACAATCTTTTTATTTTTTCAAAACGTGGGTTGACATCCGTCCGAGGAAGCTGTTACTTCTCGGGACTGACAATGTCAGGCAACTCACCCATCTATCTACTAATCCATTTTTTGTGTTGAATTTTTTTAAGACAAAGATCTAGCACATTACCGGTAATGATTTCAATTTTAAATAGGTATCTTCTTCAACATAATCTTATTGTTTGTTACTTTACATTTTTTCAGCTCTTGTTATCATTAAAGATGTTACAGGTCTAATTCTATATATTTGCATTTATTTAAAGATATTGTTGGTCTCAGTTAGTTGTAAACCAAGTCAATGGTATATACCAGTGTCTTAATGAAATAATTCAAAAGACCTCAGACACTGGACAGAGTCGCTACTTGGTTCTTTTGCTGACGCAGGACTCTTTTCAGAATAATGGAAGGTGCCAGCTCAAAGAATACGAATAACCTAAAAGTAAGTAAGAAATCTCAGAAATCACTCTTCAAGTATTTTAGAAAATTTACAGATACAGATATTGTAAATAACAATCATATAGATGCCACCACAAAGAATCCGAGGGAATACTGACTGTGTGGAAGGTATTATTGAGGTCGGACACTGCATTCTACACAGTAATCAAAGTCTTCCCAAATGAAACCTACGATACATATGCCTAACTGACATAGACTACAGTTTCCATTGCCTACACTAACCGAACTGGAACCAGTGACACTAACATGACCTAACTCCACCATGCCTAACATGACCTAACTCAACTAAGCCTAACAACACCTAACCACACCATGTTCATCATGACCTAGACTCCTCCATGCCTATCACTGACCTGAAACTCCACCATTAAGACCAACACTGACCTAAACTCAATCATGCCTAACTGACATAGACTACACCATGCCTAACTGACCTAACTCCATCATGCCTAACTGACCTAACTCCACCATGCCTAATTCATTTAGTTTCCATCCATACACAAATAACAATGGAAATTAAAACACAAGTACATCATCTATATCATAAATCTCATCATCTATAACAATAAAAGTATTTGTATCAATACAAATATAGAGAATAATTATCTTAAAACAAGTTCACATACATCATCTATCATTAATTATCAATTATCATCATTCATCATTTACGTCCACATACAATTCATGACAATGGAAGTAAACAAGAAACATACATATAATTCATGATAATCACCATATAATGCAATTAAAATTAAAGATTGTATATAAATCCATATAATTAAATTCAAATACCTTAGTACATACTCAATAGTAGAAGTTTTCAAATACAATATTTAAAGTTTCATCAATAATAAAAGTTTCTAGTTTTCAAAACCCTCTTTTTGTTTATCCAATTCTACTCCTCTGCTCTTTTCCCCAACGGCTTCTTCCACTGTGGTTGTACCTCTTTCCCCAACACCAGAAATAACACCTGAACTTATAAGATCTTCCGCAGCACTGTCCAGATTTTTTAAAATTCTTTCTTCTTGATTTGTCGCATCTCCATGCGACAGTAAATTTGGATCAGCTGCTACTTTAGCTTTGAATAATATGTCAGGGTCGAAACCATGCTCTTTAATTATCCGCTTTAGTGTATTGTTTTGTTTGTTAACCAAAACAATATTTTGCTTCAAATTTTTTCCTGTGGATAAACTGTTCTTTGTTGTTTCCAATTGAACTTGCAAAACCTTCGCCTGACTCTTCAAATTTTCATATTTCAACTACACAAAAAGAGTAATGTCAATTCAAAAAATTACTAAAAAATGAAAATTTCAAATTAACAAGAATGATTGTTTGAATGTAATAGTACTTACAACCGCTCTATCTCTTTCGGCATTTGCTATTGCTACCAAATCCTTGTCCTTGGACCATTTATTATAATATGCATGGGCCTCGGCACTAATATTTTCCAATTTTTTTAATGACTTATCTAAAATGTCATCTTTATAGTTGTTGTTATACGTGATAGTCCCACTTCTTACTTGGGTAAGTAAGGAATCCATCTTCACAGGTTGATTCTGGACTGCAGCGTATAAACTATCTCGTTGCCAATAATTTACATAACGACTAATAATTTCATTGACAAGAACTTTAGCCCTTCTCTCCCATTCTATTAGTTGATCGATATGAGGAAGAATAAAATCACTCACATGGGATTAACAATCATAACCAATTAAGTTCTCTAAAGGAAAAGGTGGCAACTGTTCACTATCTGAATCTGATGAAGACGATCTTGCTGGAGAAGTATGGGGGCTTTCAGCAAGATCAACCGCTACTTGTTTCTGCCTTTGGGTGTGGGCTGATCCTGTTTGTGAAAAAATTAATCAAGATTTAGATAAATAAATTTAAATCGAAATGTAATTCAAAATTTTAAAGCATATTTAAATTGAAATTTGAAGTATACCTATTGGCATTGAATCATCTCGCGGGTATTGAAAAAACTAGTTGGGTCATTGCTATCAATGCCCAAATAATCTTCATCTAAATTTATATTGTTCAAAACAGATATGCCCGTTGCACTGGGCAAGCCACCAAGTGAGAGAGTTGGAATTCGAAAGGAGGAGGCAATGTTTAGTGTCCCACTAGGGGCCGGAGCAAAAGGCATGCGTTTACCAATGTTCTTTTTCATTGTTCCTCTAGTTTGCATTTTAAAAATTATTGGTTGAGTGGGTGTCGATGCCGTGGTTTGATCAGGACTGACATGTGCTGAAAAGTACAAGAAAAAAATGAAAAATAGGAAAACAATTCATAAAGTCAAATTTTTTGAAATTAAACGTACTATCGAAAAGTTGTACCTTGTAGTCGAGGGGTTGTTTTTCTCGGTGCTACGGGTGGCCTTGTAGGAGTTGTACTCAGTGTCTGTTCAGAAGATATGAATGCATGCAACTATATGGAGTGAGTTGGGGAAGAAGGTTGAGTTTATGAAACATGTGTATGTTCCAAAGTCCCTGCAATTCATCAATATTAAATGTTGTCAATTCATTTGGTTAAATTTTAAATTGAAAAAATAAAATATGCAAATTTGGAATTTGTAAATAATATATGAGAAGGTATTACTTCTCTAGTGCATTTAACGAGTTCAAATTGTTGAGGGTTTGGAGAGGAGTGAGCTTCCATTTCAGATTGTGAGTCCCCTGAAGCCTCAGCGTGTTGTTGGCCTCTTCCTCTCGATAACGTCTTTTTTCAGGGGAGGGCTTCAATAAATCTTCTCTGTAAAACATTAAAATTTAAGTTTTAATAATTGTGCACTGTAATTTCAAAAATTGAAATACAATTGCAAGCTAAATAGTTTATACCTGTTGTTCTTCAAATGGAATTGACAACTTCATCAACTCCTCATCAGTGCAAGTAGGAATTTTTTTAATCTTTTAAATTTAAAAGTGCCTCATAATAAAGGCTGAGGAGATAGTTTGTTGAATAAATGAAAGGTTTTTCTGAAAGTTTTGAATTTGTTAGGTCAGTTCTTATTTTTTTGGATAGATATGTGCACCAATCGAATTTTTGTTTTGAGATAGTGGCAATAATGTATGCAATGGCCCAATTTGGTATATCTATTTGGCGACCCTGCAAAACAATTCTGGATTGAAAAAATGAAATAAGTGCAGCAAGAAAGTGGTGTGCAATTGATTGTGTATCCACACCACGCCTGGATTTATTGACATGGGCTGCAAATGCGAAATAGTGAAAATTACTATAAATTTATAACAGCAAATTGTATCAGAATAAAAAACAGAATAAAAAATATGAATTAAAACAAATTATACTTACAATCAATATGGAAACCGAACGTTGATTCGAGAAATTTCTTGTCTTCTTCCAGGAGTGTTGCCTTGGTTGTAACAATTGGTAAATTTTTGAACGGAAGGCCCGTAAACCGATGGATGTCATTTGCTTCGATACTGAATTGGAACATTCGGCCATCGTTTAGAGTCACATAAAAAAGGCCGTCCTCTAAATTATAGGATGACAGAAGGTAATTCAAAATATCCAGATCTGTTTCGAAATGGGGCATATTAACGAGCCCTGTAAATTCACACGCATCCATCAAATCTTTATATTCTGAAGACATCTTTAAAACAGTATGTATGTGAGGGCATAAGGGATTCCTGTAGTTGATCTTGGAAATCAATTGAATTGGATTCTCTTGATTTTTTGTTGAACTTGCAGTTGGGAAGCATGTGAAGTCGACATTATAGTTGTACTTGCATCTTTGACAACGATTGAGACCTGCAAAAATTCAAGAGCGGGAAGGTGAAAACGAGAAAATGACCGGTTGAAGGGTATTTATAGGCTAAATCAGGCGTCAATGGCTTCAATTGACGTGCGTCAATGGTCTTAGCTGACGCGCGACAATAGTCTTAGCTGACGCACGTCAATAGGAGCCAGAGACGCGCGTCAATAGGATTCAGTGACGCGCGCCAATAGGATCCAGTGACGCGCGTCAATAGGAGCCAGTGACGCGTGTCAACAGGATTTAGTGACACGCGTCAATAGGATCCAGTGACGCGCGTCAACAGGATTTAGTGACGCACGTCAATAGGAGCCAGTGATGCGCGTCAATAGGATCCAGTGACGCGCGTCAATAGCATCCAGTGAACGTCAATGGTCTTGACTGTCGCACGTCAATAGCATCCAGTGACGCGCGTCACTGGATCCTATTGATGCGCGTCACTGGATCCTATTGACGTGCGACAGTCAAGACCATTGACGTTCCATTGACGCACGTCAGGAGTGATTATTGACGTCTTGTTGTCGCACGTTAATGATGGAGCCATTAAAAACCAGGTGAAATTTTTGTTTTGGAATACTGTCAAATTCGCCTTTCGCTGAAACTGGTTCCAGGGATATTCGCCAGGTATTTTCCACCTACAATTTTATAGAGGTGTCTTAAAATGAACCCTGATTAGCACACCAATTGTACATATAATATATTAGATCTAAGAATATATGTAAATAAAAGCGGGTATTCTACCAAAAGAAATACACAAAACAAGAGACATAAATCAACACCAGATTTAACATGGTTCACCCAGTGTGGGCTACATCCACCAAGATACAAGCCAATCTATTATCCAAAGCTTAGACAAAATTTACAATGAAGATTTACAATCTTCCACACCTCTCAGATGTACACTAATTTCTTTCTTTCAAGCTTTTGCTTCTTCTCCAAAAATTCTCTCTCTCACCAACTTTTGCAAGTTCTTCTTAATTCTTACTTCTAAACCCTAGCTTTCATGTTTATATAGGCAAATATAAACTTAGGGCACTTAGCCATGCAATTACAATCAATATATATACTTTAATGCTAAAAATAGATCTAATTCCCGAGAGTTAATTAAAACACTCACGCACAGGTAACTGATGTCGGTTCACCCTAACCGATGTTGGTTCCTCCTTACCTGACCGATGTCAGTCCTCTGATGTCCCTCCTAATCGATGACGGTTACTATGTTTTCCAGCAAGTTTCACATTGCATGTTAATCCGAAGTAATTGAGCTCCACAACTCAACAATCTACACGTGTTCATGTATAAATTAGGAAATCATAAGAATTCAGACCACTTCTTACATAATTAATATATACCTATATTTAAATAGGTTGATTTTTTTTAGATTTGGTTTCCACTAGATATGATTGGAACAAAATCATCACAACTCTCATGGGGATATGATATAATGTTTGAGATATGGGATGACTTTATATTTAGACATCTTGTATATTACGAGATCTCAGGGAGGTCTAAATGTATGTATTGAGTGTTACGCCTTTAACCCTGCTTCATATATTGGGATATGGATAGTTAACCTATGGCTAACATAATCTCTTATAATGTCATATCATAATTATTTATTCTTTAATATGCTTAGTGGGTCAGCCTTAGGGCTTTGGATAGTATATTAGGGCATATATGAGTCAGAGAGTAGGTTATTATCATCATATTGAGCACTCGAGTCTTATTGTATGGTTTGAAGGTTGCCCCCTTGAAGTGACTAAGTCATTCTACTTGTATATTGAGATCATTTATCTATATTTTGGTGTTATATTGTTGTTGATATTCAAATCTATCTAAGTAATTTCATTAGAAGTGGTATCAGAGCTTGATCTTAACCAGATTTACGTCAAAACCCTAATTGTGAAGGTTTAACTATATCTCAAAGATAGTAGGATTTTTTCTACCATTTTTTCTTTGTGATGCAAAATAAGTCAAGTAAGATCCTCTCAAATTTTAAGACTTTTTGATTTGTTTACAAAAGTTATATTTGCTTTAGGGTTTTTCATAATTTTGCTACCTAGGATGCAATTTTGGGAATTTTTCTAAGTTTCTTATATTTTTGGAAAGTTTGCTAAAAAATATCTAGTGTTTGTTCTCTACGTATATCTCTATTCAACCAATAACCTTAGAAAACCTCAAGACCTAAATTTTTACCCTAACCTTGGTATCTCAAGACATAAATCCTAGATCACGACAGGGAAATCAACTAGAGGCCAAGGGAAGGGTCAAAATCCTAGTAAGGAAGATGTGGATTTTGAATCTTCAACTTTAGGGGCATCAAATATAGTCTCCCAAATTGAGGACATGGTGAAAAACTAGATGAATAATGTGTGAACTGAGTTTGGTCATAACTTGAACGTAATTAAGGGTGACATGATGGAAAAATTGGACAATAGATTGAAAATAGTGAATGTGACATGAAAATGGAATTTGAGTCATTAAAGAAGGAGTTTCTATAGCTAATCTCATGTTGTAGTGTAATAATAATTTCCATTCAAGTTACATACGTTCCTTAAGCAATGCACACTTAGATTCAAACCACACCAACTGGGGTGGATCCTTTACACACACCACTGGATATTCTAACCAATGGCGTAACATTGCTCCTAAAGTGGAAATGCACAAGTTTAATGAGAAGGATCCAATCATTTTCATTAACTAAATAGAGAATTTCTTTGATGTGCATCAAGTTCTAAATGGACAGAAGGTGGTAATGACATCTTTGTACCTGGAACTAGAATAATTCATTTGGTATAGATGGATGTGTGAGCAAAAGAAAAAGAAAGGTTTCTCTATTACCTAGTTTATGTTCATTGATGAGCTCCAAACACACTATAATAATAGTTTTATAGAGAACTATTTTAGCTTGATCATCAAACTACGACAAATAAGTTTAATCAAATAGTATATCTAATAGTTCTAAAAGCTATCCTTATAAGTGAATGACATCTCTGAGGATCATTTAAATGATCTCTTCTTGGGTGGACTCAAGGATAGCATCCAACATGATGTTTGCCTTCTTAATCCAGTTCAATATCAGAATCTGTGATCATTTCTTTATGTGTGGAGGGAAGAGATAGTAAACAAAGGAGCTTCACTAATCATAAGGAACACATAAATCTAGCACCATCTTTTCCCCAGTGAAAATGATTGAAACCTCAACAAATTAAAGAGAAATAAGTAAAATGCCTATGTTACAGTTGTGATAACAAGTGGAGAAAAGGAAATAAATGTCTTTAGAAGAAGTTATTCTACATTGAGGTTCCTGATGAAGAACAAGATGAGGAGTAAACATCTAATGCAAAGGAAGAGTTTCCCGAGATCAAGGTTGAAGAATCTCAACTAAATATTTCTTGTCATGTCATTTGAGGAATTAACACCCTATAAACACTCAAGATTGTTAATTTCATGAAGAAGCAAATGGTGATAATATTAATTGTCTTAGGAAGTACTCGTAACTTCATCAATCATAAGTTGACCATATGCTTAAATTATTTCCTTTATCTAGTACCCTAATTTCAGGTCATGGTTATAGATGGAGGTAAAGTTAGTTGTTTAATAAAATTCCATAAGATTAAACTATCTATGGGAGACTACTTGATATAGGGCCCCATGTATGCCATTTCAATGGGAGGAGCAAACATTGTGTTGGGGGTCCAATGGCTTACTACTTTGGGGTCATTAGAGATGAACTTCTAGGATTTGTTCATGCAATTCCATTTCAAAGGAAGGACTTTTGAGTTGCATGAGATGACGGCTAAAGATCCACAGTTAGTAAGTTCTCATCAAAGCTAGAAAATGCTTAGGAAGGGTGCATATGATTTTGTGGCATAATTATTCTCAATTGAAGCTCAACCATCAAAAGGTCGTATACCATTAGATCTAGAGGTCATTATTAACGAGCACTTGATTGTGTTTGGGGATATGTCAAAAGGGTTGACACCTAAAAGAGATCATGATCATGCTATTTAGATAGTATTAGGAAGCCAACCAACCAATTCAACCTTATATGTACCCTTATCTCCAAAAAAGTGAGATTAAAAAGATGGTACAAAAGATGTTGGAAGTAGGTATTATTTTCCATAGTCAAACTGCTTACTCTTCCCCAGTGGTAATGGTAAGAAAGAAAGATAAAGGTTGGTGCATGTGTCCATACTACACAGATCTCAACAAATACATAGTGAAAGATAAGTATCCTATTCCCGTCATTGAAGATTTGTTAGATGAATGCATAATGCTATTTATTTTACAAAATTAGATCTTTGATCAGGATACCATCAAATAAGAATTTGTGACGAAGATATTCATAAAACAACATTTAATATACACACGGGCCAGTATGAATTTTGTGTAATTCCATTTAGCATTACAAATGTGTCATATAATTTCCATAGTTTGATGAATTAAATATTCTGACCATTTTTGCAGAAGTTGGTCTTGGTATTCTTTGATGATATATTAATCTACAATAAGACTTGGGAGGAACAATTGCAACATGTCAGTAAAGTATTGGACACTCTTTAAAAGCACCACCTTTATGCCAAGTCCTCCAAATGTACTTTTGGGGTAAGAAAGGTAAAATACTTGGATCATACCGTGTCTTACGAAGGTGTAAAAGTGGATCCTCGTAAGATCCAAGCTATCATGGATTGTTTAGTTCTTAAAACCCTCAAAAACCTCAGAAGATTTTTAGGGATTATGTGTTATTATCGCAGGTATGTGAATAATCATGGTAAAATTACAACACCACTCGCATCCTTATCAAAGAAAGACTCTTTTCATTAGAACGAGGTAGCAACCTAAACATTTGAATCGTTGAAGAAGGACATGTGTACTACTCCAATCCTATTTACCCCAAACTTCTCCAAAACCTTCATTGTTTAATGTGTAGCTTCAGGGTGTGGCATAGGCACAATACTTATGCAAGAGGGATTCCCCATTGCATTTGAGAGTCGTCAACTCAAAGGTAAGAACCTCTCAAAACCAATTTATGAGAAGGAAATGATGGTTATTCTTCATGTAGTCAAACAATGTAGACCGTATCTCGTGGGTCATCACTTCAAGGTAAAGATACAACTTGAAATACTTCTTAGAGTAAAGAATCTCATCTGAAGAACAAAAAAAATGGGTCACTAAGATGTTGGGATATGACTTTGAGATCATTTACAAAAAAGGAAAAGAAAATGTGGTAGGTGATGCACTGTCCATGAGAGATGAGTCCATAAAGGCATTTTTAAATGCCATGTCCATACTACAAGAAAATTGGGTAGGTCAAACAAGATCTGAATGACAAAATGACATAAAAACCCAAACCCTCATTCAAAATCTCCAACATGATTTGAGCACTTTAGAAAACTATGTGTGGAAGGGGGATGCATTGTGGTATAAGGACTAGTTGTACTTATGTAAAAACTTTACCCTTAAAAATTAGGTTCTCTCAAAGCTTCATGCTTCTCCAGTGGGTGACCATTCAAGATTCCTAAAAAGTTATCACAAAGTTAAGCAATATTTCTTTTGGGAAGGGTTGAAAGCAAATGTCCAGAATTTGTGATTGGATGTTTGGTGTGTCAATATAACAAGGGGGAAACTATTACGTCTTCAAGACTTTTGCATCCTCTTTCTATTCCTAGTGAGTGATGGGAAGAGGTTTCCATGGATTTCATCATAGGATTGCTAAAGTCTGAAGGAAAAAGTGTAATTGTGGTGGTGGTGGATATACTCACCAAGTATACTCATTTTTGTGCTTGCCACATCCATTTACACTGAGTGCAATTATCATATCTTTTATGGATACCGTTCAAAAGGTACATGGAACAACCAAGATTATAGTCAATGATTGTGATCCTGTATTTACTAGCAATTTTTTGACCGATTTATTCTCATGTTTGTGTACTTAATTAGTTTGTAGTTCATCGTATCATCCCCAAACTGATGGACACAATGCGGTAGTAAACAAATGTTTGGAGGGGTATCTACGATGCTTTACTTCAGATAAGCATGAGAGATGGGTAAAGTGGCTACCACTTGTAGATTGGTGGTATGACACTTTTTTTCACACTTCATCTAAAACGTCCCTATTCCTGGCATTATTTGACCACCATCCACCATCACTCACTACTAATTTAAGGGTCCAGCCTAAAGTAAGAGCAGTTGAAGATCACATTCAATACCAATAGGAGGTTCTCTCTAGCCTAAAAGAGAACTTGGTCATGACACAAAACCACATGAAGCAACAAGCTGATCAACACCATAGTGAATGAAGCTTTGAAGTTAGAGACGTGGTTTTTATGCATTTGCAACCATATAAGAAACTATATTTGAAACAACAAAAAAAGATAACAAGATTTCACCCAAATACTATGGGCCTTATTAAGTGTTGCATATAAACTAGAGCTTCCTCGATCAAGTAAAATATATCTAGTTTTCCATGTTTCTATCATTAAGAAGGTCATTGAGCAAAAGGTGCCTTCTCAATTAGCAGTACCATAACTTGATGAAGAGGGACATATCATCTTGGAACATAAAGGAATCCTATAGATACACATTAAGAAGTTGAGGACAAGGGTCATCATCGAGTATCTGATAAAATGGACGAATTTGGACATTGAAGATGCAACATGGGAGGATGAAGCATTTTGGGAGAAGCATTCAAAGCTTACCAACACTGGGGACAATGTTGCTTTGAAGGGGAGGGGCATGCTACACCTTTTAACCTAGTTCATATATCTGGATATGGATAGTTGACATGTGGGTAACATAATATCTTATCATGCATATCGTAATTATTTATTCTTTTATATGCTCAGTGGGTCGGCCTTAAGGCTTTGGATAATATAGTAGGGCACATATAAAAGTTAAAGAGTAGTATCATCATATTGAGCACTCAAGTTTTATTATATGGTTTGGAGGTTGCCCCCTCAAAGTGGCTAAGTCATTCTACTTGCATATTGAGATCATTTATCTATATTTTGGTGTTGTTTGATGTTCTATTACTGTTGATATTCATATCTATCTAAGTAAGTTCATTACATTGAGATCTAGAGGCATCATTATTAACGTTATTTCAACATTTGACCACAAGTGCTTAAATCTTTTTCTCTACGAAGCTAAAATATCTCAAAACACAAGGTATTATAAAAGATTTCATAAGAGATAAGGACAATTACCTCCTTTTAACCCATTTCAATTGTTAGGAGTATTAAGCTTTCTATAGATAATGCATGTCTACAATCTAAGATGATAAGGTAGTGCAAAGGCAATGTTGTCATATACATAAAGCTATTAGGATTTTCCAATTATCTTATTAGTGCGTAAGATGTGGATCTACCTCTTCTTGATGGCAAGGGCCATCCAAATATTACTTCTGACATCATGAGGATTGAAGGTAGGTTCACATCAAAAACTTCCTCTCAACTTTGGGTGATTTGAGCTGTTAGAAAAGGACATAAGAAATTACCAAACTTGTCCATATCCAACCTAATTTCATACTATACAACATTCTTTTTATACAACACTTTCCTATCTATTTCAGTAGATCCCATATTAACTCTTTTGAGTTGATTGATGTTGATGAATCATTTTCTAGTATGTATTAACTTTGATAAATGATGATGGTGGTCTTCAAACATAAACTTAGTTTTTGATTTTATGCCTTGATCAAATCCTTCCACAAGTAGAATTTTTCTCACCTCCACACAATGATTTCCATTTGTAAATTTATGAACATAAATGTTTAACTATATCCGACCCCTTTGAATCATCCAAATAAATATATATAAAATTAAACATGTTTGAGGTGGAAGAATAACCACCAAAGAGTCATCAATCTTCATCCCTCAAATATCAATTAAATGAGTAAACCATTAATTCTTCCAAGAAATGGGTTCTTCAACCACTAATTAATTTATTATTTATTTTTATTATGTACACTCCAATCTGCAACTAATTGTCAACGTCACTAATTTATCTATTTATTTATACTCTAAGCCACAACTAATTTTATTGGCCTACGCTGAAATCCTGTTTCAAGTAGTCTGTTCCGTCAATTAACAAATAACAGAAAAACCGAAAGAAGAAAAACGTAAAGAAAAGAAAAAGAAGAACAGAAGAAGATGCGTGGAGACCGGCAAGTGTTCCATTGACGTGCTCTTTCGACACGCAGAGCCAAATTATCTCCCAATATGCCACGAATCTTGGTATATACTCTGCCACATAAACTGTGATTTTTTTTGAAGAGTTTCATAATTCTCATTCAACTCTCTTTCCGTAAAGAGTGGTCCATGTTTCAAACCCTCGTCCTCTCAAAATCCCGTTAATTTGAGCGCAATTATAGCAAAATTTCTGCTTGGAGGACGTGGCCAGCGATTTCATGGTATGCATAATTTTTTGTCCATTTTTTCCGTTTGATATATTTGCGTTCTCGAACGAACGCATTAATTAGGGTTTGTAATGGTTTATCCTTTATTTAGTTATTTTTTTGCCGCCCTGTTCTCTCCGCGGTTTTAGCTTTTATGTTCTCTATCTGATTTTGGAGAAATAGGGGCTCCCTAGGGTTTGATTCCGTGACCTATGTTTTGCAATTTGAGCTTCTGCACTTTTTAGGCATTTTCTCCAAGGGCGAATGCTCGTTGCTGTAGAAACATGTTTTGGCCGCAATTTTTTTTGATTCATAGTTTTTAAATTTTTTTAAAGCGTGCACAACCAATATTGTTCAATATACAAGCTTCCGGAGAAAATTATGCGCGATAAGGCGTTAGGATGAATATTGATGAAAAATAGCAGATGAGGAGGGTCTTATATACGTAACTCATTTACCATACATGATGACCAGGAGTAACCGTACTTTGAACGTTTTTTATTCGATTTTTTTCCTGTAATTTTATTTTGCTTTGGGCTGGGTCATGTGTAACGCTTGTAATACATGGAACTGACCTCTCTGTCTAGGGTTTACATCCTGTTGTGTTTGCCCAGTCCTTATAATCTAGATTGTAGCTTTTCCTTGGAGCTTATTTTCACTCCCTTATGTTTGGTGCCCAATGCACTCTGTTTTATCTGCCAACAGTTTGTTTTTTTTTCTCATGCTTATGCGCAATTCTTGTGATACATAGAATTATCGTCTTCTCTGTTTAGGATTTACTTGATTTGCTTTACATTAGCCCAACCCTTGCTAGCTGGACTCTTTTATTGCTGTGCTTTCAGCTTAATTTTATCTTGTAGCTTATTTTCACTTCCTCATGCTATTTCTACTGGTTGTACTTGCCAATCCCATTTATGCATTTTCCCTCGTGGTATTTCTTCTTGTTGCACTTACAAGTGCCATCACATATTTTGGTTATTTGTTGACATTACTATAATTTTTTTTTTGAATTTTTCTACAGTTCTTTCTTTTGGTCATGTGGGTTTTTGCAACAAAGGTGTTTTCCCTTGCGACATTCTTTGCCACCCTGAAACTATTCAACTATAGTTGAAAGTAGGGAAAATCCTAAGGAAGCACATGATTTTAGAAGTATACTTAATCCTTGTCAATATGGATTTCTCAATTTGTTAAGTCTGGTAAGAATCTAAAAATACTTAAATTTGATTTGAAGATTCCAAACATTTTAATAAGAAACTGGCATGTATTTGAAAAACAAATGTTGTTTCGTAGAAATGGATGTGCAATTTCATTTTCAAATGGTGAGTTTATTTATCAATTTGTTTTAACAAAATAGCCAATTGGTGAATATTATTCCTTAAAGCTTCCCCTAGTTATGAAGACTTCTCATTTTATCTATAACACTGTTTATCTTCAACGTACATGAAGCCTTTTTATTTGTTGTGAATTTAAAGGGATTAAAACGAAGGATTGTATTATAATATTATCTGGTTCTGTTGTGCAGTTGAATTTGGTCAAACAATTAATCTTATTCTAAATACTTAAATGCTATTGTCCGATTATGGTGTTAGGTTATGGAGCATGGCTGGAGGTCACCAAGGCTGAAATATTCAATTTTGTTGTCAATTATGTGTATGTCCGTGCTCTGTGCAGGAAGAGGTATTTATGTCCATATCCTTACCTTTTACTGTTATGGTTGTGTCTTGGACAGTATTTACCTTTGAAGAGGTTATTGAGGTGCTTGTTGAAATATTCTATCTTGGGTCGTTGGGGTCTTTAACATTCTAGTTTAAACTCAAGCAACCTCCTTATATTTTGCACTCCCAAATTAAGCAAATGAAGTGACTAACCTATTGTTTCCAATCACTGATAGTTGTAATGGTTAAGACAAAAATAGTTTGTGATTGAGTAAAGGTGAGCTGCTGAATCAATACTTTTGCAGTTGATACCTAAATTTGATACTATGCATCTATTATTAAAGTAAAAAATCCAAAATATGTACTAGCAACTCTAGCCCGCACAAGAGTTAAAGAGTTGGGAACATTTTTTTTAATAAAAATGTACCCAGGGTCAACGGACCCAGACCCAGAAAAATTGTTGGCTGAAGTACTGATTCTTGGTTGGTGTTAACTGAGCAGAGTGGGAAAATCAAGCTGACATGAATTTTAAAAATCAAATAAGCACCTGCTTTAGCCTTTTCTGCCTAGAAGGAAATCTTCTTCCTTCAGCTGTAAGGACATTCCAGGGATTATAAAGTTAGCAAAAATGAAATCTAGTATCTTTAATCATGTATCTATCACTGTTTTTCTTCTATTAATTTTCCCGTGTTTGATTCAAACATGAAAAGGCACTCCTGAGTGCACATAAATACAATTCTTATCCACAGAGGCCTTTCTTTTTGATCCTGAATTTTACGAATTTTAAAGAAGAACAAACTCTTTCACAGTGGTGCAAGCTTTTGCTATTAGATGTAATGCCATGGAGAATTAAGGACGAGTATAGACCATCTTGCCAACTTTTCCACTCCCCTGTTGGCCGTTAGATCTGCCATTGCATTTCCTGCCCTCCTGATTATTCTGAGTTCCCATCTCAATTTCCTGAATGGTATTTGTTTATTTTCTAGTCATTACATTGCCCCTTTTTAATTGCTTCAATAATTACCATTCAGTCCCCTTCCTCCTGAAGTTTCTGCCATCCGTTTTTCTTAGCCAGTCCTATTCCTTGTAAGAGAGCGATTGCCTCTGCCTTATAATTTGTTTTTTTTGATAATTAAATATTTATTGATTCTAAAAGAATCATGATACATCAAGGACAGGCGCAAGCCATTACAACAGGAAACTGCTTGCCGAGGAGCATAGCAAAATCACTACATACCAACAACCCTGAAGATGGAGGTTGTAAAACAATCAGAAAAAAGGGCTCCAAATGAACCAATTACCCCAATTTATTGGTAAAGAGGTAGGACAGAAAAGTAGGCAAGATAGCAAGTGCGAGAAGGATTACTCTTCCTGATGATTTTCCTCTTCTAAATTGAGAAAATCAGGGACCTCTCTAATCACTGGAGCATGATTTGTGTGACAGATTGAATGGTGCACATGGTTGTGCAGGACGGTGAGACTATCCGCTATTGTCATTATATTATAGTTGATGTTGTCAAGCTTTCTGCTGCTGTTCTTGATGGCTTCAAGGGTGTCCGTTCTGGCTTCCGAAGCATCTGTCCAGAGACTCACATCTTTATGGACTTGATATATGTGGTCATTAATACTGCCCAGAAGGTTGTATTGAGCTATGGGGGACATCTTGCCTTCAGAAGAATAACTTCAAAGATCCTTATGATTGGTGGATAACTCTTGGTGATTAGCCTTCATGAGATCATTCGTTCTGTTCAGCAGCAGGCTTTGGGTTTGAAAGATGTTTTGTCTTTGCTCAGTATCATTGCACACCTCATTCAGACCTTTATTCATGTCAGCCATAGCTATAGCCTATAGGTACTGATATTCTGCAGATGATCTTTCTGCTCGGGTTGACGCTTGAGAGTAATACCGCCATTGATTCCTGAGGCCTCCCCTCTTCTTCCTGTTGCTCAAAATGGAGTCTTTGGAATCCTCTTAACATTTCCATTATCAACCTTGGTAATATTGGGCCTCTTCATGGAAAATTTCTCTTGGCCACTTGCCTCTCTTTTAATGGCCACCTTGATCATTCTTTTGCACCTTTGCTGAGGTATTCTCTTCAATCTAGATCAAGAATCTTCTCCTTATTGATGTTCTTTCCGCCCCAACTAGTACCTGTCTTTGGTTCTCAAGAGAGATCCTTTTTGCCATTGACATGATAAACATGAAACTGTCCCCTTCCCTTCGAATCATCTGCCTTTTCATTGACAATATTCTTATCATTCTCCATGTTTATACTGTGCTTCAGCAGGATCAGAATTAGTTCCATTGTTACCATGAGCCTCCTTCTCAATGTTAATCTCTCCATTTTGGTAGCGCCGAGCAAATTTAGCATTCTGATCTGGTCTTTTCAGAGCAGCCTGCAAAGAGATTGGGCCATTTATGCTCAGCATGTTTGTCTTAATATCATCATTTCAGACATTGGGGACGTTCTTATTGCACTTACGAATTGGGAGGAGCGCATAGAACCATGATGTGTGTATACTCTCCTGCGACTTCGTGATTATCCTTTCATGTGGTTAGGTCTGCCTCCATTTGTGCTCCATTGATGGTCATTGGCCCAGATGCAAATGGATCATACCCAACTGAAAAACAGCTTAAAATCCATTGCATGAAATCCTTTGGCAAGGAAAACTGGAAGAAAGAACACCTGTATGAGAGAAGCAGCAGCAGCAGAGAAATAGAAGATAGGAGGGATACTAGTGAGCAGATAAATAGAGGACCACATCTGAGCTGCCAAAAAAGGAAAGACAGCACAGCAGCATGGCAAAACTGGAGATGTCTAAGGAAAAAGCAAGGCATTTGGGAGAAAGCTGGAAGAAAAACAAGGTATGGAAACCGAGGAAAATGTAAGAGAAAAGGCCTATGCATGTTTGTCTTCAGAAACACAAGCTGCCGAAAAGCCGGAGGGAGCTGAGGATAGAAATAGAAAATGCCAAAAACAACCACAGAGGCTTGTGACCAAGCTCGTGAGATATTACCAAGCCTATGCATGTTGGGCTTCGAAAACACAAGCTGCCGAAAAGCTGGAGAGAGCTGAGGATAGAAATAGAAAATGCCAAAAACAACTGCAGAGGCTCGTGACCAAGCTCATGAGATATTAATCTAAACCACAACCTGCTGGTAACACCACAAAGAACACACAAAGGAAGAAAGGTGGGATAGAAACAAAGCTTAGAAAGGTGGAATTTGTGAGCATAAGGAAATAGCAAAAAGTCCTTACAAAAGCATCCATGATAGGACATATCCAAGTTGGCAATACCAATCGAAGGGAAGAAAAAAATCTGCTTTCTCTGGCAAAGATGGACACCTATTGGAGGAGTTCAAAGAAAGATAGTAACTCCCATCAATATCTTTCAGTTAAGAATTTATTTTTTAAATCCCTTAGCTTCTCATTCATAACTACATTGTCGCTTCCTCTTAGAGGATTGGTTTGTGGAGGAAATACTACTTTATTTACTTCTCTTTAAAC
Organism: Taxus chinensis; assembly: GCA_019776745.2. Taxonomy (NCBI): domain Eukaryota; kingdom Viridiplantae; phylum Streptophyta; class Pinopsida; order Cupressales; family Taxaceae; genus Taxus; species Taxus chinensis. The sequence goes on from CM034146.1 coordinate 186,830,063, forward strand.
ATGAAGATATTTATCTGCTTCAAATTGATTTTTTAGGGCTTTTGCTGCCATAATGATACCTTACAATCTCTAGCTCCTTTTGGCATTCTGCATAGTGTTGATAATCAACAAGGATTCTCCTCTCTCTATGAGATTTTTAATGTTAAGCTCAAAGCAAGTCTTCAACGCAAATTCAATTCTTTGCCTCAGCCACATTATTCAAATTTGTTCCAGCGTAATGAGAGCCAAGTGAAAGTGTCTTCTTCGTGTGGTCTCGAATAACCATGCCATGGTTTGATTCACTCGGATTGTCGTTTAAGGCTCCATCAAAGTTCATCTTATGCCATCCTTTCAAGGGTTGATTTGAGATAGTAAACTCTTTAGTCCTTTGTTTAGGTTTATACTTGTCAAAAACTTTATAATTTATAGCGAATTGCGTAGGATGCCTAAGTCATCAGGATTACATTCTTTGCTTTTGGATATTTTCATTATAGAAGGGGTCTTATGCATATTTCTTTCTCTCTCTTCCTCGACTTGGCTCTTACTTTTACTTTTATTATTGAAGATCCGATCATTTCTCTCTAGCCATGGTTTCCACACTATCATTCTTGGAGCCATTTCCCACAGATCTTTAAGAATCCTAATAGACATAGGGCATGTGGATGAGGAGCTGAGAAACCAACAATTGGTCTAAAGGTGAAAAGTAGTTGAACGTAGCAAGAAACAAATGCCATATGTAATCATGGTGATGTTATCCCAAAATTGAGTTTCATGATAATTTTGGGATAACCTACCAATTTTTTGCATTTGGAAAGTTTGGAGTTGGTCATTATCCAAGAAAATTAGAAAGTTCAATCAAAATTTGCAATTTCCTTTGCTTTTTGGGTTTTTGAGCTTTGGTAACACTAAAGCAAGTTGCTGACCCAACTCCAAAACCCGAAATACACAAAAATTCTTTTTATTTATGGCCTTCGGGGTTTCCCTACACCAAAGCATGTTCAAGGTAACTTGATTCTCGAACCCTAAACCTTGAAATACACTTGATAGTGCCTTTTGGGATTTTGGGGCTTTGGGACATCTAGACATTTTGACATGAAAGCATGTCGAATGCGGTCGAGCACCCAAACCTCGAAATACAAAGAAATCCTTTGTACTTCAGGTTTTCAGGGTTCGGTTGCATGAAGACATGATATGCAATGTGTGGGTCAAACTCTCGACCCCCAGGGTCAACGCATTAAATGCTAAGTAAATTTGACCTACACACGTGTCACCACCATGTAATTAATGTGTTTTTTCATATAAATTTGGGTTTTTTACATGTCATTTTTACTTTGCATTTATTTGGATTTTTCGCTCTGACTTGCACATGGCGCCCTGAACCCCGATCGGGCATTTTCCTCGTTTCCAGGCATCTTTTCGCGAAATCCTTGCAACCCATTATGGTAATTGAGTTCTTCATCCTTATTGGTTTTTGTTGATTTTCGAGCTCATTTCATGTGTGTTTTTTGGCCTTGATGTTCTTTGGCTTCCAAACATGGGTTTTCTCCTCTTCCAAGTTTTTCCCTTGTTGTTTTAGGGTTACTTGATGTTTTTTCCTGTGTTTTTGGTTATCTTTCATGGGAAAAGATTGAAATTCAAAAATCTAGCCCTTTTGTCATTATTGGGCTTTTTGAGTTGACAAACAAGTTGGAAACCCTGATTAGGCCTTTTGGAATTTGGAGGGTGTTCGACAAGTTGAAATCCATGATAAGGTCTATGTTGGGATTTTCGGCTTGATCAAGTTCTAAACTTCGCCAAATGCTTTTCGGGCTTTGTAGGTTGATTAACAAGGTGTAAACTTCGACAGGATCTATGTCGAGTTCATAGGGTTGCATGTCAAGTAAGAATTCCCATTTAGTGTATGTTGGGATTTCTAAGGTGCTAAGCCGAACCAAAACTCCAACCAGTGCTTTTTGGGCTTTTTGTATTTCAGCCGCAACATTCTTGGCTTTAATGGTAGACAAGCATGAGTTGTGACCAATAGAAATCGATTTTGATGGAATTGGTGAGATAGTTGATGGATCTGCATAAGTTCCAACAAGTGAACATAAAGCGGGAATTCACTTCCCCATTTCTATTGGTCACAATTCATGCTTGTCTACTATTAAAGCCAAGAATGTTGCGGCTGAAATGCAGAAGGTGACATTGAAACCTTTCCACCAAGGCTCAATTTTGATTATTGGTGTTAAATGTTCTTGGAAACACGCATATACATGTGCCTGAACTTGGGGACATATGGATTGACTGTAGAGATGAAATTGCTCTAAGAAAGAAGGATTACTGCAGGTTAACTCTCGAGGAGGTCCAAAAGTATGACATTGCTGATGTTCTTGAGGGCACATACGACAACGAAGATATCTTGGACCGAAGGAATGTTGAAATGTTGGGTTTTCACCAAATTAACTGGTCAAATAAAGAGTGTACCTCCATTAAAGAATGTTCCTCCGGTATTATTAATTGTACTCTTCATTGGCTCGTATCTTTGGGAATCTAGCCCAAACGTGTGGACATTCAACTATCGGGCAATGTTTTAAAAATCGTTCCAGTTCCGGTTCAGTTTGATCGGTTCATTAAAAATGTTTGCAAGCTGTTAGAAAAACCAAACTAGTGATCGGTTCTGTACAGAATCGGTCGATTCCGTACCGACTCAATACTGAACCGTCTGTTTCCGTACGGAACCGGTCAACTCGGTCGGTTCTGTACTCGGTTTGAACTAGTTGAGGGGCAAGTTTTGCCTTAAACATTTTTTTTTCCCATTTTAGCTTTTAAGTTACTTTTATCTAACCCTAACACTAAATTGATGTTATATAGACCCCGTTTATAACAACAATGGTTAAATGATCTTATCTTCGTGCCATACAACCTCCGCCTAAGGTGCAACCAATTATTGAATAGGATGCCTAAAACAAATCCCATTGTCTTGGATGATATTGATCCAACCTCAGAATGGGTAGAGGAGAGTCACTTGACAGAGTTTGATCTTGATGACTTGGGGTGGATAGCTTTGGATGATGAACCACCAGTAGCACTAGACATGGCAAACACTAGTTGTGCTACCACACCTACTGTAGATGTCCCTAAGGAGTCCGATGTGAGCCAAAGGAACATGATGACATTGATGAGGATGAGAATCCCATTTTTAGTAGTGGTGTTGAGTTTGTTGATTGATATCAAACATGTAGTAACGTGTAGCATATTGTTTTTTGGACTCTGTAGGCCATTTAAAGCCTCATTGTTTATGTATTTTGTTTCAGATATGGAGTGCAATCGGTGCCGTTTTGCTATATTTATTACCCTTACATGGTATATGCATGAACAAACTTCGCATGTTTTGTATTTACATTGATGAGTTGGAGGACTTTCTCAGGGACCATATCTAGCAAGGAGATGGTTGTCTTCTTCACCAGGTGTTGATCTACATACTCCATTTTGCAGATGACATTGTCCTCCTTGCCTCTTCCGCGAAGGGGCTGCAAAGGCAGTTGGACGCTTTAGCCCTCTATAGCGACCATAGACAGCTGACGGTTAACCTTGTTAAAACCAAAGTCATTATCTTCAATGGGTTGAAGACTTCGGACTTCCATTTTTTCTACTAAGGGGAGGAGATTGAGATCACTAGCTCCTATACTTATTTGGGAGTTTTATTTATTGGTCCCTGCTTCAGTCTTCGGCCTGCCCTTTAGCCCCACGTCAACAAGGGTTATGGCTCTGTGGCAATCTTGGAGAGAGTGCTTCTGCCACCACTTCCAGGACATATTGTCGAAGATGTCTCTCTCGGATTCTCTTGTGTAACCCACGGTTCTCTATAGTTTCGAGGTTTGGGGACCATCCTTGCTTGACTCCGATTGGGCTACATTTAAGCAGGTCCAGATCCTCATGTTCAGACACATCATCAGGTACAAAGAGAGTTCCGCATAATATCATCTTGGTCGAGTTCGGAGCTCATCCCTATAGATTGGAGACTATATTTAGCCTGGTTTCACTTTTGCATTGCATCTGGGGGCTTTTAGGCTCTTTCGTAGGTAGGGATAGGTATCTCTACCTCGCCTACCATTCCTTTGAGGTTATTGCTCTTTCTGACCATAACGGCCATTCCCGCTGTTGGTATGCCGAAGTTGCATCTTCTAGGCTATCTCGGGATTCAGATAGACCGTCTCCCACCTTACAGATACTCCCTTGACGTTCCTGCCCACCTCTTACTGGGTAAGCAAGATCTGCACAAAATTATCAGAGAAGACATTTACAGGCAGTTCATCTAGCATACTTGGATTAGCCCTCTGGATGGTCTTCGCCCTAAGATGGCTTTCTATGCTGCACATTTTCTTGAGATCACAGACGAGCTTATCAGCCGGCCCGTGTATATCTCCTGACACTGGTTCTATGCACTCCGCATTTCCCTAGGCCAGTTCAGAGTGGGTTCTCACAGGCTTCATGTGGAGGATAACCAGCTGGACCGCTCTGAGAGGATTTTCCAGCTTTGTTCTCTCCAGGAGATCGAAACAGAAGATCATTTCATTTTCAGGTGTCCTATCTACTACGAGATCAGAGGGAGATTCCATTGCTTATTTCGGGAGCATCCGACTTTTGCAGCTTTCAAATACTGGGATCAACGATGTCTTGCTCTCTACCTGCAGGAGGCTCTCAGGCTCCGGAATGAGACCCTTCAGTCTCCTCCTAGACAAGATGTTACTCTATAGATTACTTCTTTCTTTACGGTGCTTCCCTTGGGGAGGGGCACCGAAAGGCACTTCGATACCAGCTTGGATTCCCAGACCAGATCTGTCAGGACCGGGGGGGTTACCTCCCAGTCTAGAAGTATTCGTGATCTCGGTTGGGGATCCTCTCTCAGAGGCTGTGTCCATCCAGGCGAATGCAAAGGGCTTGTTTTGTTCGCCCTTCTTTCGGACACCGACGTTCCAGTCTTCCCATGACTTCAGTTACAAGACACATGCATATTGCTAGCTACTTTCAGTCGCCCCCGGATGTTAGGTCACAATGTCAGTGGTAGGATTCTCCCACCCTCCTCTTCAACTCCATCCATTTGCACTCTTCCGGCCACGACGACTTTTGCTTCTCCCCCTTTCCTCTCTTTCTTCTTCTTCCTTCTTTTATTGTTTGGATGACCCCTTTAGGTCTCCCTTTTGACACCTCTTGCATTGTATTGTACAACCCCATTGACCTACTTTTGTGGTCATTAATATAATTATCTTATCTTATCTTATCTAATTGTTTGTAATCATTAAAATTTCTTGTTTTATTTAAAATTGTAATATTTTATGTATTTTTTAGTAAACTGGTTCATAAGTTTTAACGGTCCAGTTCTCGTCCAATTCTGGTTCGGATCCGATCCGACCCTTGGCCAATTTTGAGTCTGGTTCAGATTTTTAAAACATTGTTATTAGGTCAACCAAGCATGATGACTTCATCAGGACCAGACCCCTCCCAAAGTCCTCAGGATAAAGCAAAGGCCCCCACAAAGCCAATAAAGTTTAAATTTATTAATAAATGTGAAAGGACTCCTACTTCTTCTATTCCAACAATGGCGGTGAATTTGGATTCTCCTCCACATCAGGAAAGTCAAGGGCTGTTAACCAATGCTCCTATCCTGCAACCCTCTTCCACCTCTCCACCTAGGGTTATTCCTCCCGTTCCTCTTTTCACCGAGAACACTCACCTTTCATCTTCACCTCATGTTCCTTCTCCACCCACACTGATGGTATCACCTACATCTCCACTCCTCACAACTACCACTCTCACATCCTCTGATCTCGTTTCTTTCGCACCTGATTCTCTTATGGCTCAGGTTTTCTCCTCCCTTCCACCTCTTTCACCTAGGATCAGTCTTCTCATGGGTTCTCCAAAGATTCCTCCAACCATTTCCATTCTTCTAAGATTATTCCTCCTAGTTACTCTATCAGTATTCCACCACCATTTTTTGTGTTAACTCCTCCCCTCTTGGACTCGGTATCTACATGCTTTTTGATGGTACAACTTCGGTTGATACATCCACATCTTCGTGGTAGTAGTTAGGTCCTCCTACTCCATCCTGGTGAGCTAGCCAAACCCCAAAGAAGAGGAAGAAGGTGGTGCCTCTTGAATCATTTGATTTCAGTATGTTAGATTTGACTCCTTCCCGGACAACAAAGAAGCCAAAGATGCTTGCCCATATTACCATTGATCAATTTGGGGAGAGATTTTCCAAAATTGCTATGCCAGTTGCGAATAAAAACAAGGAAGATATAACTATTGCAAATTATCAGATTTATAGGGTTGTTATGGGGAAAGCTACCAGGGAAGGCATTAAGCGAAATGTTCGAGTTGCCCTTGGCACTCTACTTAGCAAGCTTGAAAAGGCTAAGGCAACAAAGGATGCACTAAAGGAGAAGGTAGATTAGTTAACAAGTGATTTGTTCAAGACCACTCAGCCTACCCGAACCACTGCTCTTGGAACAACAAGCTTGGATGCTTCATCTATCACAATAGTCGAAAATATAGGACAACAGGGAAGGGCTATTAATGCTTGGATCGAACGACTTCTCAAAGATGGATAAGAATTAATTGAAGAACCCTTTAACGTCCATGATGACATTGAAGCAAAGAAGCTAATCGTTGGAAAGATGAGCAATGAATTTGAAGATGAATGTAATAATTGGGAGCTCACTGTGGAAGCATTGAGTGAACTAAGGAGGGTTGATACAAATACTCTCGTCAATTAGAAAGTGATTGAAAAATGGGGTAGGCAATATGAATATTATGAGGCCATTGAGTTCTGTGTCTAGATTTTGAGCGAGGAAGTGGAGAAGTTGTAGGAAGCAAGAAAAGAAGGGATAGATGCCACCTTTGATATAAGCGACGAAATTGTTAAACTGCCACGTAAGTTTCATGATGATCTAAATGCACTACTAGCTAACACCATTTTTTTACTGAATTCAAAAGCTTGGTTGAAGAAGATTTGAGATCTGAACAATTTTTTAGTTTGCAATCAATTGACAAGTTGGTGTTGTATCAAAATGTTTTGGATAAGTTAAGAAAGACTGGAAAAAGTTCAAAACTTCGATGTAAGTTGATTATTGTGGTTGATGCCTGTGAAGTACCCAATCGATATTCATGCAAGGATGTTCAAGAAATGATAGAGAGATATCATGAATATTGATATAGGCAGAAGGCCACAAAATCTGAAGTCATTTACATCTTGATTGATCAAGATGTGCAAAAGGAAAAGCATGATAAGAAAACATGTTGAAGTTTTTTGTGCATTTTCGTATTTTTCTCAAACATGTAAATTTCTAGGATGTTTTTGCACCTTGTCATACAACATGTAAATTGACTTGGTCATTTTGCATGGGAATTGGTCGATATGTATTTAGCATGGTGAAATTTTCAAGGTGGAATAAGTCTAGAAGTGTAAATCAAGTTGATTTATTACTTTCTATTTTTAGTATTGGGAATTAGTCAAAAGGTGTAATTGTCCCTATTTTTTTGTCTATAAATGTAAGAATGATCAAAGCATTCCAGGATTTTTGACTTTTTGGACTTTTATGGTGGGAGCAAAAAGTATTTTTTTGGAATTTTGTGAGAAGAAAATAAGACTTTGTATTTTGTTTTTCTGACAGTAAAGGAATAAAGAGATCAGAACTTTCAAATTTTGTGTTGAGGTTAATCTTGATATTATGCTATTGTTCTTATGTTCAATACATTTTGCTTCCTTGTTATTTTAACATTTTGTTACTAAATATTGGTCTAATTTATTGTTATCCTTCTCAACTTGTGTGAGTCGATTAGGATATGTGTTTGCCATTCTAAAGCACACATCTCTCTCTCTCTTTCTCTTTTTCTCTCTACTATTCTCATTCTAATATTCTCAAAGAACTACCTTCCTCTATTTTCTAATTCCTTCCTTTACAAAATGAAATCTATTGGGATGATATCCAACCCCCATGATTAGATTAGTGAATATATTGTAAATATTCCCTCGTCCTTGTTCGAGGAGGGAGGAGGGACTTCGTCCCATGTGCTGAACACCATATTTTGTTGGCTGAGAAAATTTTCACTCCCAGCAGTAGGGCACGAGTTATAGTTGATTCTATCTTTGAACTGCAATGTTACACTTCAGTCTTACACCTCAAAGGTGAACTCCCAGACTTTCAAATAGTTCACTGTCGGTTGATCAGAGAAGAACTACTGAAGGTGAAGGCGAATCCAACACTTGGAAAGCTTTATTTGTAAGTGGAACTAAAGTACCCTTGCATACAATCTTTCCTACCATGCCACGGCACCTCCTCCACCTCCAGTTCCATGGGGACCAGTCATTAGGCCTCTATCTTTACCGGGCCTACAATAGGAGCTGTCTCGTCATTCATGGAAGAACTTTTCAAAGTTTAAAGGTGATGGAAAGCAACACCCTAACGAGAACACATTGCTGTGTTTTTCGCCGCATGTGGAGCATTGGGAGTAGATCATGAGGATGTATCTGTCCGATTGTTCATGGAAACACTTCAAGATGCTGCTGCTGAATGGTTTTTCCATTTGTTGCCGCACTCCATTGACGATTGGGCTACCATGTGGATAAAATTTGAAGCTTGTAGAAGATGCACATGAATTGTTGACACAAGTCATATGAAGAAAGAGTTGCATGAGCCCATGCGAGAGTTTGTTGCCAAGTTCAACAAATTGATTCATAAGATTTTTGCACATGTTACACCCACTCTGGAAAATCAGAAGTGCTTCTTTGTTAATGCTCAACTTCCTGAAGTTGGCTTTCTTTTGAGGAGATCACACGTTCCAAATCTGGCTATTGCACAATCCATGGCTACAAAAATTGAAGATGATTTAATTATGGATGGCAAGTTAAGAAGAGAATATTCAAAACCCAAAGGTCATAACTCTTCTCAAAATACGACTGGTCCAGTGATACAAAAGCTAGCTAATAATTTGTCGGCATTGAGAAAACAAATGTCTCAAAATGCTTTGACCACTTCGTATAAAGGAACTTCACCAACACAACTATTGGGATATGAATTGATTGCCGACCTCTTAGCAAAGGCTAGCCATAAAAGCCCCTCCTGTTGATGTAGTTGTTGAAGTAGTTGAATAAAGAGAAGAGGTGGTTGAAGAAGCAGAAGATGATGACGAATAAGCCAATTATGTTGAAGAAATCAATGATGAGTTGACTGTCGACTCCAATGTTGGGTACCTCGAATATGAGGAAGAAGATGACTATGACGATATTGTGAATGATATGAATAGCCAATTGTTCGCTGTTTTTCCTCATTCGCAAAATCAGGAGTCTGAAAAACTAAAGCTAAAGGCTAAAGAAAAAGATCCAACGCCCACTCCAACTATCATACAATAAGGAACTCCTTTGTCAGTTCAGCTGAAAGAGAAGACTTTTGAGAAAAAGTTAAGCTCTCCTTCTTCCCCATCTCCTTCTACTGTTTCTAAGACCAATACCGTACTTGTATAAACAAATCATGAAAATCCTACCAATTCATCAACCTCTTCTTACTCTGCTTTTGATATTATGGACCATGCCAAGAAAACCAAGATTCAAATGTTAGAAGTTGAGTACTTTCAATCCAATCTTAATTAGTTCGAGAGACTAGTCAAGTTCATCAAAAACAAGTCTGCTATCCCACCAAGGAATTCTTCTAAGGGGATTCTCCCCAATCCTAGAACTTGTTCCCTTCCTAAAAAAAATCTTGCCTCAACTTCTTCATCTCGCAAATATTAAACCCTTTTAAACTTGTGCTCTACTCATTAAAGGTTTCAAGCTTAGTAACTACATCATCTGATTCGAGGATCTTCAAGACAATTTCATGTCTGTCAAGGTAGCTCATTCTCTAGGGATTACCCTTACCAAACCTTTTGGGAATTGTTATTCCATGGAAACCAAAAAATTTCCTCTTATTGTACAAATAGAAAATGCACCCAATTTACTTTTGTTCTCCTTTCCCGAGAAGAGGGTCAAGATGACAAGATATTAGTAGTGGATATTCCATTTTCTTATGGAGTGCTATTAGAAAGAGATTTTAGCAAATATTTTAGCAAAGATGTAGGTGGTGAAATCCACATGGATTGGTCCCAAGCACAAATCCTAGTAAAAGGGGTGATGCGGAAGGTTGAACCTGAAGAGCAAGCAAATACATTGTATCCAAGTCAAAGGATCCACAAGCTTAGATTTTATTTGAAGATTCGGGCCTGGGTACCTATTTTATGACTATTGATGAAACTTCTATCTCTCCTGAGCTAATGAAGTTCTCTCTTTGTCTCTGTCCATCTCTCTCTCTTTCGTTCCACTATTCCCATTCTAATACTCTCAGAGAACGACCTTCCTCTTTTCTAATTCCTTTCTTTTCGCTATTCCGATTCTAATATTCTCAGAGAACTACCTTCCTCTTTTCTAATTCCTTTCTTTGCAAAATGAAATCTACTAGGATGATATCCCACCCCCATGATTAGATTAGTGAATATATTGTAAATATTCTCTCATTGTCCTTAGAGTAGTAATAAATAGGTTATCTCCCCTTATTCGAGGAGGGACTTTGTCCCACTTGCCGTGGTTGAACACCATATTTTGTCTTTGACAAAATATCCAACCAAGTGAAGGAGATTGTTAATGCCCTTCTTCTTCAATAGGATCATTAGACATGTGTTAGGGTTTGGAAAACCCTTTCTTAAAACCATATTTTGTCTTTGACAAAATATCCAACCAAGTGAAAGAGATCGTTAATGCCCTTTTGCTTCAATAGGATCATCAAGCATGTGCTAGGGTCTGGAAAGCCCTTTTTTTAAAGCTCTCATGTGAGATTTTTTTCATGATAAGCAAGCCATATAAAAACCTTGGCTTGAGGTCAAGCTTTCGAAGTCTAAATACTTTGCTAGGAAAAGGGGGTGGTAGGATGATCCTAGGTACCAGACAAATTATCATTAACTTTCCTTTACTATGCATTTTCCATAATCTTTATTTCCAACAAATGGGGTCCTCTTCACTATTCCATAGGATTCTTAATTCGAGGAGTTTTTTCAAAATCTTATGGCTTCCTCGTCAACACCATTAGGATATCCAAAAACTTTCTAAACAATGAGTTTTCTAGCTTGGATTTTCTTTCTCAACCAACAATCCTTCACTTTATTGGTCTAGCTAATTTCTAGATTCAATTTGAATATTTTTGAAGTTAGTATTTACATGTAGAGGATACACTTTGACTCAAGATCAGTTTTCAAGTCATTTTGCCCCATCCAGAAAGCATGATTTAGAATCAATTCTTTAGCCTCTTTTATGTTATTCTAGATGGCAACACCTTTGGGAAGATCTCTAGTTGTGAAGGATCCTTTCGGCCTCATTATTATTCATATAATACTAATTCTCTAGAACAAATTTGCAATGAGAGTATGATTAAAGCAGTTGATGTCTCTAGCACCCCCCTCCCTTTACTGGTGATGTTACAGACCTTGTCCCAGGCGAGGAGAGTAAGCCTAAATTTCTCACTCACATCTTGCCAAAAGAAATATTGCACGATTTTTGTAAGTTGATAAACAATGTGTTTGTGGAACTAACATTAGTAAAAACCAATAGGTCAATGCTTGAAGCATTGTTTTGAGAAGAGTGAGCCTCCCAACATAGTACAATCATTTGCCTTTCCAATTTGACAACTTCCTACGAATCTTGTTATGGATACTATTCCAAATTTACTTTTTACTATTACCTTTTAAGAATTGGAATCCATGATAATGATTTGAAAGTTGGGCCTTTTCAAAATCAAGTTACACAATTTTTTTGTTCTTCAATCTTTTTAGCATAAAGAAAGAAAACTCTGGATTTACCTTTATTAATCTCCTGTCTTGATGCCTTCTCATAACTCCTTGGGAGATCTCTTATCTTTCAAATCTTCTTGAATTGATGGAGATGCAACAAGAAGGTTATCATCCACAAATTGGAGTGCATGTGAGAAAGGTAGTTAGTGGAAGTCCAAAGACCTTTGATTTTACCTTTTTTTTGAGATTATTGATTTTCTTTCCCATGCTTCTGCCATGATAATAAAGAGATACAAAGATAAAGGGTCTTCTTGTCACAAACCTCTTAAGCAGTCGAAGAAGCCTTGCACTTATCCATTGATCAAGATCGAGGACTTAGGGGTGGTATAACAACTCTTAATCCACTCCTTCCATTCTTTTTCAAAGGCAAAGCAAGTTAGAACCTTGTCTCGAAAATCCTAGCAAACTCTGTCATAAGCTTTAGTGATGTCAAGATTGATCAACATACCTCTCCTTTTACTTGAGTATAGAGAGTGGATAAGCTCATGGGGTACGACATTGACATTGGTGATTTGTCTTCCTTTGACCAAACCTCTTTGTTTCTTTGAGATGAGATTAGGAAGAATCATTTTCAATTTGTTAGCAATGAGGTTGGATATTATTTTGTAAACCATGTTGCATAACGAGAAGGGATGGGAGTCCTTGGGACGTCTCGTCTCCTTATTAGGATGAGAGCCAAAAAGGTGGTTTTCAAAGATTTGATGATGGTTCTAGAGTCTCTAGATTCCTACACCAATTCTAGGTCTTCCTCAAGTAGATCCCAAGTTGGAAAAAAGGTCGAAAAACCATTAGGTCTAGGACCCCAGTCTCTTGCCATATCAAAGAGAGCGTCTTTGTCTTCCTCCAAAGAGACTTATCCATAAGATCAAAATTATCTTCCTTAGTTTTGATTTTTAGAATGTTAGAAAGATTTTGTTTTGTCTATTCCTCCGATCATTCCATAACTTCCCCCACAAGCATATTTTCCCAATATAAAGTTAAAACTTGCCTTTCTGAGAGGCATTCTACAATGGCATCCGACCTTAAAATTTCGACCTTAAAATTTGATACCCATTTGACTGTCACTAAGAATTTTTTCCTTCTCTTGGAGGAGGCAAGTGAAAAATCATAATATCCTAGCTATACACTGAAGTTTGGAGCCCTTTTTTTTCTAGAAATATTTATTTGAGCCTTACACATTATTGTAGCTAGATTGACATCATTTATCACCATTCAATGAGAAATTTGTGAAGGAGGTAATGAAGTTACTAATAATTGTGGTATGCTAAATATCAAGACTTATCACCATTCCACGGGAAATTTGTGAAGGGGGTAATGAAGTTACTAATAATTGTGGAATGCTAAATATCCAAGATAAGGGTCTTGATATTGATATATATTAGCATTTTTCATATGTATTTAAGATATATAGTTTTATCACTCGGGAAGTCTCTAGGCTCTGATTATTTGGACTATTGATTTCGCATATGAAATTTCTTTGTTTTCTCTTTTTGCAAAATTCAAGGGAAAACTTCTTTCTCACATCACCTTTTGTAAGCCGCTTCACCTTAGATTTATGCTTCCACAAGATTTTTTTCCCATGTAGATTTCATCTAGGTTTTTGGGTATTTCTTTCTCTTCCATGAGGATTGAGTTCAATAAAATTTCTAAAAGAATTTGATGTTGCACGAGCTGCATGCATTCTTCTAATGAATCCTTTTCCTCTAGCAAATTTTTGAAGGTATTCAAATTCCATACCTTCTCTTGGGCTTTGAGATGTTAAAGTTCCTAGGTAAACAAACAAATCTTTGTTCCATACCTATCATTTGGGCCCTTTCCAAGACCATGTCACCAGCCTATCTAGATATGGGTTCCAATCACATTTTCTCGAACCTAAACAAGTCTCTTCTTGGGTAGTTGTCTTTTCAATCCTTAGGATGATTTGGCCAATGGTCCAAGTCTGCCTCCATCATGACCTTTGATGTGATAGATATATTTTTATCCAGCTAATTATTAGAAACTAGGAACCGATTGATCCTTTCAGTTATTAAATCTTTACCTTTCCTTCTATTGGCCAATGTAAACCAACCTTTTTGAGGCTTTACATCCCAAAAATTATAGTTCTCAATGAAGCTACAAAAGTTGGAGCAATCATGGAAAGAGACACGGCACTTCCCCTCCTTTATTCAATCAAATCTAGCCTCGCATTGAAGTCTCCACTTACAATCAAGAGATTCTCCATATTGTCATGTAAGATTTGGTTTCAACAGTCTTCCTTCTCTATATTTCTTTGAGGGCCATCTGCATCAATAAGGGAAAATCTCCCATTGGTTCTCAAGCTTACCACTCTGTAGACCATTAAATGGGAATTAGCTTGGGGCTCACTGATTGATTCATATGGGATATATAGGGTACACATTTTAGTTGTGTATTGTACAGTCCTTATGTTTCATCCCTTGTAAAAAGTGTAAAGAAAGAATATCACTAGTTATTAGGTGGTTAGTTTATTTTAGTATAGGATATGCAAATCTTGCATACTCTATTTAGGGATGTTGTCGCCCTATTAGATTGGGATGTATTTCTATTCTTCTCACTTTGGTATTTTTCCAACCAGAAGACAAGCTAGATTTCCTTTATTCAGTTTAGTTTTTAAAATCATTTGTAAGCCTATACAAAGGCCACATATATTAATGAGAGAGTAGTTGTAACTCTTGCAAATTCACTTCAATTCAAGCTTGTGGCTTCTTAGGGAGAGATCGTAAGTTGCATGTTCTGTGTATACCTTTGACCACCACATTGTTTGGGTTATGAAAGGATCAATTGCTCCATTGAGTGCAAGATCTTTATCATTGGTATTAGAATAGCTATGCTCCCTAGGATTGTAGAACCCTGGGTCCTCTCACACTAAGAGTTGTAGATGACTACCATGGCCGGTTGATATTCTATATAACCCTTGTCCCTAAACTGATCTATGCTAGGATATGTTTTCTGATTTGTGTTGGATTCGGGCATTTGAGATTCACTTAAGAATTTTTGTTTAGAAGCCTCCTCAACAAATTCTGATGCTACTAGCACATCTTATTTAATGGATGAAGCCTTTCATTTCATCGAAAAATGGGTCTGGGATATCGAGGATTGAATTTTCTCGGGTTTTCTTAGGCAAGCCTGGTGGTTGGTGTATGCACTTTAGAATAATTCAATTAAAAAATAGTAAAAATGATTGTTAGGATGTTTGCTTGCCAACCTTTTGTGCGGTTCCAGTTGCCATTGCCACTTCTATGTGGATTTTGCTTCCAATGGTTCCCTCACGGACTCGTACCACTACTAATGGTACCTACAATGCACTTGAGGCACACTTCTGATTCTAACACCAACGTGGGCACACTTCTGATTCTAACACCAACGTGGACACTTTCTTCCACATGTATTTGATTACCCCCTTGTGCATATATTGGGTAAAACCTTTAATTTTATTTATTTATGTTATGTCTAAAATTTTATATTAAGTTTAATAAACTTTGTTTACAACTTAAACAAATCTTTGATGTAAAATTTTATGATTAAGGCTGTTAAACATTATTAGTACCTTTGTTTTATTCGTAATACAATTAAAGGGATTATTATTATTTATATTTTAATTATAACCTAGGTTACCGATATGGCACCCCTAGGGTGCTTGAAACGTTTATGGAGCGCCGTGGGAGCGGGTACGGGAAAGACCTTGCGGAAACGGCACAGGGTGCCGTACCTGGGCATTTCTGCAGGGCCTTTCCCGTACCCGCGCCGATCCCAAGCGCAAAAAACCATCAAAAACCGAAAATCCAAAATTGTGAATCACAAAGAATATAATCGTGAATCGAAAATGGCGAATAAAAATTAAAATCGTGAATGTAAAATGCAGATTAAATACATTTAAAATGGTGAATATAATCGTGCCCTATCGCTTCTGCATTGTTTTTTTTTTGCCTGTTCGTATTTATTCATTAACGTTTTAATTTGTTTGTATAGGTTTTGATTTTTAATAATTTAGATATATAGTTTTTTAATAACTTTTTTTTTAATAATTTATATAATTTAGATATATATTCAGTTCGTATTTAGATATTATAGTTTTTTAATAATTTATAGTCTATAGAATATAACTCATTTCTTTTATGTTATAGTTTTTTTAATTTTTATTATATAAATTAAATTTAACATTTTTATTTTAATGTGGTTTTTATATTTTATGTTATAGTTTTTTTAGTTTTTATTATATAAATGTAATTTAATGTTTTTATTTTAATGTGGTTCCTATAAGTTCACAAAGTATTTATATGAAATGTATATAATGTTAATTTTTTAAGAAATGTATATAATGTTAATTTTTTAAGAAATGTATATAATGTATTTAGAAGGCTGAAATTTATATATTTTTTAATTTTTATATAATTTTTGTACTGCTGTATCCAACGCCGTATCCGGGGCCATTTTTTTTTTTGCCGTATCCGCGTATCAGATACTCCATACCCGCTCCCGTATCCAAAACGTATCGTCTACTTAGATTATAACCAAAATCTTTCAAAATTATATATGAAAAGGAGAAAGAGAATTTTGGTTTGTTATATTGGAAATTTACAGATAGATCATCCTTTTTTTGGCGGATTAGTGTAAACCAAACTGGCATTTTCTGTTGGTGGGAGAAGCTTCTTGGTTTTCAGCCTCATTACATTGATACACATCTGCAACACTCTTTTGGATCACATACCATACTAATCATCTGCTATTACTGGTGATCACCTTGGTTTCAAAGCTCGCTTAATTCTTCCCAACTGACCTCTTCAAGTTCTTTTGAGACCTAAGGCATGGATTAAAGTTTGTTTTCCAATTTGTGTTAAAAGTATTTATTTTATTTTATATGCTAGTGACAAGTACTCCAACATTTTTACATGCTATACCATGAGGTGTGTCAACATTTGGATTGATGCCACTTGTTGATTGTAGCTTCTTCCGGAGCACTTTATCCAACTCTTTTGACAACTCAATTGCACTTCACCACTGTTGCACTTTGTTCATCAAGTTTAGGAACATTTTCCTTGCAGAGAATTTCTTGTCACATATCACTATGTAGATCTGTGATTGTTGCATTCTTGATTTTGTGACTAGTTTGGTGGTAGTACTTCCGCTTCACTGCTCCTGTTGATCAAGTTTTCTTCTTGGAAATGTTGGACTCTTCACCTGCAACATCGTTTTCGTTGGATATCATCACTCAAGTCATCTCTTCCTGTTATCTTTTGTATGCTTTGGAGTCCAAAACTTCTTTTGTTGGGAGGAATGATGAGGATTCATATGGGATGTATAGGGTACATATGTTAGTGGCTTATTCTATTGTCCCATGTTTCATCCTTTGTAAAAAGCGTAAAATAAGATTACCCTTAGTTATTAGGTGGCTAGTTTATTTTAGCATATGATATACTTTATCTACCACACCCTATTCTTAGATATGGATATTTTCTATTCTTCTCACGTTGGTAATAAGTTACATTTCCTAAATTTTATATTATTTTGTTATCAATTATAATCTATTTAAAGGCCACCTATGTTAATGAGAAAGTAGTTTAACAGTTAACTCTTGCAAATTCACTTCAATTCAAACTTGTGGCTTCTTAGGTAGAGATTTGTTAGTTGCACGCTCCATGTAGACCTTTGATCACTACATTGCTTGGTCATGAAAGGATCAATTGCTCCATCAAGTGAAAGATCTTTATCATTGATAGCCACCTCATTGGGACTTCATGTTGTCCCATCCACATTTGTACCTATCAGTTCCACTTGTAAACTCCTCTAGAATTAAGACTATGGTCTTTAATTTTCTTCAATTTTGTTTCTTGAAGTATCAAAGCATCTGGGTCTTTGTTTGTCCACCATTCTTTTTGCCAATCTCCTTTTGGAGGGTGCAGTAAGGCCCCTAGTATTCGAGGAGGTGACCTTCATTGGGTTGGGTTGGCTATCTTTGTGCTCCCCAAGATCTCATCCAGTTGTGTTTGTCTACTTGCCATCACTTTCACCATAGTTTCATTCTAGATTTTGTCATGTAGGCTAGCTCTACCCTATTTCTAGTGTCCAATATCTCCCCTTCTTCGGCTATTGTTTGATTGACGAATGACAGAGTTGCAATCATCTTCATCCAAACCTGAATCCTCATAAATCCACTGACAGGGCCAATCTTTGCCAAGTGGCTCCGCTGCTCCATGTCTCTTTGTGATAACAACCCCTCTTGGTTTAACTTGTGCCTGTATTTTTCATAGTTATTTAAGTCTCAGGGATGCGGGGATGGGGTTTCTGGGTTACAATATTTTTCCAGGATTTTGGGGACGGCTGGTGGACAGCTTTTAAAATAGTATATAAATATTAAAAATATACAAATAAATAAAAAAGGTAACTTATACAAACTAAAATAAACTAAAATTTAAAACAATAAATGACTAAATAAAACCATTAATCCAATAATCCAACTGATTAGTGATAGCTATTAATATTGTAATCCAAAATTGTGAATGACCATACAGAAAAACACAGCTCAACATTGAGTGTTTTTTTATATCACATTTTTGAAAGGTGCAGTTTGTAGAACACCTTATTGGCTATTCTTTTGAGCAGGATCTGCATTTGACACATGCCAAGGATCTGTGATTTTGCAGGTCTGTTTACTGCACTTAATTCATTTTTTATTTAACCTCAAATTCTTGGTCCTATCAAATTTATGAACCATTTTTACGTGGCATAGATTCTATCAATTATCTTGCAAAGGAAAAAATAAATGATTAAAAAACTCACTTAAAAAGGCATCTACGGAAATACGGGTTTAATGAATTGACCATTAGTTTGGGAAAGGACAAAGAGCATGATTTGAAGTGCACCCTCAAGGTAGGTTTGTGTTAAAATTTGAACCATGTAGTGTAATTTCTATGTTTTGGCAGGATACAGGTATATTTTAAAATCATCCTTTGGTCCATTACAAATATTGGTAAAGGCTGCATGTGCCACCACATATAAGATTTCCTACATGAATGAAAATAATGTTTAAATAGTTCCATCCTGGCATTATGTAACTGCATTGAAAGAAGCATTTGAAGATTGGAATTGGATGCCGTGACTGTTTTTTCAAATAAATTTATATCAGACAAACTAAATGGATGAGTACTCTGAAGTTATATCAAAAATGTGTTGGACTCAGCTATGTTTTTGTGTTTTTTAAGTGGACAAATGTTGTCGATGGCCCTTGAAGTTTGGGGAAGTTGGGACATCCCTCGAATGCCTGGGACATCACAGCATCCCCAACACCTACAAAAAGAGTGGGACATCTCAGAAGTATCCCCCAAATTCAGGGAACGGCCCTATTTTTCTTTTTTTTTTGAGATGTGACATAGATATTTCTCTTCTGTCCCCCATCCCCAAAATGTCCAAGATGTTGCCAGGATGGGGGAGATACACCCCTGCGTAACGCTATTATTTTTCTTCAAAGCTTCTTCCAAATTGCTGGGATCCTCAATGAGTTTCTATAGATCTTTCTTCAAACCATACGCGACTGTTAAGTTTCATTTTTCTCCAAGGTTTTGTTGATGGGGATTTGAGTTTCCAGTGTGGTCTCACTCTTTACTACCTCCTAATATTTGTCATTCCCTCCCCCATTTCTACTTTCTTTTCTTACTTCTCTTCCACCTTTTTTCATTCCTTTGTTCCTTATCACATACTTCCTTTTGGGCTTGAGAAAACCCACATTATCCTTTTCTGAATTGACTGTTTGCTTTTTTGTTGAAGGTTAGCTTTTTCCTTTTTGTACTGACATGCATTCTCTGATCAGGAGGCCGTATTCATGACATCCTCTGTATCTGATGGGTATAGTTTCATAATCAAGCACCTAGGTCCAAGCAATCTCCTCTGCTTTCAGCGTGACATTCTTAGGCAGCGGATTTGTGAGATCTAGCTCCACAGATACGCTAGCATAGTTTGATAAGACTTTTTCTGTGGTAAGGTCTTGGTGTCTCCACTGTCTTCCCTATTGTGTTGGCGATAGTATCAAACACATATTTATACCAGAATTCCTGGGGTATTGCATACATTCTAATCCAAATTAGAGCTGTTGACAACATATCCTCTGCAGGTTTAAAATCCAGATGCCAATGCTTCATGAATAGGCCTGCACTCCTGAAGAAGTATGGTCCTCTAAATACATCTTTATCTGATTCATTAGTGAAGACAGCAATACGTATCCTCCAACACATGTTTTTATCTCATATTTGCCATTGGTCTTCCAGGTTTTTTCTGCCCATGCTTGCAGGTCCTCCAGGGAGAGTTGGACCCCCAAGAATCTATAGATCAGACTCCATATAAATTTAAGACATTTGTCTTGATTTCATTAATCTCTAGGGAAATGATCGGATTTTCCTCCGTTGCAGGCATGCAAGGGTTTTTGGTTCTCCCCCTTTCAACCTTTTGCTTTTCATCCATCATCATTACTTTATTTACCTCCTCCTTGGAAGTAGTTCCTTTTGAACCCTCCACTTTTTATCTGAAAGAAAAACTGAGGGGGAGAGGATTTCCCTACGTCTACCCATTCCTTTGGCTGACATCAAGCCCTCTACCTCCTCGGACAGAGAAACCAGAAATGGCTTAACAAAGGTAGAATCACCTAGAAACTAAAACCCTAGCTAAACGTTTTTTTAACTGTTGTCACCTTACTATTTTTATTCAGTTCCAAGTGGACTGAACATTAATAGAGATTGTCCATCATCATCTCTATAGATCCCTCCCCCTCCTCCTGATCTTGGATTTCCTTTCAGAGCTCCATCAAAATTGAGACTAACCTAACCCTTTGGAAGTTTCTTGCACAGTTCCACAGATATCCAGGCTTTTAATGCCTATTCCCACCAAATCCATTATCAGATAAAAAATTTGCAGCGTGTGTTTTAACTATTTCTGGCTCAATTATCGATGCCACCCAATAATCCTCCCAAGGTTGGAAACAAAGTTCTTGTTTAATCATTTTGTATCAGTTTTATTGATGAATTTTAATTGGGGAGCAACTCCGTGTGAGCTCTACTTTTATATTTCGTCTTTTCTTACTCCAAATTTTAGTTTATTCTACAAGTGATAAATTTAAATTGTATCTTTAATTTTGCTCAGTGAATCTTAGGTGAGGTTATGGGATGTCTTTAATGCAGTGTGTAGTAAGCTTTGACCACATTCCGAAGATTTGTAAACTTGGGTACCCCATAATTGTTACACCACAACCTCACCACGTCTACTAGAGTTAGTGGCCGCCTTATTGCAATGCGGGGGATTTGAACCTAGGTCTCTCAATCTTACATGTGCCCCTCCATTACCATTACATCACAACTCCTTCGGCAACATAAATCGCATCTTTTTCAGGGCTCTTCTGCAAATTGTTTATTTCTTAAAACCAGTGTATCACTGATAAAAGCGAGATTGTATCCTTTTCTAATGGAAAATATTAATTAAGTAGAAGTTATTATTTTATCCTCTTCTCTTCATATTTTCAGTTCTTATATTTTCTCTAAATTTTTGAAGTAAAGGTTTGAGATTTTATTTAACTTGTTTTACACATTGTTATGCGAATGAAGACTTCCGGCATGCTCAAGTGACATGCAGTATTTTGTACCTACTAAAATGTTTGCCTCTCTATTATCTTCCATCCTTGTTAAATTTGTATTATTATAATTTGCAAATTGTCTTGAAGTTATTGAAATCTGCTGGTTCTTTATGTTTGCCATTGTCTTTGTTTGTTATTTATTTGTTTATTATTTTTGCTCAAATAAAAAGTTAAAACTAGAGGTTAAACCTTATGAGCCCAAGTGTAAACCTCCCATAACTTCCGTGAATCCTAGAGCTTAAATCCCAGGTTGGTTTGTTATTTTGAATTTGAAGTGAAAACACATAAGTGCGAATTTTGAATGCTTGCTAAGTTGAACTCTTTTTTCAATTTCAAAGACTGCATGGTCAGAAATTTTATGAACAATTTAATTGCACAAAAATGGAAAGGGAACAAAAATGGCTGGGCAGTTCATAAAAGAAAACAAAACTTTCCTGAGGAAGTATGGGTGTCAACTCAAGCCCAAAAAGACTTTGGGTAGGAAGAAGTCTCCATAGATTTGTGCACGAAAACACTTAAACCAAAAAATATGTCTTACTTAATGTCTACTTATAGCTAATGTCACACTTAAGCTCTTTTCTAGTTTCCATGTATGGTAATTAGACTTCACAAAAAGTTCCGTAAACTAATAAAAACATACAAGTGATTGACATTAATGTTAAATCCATTAACTAATAAAAAATGACACTCAAAACTCCTAATGGCCTGTGTGAAGTGTTAATTTATAAGAGAAGTGGGTTATCTTCTGGCATTACATAGTTACATCGATAGGTGTAACCTACATGGCAGCCAAGGGGGGTCGGAGGAAAGTGTAATTGTGTGAGATGTCAATAAAAATGGCTGACCTTGAATTTGACATCGATTTGACTGTTACAGGGCACTTTTTCTTCTTTCTTCTGTTAATTATTGAAAAATCATGATGTCTTTTGGAGCTTTTAAAAATTGTTCTCTTTCCTCGGAATGTTTTTTTCCAATTCCAGCACCAAAACCCAACACAGTGGTGCAGCTAGGTTGAGGCCCTTCATGACCAGTCAGTGGGACATTTTTGGATAAGGTGATGGAGTTCCTAATCAATGTGAAATCCTTCAATGGATGAAACTATGTGACAAATCTATAAGATAAACCCCTCAAAATTGATACATATTGCCCATTGACATTTTTCAGATAGATATATTTAAGATATTTGTACTAGTAAATATATGAGTTTTGTGCATGATGGTATGATGATTGCATGGTAATGGCAAGTACATTGGTACACATAATTTGTAGGGATGCTTGTAAGAGTGGGGAATGTTTCACATAAGCTTCAATATTTTTACTCTTGCTACACCGAGTTAATGCTCCTATGATTGGGTCTTGTGAGATATATAACCCTTTATGATTGGGTCCTGTGAGATGGATAATGCTCCCGTCAGTGGGTCTTGTGAGATATATAATGCTCCTACAATTGGGTCTTGTGAGATATATTTCATTATTTGAAGCCTGTTTCATATATTTGCAATGAATGCAAATTGTTTCCTCTTCATGATCTCTGCAGCTTCTCCTTTCCCAGGTTTCTCTGTGAATCTCCATCAAACTTCAGTTATATGGAATTTTTCTAAAGTTCAAAGTTTTGTATCAAGTTTGTGTGGGTCTATGACTTTGTAACACTTTCTTTCAATGGTAAATGCATATAGTTGCATAATTCATAATATACTGTGTTGAACAATTTTGACCTAAAATTAAAAACTCACAATATCTATCGAAGATGAAAAGATGCATGTGGTGATGGGGAAGAAGGAAAATTGCAGGGTCTTAGATTTGGAGGTTCAGAATCCTGATCTGAGGGTATTTCTTATGTGTTAAAAGGAAACTGAAATTTTAATGAACTTCAACAAAAAAATGCACTTACACCAAACCATTGTGTTAACATATGAATGTTTGAATCATAACATTGTAGAGAACTGAAATTGATAGCAACATATTTCCTTGGCTTCAGTTGGCAAGGAAGTAAGATAGCCCTGGTCCACTTATTTGAGTTTATCTATTGCTTCCCACTATTCAAGAAATATAATTAGTTGAATGTGCATCTTTTCAGTGAACCTTGAAGATATATGATTCCTTTGTTAGATGGTACAATTAGGTCTTTTTACTAAGATGCAGGTAATTTCTGGCAGCACCCATTGAAATTAATTAGTTACAGCATCAATCTGTGGGATCATGATGTAAGGAACAGCTTTTTCGTTTTGGATTAACACCTTACAGTTTGTCCTTATTCCTTGCAGAGTTGAGGACGACTAGTCGTGACCATAGGCTTGATGGTCATGGCTACAATCGAACACTTGCCAAGATACTTGTGGAATACGCATCTGCGGTAATATGGACCTACATTGCGTGTACCCTATGTAGTAAGCTCATTGAGATATTATTAAAGCATATTTTAAGAGATTTCATGCTGTTTTCTTTTGAAAGGGTTTGTTTCATTCTGTTTAAATTATATTTAATGGACCATAAAATAATGGTTTCTGCTAGAATAATCAATATGAACATTGTCTTAATCTGAACATATGAGGTTTGCATGAATGCATGTAATGTAATGAGATCGGATTGGCAGGTGAGTCAAACAAATCAGTCATTTTACAGAATATGTTGTATCCTTCAATATGCATTTCAATTTTCACAAATTGCAACAACAAATACTGATTATTGATTTGTGTTTAAGGGAGGAAATACACTAAACTTTGTATATTCAACAAGATTGTTGTGAGAATCACATACCTAGAACTTTTCCCTCTGATTGATAGCATGGAAGATGTCTTATCCCTTTGCAAGTTGATTACAATTTGGCAGACGAAGATGTTTATTGTGACGAGTTCTTGTATTGATTGGAAAGTCTGGTGACTCTTGTGTGAGGCATGCCAACGTTCTATATACCCACAATAATAAATCAAGTTTATAAAAAATAGATTCCCAACTGTATAATAAATATTACCTTAGTTCTTCCAAACAATATAAACCGGAAGAGAAAGTGCCTACTCTTCTGTGTGCTGATATAAAGTTGTCATATTTACCAACATATCCAGAATACTTATTGTGACTACTTTCCTGTTGTTTATTTTGACATTTTATTATAATACTATTGAAGTCTCACACCACTTTCACATTATATCAAGGCTCAGCAGAGCTGATTATTTGAACAGTAGTGGTAATGGTATATAAACCGGAAGAGAAAGTGCCCACTCTTCTGTGTGCTGATATAAAATTGTCATATTTACCAGCATACCCAGAATACTTATTGTGACAACTTTCCTGTTGTTTATTTTGACATTTTATTATAATACTATTGAAGTCTCATAACACTTTCACATTATATCAAGACTCAGTAGAGCTGATTATTTGAACAGTAATGGTAATGGTATTTTGTTGACATCTGGTAAGCACAAAGCTTAAGCTTGGACTTTGAGTACGTGAGAGTGGTGCATAAATTAGTCTGTCAAATTTATCACTAGAATATAAGCTTTGGATGAGTGAATATAAGGCAGAATTGTTCGTAGAACTTTTGGAGATTTTAATGGGAGTGGGGACCAATAGGCTGGAGAGGGGTACAAAAAGAGATACTGGAGTGTTGGGCAATAGTTTGAGACAAACGCTAGAGGTAAAAAGTTTCTACCTGTAATATGAAAACTATGGTTTAATTTAGATATTACTTGTATCAATATAATTATGTAAGGATAATAAGATCGCTCAACACACTATAAATAGGACGGTGAAAGTACAAATTAGGGTTGGGATTTGGAAAGAAGTAATCGTTCCTGGGGAGCAGACTGGGTGATAATGAGGTGAAACTGGATGAGGGAGCTATGCACAGTGTTGTCAAGCTGTCTCGAAAATCTGGTGATCTGGAACTGAGTGCAATACAAAGTTGTTCGGTAGAGGACTTCATGGATGAATCTGTCTAGGGATCGTCATGTGTCCTTTGGGGTTTTGACATGCAATTTTACTCTGGTACTTACTTTGTCTGTGTTTTTGGACATGTTTCCTGTATTTGAATTTCTGCAATGATGATTCTGTACTTATATTTTGTTTGTCCTTGTTTATTGACCAGAAAAGGAGTTGGTCATTATTTGTGTTGGATTGACCTTGCCATGCCCATTGATGTGATGAGTTTTGGACTACGTACCAATACTTTGAAGAAGGATCAAGCCACAAGCAATTTTCCTAATCGTATGATGACGTGGATGTTAGAAAAAGTAAACAAGATGGAGCCCTCAATTCGGCCCTCAACACTTGGCAATTGACGCTTGGATTGATTGTAGTGCATAGATGTGTGATCTAGGGTAGCAATAGAGAGATGTATTCAGACTCGAGTAGCTTTGCTGAGGTGTGCTCTAAGGGAGAGGTGCTTCAATGATTGTGCTCAATGACCTTCTTAGAGTGTGCCTTTGATATGGGATCCCTGGATGCCCCTAATGGGTAAGGGTGCATATGTTTATATAGATGACTGATTCAAATGATTTCCCACACAACCGACCTTAAGCCGACCAAAGGTAACTCTTGCATTGAAAAGATGGTTGTTCTGACTTGCAAGTATAAGGGACAAGTTTTTCGGCCTGTGGGAAAATTTCCTTACCAAACCTGCCTGTGCTCACAAACGTTTCTAGGCTAAAGCGAATCAAATCTGAGACAAGAGGTATTCTATAGATAGTCTAGGACGAATTTTGTAGAATGTGCATTGATTCCTAAAGTGCTAAGCTGGAGAAGTAGCTACGACCTAGTGGACTTGGGGTATGGGATAGAGATGGAACCTTTAAGTTTAATCAATAACTAGATAAATGGCTTGATGTCAGGATAAATGCCAAAGTGATATTGCCAAGTACAGCAGGACCAGATTTCGGGTACTACAATTTCTACCCTTTTAATCCATTATTGAAAATTGTGGATTAAAAGAAAAAGAACAAGTGAATGCAAACCTTGCATCCGCATCATAGAAGAATGATGTGTGAAATTAAAGAGTGCGTCTCCATGCCAATCCGATGTTGATTCGACAATCACGTGGAAAAGATGTGTTTTAATGCTCAATAGAGATATGAATTGGTATAAGAAAAAAACTAAAATATGTGAAGTGAAATAAACTTTAGAATGACTACACTTTTTAAGTCACCAGGGTCATGTTCGGCGAGGATTAAATTTGGATTAAGTTCAGCAATGATAAAATTCGGAAAAAAAATTCGTGATTAAATTAGGCTGTTATAATTTTCATATTTTTAAAAAATAAGATATAAATACACAAAATTTTCAAAATAGCTAAAACATTACTATACAATTTGAATTACCAATTCTATGCTTAATTATTTTATTAAAATTAAAACATTAATAAACTAAAAACAATTGTAAATTTATAATTATAAAATATAAAATAAAAGATTAAATATTAAATATAAATTATAAAATATAAAATATGAATATCATTATAAATTATAAATTATAAAATATAAATCAATAGTAAATTATAAGTTTTAAAACTTACTCTAACCTAATCGACCAAAATTATAAATTATAGATTATAAAATATAAATCGGTTATAAATTATAAGCTTTAAAACTTACTCTAACCTAATTGACCCAACAAAAAATATTTCATGAGCAAGGATTTTTAACATTCTTCTCGTGGTTGTTGGCGGCATAGGGATGGCTCCAACTTGCAGGTGTATCAACTCTCCAAAGCGGACGCAGGTTGCTTCAACTCTCAACTCAAAGCTCAGGTTGCAGGTTGTGTTCAAAGCTCAGGTCGCAAGTCAATGGCCGCAGGTTCTTTTTCTTCTGCAGGTTGTAGCTCCACTTGCTCTCACGAACTCTCCACTCAAAGCACTCTTACTCATGCCACTTAGAACCGAAATGAGAAACCTTAGGGTTTTTTTAGGCTTTTTGAAAAGTGTTTGATAAGTTTTTTTTTGATGACGAATATATACGAATATCCGCGATTTTTATTTGGGTGAGTAAGGTTCGGCGATTTTCGAACTTTCTGTTTGAAAATCGCCGAACCCTGTGACTTGGACTATGCTTGATTACCCTTGGTGTGTAGTATGCAAAATGTGTAAATATCTTACGTGAGAACAAGCATTGGGCTTGCTTGCACCATTATAAATAGCATTGGGTTGTTTGCACCAATAGAATTAACATTGAGCTACTTGCACCATTATATCGGTATTGGGACATCAAGAGAGTTGAGTGTATCATCCATTGAGTTGTTGAGAGAGACAAATGTATCAGCCATTGGGCTGTTGCCTTTGGTAGGTCTATTGAAAATCTGACAAGCTTGAATGATGGATTTATGTGTAACCCATGCCAATATAAACTAAATAAATGTTAGGGTATGATTGAGTCTTTCATATGAGCTTTTGTATGGCTCATGTAAATGTCATACATTTATGTGCCATGAATATATCTGAACTTCTAATGATGAACTTGTCCCTCTAAGTCCATGCAAATCTAATATAGACCCGTAACTATAGTGATGAACTTGTGTTAAGTCCATGTAAACTTTGATATAACCGTGTATCTATCCTGAATACCCACATTTGACTTGTGTGAAATACTATAACCTTGCCTACCCTGTGGCACTTGGCCATGATTTGTGTGAATTTCTGAAAGAGCCCACAATATGCTCTCTTTTTGAGATGAGAGATGCTGCCATATATCACTTAGCTCAAAAGAGAAAAGTGGTTAGTTGTAAAAAGTATATAATCAAAGCATATAGGATGTGAACCATATAAAATATATGTACTAAACATGGTTGTAAAAGCAATGTACATCAGATATGATCATTAAAGAACAAGTAAAATATATGTACTAAACATGGTTGTAAAAGCAATGTACATCAGATATGATCATTAAAGAACAAGTAAAATATATGTACTAAACATGGTTGTAAAAACAGTGTACATCAGATATGATCATTAAAGAACAAGTACTAGATATCATCCCATGGGCAAACATGTGTTAGCGAAATAATTTTTCACATGGGCAAATTAGGGATCTCTCGCCAACGCTTTGGGACTAAGTCCCTTTGCTTGAATGGGGCAGCTCCATTTATTGAAAAAAGGGAAATTATGTACATTATTCTAATAACCGGGAGTGGTCTTTTGACTGGGGATCACACAGGGGTACTTCCCCACACGTGGCAAAATGCTTGTAGATACTACAAGGGAGGAAATAGCTCGAGAGAGAGGTGCGAAGAGAATAGTGAGGAGGGTTTTGCACAATAAATAACATACCAGTGTTTATTGCTTAAAACCAAAGTATACATCCTTGGATTCAATGAGAAGACACCATTAACATAGAACAAGGAACATGATACAAATGACACAAAGTCTAAATGCATATATTCAACAAGTACATGCTCATGGAGTGTAGTTGAGATGGAGAGGAAACATAGACAAAAGGAGTCAGAGGAATTTAATAACTTGTTCCTAGAAAGAATATGGTAGCTAGTAAACAAGAATAACCATCCTTTGAAATGAGGAGGCTCTCCCAATTTATAGCTTTACAATGCAACTCTTCATCTACCCCCCACATGACCTTTCAAATTTTTATTCCACTTGTGACTTTTCATTTTCCTTAGGAGTGAGGAAATAAGTCCCCTTTTTATAAATCAAAAGGGACTTTTACAATGCAACATTAGGGAGTCACTTAAGTGAATAAGATAAAATACCATGATTGCATACAATGAAGAATTAGAAAGGGGGAGAGAAGAGGAGAAGGAATGAAGAGAGGAGAGAAAAGATGCTTGATGAAGATCAACTCCGATGATGATGAAGATGATGACCCTCCACTATGATGCTCTGCCGAAGATTGATCCTTTGGAAACTTTGCCACTTCGAGACCTCCCTAGAATGAAGCTCCTCTGTAACACATTTGCACTCATTGAAAAGAGAGTCGATGAACATTTGACCATTGAAGATAATGAAGGATGCTTTCCCTCACTTGAACAAACCTTCCAACCTTTGAAGCACTGACATGCCTTCAAACTACCAAGTTCTTGATGCTACTTGAGACTATTGCCTGCACAATTCCATATGATGATCACGGCCCTTGGGAAATGGAGTGACAATGAGATGAGGCGAAGAATATTCAGACCATGAGATGAATGAGGTGGGAGATTTGGATGGAAGATGCTTCTAGCCTTTTATCAACCCATTCGATGAAGTGAGAAGCACACAGAGACCAAATTGCACCATTGTCACCAAAATTGGGGACCAAGAG
The DNA here is from genome assembly GCA_019776745.2 of Taxus chinensis. Taxonomy (NCBI): domain Eukaryota; kingdom Viridiplantae; phylum Streptophyta; class Pinopsida; order Cupressales; family Taxaceae; genus Taxus; species Taxus chinensis. The sequence goes on from CM034146.1 coordinate 186,859,766, forward strand.
GGCTCCTCTTCTGCTTGAGACACAATGCCACTGTCCACCCCTTTGCAAGCATGAGTCTGTCCTTCGTGAAGGTTGGGATTAGTGAGGAATGCGGAGGATGAACAACCATGACCATTTTGAGCCTTTTCCGGATACTTACTATTTTTAGTAAGTTCTTCCCAGGTGACTAGCTTTGGCAATTTTGTCGAATTGTCACTTTTGAGCACTTTTCCTCTTGGCGAATGAACAGAGTGACTTGAATCCATTCATACTTTGGACTTACTATTCTTAGTAAGTGTCTTGAATAGGGACTCAATAAAAATAGACATTGGCCACAAAGTGTCAGACCAAAGTGAAAATGGTTTCCAAAATTTCTACTTCACACCGGGATGCTTTGCTCAAATTTTCGAGGGTTTCTCTCGTTTGAATCTTAATGAAAACAAAAAGTAAACTTGCAAGTCTGTGTTTTCTTCTTCGGATAGGGAAGAATGTAAAAAACACCAGTCATCCATATCTTCAAGCATACTCATTTGCATGGGGCAAACAACTACTCATTGGAAAGCTAATTTTTTTGTAGATCACTGTCTCTGATTTTGAGGCAATTTGGATCGTTACAACTCCGTAGATCTGAGAAGACATTTTCCATGGCTGAAAAATTCAAAAGATTGTAAAAAATGGATGATAGCATTAATGAGGGCATGTAAACACTCATTTCAAAGGTGTTCTCATAGGGAAGCTACAATCCAACTTTTAGGGCCATCGGAGGTGGGATTTGCAAGCAATGAGCAAAAATGTGTTTTGTTCATGGTGGATGTCTGGTTTTTCTTGACAACCATAACAACAATGGAGGGTGGTGAGAAAACATGGAAAAATGGCCAAGTAATGAGCCATGTTGATATTTAAATGCTTTGAGCCATTTTCAAATGAACTTTCCCTCCCATTTACCAAGTTGACTCACCTTGCTCAACCCAGGTTACCTGAGACTCAAGGGTGGGGTCAAAACTTTCTAAATGGGTCTCGGACCCCCCCATGTCCCTGTCCACATTTAGTAAGGGACAAAGGGACATCAAGGGTGTAAAAATGTGCCATGGGTAGGGACATCATGAAGAAAGGGCTAGAAGTTGCGAGTTGAAAACAATTACCTAACACTCCATGTTGCAACTTAAGTGACGAAAATTCTCCCTCCATGGTGGCACACTTTTGTGTCCCCCATGTCCCCTTAGCAAAGGGACAAAGGGACATCACCCCCTCATAAGTGCGCATAGGGTTTGGTCATCATGAGAAAGGGGCCAAAACATAAAGTGAGTGGAAAACATGTTCTAACACCCAAAGTTGCATTTTAGTATCCCCCATGTCTCCTTTGATTTTGGTCAAAGGGACAAACGAACATCAGGGTCTCCAAGTGTGAATTTGCCACTTTTGGAAGTTGGTTTCACCATTGCACTACTAAAAACAGCTTGCCAGAGTGCCTTCTTGCCCCGAGAGCTTCCTTTGGTGTTTCCTAGGCCAAGCTTATATCGTTTTTAGTGGAAAACACCCAAGGAATTCAATGCCACCATTTGCAGGACTTGATTCTACCTCCTTTTTGTATTTTAGGCCCCTTTTCAATTCTGGTCACGGGCGGTTCACGGAAGGTCAAACTGCCACCGAAGAAAAAATTGCCTTTTTGTCCAACTCAACCTATGGGACATGGAGAGGGTCCTATGTGATCCACTTTGACCCTTTAAACAACTTCCAACTCTCCTTGGAAGCCCCCACAACCTTTCTCTTCCCTATGATTTCCACTTCTACCTCCCCAAAACTAGAACTAGCCAAAGTATTCTTGCTATTCCTATGAGAGCTAAAAGGGGTGCTAGCACCAGGTCTAGTACCACAAACTTCTGGAGTGTCATTTGTGATATTTCCATTATAAAGACTCACCATTTTCTATTTGATCAAGTGAGAGAGCCTTACAAACACCAATCCCCCTCCTTGTAAGGTGCAGCAAGTGTACATTGGTCCTAGTGATGTTGTCATGCCAAGTTTTTGAACATATATTACACTTCCGTGGTTTACTCCCCCCTCCATACTTGGTGTTCGCAACTATGTGAGATACTCGTTAAGGTTAAAAAGCATCACTGGCTGACAGACTTTAAGCTTTCAAGCTACAAGCTATCCTAACAATGTCTTGTTTCCCTGAAAACCCAATGGCCAAGGCATTGTTTGCCATGGTTGAAGAGGGAAAAAGATGATGAGGAGGCATTAAATATTCACAAAGACCAATTTAAGTTCTAGGATGCAAGTTCAAATATTGTGGTGTCCAAATACCAGACTCCATGTCCTTTTGTTATGTTTCCCAGCTGGATATACCCACTGAAAGTTGCTGTCGGGTCACCAATAATATAAATGGTGTCATTTATGTCCCCATATGCGAACCCACAGAAGATCATGCTCAAAAAAACAACAAAATGCACATTCTAGCTTGATACAACACTTGATAGGAGCCCATACACTTTGAAATATATGAAAAAATATTCTCCTTCAAGGGGCAAACCCTAGATTAAGCATTCCCATGAAAGCATACAAACAGTTGAGCACAATCTTATGACTTTCTAAGATTCACAAATAACCTACTATATTCCGGAGCTCCCTGCTACAAATCTCTATCTAACTCATCCTCCAACGTAAACAATTCTTTGTACAAATCCGTCTATAACACCTTTCTGCCCCTGCTTTTTAAGAGCAGAACAAACCCTGCTAATGGTAGTGTTAAAGGCAAATTCTAGCTGACCGCATGGGCAACAGGGCATCACTTAGATTCTCTTCAAAGGAAAGACCCACCATGTGGAACAAAAAGAACTTTGACAATTCTTGAATCTTAATCTCAGTTGAAGAAGGTTGTTGTGTTGAGTATATAGTCTGTGCACACTGAAAGCATGCCTAATACTAACGACATTTTATCTTACAGGTATATATGGATGATCTAAGTGCTCTTCTCTCTTGGTCTTGCTCCAGATGCAATGGTTTGACAGAGGTGTGACAAGCAGAATATTAGCTGTACACACATCTATGTGCACTCTTGTCATGATATGCTACATGTTCAAACATTTGATTATACAGTTTGTTGAAAATTATTGTCCTTGAAAAGCATGTTTGCAGTTTCTGTGAATCATGAATTAGATCATTCTGCTGACATTTCTGACAATTATCTGACAGGGGTTTGAGATAATAGAGCTTATAGTTGATGTGCAACACTGTCTTCAGGTAATTTTCCTTTTTGAACCATTTTGAGCTATTGCTTTCCTGCTTTCATTCTTGTGAGTGAATACAGAAAAAGTTCCATTTGAATTTTTTCAATATCGTAGTGGATTTTCATGAAGTTTCTTGGCCTTTAGGGCTTATAATTGATGTAAAATCCCGTCTTCAGGTAGTATTCCATTTTTTGTCCTTGAATTGTTTTTTGGTATGGATTTTTCCTGTTTTCATTGTTGTGATTAAATATGTAAGTCTGCAGATATATTCTCAATATCAGCTTGGATTCTCATATAAAGTATTTAATGTTGTTTAATAAATAAACATCCGTCTTGTCCCCCCTTTTTCTGGTTGTAATGACTGTCAAGTTAGTAATGAATCTGAATTTTCAAAATTAAAAGGACTACAAATGCTGTTTTCTAGACACCAAAAGATGGGGTGGTACTAACAATCTATTTTCTTCTCATTAAATGATGTTGTAGGGTTTTAGTATTAGAAATATAACAGCTTCTCAAGTGTATGAGTCTTCGTTATATGGTTCCTGTGCGCAACTACAACATGTGTTATTATTTAGCATTCTTTAATTACTTGTGAAGCTAGTTTGGATTTTATTTTTGATATTTTTTAATGAAAACAGTATTACAGAGTTGGAGTTCTACCGACGCACTTAACTTGATGTTTCTTATATCTTGTAACAAATTAACAAAGGATTTTGTGAATGGCTGTACATTTTTGACAGAATTTACCTTGCAGATAATATAGATTATTCTGGGTGCATTTATTGCTCATAAACTTCAAATTCCATGGAATGAACTTTGAACTTGCAGTGATGTTTTCGAGTTTTGGAGGCTTCCATTGATTTGTTTATTTGGTTTATGATCTTAACTAATTATTTACTTTTAAGGGAGGTGCTTGTGCACTGGAAATTCCATATAGAAACAAATACTGACATGACATATATATACCTAAGAGATGGTTGAATTTAAGGTGCACAAAATAATAATTTTATACTAGTCATACATTGATTAGTTAATATCAAAACTTGGTGAAGTTGCTCTTGATATAAATATGCAGGCCTTCGTGGGTGTTGCACGAGATTTGAATGCAATTGTCATCTCATTTAGGGGCACCCAAGAAAACAGGTAAGCAAGTTACTTAATTAAAATGCATGACTTTACTTCCTAGTTTTACTTATGTGCAATCGCTTGTCATCATGGAAGTTTTGCATTAAAGTTATAAAGATTTTTCTTTTTTGTCATCATGGAAGTTTTTAATTTACACATCATGCTAATATTGTAAATCTTACCAGTGTGCATTGACTGTTGGATAGAAACTGTGTTATTAGCTAGTTTCCTTATAGTAGTTTTCAGTTGGTTTAATCGAATAGCTTATTTTGCAAAGTTTTCCAATATTATTATGCATATAAGATCTACCAGCAGGTGCTTGTTAGCAACAAATCAATTTTTTGTTTTATTTATACATGGCTGGGCTAGTATTTTTTTTTTGGAGATGACTTGTATATATACAAGATCTATTTACAGCCGCGCCCACGTTGGGTTTGGACCAAATATATATACTAGATCTAATGTTGCACACCATCCACTCAGGTACAAATCCCACTAAGATACTAAAAATTAAAAAGAGATGGTGGTTGGTTCAAGTCCCACACGAATTCGGTGGAATAGACTTTTTTTTAATCGAAATAATTTATGGATAGATTTGGCTTGGGTTTGGCCCAACCTAGATGGATTTTGTCCCATTCCACCCACCTCTGTGTTGTAACTCTTTGTGCACACTGAACTTTATACCTTCTTTCATTTTATGGCCTCTCAAACAACTCTTTACAAGTTTATATCTCTTGCAATTGCACTTCAGATGTCTGCTTGCAAAGCTTAAATTTTATCTTTGATTTTTTTTGGATAGTTAATAATGCTAGAGTTTGTATTAATCATGATTGACATTGAAGATATTGGGGAACCCATAGTTTTAAAACTTGTTCTTGGCAATTACTTGGCAGCCCAAAATTTTGACCCGTACTCGAGAGTCGGCAATTACTTGGCAGTTTAAAAAAAATTCATAAATAAACTTAAATAACATGTAACACTGTTAAAAAGTATAAGAAATGAATGTAGAGAACACACAAGTATGGTTTCAATTAGTTGTCAACCAAAGGAGAGTGCAGTGCTCAGATTTATATGGGCATGGCTACTGTCTTTGATTTTCCTTTGGCAACTGTAGGGAAATGAAGATGCTATAAGCTGGGGGGCCCTGGCTACTGGTTAATTGATGATATTGAATGGTGAATGATGAATCTGTGGGCACCTTTGGCACTGGCAGTCACAGGCTTACAGCCGCAAACCTAAATTGTGAGCAGACTCCCTGAATTGCGAGCAGACAGGCCATGGAAATATTAAAATCTTCACGTTAATAGTTATAAACCAAGTTTCGATGGTTATAGAAAAATAAAAAATATCAGGTGGAATAGACTTTAGAATCAAGAGTAGAAAATTGCGACATAAAAAATGCAGAATGAAGTCTTCTTTTGACCGTAATCTTTATATGTTTCAACTTTTAGCTGTTGGGTTGATCCTTGTTAACTGCGGGTTGTGATGAGTAATTGTGGTTAGTTTCTCACCAAAACCCGTGGTTAACGGGGATCAACCCGTTTTGTAGTAAGTGCAGCCAAAGTCAGAGAAGTCGTCGAACTTGAACCTAAAATTTTGAAAATCTGTTTATTCAGATAAAATGGTAACAAAATGTTAAAATTGCTGGAAATTTTGCATAGTGGAACTATTATGTGATTTTATTGAAAACCCTAAAAAATAGTGAATGGAGTGAATAAAATAGCTAAAAAAATTGTCAAAAATCATTTATTATTTTTGTTCTTTTTGTGTCAATTAGGGTTAGGGTCTTATTTGTTACTTAAACAAGCTTCGTGTATGTGATTTCTCATATAACTGCAAGGTGCATCTGGGACTTTGGAAGCCATTGTTCAAATTTTGCGATTTGGAATCTAGCAGCACTGAGAGTGGATGCTTTTAGAGTTGTGGCAGAGGTTTTATTTGGAGGCGGCGGTTTATGACTGCAATATCACTGCGGGAGTGGCAGTTTCAATATGCAATATCACTGTGGGAGTGGCGTTGACTGTGCAGACCAACACTTGTCCCAACAATCCTCTAGCAAATCCTCCAGTCCCCTTTCTAGCAATTGACTGGACTGCTTTACACATGCAGGTTTCGATTTACACACATACAATATTAACACAGTATTGGTTTACACATAGGTTTTGATTTACTTAACATTTTAAAAACAATATTAACAAATTGATATTGAGAAATTAGGTTACAATAGGTTACAACTTATGGGTTAGTGTTTAGTTAATTGTTTAGGATTTTTTTTTTTAGGTTACATTTATTTTTTAATTTAAAAGTAACATTATAATTTATAAATAGTAGTTTGGCTATTTGTAGTGTTAGTTTTTTAATATATTTGTTTTAGGCTTCACATTATGAATTCATATATAATTTATTATTAGTAGTTTAACAATTATTTATTTTTTTAATATATTTTTTATTATTTTTATATGGCTAAAGCCTAAAAATTAATTGATAAATTTATAATTAGATCAATCTAGAATTTTGAAAATTAGAATTATAGTCTAATATTTATTATTTAATTTTAGGGGTTTTTTACGAGAATCTTTTACTTTTATGATATGATATATATATTTTTCTTATGAATAGTTTAAAAAATAAAATAAAATAAAGTTAAAAATTTAAATATTTGATGTGATGTTTTTTTATCAACACTCATTCAGTAATTTAAAAAAAAAAGGCTTTTAACACTTTAATTAGATTATTAATTTTTTGGGGATATTTTTTTGTGATTAAAGTTATATAGGTTTTAAGTTTTTATTTAAATTTACTAGTAACACTTAGTGCTAAATTCTTATTTTATTAAGTTATTTGTTTTTATTAAATTTGAATTTAGTGTTAATAAGGATTTAGTGCTTTTTTTCTTGTATATATTTTTATCATTAGTATTTTTGTTATGATCGCATTTTTTCTAAAACGTATAGGGTCAGAACATAATTCAATGGCACCCCTGAAATTGAAAGCTAAGGGATGGAAACACGTAACGTGCGATGCCAATAGTATGAAATGTTACTTATATGGTCATTCATTTGTTGGGAGTATCACAAGGGCAATGGACTACTTTTTTGGCATCTCGGCCGGTGTGCGAAGGGGTGTTAGTGCATGCCCAAATCTAACTCCAAAGAATGTGGTTAAAAGTGCAACTGATAGTGCTGCAAATTGTGTGGGCGCTAGGAAATTGATCATTGCCTTGATTTGTTGCTTCATGACTTGGCTAAATTTCTATGGGTGCATGAAACAATTCACAGAGGGAGAGCAATTGTGAATTTCATCTGAAACCATCGCCTCACAATGAATATTTATAGACAACGTGTATCTAGAGAGTTGTTGAGGCTTTATGAAACAAGATATGCTTCATTTTATATCACTTTGAAAAGAGTGGTTGAAGAGAATGTAGCAATAAGGTCAGTTATTTGTTCAATTGAGTGGGAAAATTCAGTTATTTCTAAAGGTGCAAAAGGAAGAAACATAGTACAAATAATTTTAAACAATTATTGGGGAAGTGTGACAAAGGTTTTAAAAGTGTGTGAATCGATTGTTGAAATGTTTCTTATGGTTGATGGTGATAAACCTTGTCTTGGTATGCTTTATGAAGGAAACTATTCTAAAAAACATTCAATCATGTGGAAGTGGACTATGTTGAGATATCGGATATAATTGAGTCAAGGTAGAAAATGATGCGCACCCCTTTGCATGTAACAACTTGCTATTTGGAGCCTAAACTCTTCCATATAGATAGACAAAATGATAGTGAAATCATGAGTGGGCTTCACGAAGCCACATGGAGGTTTGAGTCAAATCCACAAGTTGCAAGTAAAATCAAGGATCAATGTTGGACATACATGGTAGAAGAAAAGATGCCTAGAATCCCAACAGCCAAGTTTGGCATGTTACGCCCAAATGTTGAAGGATACAGGTGGTGGAGTAACTTTGGAGCAAATACTTGTTAGCTGCAATGCTTTATTAGAGTCTTGAGTCAGTGAGAAAGTTCATCAGCTTGTGAAAGGAATTGGAGTTGCTTTGACCACATTCAATCAAAGAAGTGGAACAAGTTGTTGTCTAGCAGGTTGGGAGATCTTGTTTATATTTGTAGCAATGTGCAGTTGTGTATTAAGAAAGCAACAAAAGACTCATCTACCTTGTCTTCACAACTCTGACCTATTTCAGAAGACGTAGCAGATGCAAATGATCCCGACTTACTTTTTTGATGTAAAATGTAGGAGAAATCTGAAAGTTTTAGAACATTCTTAGAACTTAGATGCTTTATGATCTAGATTGACTTTTTGAAATCATAAACCCTCTTTGAAATTTTCATTTCACATGTAATGTTCTATTTTGGTCAATTTATCATGATGCATGTTTGGACATCTTTTTTCAAAGTTTTTTGAGGCTATTTAATAATATTTATATATTTTGACATTATTGTACATTTATTATCAATTTTGAAAATAAAACAATAAAAATGCATCACACTTATTGACAAAATTTTTTCCCCTAAATTTTATTGGTTGACAAATTTGTTTTGAATTTTATCCTCGCCGAACATGAACACAAACCTGGTGACTTAGAGTGCCGCAATAACTTGTTTCACAGAATTGATCCTAGCACCTGCAAAATTCTGCTGTGGACCTGTGGATTTAAATACAGAGGGGGAACCTTTAGTTATATGCTGACAACCATGACCACTCAGCTAGCTTCTAGGCTAAAGATATCTTTATGTCATGTTTATATACATATTTTTTCTGATCAGGCGAATAAAGGTAATAGTTAAATCCAGAAAATATATAATGCAAAGCAGGTTTGTGGCTTCCAAGTGTGATAAACATACACGTAAAGCTACCCAAAAACCTACTACTGTACCTGAGGAACAAAGAATCAAGGCAAGTTGCATTCTTCTTAATGTCATAACTGCTGACCATCCCAAATTAAGAAGGATTCCTTGGGGAGGTGGTACAAACCAATCACGTTACAAGGACTATAATTATACATAGAATACAGGGCCAGAAGGCCAGCCCATTAGCCATAGCAAATTATTCGTACTCTGAAAGCTGGTGAACGACCAGCCTTTTTACCTTCACACGGAAGCACCCATATACTTGATGACTTGAAGTTTATTGCCAATAGAAGTCTAGATGCAGACTTAATCTAAATGGTAGTATTTTTCTGGGAATACTACTGCTCCTTAGAGTGGGCTTAAAATCTGCTATGTCAAACGCTATAAGCAAAGTCACAACTCTTACTTGGCATGGGTAAAGGGTCAAACTTGGGGGAGTTATCAAAAGTTTTTGGGAATTAAAAAATAGAGAAAATGCTTGGAATTTCAAAAGAAAAGACAGGTTTGTTTTTCACTCCATGCCAAATATAAGTGATAGAGATAAAAAACATAGTGTTATCTATTAAATGGACAAATGCTGTATACGTACAATTATTATCGTTTGCTCCTAAACGTTTATGAATACGGTCTCTCCACATACACCGAGTCTCAGTTTTGCACTCTACACTGCATAGTAACTACGTAAGATATGGAATAGTCCAAATTCCATGCTACTTCTAGAGCCAAAGTCCATGCTACTTTTATGCTTTAGAGCCTACAGTCAGCTCATCTCTGATCTTGGTTGAGGAAGTGAAGGCCGTGCTACTGGATCTTCTATCCCACTCTGCTACCCCATCTATCTAGATGGGATCTTAGCAATAAAGGTTGGCTCCTCTTCTGCAGTGATTGAATCGGAAGTTGGATCATCCTCAGTACAATTGGTGATACTGAGCAGTGTTGATTGGTGATATTTGAGCATTCATAAGAAAATATACAAACAAAATACTTTAATTATAGAAAACTGTACAGCAAATGGAAAATACATAAAATTTCAAATTCGAGCTGTCCGTTCGCTTCATACGGGTGTGTAAGTTGTACTGCACTACCTGAAGATTGTTCATCTGTTGTAGTGCACAAACACATCATGATGAACTTTTAGTGCATTTTGTTGATGGGTGAGAAAATTTATAATACACATACTGAAGAAGAATATGCTCAAACATTTATGTATATCAGTGCTTATTACTATTTGCTAGAAAACTTACTTCGTGAGTCTCTTATCATTTGTTCTTACAGCTTACAGAATTGGGTGGAGGATTTGTTCTGTAAAAAGCTTGATCTCAACTATCCTGACATGCCTGGTGCAATGGTGCGTTTTTTTTGGATCTCCTCCCCAATTTCATGGTTATTATACAATTCTATCTATAGATTAGTAATTTAATACATATTTTGGTGTAATTGCAGGTACATCATGGATTTTACTCGGCTTATCACAATACAACTTTGCGTCCACGAATTGTAGATGCAGTTCAGATAGCCCAGAAGAAGAGGGACGGATTGACAGTTATGGTTACTGGGCATTCGATGGGTGGAGCTATGGCTGCATTCTGTGCTCTTGATCTGAGGGTATGTTATCAAGAAAGACACTCCTATTGTAGAATAACAAGAATACTTTTAAGTTCAATCTTTGGGAAAAATTAATCTGTTTTGGCTTTTGGATCAACTGTTCGTTTTACATGGAAAATGAACATCCTTTCTTTGTTGTTGACCTACCTTTTGTCACATTTCTTAAGATTCAGATGAAGAATCCCATGCGTAGAGAAGAAAAAATCTAGCTACGCAGCTATAAATTCCTCATTCCTTCTCTTGTTTGTTCATGAGTATTTTCCATTTTTCAAAGGAATGCAATTCAGAAGATGAGTAGATCAATCCAATTGATGAAAACCGCTGCTTTTTTTCAATAGTAAGCGGACCACATTAAGATCACCTCCTATGCTCCAGTCCTCAGTAGACAAATCCTAGGTCACATGCAAGATCCTTGGCCAAATGCTATCATGTTCTTGGATTTGAGAAGGGCATACATGTTAACCAAACCAATACATTTTTGATTTTCCTCAATATGGATCAAGCCAAGGACCGTTTAACCGATTATTAATACCAACTATAGGATAGTAACGGTTCTCGGATTCCACCATATAGTCAGTCCCTCTGATAGACCCAAACCGTCATTACTAACAGCTTTCCAACCAGGGAAGGATTCTCAAATAATAGTATCCATTATATTCACACTTCGCAGTCAATTGCATTTCTTGAAGAATCATTATATCTGGATGCCCCTTAATTATTTTAGATTTAAGTGCCTGGTGACAATTGTCAGCTCCAAAGCCCCATGAAGACTTTCATGAGGATTTCAAATGAGTGTATGAGGTAAGTTGTTCATTTGTTTCTGTTTATTCCTCTTAGATTTTTTTTGATTTTTTGTGATTTGCTTGCTTACCCTCAACTCTGACTAGATCTTTATGTCTAGTAAGATAAAGACCTGTTATTGGTGTTTGCTTAATTGACGTGGAACTAATTTTTTCTTCCCTATTAGAGACATTTTCTTTTTCAATAGCTTGAGGGCTAGTTTTAGATCTCTTGGTTCCTCCTGCAATTAGTTCTGGCTGGGGTATATTTACTGATTTAATATCATGATCTGAATATCCCATTGGGACAATTGTATAGGAAGCACCATTTTCTGTTATTGTCTGTATTTATGGAGAGTAAGGCATATATTCAGCAGAACGTTAAGTTGTGAATTAGATAAAGTACTAACCACTTGTAATTCCATGCGTTCTGTATGGTTGCCTTCTTCTTGATCTTTATTAAGATAGAGATTCAAAAGAATTAGAAATCAGAGTTTTATCTTCCTTTAGGAAATATATTAATGTATACGTGGTGTTTTATTATGTATACATTAATTCCAACTTGATATCAGTGATTTAGTTATTTTACTGCCAAGATGTTATGCGGGTTTCTTATGGTTTTGTATCTCATTATTGGACAATAATGAATGTAGTAACCAAGATAAGAATAGTGTAGAGAAGGGCAGGGCTTTTGTGCCTCCTCCAGCCATTTTATTTTATCTAGAGTGTAATACTTCCCAAGCTATTAAAATGGATTTCCTAATCAAGTAAAATATCCTTTTTGGTGTCATGTAAAATATGTTGTTGCTTGAAGTCAATCATCACTTATTTTGTAAAATTGTTATTTACTATTGCCCTTAATCTGGCAGGTAAACTTTGGAGTAGTCGACATTGAAGTTGTGACCTTCGGGCAACCTCGTATTGGCAATTTGGATTTTGCTACTTACTACAGCAGTTTGGTGCCAAAAACAATACGGGTGACTCACGAACATGATATGGTTCCACATTTACCCCCATATTACACCTATTTTCCTCAGTGGACATATCACCATTTTCCACGAGAGGTAATCTCTTTATGCAAAATGTTTAATCTGTAATTCTGTTTATTGCCAATGCTTATCCTACTTTGTCACTCTTTATGACATGCTAAAAACTTTATCAAGATAAAAATGCTTGGTATTTTGAGATGTATAAAAAGGCTTAACAGTTACAGTCATGATTTGTCTTCATATAAATTTGTTGAAGCAGTTGTATTAGAAGAACATAAAAATAACTAAGAATTTTCTCATTGAGAGATTCTCAACAAAATAACCACTTTAATCTGTGTAATCATACTGAAGACAAGCACCGTTTTATTTGAAAAGATAATGTTCCAAAATCTACGGTTCTTGAAGGATTCATACAGACATATTTTCCTTCCAATATTAAGTGCAACAGAACTGCTTAATCACAATAACACCAAACAACCGAAACTATTTAAACAGTAACTAAGTTACTTAAAATGGGAAAATTGACGGGAGATTTTAAACAAGGCAGGTTTGTTTCTGAAATCATATCCATTAAAGGAAATTTTGTCTTATATCTGTTTCAAGCACTTAGTCTTGTGGCTTGCCTATGATTCTTCTTTTCTCATCTTCCACTGTTACTGACTTGTGGTGTCAAAAACTTTAGATGGCTGCTTTTTGACTACATGTTTACACAGAGAACAGAGAGTAGTGCGGCTTATAGGTTACTAGGGATATACATTTTCTTGCACTAACCCAAAAGATAGAGGAGATAGGACCCATAAAATAATGTCTTTAGAAAACTGACCTTTTAATCAAATTTTGATCCTTCTGTTGTGTCAGAGTTCTGAAAGTTTATTCGAAGGATTTTGCAGAGTGAGGTGTTGATATTTGCTCACTATGTTACAATTATAGCTAGGATAAAGATATCCCTAGTTTGAACTGGTTGTGCTACTCTTATTAAAGTTAAAAATAAAAAGTGGATGGCTCCTGATGTTTTATGTACATCTTGAAAAGCCTATTTGAAAGAAAACCCTTTTTACTTAGGTCGCTGGTAAAAATACCTTTTGAATGATTTTGATCATTTGTAAGGTGCTGATTTATATGCCTGTAAAATGAGGATGGATAAATGTTATGACTCCTATTATATTGATGCAGTGGTATCAGACAAGCTCTATCGTATACCGAAGAGAATGTCTTTGTCTTTTCCAGATGTGGCGGTTGCTAAAGGTTCAGATGTTAAAATGCCATTTATTGCTAAAAGTTGTTACTTGAATTCTTGTGTCCTTGGAAGAAATGCATGGAACACATAATGGGTTCTCTCTTTAGTGTTTTGATAATAGGACAATCATCATTTACTTATAAAAAGCATGCAGTCGTATAGGGTCTATTGTCATATGGTTTGTATGAAATGATTAGTTGCCTAAACTATTTGCTAGTGATTGTGTTTTGATATATTAATAATTATACATCTACCAAGCAAACAATTTGGTTGGAACGGACTCTCTTTTGAAGTCATTTCAAAGGTTGACATGCTATTTGTACAATATTTTTCCAATACACTCTCAGAGAAATTCTTCAATTTAAATTGGCATGTTCCTAAAAATATTGGGGTGTCCTTTAAACCACTATTTGAAACCAGATTGCCAACTTTTTGAATGTCTGCTACTGTTAAGTGATTTTCATTTATGTCGAAGCATTTATCTACTGAAACGTTTCGTGCTATTTGCTATTGCTTTATACTTTAGAGTCTTGGATGTAACTCCTTAAAGACATGATACATATTTAGCATTTGCCCTCTATTGTTTACTCTTAATATTGCAGGTGTGGCTTTACAGTATTGGATTCGGTAGCTTAGCATATGAAGTTGAAAAGATTTGTGACAGTTCTGGTGAAGATCCATCTTGCAGCAGGTATGAATTTTGTTTGAATGAGAAGAAACCATCTTGGAATGATTTGATGAAATATCTACATTTTCTTTGACATTCCCCAACTTTTCTTTTTAAGATTCACAAGTCATTAACTGTCAAGTTGAACTGATATTAATGGCTCTCAGAGGACTTCTAAAATGCCTTGGAAATCAAGTATCAAGTGGTTTATTAGATAATAGTATTTCACTGTACCCTACTTCAAAGATGCCGATCCATTGGATGGGTGAACATCTGAATAATGCCTGCTTTTCATAGACAAAAATGGCTGCAGAAAATACTTAGTTTGATGAAGGCACTGATGTGAATGATGCCTTAACACTATTATGTGATATAGTTTTTGCCCCGTATCCATGCATATCAGGGATTAGCTAAATATCTTCTGTGCATCCTTCTAAAATAGGATAGCAATAATCATTCCTTCCATATACAACTATTTCAATATGCTTCTTGTATTCTCTTGCATTTCATGCTACATGACAGGAAATGCCTCCCAGGCAGGCCATTTGGGCCAGATATTTCTTTCGAGGCAATTTGTGGGTCCAAAATGCCCTAGAAACATTTTGTAAGCATTGGAAATGCGTCAGAAATGGCTTTAAACTTAAGAAAAAAAAGACAGGTAAAGAAATCGTAAAAGTAAAATAAACCAACATAAACCCGAAGTTTTAAAAGTCAAAATCGGACTGATGTAAGGGTAAATATAACCAAATGGCACCAAGTGCCATACATATCCGAAACAAAATACATAAACAACGAGGCTCTAAATCACAACTCTTCAATGCAACTCCACTAATTCTGAGTGCTCACAAATACTCAATGAAAAAGGCATGATGCAAATAGAAGGGGGGTCTCTATATAACATAATTTTAGGGTTAGGGTTGAAAAAAAAACAACTAAAAACTTGAATTAAAAAAAAGAGTTTTAACTGTCAAATTGCTGCTTTAATTGGCACAGACCAGTTCAAGACGAAACCGGACGGTTTGGACCGGTTTTGTACGGAACTGGCCGGCCAGTTCACTATGGAACCGATCCCCGAGTTGGTTTTTGTACCGGTTTGCACGTTTTTGTATTGAACTGGTCGAACGAGCAGGTTCTGGTTCAACCGGTTTTTAAAACACTGCCTAAACCCCACACCTAGTCACGGTTAAAGAAGACAAAAGCATATTAAAAAGTTAAAAACTAAAATTTGAAACAAAACGTTCCATCGTCATTATATGCAATAGTTGTAATGTTTTGAATTTTCATGAATACCGTATTTTATAAGTTTTTTACCTTTTATGGGCTACAAAAGAGTATTTTATATTTTCATGCTGTTTTGTTTCCAAGGGTTCTTGGAAAATCAGGTATTCCACGTTTCGGATTCGTTTCCGTTCGCTGGTAAAGTAGATTTCACGTATACATATTACTGCATAATGCATTCGTGAACAGAAAGTTTTGAGCAGAAAACTGATAGCTTCTTAGCTTATGGAACATAGACAGAGAAAAGAGTTATTCACCTTAAGCACTTTTATGAATGCCGATCTTACCTTTGTTGTCTGTAGTTTTGACCCTTGACCTCCATGGTGTGCATGCATTCATTTATCTGGGATATTCGGTATCTCATTTATGAGTGGTTACTGGAAGCGGGATAATGTTGGGGCATCTGATTTTAAGGGAAATGTTTTCCTGCTAAATTTTGAATTGACCTTCCTTGGAGGAATCTTCCTGTATTGAATTTTTTAAGTGGTGCAAGTGGTATTTTGAAATCCTTTAGAGACTATGATTTTGTCTTCATTCCACAGAATCAGCAGCTAGGCAGAAAAAGAGGGGACACTGTTCAAGAATATGCATTTTCTGGATTATTTAGAAGATTGTAGTGTAGTTTTGCAGTTCTTTGTTAAGCACTTTTAGGATACTTCATATATTCACTCTTGTTCCCTGTTTAGGCCTTACCGATAATTTTTCAATTTTCTATCTCTTCTACTTAATTCTAGAGGGTTCAAAATGTTCAGCAGTTGGCTGTTTTTTTCCTTATTTAGGTTGTTGCATGTATGCCCATATTGGCTGACCTGGATTGCATGGTTTTTTATACAAGGAGCATGCTACATTGTTGAAATTCTCCATAGTAAAACTTATTTAATCCAGTTCTTTTTTATTTTTGTGCTGGTTGATGATCTTTCAATGAACGTTTCTTGCAGATCAGTATCTGGGAACAGTATCACAGATCATTTGGAGTACTATGGCGTAGCCTTGCAAGCAGAGTCATGGGGTTCATGTGGAATTCCCATGCAAGAGGGCCAAATGACCAAGGTTGATGATGGGATGATAAGTGATAAAATTAATTCTTCTGTTGAGTCGAGGGTACTTGGTATTTTGGCAGAAAAACAAGTTGACAATAGCCAACACTCTACTCTATGAAGTGGGATAGATTTCCGAATTCTCTCAGTTGTGAAGGCTGTAAATATGGAAGTGTATATCAATTTGTCATCATATATATTTCTTGTTTATATTTGCCATACTAAATACTAGCCATTCCTCTATATATACTCTGAATGTCTTTTAACTTAAAATTGCTCAAGCCAAAGGCTTAGTTGTTGATTATTCATGAACTTATTTCGTGTAACAGTTGTAATGGAATTGGACTTTTAAAACAACTTCAACTTCCTAGGGACAATAAATCTGCATGCCTTGTATTCTTAAAACTGACGGATATTACTAGAAGTGGAAATTATTCTATTGCCTCAAAAATAGACGTATATTAGAGAAGTTTACATGAGTTTCTGTTACCTTTGGACTATATGTTTTATTGTGCACTCCCAGTGTAGATTTGGTTAGAGGTGCAAAATCTGAAACATTCCATCTTGTAATTACTTTTCCACAAATGACTGTTACATATATAGTCTTTTTGTCTCCTAAAGACAAGGAGAGATCTTATCACAATCCCTCAAGTCATGCAGCACCTCCCTAATATCTTTATCATCTTAGAAACTCCCTTGAATGAGAGTCGTTTCTGACAACCCACACATATACCTAATATAATTACTCACACATAATATTATTATTTGCCCACTTACATATATTTGAGCACTAATAATTTTGAACATTCCTCACCTTATTTGAAAGAAAAGTCATATTTGAAAGAAATAACTTATCTTTGAAAACATTGCTTATGGTAGGTATAATGCCATCAAATTGTCTTATAACCCTTGTAAAGGTTTAGCTCTCGAGTTGAATTTCCAATTTTTCCAGACTCCTTTCTGCGAATACTTGTATCCCAAATCTCCAACATTATGTAAACACAGTAAAGGTGTAGTTCTCGAGTTGAATTCCCGATTTTTCGAAACTCCTTTCTCCGAATACTTGTATCCCGAATCTCCAACATTTTGTGAACACTAATAATATCTAACATTCATCCCCTTAGTGTGCATATGGGAGAAATAATTTATCTTTGAAAACAGTGCTTAGACCAGGTACAATTCCATCGAGTTATCTTATAACCCTTGTAAAGGTGCAACTCCTGAGCTGAATTCCTGAGGTGTCTAGACTCCTTTTCCTGAAAACTCATATTTCGAATCTTTAACATTCCTATCATTAAGATCCCGAACTATCTAGACAACAATTCATGTTGAGTTTATGTCGGAATCTTCACTTGCCTCAAAAAAGCAAGATTCTTCAAAATATGATTCTTTGCGAGATGTTATGATAGTGGTTTTTCATACAAAATAGAAAATAAGAAAACATTGAAAAACACAAAATAGGAAAATTTCGCCACTAAGTCGCTGTGTAGCCTCATTGTTAGTCATTGATGAGAGGACATTGATTGTCCTCTAGCCTCCATTGTCTCTATCCTTCAATCTGTTTGGTTCACACAACCAAATTGGACTTGAAGTTCATTTGGCTGATATTAAATATCTTCCCCTAGTTTTTTTGTGTTGCACTTGAGGGTTGACCCCTTAACTAGTCACCTTGTGAAGTTTTAGCAAACATATCATACACCAATCAGGCCAATAGCACTTTTATATGTTTGCATCCATAAATTGCCATGTAAAGTTTAACAAAGCAACGTTTTGAATGAAATGTCACACCTTTTATTTTTGGAACTAGGGTTGGCTATTGATTCAAGGGCAAGTGAAGTGTCAACGCAATAGTCAATGCTATTTTTGTAATGTTGGTGAGTCCAATTTGAGTGAGAGAATAACAATGGCAACCTCCGGTGTTGCAAAGAACAGTAAATAATTGTCAATGCGTCCCACTATAGGTCTTTGATTCCAATGCAAGGAATTAAATGCAATTCAAGAGTTGAAGGTAAATGGCGAGTGGGATTCAAACCTTTACAAAATGCCAAGCATTGCAAGAACAATGCGATGAACCCAATGAAAGTGATGTTGAAAATACTCAATTGAATGTAACGAAGATTAGATCGGTTGGCAGGGGTAGTCATTGGGAGTTCTGCTTGTGGTGAGGAAGCTAACATAGACAACCCCTGATTTGCATAGGTCTAAAAGGCCATAGAGTTGCGCGTAATCGACAATAGCAATCACAAAATCAAATTGAGCAACACACAATTGATGGTAATGATCCAATTGAAAAGCAAGAATAATTTTGATTGCACATGCAAATGAGTAGAAAGTCTCTCATCAACCAACACAAAAAATGTCATGTTTGAATGAGATTATGTATGCAATGACGATTTTATATGTATTGGAGATATGTCCTCAAGCACTTTACACACTACGATGTTCCTTGATGCTAGTAGGGCCTCTGCCAAATGCTATGTCTTTGACACAGATTCTCCTCTTTTCAAAGCACCTATTTCAAATAAATTATTTATACACGATTTTAAAAACTAATACATTTGATCCATATAACAATAAGGAATTCTAGTTGTTCCTAGACAACTATTTATCCATTATAAGAATTAGACCAAATAGCTCTGAAACCAAAAGTAAAATTTGGTTAGAGGTGAAAAATCTAAAACACAAATAATCTTCTACAACTTTATTTCACAAAGGATTGTTATATAATCTTTTAGTCTCGTAAGGACAGATATATCTGATCACAATCCCCTAAATTACGCTAACACCTCCCTCTTATCCCTATCATCTCACAAACTTTTACGTGTGAGTCGTTTCTAACAACTCTCACACACCTAATATAATTAGTCACATATAATATTATTATTTGCCTACTAACATATATGCGAACAGTAATAATTCCGAACACTCAGAAGTGTTGACTTCTTTTAACATCACACAATAAGTTTTAAGCAAGTTCCATATGGTGTTTCTCCTAGAAATGGTAGAATTATTATATGTGAGTCAGTGCTTTGTTTTGTGTGCCTGAATTTTATGTAGTTCTGGCAGGGTAGTTTGCTGCAAATTGGAGAGACCCTTATATATTCTTAGCTTATGACAATTGTGGTCCTCAAATAGCAAAAGGTTACAATTTGCAAATGGCGTGTATTGACATTTATTGGGGACACTTGGAACTTGTTTGAACTAGTGAAGAAATAAAGTCAAATTTCCTTTTTCATTTTGCATTGAAAATTTGGAGAACTAGGAGGGAGTAACATATATGTACATATAGCTAGGCTAAGCAAATAAATCTTATATTGAATGATTTAAATGTAAGATTTTAATAACATCCATGTGGTAGTCTATGAGACTAAGAGTAATAACAAGATTGTTTTGTGACATAACAATTGCTTGATACGAGAGGTGTCCTACTAGTCTTGAAAAATGTTTTTCCCTTTTTTTATGTTGGATCTTCTACTATGAATTTTAATCAAATAATTTGTTATTTTATCGAGTTTTTCCTCCTCAAACAAGGTGGTTAGATTGTCCACTTTCAATTGTTATTGCACTTAATTTACATTTTATAATATATGATCTTTGTCTAAAGCCAAAGGTTCGATTCCTTCAAGCTAATTTGGGTTACCGCCCCTTTATCTAGGTCCATGCCCATTCTCAACTTAAGACAAGGGACCCATTTTCTAATCCTACGCATCTTTATACTCAACCTTAATTGTCTCCTATTTATATTGATGCTCAATTTGAGGTCATTTTTGTTAATACTAGGTGCCAAAGAGCTTGCATGCAACCCTTTACCCTCCCCTCCACTATTAGTCCTAAGCTTATATTGGGGTCTGAGGTCCATGGTGCTAATACAAGATGAAGAAAATAATATATCGGAGGCAACTCCCTCCACCACTTTCTACTCTCGCTTCTAAGCACAATGCTCCACCAAAAGGATATGATATATTTGATCCATTGAATAATACACCTACCAATATCTATTCCAAAATTGCTTAAGAGATCACAAGTTTAAAAGGATATCTTACATGAGACATTACAATTTAGTATCCTCCTTATGAATACTCAACCTTCTTCCCTTGCTTATATCATGAATACATTTAAAACCATGGATAAGGGAATTACTTTTAGCCCTATAGAATTACCTCCTGATTAATGTGCACCACTATACTCATTACTACATGGATTCACATATTTCTAATCAAACAAATATTGATTGATAATAGGTCTGACTTGAATGTTTTCCCTAGTTTTTTGCTCTAAAAACGGGTATCTCCATGAGCGCAATCGATAAGATTACCGCCATTGTTTAAGACTTTAATAGTATCACATGATAACCCATAGGCAAAATCACTTTGAATGTTTCAGTTGGCCTTAAGGAGGTCCCCTCTACATTTCATATTATGGGCAATGCTCTTCATTATACTCTCCTCCTGATGGCCTTGAGTTCATGCTATGGAAGCAATACAATATGCTTTTCATCAATGTGTCAAATTTATACATGATGGCTATGAGTAAACTATTATTGCAAATGAGGAACCTTTCAAATGCTGGAAAGTTGACAATTTTTCCCTTAACGAGTCTATTATTACACCTTCGACACAATCTATTTCTAAGTTTAAGCTACACACATATGTGGTTGATGAATTGACTAACACTCATGTTGTTATGCCTCTTATGCTGCAACCTGGTCAAACTCTACTTGGTCAATCTACACAACCATGTGCCCATAACAATGAGGCTCATCTTGAGCACTCTAACTTTGTACAATCTACCATGATGCTACTGCATGAGTATGAGGTTAATCCAGAGTTACCTTTACTAGTTACTACAAAACAACATGATGGCTTGGTTATTGATTGTTATAATAGTGATGATACTATGGAACTATGCGATGAATTCTTGCGCAAGCTCAATTTTAATCCCGTTGATGAGGATGAATCTATGTTTCATACTCTATTCACATCTATCGGCCATGAGCTTTATCAATTTCAATCCCATGTGGCAGACACTAAGAACACTTATTCTCAAGAGCCATCCTTTTTGAACACAATAGTTCCCTCTTAAAACACTTGTAATCGTATTCATTCTAAATCTCTTTCAACACCTTTGAGTTCAATAGGTGGTTAATCTATGAATCCTAAAGTGCAAAAAACACCAGAAAGCTCACACATTATGAAGCATTATGTTTACACTCTTGATGTTATGCCTTCTCCCAACTCTATAAGTATTCACGAACATTTATATACTCTGCATGAGCTCTTTCCCATATTACTTGATCATAATTGGTTAGTACTACTTCCTACACGCTACCACACAACTAAGAAGCTATCTAGACAACTTGACAAACCCTTTTGCGATTACCATCATGTTATTGATCACGACGTTGATCATTATCAAGTAGCGCTATCTCAAATATATATATTAAAATCTAATGGTACAACTAACATACTTCACAGTGGATCCAATCAATTAAAACAATCATATCTTATTGATGTAGTGGAATCCAACCGTTTACACCCTAGTTAGATTAAGCATGAAACCTATTTGATTTTAGTGATTTAGTACACTAAAAGATGTAAAGGGTAACAAGTGATTATTTTGATTAAGTAAATTCCAATCATTAATGATCCAAATCAAAATAACGCTTTTATACTTGTAATTGATATGCTAAACAAGATACGAAATTGAAAACCCAAAAAAATGAATGCACTGAGCTGATTACAAATGATTATGGAAGGATGCACTACTAAAATAGGGAGATCTAAACTTGATGATGCTTCGTTCTGGAGACTGTGATTGGAAAATTTCTTGGGGTAGGATTGTACAACTCTGTTAGGACTGTCTGTATAGTCTTGACCCTATTGTACGGTCTTGAACTTGTTTTGTTATGGGATCTATAAATTCTACACACTGTCAGTTTCCTAGAAGTATCTATTGTTTTCAAATCCTAATTTGTGATCATGCTCCGAAGCTCTCTGAATACTTTGATCATGATCTCAAACCCTAACCATGGATAGGAAGTCCTGCAAAATAAACATTAGTTGGATTGAGGGAACACTTATGCATTTCTAGCGTTGGCACTACTCTAGAAAGACCTCAAATCACACAATATTCTCCACATAGCATGTGATTTTTGAATGAATGCAACGAGATTCGATAACCGCCTTTGATAATGCTCGAGTTAAGTTGACTCTTGCTAAGATACTTGGGAAAGGGATGTTTGAATGTTTGTAGATGAGAGAGATTATTGTCTTGACTTAGTAAGAAGCTGCATACATGTAGAGATTGCTTCCCTAATGAATGTAGATTTGTCATTGCGAGGTTTAGGGAGTCTTGGGTACCTTTTACTAGTGTAAGAAGTGAGTGTATTAATGTAGTTCCATAGGATTTCTAGGTTAGCAAATAAGGTAGTGTTTACTTTCTTATATAGGGTTCCATAGATGATTTTTTGAAGAAAGGGTGACCCAAAGAGATTAGAAGACCCTACAAAAGATATGAATTTGAAAGCAAAGTTAGAGAACATGTCGGTCTAAGACTGTACAAATCGGCTATGCCCAGATATACTATCCTGATCAAATTGTATGACCTTGACCAGGGAAGGAAAACATGTAATCTAAAGTTTGGAAATTGTGAGTTGATGGTTGGTCTATGGGTTTTGTGCATTGTACGCTCAGAATTCAATGACATGTCATTATGCGAGGATAAAAAAGATAAACAAGAGACCTCATGATGTGCTAAGCAGAAATGGTAAATTTGTATTTATCTTATCAATAGTGCATTGTAAAAACTAGTAGTGTCAAAGAGCGAATTGCCAAATTTGAGTATCTACATTTCCCCCCAAGTATGAAATGAAATTACATACTTACAGGAAAAAATACTTTAGTGTGTAGAAACATTTTCTTCACTCGAATGTTTGTTTTGCAAAATCTCATTGTGCTTGGTGTTGGCATTCTTCATGAGGAAACCTACAACACAGAGTGTAGTCGATGTACATGATAAAGAATAGAACTTTAACTCAAATGTAAAGTGTAATACAAAATACTTGCATTTTCATAAGAATGAAATGAAAGAGAAGTAAACAAGGAATACACTTGTTTGTTTGTGGAGGGAAAAACTCCCATTCTTTGCTTGTGCTTGAAGATTTGTTTTGCTGAATTTGTTGAAGGATTGGAGGGATCAGTCCCCAATCGCACTGAAGATAAATTGGAGTGTTAGGTGCATGCAACCGAACACAAAATGCTAAGGAGAGAAGACAAAGAATGAATTGTTGAAACACCCTGCTAAGGAAGAAGACCCAATATCAAAATTATTCAACTCTAATATCTTCCCCTTTAAGTGTAAGAGGAAAAAGAAATCCTTCTTACGAAAAACTTATCTGCTTCAATACCTTTCATAACCCCACGAACCACACCACTATAGTCAGATATAGGCCCAATTTGTTAAATAAAGAAACACAATAGAAAAGAGAATGAGTGCCCCGATGCCCTTCCCATGTGCCATACAACTGAATAGAAATTGTAATGTACTAAAATATTGGTGGAGGAATGAGATTTATGTCCCCAAGATTTCTGAAAGTATAGTAGAATTTGAATTCCATGGTGAAGGAGTAAAGTACTTCATGCCCCCTGTATTAGCTTGAACTGAGTTTGAAACTATGCCTAAAACCTAAATTTGTAGTTGAAAATCTGAAACTGCTGTGAAAGTTGATGTAAAGGACCCTTGGAAAAAATGTATGGGAAGGTTAGGAATGTACTATGTGGTCTTGACCAATCTGTACAGTTTTGAACATGTGTATTTTTGTTTGAATTTTTGTGTTTATCTTGATTTCAGAGTATATGTACCGTCTTTATACCTATATTATACTCCACAATTATTTGTGTCTTCTGTAAGTGTATAATATTCCCATATGAATGCCCCTTCTTTTGAGGCATGTGTGAAAACCATGTTGAGCACTTGGATCAAAAGAAAGGATGTGTGCCCATACACTAAATGTATGAAAAACTGTAACAAAGTGTAAAATGCTTAAGAGGTAGCCATCTTGAAGACCTTGTACCTACAAAAAGGAAGGTGTTTGTTTATAGTGACAACCATGACACATAATAAAAATAATGATAAAAATAAACATAAACCATGATAACAACAATAGTATGAATGCATGTAAGAGAAGACAATTAGAACAATAGTGAAATAAAATGTGACAAGTATGCAAACAGTGTCACACAAGAAACATAAAACTACAAACATGGGATACCCACTGTGTTGTAAGACAATCAATGCCCGTAGGCCTGTGCAAGAGAAAGCAAACACAAACAAGATAGACAACACGATAAACATGGGACACCCATAATATCACAAGACAATCAAGGTACATAGGTCACAAGCAAACAATAATACCCAAACACAAGCAAGTATACATGAAATAAAAGTGTCAACACATGAAAACATGATACAATAGCCTTTATAGGTGAAAATATGTTAAATAAGAGATGTCATTATTCTACAAGACACATGTGTTAGTCCTATTAGCTTAAAAGATAACATGTACACAATATATCTAATAAAGCATAATGAGGAAGTGTAAAGGAACTATAATAGAACAATAACACCTGCATGTTGTAAAAATAGATGCCCCCCAATGTATCAAAAGTTTGGGTAAAGGTGTCGGCCAACACCTATCATTGTGTAACATTCTGTGTATGCTTTGCATTATGCTCAAAATAATGTGTGAACACATATGTGTAAAGAGTAAAAAACATGCTATTTATCAAACCAAAGTGACAAACAACATTTATAATGTAAAGTGCTAACGACTCAAGTGAAATGTAGAAGTCCTGATTTTGTATATTTACAAATATGTGAATGTTTTTGTATTTTGAGATTTATGTTAATATTTTTTTGTATTTTCGAAGTGAGTTATGTACACAAGGAGGGCTAACATTGAGCTACCACCTGGTATTGAGAATATCATCAGTGCCGGGATCAAATATGACATGGTTGGGGTCGACCATGTGGTGAAGCCTTTGAAAGCGGGGATTAATAAATAATCCAGTTTGGAGAAAGTAATATAAGGCCATAATATATTCTTCACTAGTGTAATCAGGGTCATGCATCCTATTAAGTTGGTAGTCAGAGAAGTTTCCATTACGAATGGTAGCTACGCTAGTGAGAAGGGGAAAGGTGATACTAGTGTAGTGTGGAGTAGTGTAGTGATACTAGGGGAAAGACTAGTGTCATGTAGTAACCAGATGCATTGTAACCAGGATTGTTCGAGAACTATTGCTATGGACTAGGGATCAAGAGTGACCAATTTTTTTGTAGCAATAAGTCGAAGGCTAAAAGAACTCAGGAGTATAATATAACCTTGAAAAGTATTGAAAGGAATAGAAAGGGGTGTGATATGTGCAGGTCCTCATAAGTACAAATGTTTTTGTGCGTATGTGAATTGAGTGGAACATGTTGTCCGAAGTGACCATGGATATAAAGAGTGCAAGTGAAAGTGTCGACGCCTAAGTACATACTAGATAACAAACTACTATAAGAAGGTATTTGCTTTATAGGCGAGGATGTGGCATGAGAAATAATATGGTCTTGGGTCTTGAAATTAGTGAATTTCGGTTAACACTCAACAATGGTTAGTGTCATATCCCGAAACACGATGATAGTGACAAAAAGGGCTGCTAGCGTGGTGAGAAAGATTTTTGATGGAACGATGATGCTTGAATGACGGTGAAAGAAATCCATGATCAAGTAAAATAGGAAAGAGTGCTAATGGTGAAGCAAAATGAGCATGTATCTCAATAGAATTACCGGATGTAATAACATCCAATGTATTGACTATTTGTTGTAATGGAGCAGTGCTACTATTATGAGCAGACATGTGAGTAGTAATGATGCTAGTGTCAGTTGCAGGAGTCTTGAGATGATAATGCCCAGGGTAAGTGGAGGTAAAGATAACATGGAATATTTATGGACTCATCTTCATCAATTGGGTTGAAATAAATTTTACATAAATTATCATATTGGATCAATGTCTATTAGTGGAGAAATCAGGTGCATCAGGTTGTTGTGTAGCTACATCCAAAAGGTTAGGGGCAACCATCCTTGGAGGAACAATGACAATAGATGAAGATGAATCCAATGTGGAAGTATTTAGAGGTGCCTCAACTAATGGGGATGTAATGGATCCAGAGTGGTTGTTGGTTTCACCAAAATATGTGTATAATTTTTCCAGAAGAATTGGTTATAATGGGGGAGTGAAAAAAGACATTTATGGGTTAGACATATCGATTTGAAAATAATGAAAAGGCTCAAGGTTGGCAGAAATAGTATGCACAATGCCATTGTGGAAGAATTTAACACAATGATGAAAAGTAGATGGCATAACTTGCATATCATGAATCTAAAGACATCCTAAAATCATATTGTAATGAAGAATATTGTCCATGATGTGTTACGTGATAGGTAACAACTTAGGACCTACAAGGAGGTCCAAAGTAATAATGCCAAGCATAAATTGTTTGATGTTATCAAAGTCATGCATAATAGTAGTAGTAGTATTGATTGCAGTGGGGGTAATTCTGAGTTGTGTGAGCAGGGTTTTAGGGAATATGTTAAGGCCAAAACCATTATCAATCAAAACCCTTTTGATAAGAAAGCTCTAGATGCTTGCAAATATGAAAAAGGACGGGCATGTGTCTGCGTTAGGAACTGATGAGAGGTCATAATTAGTGATAAAAATAGTATGATCAAGTGCCTTAAAGGTATTCATGAGGGAAGAAAAAGTAGTTGGGTGAGTATCAATAGCCAAAGTGAAAGAACATAGAGTATCTTATAAGATGCTCTTATAAACAAGAGCTTTCTGGAGTAAATCTAAGAGATATATGTTAGTAGGGGTGTTATTAAGTTGTTCTAAGAGATCATATCCTTATAAGGTACAATCCTTAGTCATAGGAGTTGTAGATTAAGGGGGAAAAGGTGGGTTTCCCTCGAGTGGTTGTTGAGTACGTCTTTTGGTAGAGACATTAACAATAACATCCACTAGGGTATCAAGAAAACGTGGTGGAAATTGAGTGGTAATTAAAAAAAATTTAGATTGGATATTGAGATAGGTAGGGGTTGCATTAAAGATGTGACATGAAAGACTAGTCGAAGGGAGTGTACCCATATACAAAGTAGGGGCATGGACTTGGTGAGAGGGATAATATTCAACGCTTGCATAATTATGTAAATCCTTAGTATTGAGTCGAATATCATAGAAGATGGTAGGGAATGGCATGACGAGGAAAAGTAGGAGAAATATGACACCAAAAATAAAGAGTAAAATCATAAATAGACCCTAGGGCAGGTAAGGAGGATGCTAATATTCGAATCACAAGTGAGTTCACCAAAATATTTATACCCTAATAAGATTTAACATGAAACCTAATTGATTTTAGTGATTTGGTACGATAAAGCATGTAAGGGTTAACAAAATGTGATTATTCTGATTAATTAACATCCAATAATTGATTATGCAAATGAGAAATAATGATTTTATGCTTATAATTGATATGCTAAACAAGATACAAACTTGAAAACATAAAGGAATGCATCACAAACGATTCTATGAAATTCTAGAAGGATGCATTGCTGAAATAGGGAGATATGAACTCGATGATGCTTCATTCTAGAGAGATTGATTGGAAAATGTCCCGGGACAAGACCATAAAACTTTGTCAGGACTGTTTGTATGGTATTATACCTTCTTGGATCTAGGATCTATAAATTCTACACATCGTTGGTTGCCTGAAACTATCTATCAATTTCAAACCCTAATTTGTGATCATGTTGTTAATCTCTTTAAATAATCTGATCATGATCTCAAACCCTAACTATGAATAAGAATTTCTACAAAAAAAACATTAGTTGGGTTGTAGGTACCCCTGTGTACTGCCACTATTGGCACTACTCCAAAGAGGGCTCAAATCACGCATCATTCTTCACCTAACATGTGATATCTAAATGAATGCAGTTAGATTTAACAACCACCCTTGACAATGGTTGAGTTGAGTTGGATCTTGCTAAGATACTTGGGAAAGAGATGTTTGAATGCTTGTAGATGAGGGAGATTGTTGTCGTAACTTATTAAGAAGCTTAAGACATGTAGATATTGCTTCCCTAATCACTGTAGATGTGCTATTGTGAGATTTAGGAGACTTGGGTACATTTTTCAAATGTAGGAAGTGAGTGTATCAATGTAGTGCCATAGGATTTCCAAGTTAGAAAATAAGGAAGTGTTTACTTACTTATATAGGGTTTTATAGATGATTTATTAAACAAAGGCCAACCCAAAGAGATTAGAAAATCAACAAAAGATATGAATTTGAAAAAAAAGTTGGAGGACATGTTGGTAAAATGATGTACAAGTCATTCAAGGACATATATACTATCATGAACAAAATGTACGACCTTGACCAGGGAAGGAAAATATGTAATATAAAGTTTGGAATTTGTTAGTTGATGTTTGTCTATGGATTTTGTGTATTTTACCCTCAAAATTTGATGACAAGTCATTGTGTAAGGATAAAAAAGCTAAACAAAAGACCTCAGAATGTGCTAAGTGGAATAGGAAGGTTGTATTTATTTTAACAAGAGTTCGTTGTCAAAACTAGTAGTGTCAAAGAGTGAATTTCCAAATTTGAATGTGCACTATCAATTTAAATTCCATTTGGTAGATACTAGGAACACTTCTTCTCAATATCCATCCTTTCCTAACACAACAATTCCCTCTTTAAACACTTGTAATCTTATTCATCCTAAATCTTTTTCAACACCTTTGAGTTCAATTTGTGGTTATTCTATGAATTTAGAAGTGTAAAATTCACTTGCAAGCTCACACATTATCAAGCGTTTTATTACACTCTTGATGTTATCCTTCCTCCCAACTCTATTACTATTCATGAAAATTTAGATACACCACATGAGATCTTTCATATGTTACTTGATCATAATTTGTTAGTACTACTTCCTACACACCACTACACAACTAAGAAGCTATCCAAGCCATCTTACAAGCCCTTTTGCAATTACCATTGTGTTATTGGTCATGACATTGATCATTTCCAAATATTAACATCTTATATATATAAAGCTACTGGTATACCTAACACAATTCACAGTGGATCCAAGCAATTAAAATGATCATATCTTACCCTCCCCTCTATCTAGATGTGATATGGGCTTATATAATATAGATAGGGAGCCCCAATTTTATATAGCCACCCTCGCCTATACATGCCCCATCCAAAGATCAAATTATCTAGATAGGGCACCCCTACATGCTGGGGGAACCTCCTATGGAATCAGGGGATGTATATAATGGAATCCAAAAAATGCCCTCAATTTGATACTTTTATGAGCACACTTTATATATATGGCACATATTAGGAACATGCCCCACTCAATTTGTATACAAATAAGAATATATATACATATGATGCATTACACACTTTTAAGGGTACATAATGTTACTTATCGTGCGTGGATTACGTGTTATAACAACCAAAGTATGGGTCATGTGTGACCCATAGCCTACCCCTCTTTCCTTGGGAAGATATTAATTATGACATTTGAAAGGTACTATTGATGAACACAATCACAATATTACCTTCCCTCAATTTCATACATCTATTACAATTCAACATGATGGTCTCCTTGATTACCAACACAATATGACACATTAAAAATCCACTATGGAAAAACATGGCTCACCATGTACTAATGAAGAATACATTATGACATTACATAGACCACATCAAATTAGGTAGTTACTCGCTTCTTTCCTTCACAAGCTTTATCATATGGCCGATCCAAGACCTATTGGTTATGACCCCGATGCATATTATTTTCTCAATGTTGAATAACACCTTTCACACACTTGCAAAATTCTAAAAAATTTAAAAAACATTGAAATTGATCAAAATACAAAATTATGATATGCATATGACTTGATTTGCCAGTTCTTTAATTTACATATGTTGTTTGTCACATAATTTGATAGATAACATATTCTATGTACTCTTTACACATATGTTTGATGAGGTATTTGAGCACAATGCAAGACATACACAAGACTACATGATGACATGATTTAGCCTAGTCCCTTTCCCAATGGCCTTGCTTGTCTAGGGGCATCTTCTACACTATTAAGTGCTATTGTTTCATTACATAGTGCTATGCCATAATCTTATTATGCTCTACATTGTGTTATATGCTATTTATTTAGAATAATGTGACTAACACACGTGCCCTGTGTAGATCTAATATCTCTTTCTCTATGTGCCTCAGGGATATTATCTAGCCTTATATTCACTTTCTTATATGATTTTTTTGATGTATGCATTCTATCACCTTTTCTATGCGTGTGTATACGACACTTTGGTGTCCCTTGTTTTCAGCCTCGATTTCCTTTGCTCAATTTCGCTTAGATGTGCAACACTCTTGTGTCTGTTGTATATGAAATTTGGCCTTTTCTATGAATTACACATGTGACATTGTTTGTTGTACATGTCTGCTTATATGCTTGTATGCTTCTACGTTTGTTTG
This sequence comes from Taxus chinensis, assembly GCA_019776745.2. Taxonomy (NCBI): domain Eukaryota; kingdom Viridiplantae; phylum Streptophyta; class Pinopsida; order Cupressales; family Taxaceae; genus Taxus; species Taxus chinensis. Next base: position 186,891,157 of record CM034146.1, read on the forward strand.
TTATCTCTTCATGCCATGCACTCTTTTGTAGGAACAAGATATCTATGATGACCATCTACAACTACATTCAATGTGATCCAAAAATGAATATATTCTATATTTGACATGATCAAACTTTAATTATTTTAAGTCAAATGATCTATTACAAATCTTGATCACCTCAAAAGAGGGAGCATTTAGTGGGGTTATCGCATAGATATCTACATAATTCAGATACAGAGATAAAATACATAATTTATAACAGAATAAAATAGGGTAGAGATTCACACGAACATGAAAAAATACATATAAAAATCAAAATTTACAAAGGGAAAACCATCTAATAGGGGATGAAATTGTTAGATGTTGTTTTTTGGGACAAACAATTTGTTTTGGGAAGTTTTCAGGAGCAAATTTAGATTGTTAGAACATACATTTTTTATAGGTTTCTAATACATGTTCACAGATAGTTGGCACAATTTAGAGTAAATTTTTACTAAATTTGGTGCATAAGGTTATGGGTGTGAGTACTTCATCCCCTTTTGAATTTTCACATCTTGATCAATTTTATAGTACATGGTATGGGGGCATGAGCCTCCTCCTACTTGATTTCATACTTTTTGGTTTTAGAATGTTTTATTAACATACACAAAAAGAATGAATAATGTTACAAGTGATTATTTTATTTAATTAACTTCCAACATTAATATCACAAATCAGATTAACACTTTTAAAATTGATTATCTACTTAAAAAATTCTAAAACACAATGGAGATAGTACACACAGTTGATTATGTGTGGATATGGAGGAGTCCGTGTGGTCTAAGTGCAAGAATAAATAGATTTGGAACTTGAAATGTTTTGTCTGTGAAATTGTGGCCTGAAACTAAACTTGGCCAAAACCATACAAATCAATCAATAGCATTTGTATGGTCCCAACCCTTCTATACAATCTTGGACCTACTTAGAATATGGGTTTGAAACTTCTTGAGTACTTCACTACCTTGAAATGTGTGTCATTTTTTTATTCGCTCACCTTCAGAATGACTATGTAAATTATGCTTAAACCCTCAAACCCTTGTAGTGCAAGAAATATTTCATGTAAAACAAAGTTGGGTTGTGGGCACCCTCATGCATCGCCAATGTACGCACTACTCCGAAGAGGCCTCAAATCACACATCATTCTCCTAGCATGTTATATCTATTGTACTGTAATCAAAATTTGACAATTGTGCTTTGACCAAAGGGGTATATTTGTTTGTATGAATTTGATAGAATTGAAATAATTAATGCACAACATGTCGGTCCAAAACCATATAGTAGGGTCAATATGTAATTTTATAACCTAGATGAAACTGACATTTTTGGATAGGAGGGAGAAAAATACATTTTGAATTTATGGGACTAAGCATGGATGTTTCTAGATGTATTTTGTGAAATTAAATTTCAGAAACTGACAATAGAGAGGTGTGTAAAGATAAACAAGTACACGAAGTGCTATTAGGGTGTGCTAAACAAGAGTGAGGAAAATACATTTGTCCATACAAGTGTGCAATGCCAAGATGAACAACATGAAAGGATAGATTTCCAAATATAAATGTCTACACTACTATACTAAAAAATGCACACTTGATACATTGGGACATCACACATTAGGGGCATGAGTATACTTCATTCCCTTTTGACTTTGTTCTATTTTTTACCTTTGGGACTTAGATCCATTTGAAATGATCTGGTTTAGTGTGTATAATATTTTCAGGGTGACTAGAATGCCTTGTGCCACTCTTCTTCTCAATATTTTGGGAGGTTTGTGGGATGTCTAAACATAGTGTGACACTCTTCCTCTTTTTAAAAGGTTCTTTGGGGTGACTAGAAATCTCTGTGAAGACCCTTTTTGGTTTTGGGTAAAATCACGCTAAATTTCCTTTTGGATTTAACTTTTCCTTTAGTATATTAGAGAATGACCACCCTCAATCCTTTGATGGCTTAATTCCATTCCATCTATCCAAGAAATTCATCAAGGAGCTTCTCTTTTAGCAAGACAAATAAGTTTTACTATGACAATCATGTCAACACTCAAGAAAGTCAAAAACCTTGAGTGAAGACAAAGTGTCTCTACACACTTAGGTATGTTTTCCTTAAAGCAAGAAAATTTCGTTTCCTAGCTTAAAGGGGGGAAATGTGGAAATCTAAATTTGGTATTTTTTTGCTTCATGTAATGTCAGTATTAACTTAATCCCTAAATCGTGAATTGTGTGGATAATTCAAGCTCAATTCTTTATCCTTAGCCCTATTTCATGAATTTGTTTCCTCTATACACTTCTCAGTGATTTAAATAATTTCTTGCAACAATCCACAAAAAATTATCACTTCCAAGTGTCCTGTTTAGAACTTTCCAACATCTCACTTCTTACTTGTACGAGAATGCAAAATAAGGACCAAACCACCAAACCGTTTGGTCCCAAAATATCAATTTCATTTTGAGCCAACCAACGCCAATTTTTTCAATTTGATATATTTTATGAGGTGGCACTTTTCCTATAGGCCAACCTTAATGTAAAAGAAAACCCTTGAAATCCTATATAAACAAGTCAAATTACTTGTTTACTCACTTGGAACTTTCAAGATCATTACTTGCAAATATAATTTTAAAAGTACTCAAATCTCTCCTAAAAATCCCTAAAACAATAACAAAAATTATAAGAAACCCCCACATGGGTCTCAAGTCCTCCTAACTAGGTTCAAGGGTCTAGCTTCCCAATTTTCAAGCCCTCCAAGTCAAGTCAAACACAAACATGCCAATCCATTTACACAACATTATCAAGTGAACACACTATCAAATATAGTTACATCCATATAGATATCATATCTCTAGTTAGAGAACTGTGTGCAATTTAAGGTCTCTTCAGAGTAGTGCCAACTTAGGTGGTGTACATATTAGAGTTCAACTAAACCACTAACCTATTTTGAGGGTATCTTACTTGCAAGATTTAAAGTTTTTTCGGGTCATAGAAAAGGCTTCACACATTTACGATTCCTAGGGTTTCATAAAAAGACATATTTCAGTTTATTGCACATGCACAAAAAATCACAGAACACCACCAGTTCTCTATAGGGAACCACCAAATTGTTTCGTACATAAATAATGGTTTCATCCGTACTCATCCTACACTTCTAGAAACAAAACATCTATAGAGCATTTCCATTTTTTTCATCCTTCTTCCATATCCAAATAAAATAACAGAGCAACTTAATAGCTAAGTATATCTCTCCTCTTCTATCTTGTTTCACTTAACACTTGTTTCGATTAATCTATCTTACATATTTATATATAGGTATATTATTAAATAAATTTTGATGCAAATTAAATAATCTAAATATATCTCCCATTTCTAACCCTAATATACTATGTAAGTACACACTTATTTGTTTTTGGGTTAAATCACATACATGTTCTTCAAAAACTTCGACATCACTCTTAGTGGTCCAATATTCTTCAACTTCAATTTCTTTGTACGTATTTTTTAGAAACCTCTACTTTCACAAATGTGCTAAGACAATGTCTCCAAATTGATATAAAAATTTCATTCTCTTTATGTATACACGTTTCTTATACTATATTGAGATTCTCTCCAATTTCTTGCGTACTGTTTCATGCACATCCTTCATATGTTCTCCAAAATCTACCACATCTTTACTTCTAATTTCTACATTTCTTATGTTGTGTACCTTTTCATCTCCTCTTGGAATCCAACCATACACAATAAGGAATGGTGTATTTCATATGTTTTTTTCACTGAATTATTATACATAACTTAGCTTGCGACATAATATCATTATCCTGTGAACCTAACTTATCTTCAATTAAACACGTTAAAATTTTTCCCAAACTTCTATTGATTAAATTTGTTAGACTATTTTTCTAAAGATGATACGAGGAGCACAGATGGAACCTTATGTTCATTTTATTTCACAATGTTCTCTATAAATTCCCTACAAACTTAAAATCCTTGTCTCATACAATACTTAATTGAAATCCATGTAATATGAGAATATCTTTGAAAACAATGTTAGCTTTGTTAACTGCATCAATAATCTTCCTACAATCCACAAAATTTGTCATCTTCAAAATTATTTCAACCACTAAAAATATGAAATCATTCCTTCTTTAGCTTTAGGTAATCCTAAAATAAAATCTATATTTATATCTTCCCACATTATCTATAGAATAGCTAATGTTTGATACAACCCTACATTTCAAAATTTCCCCTTAACTATTTGACATACCCTACAATTTTGCACATACTTGTGCACATCTAAACTCATTTGCAGCCATGAATACCATAACTGGATGAAATTAATTCAATTGCAGTTTAGTTATTATTTCATAGATATACCCAATGGGTAGTGGCATAGTTCTACAACATTGGAGAAATCATCATTGAAGTAGATGATTTACCTCTGTGTTTGAGAGGGGAAACTCCCTTGTATGATATGCATTTTATAGGGGTTTTTATTACCTTTGACTAGTAATCAAAAAAAGGAAAAAGAAATGAAAATGGAGAAATATGAGAATGGGGAGAGAAAATGAAAGAGATATACACATGAATAAATAAATGCAGAGTTTATCCCTACGTGCATGAAATTAAATTGTAAAAGGATTACCATTCAACACTACAATTTTTCATAACATGAAAGGAATATAGAAAAATGTATATTCTACATAATAATAAATACCATTTCCAAAGATATATCATAACACAGTTTTAAAAGTATCTTTGTAATTATTATTGAACACAAACACAATGTTTCCCATATTTCTCCCTCTCAATCCAAATTTCATAAATCATCAAAAATTTCTTTACAATGGCCCCATAGACCATATTTAAAGGATTTTCACCTTACAACGATACTAATTCTTATATCTTTTGAAATTCCCACCAAGTCCTTTTTCCAAATTGAGGCAAAACTCCAAATATGTGCACTTTTTTAAAAATAAAATGACATTTACAAAGTGCAAAAATGCAATTCAAAAACTCTAAAAATGACTTTAAAAAAAGACAAAATTAACAAAAATTGAAATTTGACACTTGGGCCATCCTCTATGATTACTTAGAACAAGCTTGGCTCTTTGTTTCACATTCATTCTTAGATTTTACCTCCTAGTTTATCGATGCCTAGAATATGATGAGAATTCCCACGATATTCTTATGTAGAAATCCCACCTTGTTACATTGTAGATCCCCAAACTAATATTTTTTCTTTTCTTCCACCAAAGTTTATCAACATGTTTCAGACATGCAAAAGCAATTCCAAACTCCACCACTTGGTTTTTCACATCCAAAGTCCACTAAAGGGTTTTAAAACTATAAAATTAGTTCCAAACTCTGCCACCTACGTTTTTTCCCCCAAAGTCTTCTAATGGGGTTCACATATGCAAAAGTAGTTACAAACTGCACTTCTTTATTTTATGCCTCCAAATCCACTGACATGTTTCAAAACTACTTACAAATCAATTCCAAAATCCAATTGGCCTTTTGGGGTCCGAAAAAACACATTCTTCATTAGATCATTTTGATAAGAATGCAAGGAACATGTGTTATTTTTTTGAAATTTTTAGTGAAGCAAAAGAATTGGGTGCAACACCAACTACACACACACATTTCATATCCAAAGTGTCTCTCCAATCCTTAACCATGATTTTCTTTCAATAAGTTTTCACACATTAAACCTCTTAGTATAACAAATTTATCTCCTATGAATAATAATCCTTCTTGAATATGAAGCTCTAACCACCATTTTTTAGTCCCCACCAAATGATTTTGGACACACCTAACTGAAATATTCATCTTTAGCATATTGTGTCTTCATTAAATTAAATCCTAAAACTTAAACTTTAAATTCATTTAAAAGTAAAATCCTTCTACTCAAAGCATTAATAACTTTTTTAGAATTACCACTTATATGATTCAACAAAAATTATTAGCTTTACAAAAACTCCACCCGATTCATCGTTTCTAATTATATTTACCCTAATTATTGATGAATTATAATTCCTAATGATGCATATACAAAACACAATCACATATTGGTAAATAATTCCTTCATTTATTCAAAGCTTGCATTATTGTGTAAAATTCTAATCATACCTAGAATAATTACGTATTACATCATTGAGTTTCTTATTGAAAAGTGTTGTACATACTCCTTTTCAAATCAACACTACTGCTATTTCAGTTCCACTTGCACCACAAACCTCTTGAAATACCTTACTAAAATCCACCAATTCCAACTCTAGTTGTTCAGTTACCATGTGTTTCAACTATTTGAAATTACTCTTTGTTTTTGTCATCCACACAACTTTATTTTTATCTTTGTGCATTACATATGAAATCCCTTTATAAAATCCAATGATTTTAGTGATAAAATTCTTGTTGAAACTTTCTATACCATGAAAAATTTGTGCTTGAAAAGTACTCCTATATGATGGCCAATCGACTATTACGCATGAATTTTCTAGATTCATCTTTAAACCTTTTTGTGGAATCAAAAATTCCAAATATACCAATTCGTCCTTCATGAAATTATATTTGTTTTGATTAATGAGAATTTTCCCACTTCATAGCTTCATCAACACCTTGCGTAAATATTACAAGTTTTATTCTCTTGTATTATTGAATATCACAATATCATCTAAGTAGATAATCAAAAACTTACCCAGATATGGTTTTAAGACTTCATTCATTGAACACATGAATGTATTCAACGCATTTATCAACCTAAATGGCATAACCAACCACTCATATACTCACTCTTGATTTTTGAGCGTTCTATTCCACTCATTTCCTTATCTTATACAAATTTAGTAATATCCACTCTTCATATCAATATTAGATAAATACTATGTTTGACTCAAACAATCCATTATATCATCCATCTGTGGTAACATAAACTTGTACTTGATTTTAATATTGTTTATTTTTTGACTTATTGTGCACATTTTCCATTTTCCATTTTCCATTATTCTTTGGTGCTAATAGTGTTGATACTGCACAAGGGAAAAACAATTCCTTTATACAAAAAATTCCAATAACTCTTACAATTTTCTTTTTACCTATACATTTTCATGTGATTTCAACCTGTATGTCACTTAGTTCAATACAATCGACCATAGGATAAAATCCATTAGATGACTAATGCTTCTAAATAGTGGTAAACCTTCTAATAGATCACTAGAAATAGTCTTTGCAAACTCATCAAGTAGGCCATCCACATCTTGCAGAAGGTATACTTCCTTATCTTATGTTTTTGTACCAAAATGTTACAATATAATTACATTCTTCCATCTCACTTAGGAATTGTTTACCTGACATCAACATCACTTTTAGATTTCCTCCACCTCTTCACACTCGTCCTTTAATGGATTCAAAGTATTCTTTGCTCCATCCTTTTCCACCAATATAAGTGTTTACATAACCATCGCGTTGCATCTTTCAATCAAGTTTCCAATTCTTCACAATTAAAATACAAAAAACATCTATAGGCATAATATCACGTATAATCTATCTGTGTACTCTCCAATTTGGCAATTCACCAAACATTTATCATTCATTAGTATCTAATTTAGAAATCAGAAAACTTTATATGGATGTTAGTGTGCTATTTTTCTCAAATTCATCATGTCCACCATTTATTTTGAAACCATTGTGTGAGTACTTCCATTGTTTATTTTAACTTATTTTGAACAATTTCTTACTTTGTGTAGGAACATCATTGTTATTCTTAGGCTTCAATAATACCCTCTTCATCATTAGTTGCTCTTTAGATTCAGGTTTATTAGTATGATCCCTTAATGCAACACTTTCTTCATCTACATATTCCATATACATAGTCACATCTATACCACCATCCAAATATGTGTTAGGAAACTATAGCTCCCCATGTCTTGCTTCTCCACATTTGAAACAAGTGTTAGTGAATTCACATCCACAACATTGACCATAACATTCTCTACCTGATCTTCCCTCTACCTTCATACATTATCGTCACATTGTGAAGTAATAGCCTCTATTTTTGTATATATTTCTCTATAATCATGTAGTCACTCAGATTTAGCAATCTATCCTTTGACAATGTTGATATTGACATTGCACACTTGCATGGACAAATACACTTTCTTTACTCTTACTTAACATACCCTGATAAATCTTCGAGTATGTTTTTATCTTTTCACTCATTTATGTCGTCAATTCCTAAGATTTAATAACATAAAATGCATTTAAAAATAGTTATCATTTGATCCATAAATCCAAACTATGGTTTTTCCCTTCAGGTCAAAACCTCCAATTTGGGCCGGTTTGTACAAATCTACAACCCAACCCTATCGTATGGTTTTGGAACAAAACATTGTGCATTCAAAATTTTAATTGAATCATCTTCATATGGTCTAATATTCCCCCTTGGTCAACCTTTCATGCCATAAAAATAATCGAAATCCTATATAAGCAAGTCAATCATACCTCATTTAGGGTACTAGGAAATTTATGTTCTCCTCAAGTTAAAGAAAGCAAAAAGGCATTCTCCACTCCCTAAATAAAAAAATAATTGATGAAAATCCATTAGGGAAACACCCTCTATAGGTATGAAGTCTCCTTGTAGGTCTAGGAGTCTCCATCTTCTCTCTAAATGCATGTAAAGTGACCCTTCCAAAGTATTCAAACAAGTGTGAAACTCTAGTTGAAGCATTGTAAAAGCAAATTTTTTGAATTCTAATTGCACTATGGTAGATATCACATGCTAGGAGAAAAACGTGTGGTTTGAGCCCTTTCGTAGTAGTGGTAATGTCAACAATTCAGAGGGCTACCCAAAACCCACCTAACTTTGTTTTGCAAGAACTCTATCTTACACTACGAGCATTTGAGGGTTTGATCAAAGTTATAGAGCCATTTTGAAGCTGAGAAAATAAGAATGATAGAGATTGACACTCATTTCCAGGGAGGAAAATCACACAAAAAGTTATAGAGCCAAATCCAAGAAATTCCAATTATACAATAGGGTTAGGACCGTACAAACATTTTTGATCTCGTTGTATGGTTTCAACTAGGTGCATTTTCAAGTGCTGGTCTTAATAAAAAAGAATTTCTAGCATTAGATCAACATGTTCCTACATTTAGATCACTCAAAATATCCCAGATCCTCTCAGAATCAGATAATTGTAATATCTCCTTTGTGTTTTGATAATTGTTATATCAATAGTCTATTAGCCACTTTGTAAAGTATTATTATGATTTGGGAAATTAATGTTGGAAGTTAATTAAACCAGAATAGCCCCCTGTTGCAATATTTTATCCTTTTATGCATGTTAGGAACAAAATAAATCTTAAAGGGAATGAAATAGGAATTTCACAAAAAGTGAAATCAAAGCTACCTTTTCCTCACCCACAAGTGAACTTCCCTTTGCCTCTTGTTTATCTTTTATACTTGCACTCCAACTTTTCTTTGGTGTTTTAGCACACAATAATAGACTTCCTTTATATATTATATCCTAATAATCCCAAACTAATCTTAAATTTCCATGTAAAATCCATTCATATAACGTGAAATATTTTCAAATTCAGCTTCAATATGACTAACACTAATAGTCATCTTGTAAAACTCCTCTTTGTACTTACACTTAATTATATTTTCCTTATCTTAAAATAATCATATGTTAATCCTATGGAATGAATTTTCATTTCAATTTAACAATAAATTTATTCTAAGTTTTTGTTTTATTTTTACCTTTGTGTAATCTCTTAGATTGGATAGTGTTACATTTTACACAATTCCTTAGACTATGCAACCCTCACAATACTTTGCAAAATTACTATGTGTAAAATATGTAAAAAACACATAAAAATTATGTAACTATGAATCCAACTATATTTATTCAATCACATAACTCAATACGTGGAAAAATAATAGCTATCTCACATGAAATAATTTATAAAAACTCTATATCTTAATATGTTTTCTCACTAATTCACAATCTTCTCAAGTGTACCACTCCAATCCAAATAACACATCAAAATAATTATTCCATACTATAGGATCAATCATGTGGGATTCATCCCTAACACAAGACTAGTGGAATGCTTATATAATTTAATACCCACCTACTTATAATATTACCTCGAACCTACAAGTGACCCATGTGATACTACCATTCCTCCCCGTCCTATATGCAAGATAGGGCCCAAAACAAAACTTGATGAAAATTGATTAGCTAAACAATTATAAGTATTTGATTATGTTAAATCCATTTCATCTCATACAATGACATCACATTTGAAAGTCCACAATTTATGAGCCATGTTTGTGGCATCACACATAATACTATGCTACAAATTTCTCCACTAAATTCTTATAACCTATATCGATATATCTCTAATGTATCTGACATTTCAAGAAAATATGTGCACCATCAAATATAACATATGTTATTAATGTGATATCTTAGAAAGTATTGATGCGCTGCACCCAAAAACATAAGCATCTATTTCACATTGTAGTGAATTCACCTTCCCTTGTACTATGTGACGAAACCTTACACTTTCAGTTTGAAGCTCCTTGTGATATGTGGAATGAAGTTCATAATTATATAGGATACCATGATTCTTGATGAAGTCTTCTGAAAAATACGTAACGGTGCTTTGACAAACTAGTCTAAAACACTTACATATATCAACAAATAAAGTAGAACATTATATACACTCTTGCATAATAAATATTTGTGTTAAACACAACATAGATCATTGCAACTATAGTACACACGTAAGTAGAAATGAAACTTTAAAACCTTTGCTTATGGATTTTTTTTCAAAAAATCTTACAAACAAGAATCTTGTGCAAATCAACACTTGCATGAAACATACAACAAAGATGACACACTCATATCTTGCACAACACTAGACTACTATGTTTTTAGGTGATAGAATATGCAAGTGAACCTAGAATCTCCCACATTAATAACCTACAACTAGGATACTTATATTCCTCTAGAATAACTCTATGGAAATAGTACAATCTCATCTTTGATCTAAGTTTTCCTTAAAAGAGAGATGGAGTAGAAAAGATGAAGCTATAAAGTAGAGTATGATATAATGGAGGATAAAGTAGAGCATGATATAATGGAGGATAAAGTGAGTATTTGGTCACAAAGAGAAGTTTTATGGATTGAAGGATGAAAAAGATAAAATTGGTATTGCAATGATTGTAGATGGCTAATTTTTTCATAATATAGGAGTGTAAACCTACAATAAGTCGAGCACAAACATAGAGTGATAAAACCCAAGTAAGAAGTATGGTCATAAATGTGAAAATCATGCCAAAACATTTTAATAGGAAGAAAATTGTGGAGTAAACCCAAGAGGGAAACATGTCAACAATAGGATATAAAGATAGTTTAAAATAAATTACCAAAGTAGCTCATAAAGAGGACAATGGTCGTATGTACCCAAGGAGATAATATATCAAAGGCATGTTTTAGAATTTTTTGTGAAATGAAACTATGAAAGTACTCAAATAAAAGGTAAATGGTAATATAAAACCCAAAAGAGAAGGCGTCACATGTAGGTTTTAATGATAAAGTAAAATAAACTCCCAAAGTTCTCAGTAAAAAGGTCTCTGTCCATATAATCCAAGAGGGAAGGTTTATAAGGTAGATTGTTAAATAAAGTAAAAAATGAAAACTACCTTAGTGCTTAATGAAGAGGTCAATGACCATGTAAAATCAAGAGGGAAGGTGTCAAAGACATACTGTAAAGATAAATTAAATAGAAATAAGGTATTCAAGCAATATTAAATGTCATACTAAGATATTATGGATAAGAAAATAAAACCATAAAGGATGTGCAATGGAGCTACAAACATCCCCTATCACACCATAAACAGGTTGTTGAATTTCATTTCATGTATAGATTATAATGTGTTTAATGTCTTTAAGGACCTTTGATATTTTTTAGTGTATCTCATGATGCACTGCTACCATAATTTCATCCACCCTCGTAGAGATATAAGAGAGGATATCTTGACACATGTCATCCATAAATGGAGAAAAGGAAGGGATAAATGGAGTATGCACCTATGTATAATAAGGATATGAGTGAGGAGGTTGTACCTCAAATGACCTAAAATGTGTGTGTAATGTTTTGTGGTTAGTGAGATTGGGAAACAAGATAATAAGAAATGGGTGTCCTTAACTTGAGGTGCGGGACAAGGTATTGATGGATAACAATAATGTTAGAGTAATCAACAAGTGGCATCAAAATGCAATAAAATAACATGATTTGAACAAAACTATTTTGGAGAAGAGGGAGAATGTGATTATTGTGACTATATTTTTTCATGTACTTTAAACTAAAGTTGCTTCACATGCTTTCTATAGGTTCAAGAATCACTAACATCATGAACCATGCCTCATGCCACTTGTAAAATGATATAAAATCATCATAGGAGCTTACTGTAGACATGCCAGTACTTGGGAGAAAATACATCATGAGAGGAGGAAGCCTCCATTATACAATTGGAGAGCTAACCATATGAGTCAATGTGGTTTAGGTTGCAAGGAAGTTTAAGGAGAGGATATTAGACCAACGAAACCGTAAAAGTGTTAGGTTTATGCACTGTTTCGAGAGATAGTTAAGGGGTGGGATTTTTTCTTAGAAGAACCATGGTGAATTTTGGTTTGGGATTCAAAGTGTTAAGGGAAACATCATGCTCCTTGTCATCAATAAAGTCATATTCCTTAGGCTCATAGTATTGGCTCTTGGATCCAGAATTAATTTCAATGTGGATAGTATTGATGTTGCAATAAAATATAGATGGGAAAGATTCCAATAAATATACATGTTATTCTCTTAGAAAAATCCAAATAATAAGAGGACATTTAGTGAATTTTCATTGTTATAATTAGGAGTAGAAATGTCAATATTAAGGGATTCAATAACGGTTTCAATATGAGGTGAAGACGGAAACTCATTTAGAGTAGGTTGGAATAAGGATATGGTGATGGGGATTGCATAAATTTCCTTCTCGTAACAATGAGATTGTAGGGAAGGGGTAGTTGCGTAATGCTATAGTCTAGAACATCGAAGGTTATAACCTTAACGTTGATTTCATTAGCATTTTTGTCATCTGAACCGAGGAGGTCCTTGGGATTCCTCTATAAAATTTTGGGATGTCTAATATTTCCTTGGAGGGAATTGAGGGGGTAGTTAAAGAATTAACACTCTTAGAAGGGAACACAAGGTAGTTCCTTAGGAAAAAGAATTGTAAAGTCACAAGAATTTATAAATGGTTAAAATTTCAAGGGTATTTTTTCAAGTTGAATTTTGTATACAGATCCTAGGTGATGTAATTTAACACATCAACATGATAATAAAGAGAGTGTGTGCATCTGATGTGTCCAAGATAGGCCAAGGATAATGTTATAAGATAGAGGAAAGTTGAAGATCATAACCTTGATTCTAATGGTGTGAGTATGCGTGATGAATAGTGGCTAAATTTATTCCCTCATTACCCTTGACACGTGTTGTAGGTTGATTGAGATTTTTGGTTGAGTAACAGAAGGCTTTGATGAATTATAAAGATGTAACATGTCTTAAAATACTCTTCAACAAGAGCCATTTTAAATTACATATTTTTGGTCTTGAAAAAGATGAAGAGAGAAGGGTCATATACAAAAAATAGGAGTTCCTCTTGAATAATAAGTTTAGTTGGAAATCAGATAGGCTTGATTAGTTGTTAGATCGATTGAAATAGAGAGCTCTTTAGATTGTTAAAATATACTCTCATTTGAACTTACAAAAGATATTATTTCCCAAAGATAGTAGATAAGGGATATTCATGTTGAAGAGGTCTAACATCAAATGGCTATGATGCTTATATGAAGTTATTATGAGTTTGAGGAAGGGATTTTTACTTGAAAATTTGGAATTTTTTGTGATTAAACCCATTCATGCAAGCTAGGTTGTGTAATGTCGGTTAAAATTGATAAGTCTTGGACTTAATGATCTCTAGAGAGGATAAGGACTTATGTTGGAGTAGGTTTTTATTTCTCTCTTAAATTTTATGGAATAGGCCATGTTAGGTGGATATGGAAGCTTAATAAAATACATCACCCTTGCAAGAACATGATGGATTATGAATTTGAGAGACAATATTTATTCAGAATGGTTTTGGCCATGTAGTTTCAAGACAACCAATGTTTTTGAATTAGTTCTAAGTAATTATGAATTTTAGGATATGATTGAACAATCATGTAAGTATTTAGCTAGGAAGTAAGATACACAAAAATAATGCAAATAATTACTCTTTTCATCCTTTGCATGTTAACCATATTTTGAGTGTTTTCAAATGCGCGGTTATAAGTGCTTTCAATGGTGTTGGTTTATTTTTTATTTTAATCATCATTAGGATTTTTGTGGGATTTATCAACCTTGGAATGAATAGGCACATGATATTTTTAGATACCCAAAAAAACATTGATCTTATACACAACCTCACAATAATCATGTCGCTACGATTTAACTCATGATTTAAGGACCTTGTAATGTATTTCCATTACTTTGGCATCATGATAAAAGTCATGTTAACAAAGGAAATTTTAGGAAAGGGATATCATAATCAATAGTTCTCATGAGAATTCCCCTAATTGGCATGCCACCGGAAAATATTCTTATTGACATACCAGTGGAGAATGGTTCAAGAGGGTCCATAGGTTATGAGAAAAACTAGTAGACAATACCTTAATTATTATCTTATGAGTGGTTGAGGGCAGTCCCTTCAGTGAGATAAGTGAGGAAAGGATACTCTTTTAGGTCGAGGAGGGGTTGAATATGCAATATGAATGGTTCTATTAGAAGCATTTTCATGATTGTGAGTGTCTATAGTTCCATCATAGGTGACATTACTGATTTGAGGTCACATAAGGACTTGAAGGGTTTTTTTAAATCATGTATAAGGTAAACCTATCTTTAATAATTTAAAAAAAATTCCTCCAAATTGGATGGAGAGAAGGACCCAACCTTGTATTGAAGGCAAGGTTCTAAAAGTATGAGAACTAGCTAGAAAATACAGTCATTAGGCATGATATGCTTGAATTTGTTTGCCAATAATTTCCATCACTTAATACATGCTTGATTCTCTTTTTTAGATTGTTTATAATTGAAAAAGGCATTGAATTTTCTTTCAGGTAAGTCATGAAAGTGAAATTATTCAAGTAAAGATTTGACTAAACCTTTGATTTTAATAATAGATATATCCATAAGAGAATGGTACGAATATAAAGTGACACACATAAGGGCCTTAGCTAGGAGTCTAACAACTACATAAGAATTAATTTTGACCCATTATTAGTAAGAATTTCCAAAATTATTAAGGTAAATAGAGGGATTAGTTGATCCACCATAGGATATGGCTAGAATGATTACTCTAATGTCCACTGTAGTAATATAAAGAGCTAAATGTTATCTTTGAAGTGTTGAATATGTGAGGTTTTAGGATTAGATTATTCATATGAAAAGAAATGAGGGTGGTAAAAACATTGATTTGGCACACCCCACTTATTTTTTGTGGTATATTAGTCATTTGAGCCAAGTTGGCTTGAATTTGAAGAAATTAGTGGTTATTATCAATTTTCTGTTGACTTGTTTGGTTTATTGGTTATATAATTAGTTGAGTTGAATCCATAGGGGCAGTATTTTGATTAGTGTTGTTAGGTTGAGGGGGTGCATTGTTAAGGGTAGAAAATTCCATGCTTGAGGAAGAAGGATGAGAATGCGATGCAAAGAGAAGGAAAAACATGTTTTGTCTTGTGTGCAATGGAAAGTTGCACAAGCTATAGAATGAGGCAAAAGAACCTCAAAGCTTTGTTTTACTCATCCATGCACCATGAGATATGAGCTAAACAAGAAACTATCTATGCATATATAAATTTGAAACAAATATTCAAACCCTAGCATATATACTACTCTCTACTCCATGAAAGCTTAATAAAAATGAACCTAGTTAGATTCTAAGAAATCAAATTAGATGTGTTGTTTACTTCAATGGAGGTGAAGAGGTCTCTCTAAAATGGCTACAAGACCAAGTTAGATACCCTCCTACTAACCTACTATGAAGTTATGGATGCAAGATGGAAGATATCTAAACAATGGAGTATGGCCAAGATCCAAATGTTCTATAGCTTAAAGCTATCACAAATGATTTCTAATGCCTTTCCAAAGTGTTTGAGAGAGAAGGACTTGTGAGTGAAGTTGTAGTTTGAATGGGTAGGCTTAGCCTTGTATTTATAGTTTTCCACTTGGGAGAATTTGAAATTTGGGTGCATGTGGGACTAAAGCTCAAAAAGAACTTTTAGATTAGATTAGGATAAACATGTTTTAGGCTTAGTTAAGCTAGGATTAGGCTAGTTAAACTTGATTAGCAAGTGATTAGAGACTCATTGAGAGTTGGGAGGGGTCTGGATAACCAATTGTGACTGATAGATAGCCTACGAAGCCAATAGAAGTGGTCTAGAGAGAACTAGGGAGGTTCTTGAATGGTCGAAAGGAGGAATGTTTAGCTAATAAGAGAGATATTAGCCAAATAAGTTGATTATAAGAGGAATACGACCGAAAGAGTGTCGTGAATGGGCATTCGAGAATGGAGTGAAGTATGGGGATTTAACGAAGTGTCGTTAATTGATTGGATTGGATGAAATGCTAAGTGTAAGCATATTTTAGGTGTCTACATTTTCCCCTCTTTGGGGTGATGTAAGCGACGTCACTTCAAAGAAAGTAGACAAACATAAACAAGTAGAAAATCTTGAAGGGATAGAAGAAAAATGAGAATAATGAAGGATTCCCCCTTGATTGGTGATGGGGTGATAGAAGAACTCGATCAACGATCAAAAAGATGATAGAAAGATAATAGAAGAAATGATAATGTGAAGAAGAAGAAAAGAAAGGGGATATAGAAGAAAAGGAGTATGAGAAAGGGGGAATGAGCTAACATCCATCCAGTGCCTTTTAAACAACTTTATTTTTCATCATATTGCTAGAGATCTTCATCATCGGTCCTTATTAAAAAAAGAATGAACAAAAGTGCCATATACGAACAAATGTCCATTTCTAAAAACACCAACTCCATGCAACATACAAAATGCAATGCAATATGAGAAAGTAAAAGATGCTTAACTCCATGCAACATACAAAATGCAATGCAATACGAGAAAGTAAACAAGCTAACCTAACAGAGAAACATAATGTAATGTTTTTGTTATCAAGCTTCAATTCCAACCTATTCGAATTAACGACAAGGGTTAATGATGGTGCCCCAAGCAAGGATACATGCAAAGGGAAAATGGAGGACACTTTGGTCTGATGAAAAAGCAATGTGCACTACGAAACAGTACCTGACATCTCGTTACGCTCCAGAGTACAGACGAATTAAGCAACCTAACTTTTGTTGATGCAGGTAGATCAAGATGATCTGTGAGTCGCACACATGAACATGTGAGAACCAAAGAGTGACGTTTTGTAGGATGATTTTCAATTGTTTAGAAATTTTCTGAAACATATTTGAATGTTTTGATTTTTCCTAACATATTTGAATGTTTTTGATTTTGAAAGTTTTTTGAAACTATGTACATGAAGACGAGGAGTATGGATGCCCCTATCAATAGATGGGATGTACAAGGGCATAAGGCCATGTGCGTACAAGAAAGGTGAAGATGTAAAAATACCCCAGTGATTAGGTGGGAGTATTCAAAGGCAAACTCTTCACGTGTATAAGTGGGACCCAAGGCCATTATGGATAGGTTCAACATGATGGTGAACGTAAACCAATGAAGTGCTGGGAAGAAGCAAGGATGCCCCCAGCGTAAGTTGGCCTAAAAGAACTTGATAGAAAGGAAGGAGAATATTATATTTGTGAAAGGGGACAAAGGTGTTTGAAAACATGGCAAAAAAGTGATCTTATACACATGGATGTTCTGAACGAAGTAGAAGAACAATGTGAATGTATCTTAGAAGCTTCGCAATGAAGAAGTAATTAGACAAAGGCACAAATTGTGAGACGAGATATGGACTAGAGTAAGAGTCTGAACAAGGTCCAAAAAAGACACTTGGTAACATACTAATCCTGTTTACTCATAGAGATACAGTGTGTGCACGTGGAATTTATTACCTCTTGAAGGGAAGATTTAAAAGACAACAAGTGAAGACACCCTAGCCAATGTGTAGGAATGATTGATTTTGAAAGGTGATTTTGTGAATGGAGGGTGAAAGGATAACTGTACATTGCTCTGCTACCAGCCAGGTGTCCATAGCCCCGACGGAGATGTATTTGATTCTAATCACAACATTGCTCTACTTCCAGTCAGGTGTCCATAGCCCTGATAGAGATTATTGGAAATACCCCAAGAGAGAGTAATATATCAATTTACTTTTGCTTTGTAGCTTTTAGCTTTTGATTTTTGATTGATTCTGATTCTTTTACTTTCTAGAAACTTATTTCAGCTCTCTTATTTGACAAGGGGTTAAGAACCACTGATGGCTTGATGAAAGGAAATGGAAGTGAATGTTATGATGATATTGGTTAGTGTTAACAAATATGTCTAAAATTTCTTCGCAACAAGTTGATTATATGCTGATAGTGATAGGATCTCTAAGAGGTCAGTCATTCTTTAATTTACCAAGGTGATAAAAGACCAGGGACAAACGGATACCATAGAGATAATTGTCGGAAAATGAGTGTGAATAGGCTAACCAAAACATCATCGAAGGGATGAAAATGGTAGGAAGACTTGCAAAATAACAACAAGGAAGGGAAGAAAGAAACATCCATGTGTATGCACTACCTGATTGCAATGTTTGAGAAAATGTACCTTTGATTTTTCTTGTGTTTTCTCAATGTTTTTTGTATTTTTGAGTTGTTTTTGATTTTTAGATTTTTGATAGTTTTAAGAGGTTGGGACTAACAAAGTCACTCTGTGTGGTAAGATCCAACAACAATGTTTGCGACTTCCTTGATAAGAGAGACCAGGCGTGTTTGTTTATCGAGAGTGATATTATCCCCGATCTCGATGATCGAGGTGAGTTCACACTCAATAAATGACTGTGATTTTTTCTGAAACATGTATTTCGTATGTGGGATATTTAATTCCCCATCCAGAGGTTTATGCACTTTGTGCCATACTTTATGGTTATGTTGATGTGCGTTCTTGAATTGTGCTTGATTTAGAATTTTGAGATTGTTTGATTTGTTGGGAGATATAGAGCTCTTTACAGTTTTGATCTGAGCTTGATTAAGAAACTGTTTGGGTTTCTTATAAGCTAACGCGTGACTTGTCTGATCCCGAGAAGGAGAAAAAAGTGAACGTGGACATTTAGAACTGATGTGATAAATGACCATGGGCTTGCCACAACCATTGATAGAAGAAATATGTGATGGATGAAATGGATATGGTCCAAGAATTGAAGAGGAGGGGCTACTGGAAGGTGAGCTACTGATAGAAGATGATGAAGGGCTTCCAGGATGTGGCCCAAGAATAGAAGAAGAAGGGCTACTAGGATGTGACCCATAGATAGAAGACGAAGGGCTACTAGGATGTGGCCCAAGAATAGAAGAAGAAGGGCTACTAGGACGTGACCCATAGATGTAAGATAATGGGCTACTAGGATGTGGCCCAAGAATAGAAGATGATGGACTACCCGGGGGTGATCCATACCTAGAAGACAAGGGGCTAGTTGGACATGCCCCAAGAATAGAAGATAGTGGGCTACTTAAAAATGTCCCACAAATAGCAGAGGGAGGGCCACTAGAAGGTGACCGACGCCTACATGAAGATGAAGGGCTACTTGGCGTTGACCGCATAAGAGATTGTGATTGAGGAATTATGATAGACAAAGAGTGATTGGGTGATGAGAAGATAGGCCATGGATCAATGTAAGACCAAGGAGTTTCATCACATAATGAAGAATGTGAAGATGGAAGAATAAGAGGAGGATCAAGTTGCATGATCTGAGGCTCTTCCTCTGTTTCTTGATAAAAGGAATCAACCTTTTCCTCATAATATGTGGATGCATAACAAAGTCTAAAGAGAATCCTTTCTCGTAATCTTCTAAAGGAATATCTTCATATGCCCCTATAAATGCCCTGATTGTTTCTTCATTCTGAAAGAGATCAATTGGTATGAGTTGTTGATCGACCACCAGGGGTTGATTGGAAGAAAGATGTTCACTTGGTGTGGAAGACTTAGAAGATGTTTGATGATGATTGATAGAAGAAGATGATGTGAGAGATGAAGAAGATGTGTAGCTAGATGTCTCAGGAGTAGAAGAAGGTGGTGTGGACCTACCTATACGATGGTATATCATCTGTAAACTAGTAGGATTAAGTCCAAAGTCTGTAGATTGTGATGCATGGGTCGATTCAGATGTTTGACTTAAAGGACTTTGAGTCACACAAATCTTCAAAGAAGGAAGACTTATTAGGGGTGATTGATGAAGAAGGTCCTATGAAGAAGGGGAGGACCATGATTCAAGAATCACATCAGATGAATAATAACAAGGGTCCTGCAAAGAAAGAGAGGACTGTGATTCAAGAATTGTATTAGATGTTTGATTGGAGGGATTTGGAGTCGCATGTATCTTCAAAGGAAGAAGACGTCATTGAGGTGACTGATAAAAGGGGTCCTGCAAAGAAAGGGAGGACCACGACGTAGGAGTCATATTAAATGTATGATGAAGAGGTTCCTGCGAAGATAGGGAGGACCATGACATAGGAGTCACATTCGATGAATACGAATAGTAGTTTGGATCTGAATCATCAGAAGAGTCAAAGGAAATATTTGGATTGGAATCCTCAGAAGAAGAGGAAATGTTTGGATTAGAATTAGAAGAAGAGTGGGGGGAACTCGAATAATAATTTGGATCAGAAGTGTCCAAATCATACCACCGACTATGAGATGAAGGTGGGGAACAAGTTACCCTATGGGATCTCTAGCACAAAGAACCAAATGAGGTTTAGTTGTAATGGGAATCTTTTGATTTGAATCGCTAAACCTAGGTTCTGTATTTTTGTAAGTATGGGGAACCGCACGATAGTCAGTCATTTTTGGCACTATTTTAAGCACAAATGTCTAGATCTAGACAGTGTGATGGAACTCCTTCAAAGGGAAGGAAGTGACATGTTTATTTTGGTAGCATAAGGACAACCAACTAGACATTTCGTAAGTATTGATATGCGTGCATGATTTTCTGAAGAAGGTCTAAGGAAAATAGACATCATGATGATGCAATATCGATGAGATAAAAAGGGATTGTCCTAGAAATAAATTTTCTGAATGAATAATCACAAGGAACAATCATGGAAGTGTGAAACACAAAGCCAATCAACAAGGAAATACACCCTATGCAAATGCGTGTGCAAAGTTTGATGCAAAGGTGATCAACACAATGTCAATATTTACGTCAAGCTCGAAATGAACAAGGTGTAAATATTAACAAAGGGTAGATGCGACTCCCAATCAAAGGATACCATGACAAGTTCAACAACCAACAAGACCTAAATGTTAAAGGGTGGGGTTTACAAATGTAAGCCAGGTAACCACACCAATTGGACACATCTATCAAGCTTCGCGGAGAAGTGAGATATTAGTGTCAAAGTGGTATCGAAACGACACAAACAAAGTAAGCGACACCTTTCAAGATTTAGGACAATGTTTGAAATCAAACTAAGTCAAAGTATACTAAGGATGTGTTAAAACGTGGGCAGCGTAACACCACAATGCGGAAACTTAGATCATGTTTACGAGAAACATGACATAAGTATCTTAATTATGTCGAGACAATGCAAACGAGGTAACATGTCAAAGGGAGATAAAATGATGAATCAATCCTAACTATGATGATGATCCTGATGTGGGTATCAAGATCACAAAGGCTACCAATGATATAAATACGCCTCCGCACACTTTAGATGTTTAACTTACCCAGCCGCAAACATGGATGGGCGTAAACGAACAAAAAAGTGGCAGAAGCAATCGATTGGTAACACAAAGGTAGTCACCCTTCTTTTGATCAACAAAGTGTCAAAAGAATGTGAAGGAAGAAGATCAAAAATGGGGATGAAAAAAAAATGTTGGCTTTACTTCGGCAGAGTTTTGCCTCACCTTAAGGCAAGTGAAAAACTAAGCGAAAGTAACGCATCACATGTTTCGTGATGAAAGATGGCTCACAACTCAACACTATTTTGAATTGGTCAAAGTGGGCTCCTGGCCAAAGTATATTCTCCTAGGTGGTTCTCTCATCCTAGGTGTTACAAAGTTGTCCACGAGCAGGGTGATTTACCCAAATAGTCCCGACTATCTTGGGAGTATCTCGACTTTGCCCCCAAGCACAGTGGGCAGTAAATGTGTCCATCGTGTACTTAAAAGGGTCGCATAGGGACAACTTGTAATGCTATCTCACAAAGGAATCACTAGTCAAGTAGGCAGTGTGGAGCACTTCCCGTTTCGTCCACAAGGTTCCCTCTTGCGTGGACTACTTTGGGGTTCCTGGAACCACCCCCATTGTTGTAGCTTAAGGTGTTATGCCAAAGGGGTTATGTTCCAGTTGAGCGGAGAGGGACGTACCCTTTTCCGAAACCTACAATACAATGTTTTGAATATGGTGTGTTTTTTATCTTGCTTAACTTAATGTGGTTTTAAGTAGCACACCATTTGGCAACCTACAAGAAACATGTGTATTAGCAGGTTTGTGTTTTGTCTTTGACGCCTTTCTTTGACAAGCGTTAGGTCCTGTAGACAATGAGTTTAGTAATTTTCCATTGCAAATTGATATCAATAAAGGGAATTTACACCTTGCTTTTGATTCCTAAGATCTCCAAAAGGCATGAAGGAAGAGCATACACAGTGTGAAAATTCTTACTAAATCACATAAAAATTACTTTATCTTTTAGAACAAGTGTTTTTAACATATGATACAAAGTTGTGCAAGTGTTTTTGATCTCCAAGATCACTTTTGAAGGCGTGAGGAGAGAGCATACACACTTTACAAACCTTGCTCAAGCTAAGAAATGAAACACTTAACTAAGTTAGTCAAAAATAAAACCAAAATAACCCTGCAAATAACTGATTAGTGCTACAAAAATATTTCAAAGTGTTAGAATGGCCAAGAAAACACTTTTTTGAACTTTAAGATACGTTAGAAAATGACTATTTACCTAATAATGTAAACCATAAATTTTTGGTAAGTAAAAATCCTAATTTTATGATTCCATTGTGTAGTTCACTTCAATACCTTTCCAACGCAACAAAAATAGAGTCATTTCGAGTTTGGGAGCAAAAGTTATGGCCTCTGGAAGATTGCTAATGATGTCTGCACCACTGTTAGTGTACCTGCGCCACTGTTTTTGTACACCACTATTTGTGTACCTGCACCCCTGATTTGGTGCCTGTGCCACTGATTTGGTGCCTGCACACCTCTGTCAAAAAATGACAGTTAGAGTTGTACCTACTTGCACAGAATGGTATGTGCGCTCCCTTTCCTGTAGGTGGCTAAAAAACACAGGATTTTTCAAAAATTATCTCAAAAATATCAATTTTTTATCGATTTGCTTCAATTTTGGCAGCACTTCACCTCCTTTGATCCTGCAAAGAGCACAAAAACAAGACAAACCTAGCTTAACTAGTTAGGAAACCTGATTTTAGCCATTAATACAAGAAAGGTTAGTGAAATCAAAAACTTGAAACTAATCTAAAAAACTTTGAAAAATTAATCTAGAAAGCTTGAAACTAATCTAGAAAGATTGAAACTAAAAAAAATTAGAAACTAAAACAAAAAGCTTCAAAGTGACTCCATTAATGGAGGATGGACAAAGTGTCCCATCGGGTGTGCCAAATGTATGTAATGGAAAGTTGCACAAGCTATGGAATGAGGCAAAAGAACCTCAAAGCTTTGCTTTACTCATCCATGCACCATGAGATAAGAGCTAAACAAGAAACTATCTATGCATATATAAATTTGAAACAAATATTCAAACCCTAGCATATATACTACTCTCTACTCCATGAAAGCTTAATAAAAATGAACCTAGTTAGATTCTAAGAAATCAAATTAGATGTGTTGTTTACTTCAATGGAGGTGAAGAGGTCTCTCTAAAATGGCTACAAGACCAAGTTAGATACCCTCCTACTAACCTACTATGAAGTTATGGATGCAAGATGGAAGAGCTCTAAACAATGGAGTATGGCCAAGATCAAATGTTCTATAGCTTAAAGCTATCACAAATGATTTCTAATGCCTTTCCAAAGTGTTTGAGAGAGAAGGACTTGTGAGTGAAGTTGTAGTTTGAATGGGTAGGCTTAGCCTTGTATTTATAGTTTTCCACTTGGGAGAATTTGGAATTTGGGTGCATGTAGGACTAAAGCTCAAAAATCACTTTTAGATTAGATTAGGATAAACATGCTTTAGGCTTAGTTAAGCTAGGATTAGGCTAGTTAAACTTGATTAGCAAGTGATTAGAGACTCATTGAGAGTTGGGAGGGGTCTGGATAACCAATTGTGACTGATAGATAGCCTACGAAGCCAATAGAAGTGGTCTAGAGAGAACTAGGGAGGTTCTGAATGGTCGAAAGGAGGAATGTTTAGCTAATAAGAGAGATATTAGCCAAATAAGCTGATTATAGGAGGAATACGACCGAAAGAGTGTCGTGAATGGGCATTCGAGAATGGAGCAAAGTATGGGGATTTAACGAAGTGTCATTAATTGATTGGATTAGATGAAATGCTAATTGTAAGCATATTTTAGGTGTCTACATGTCTTTCCCTAATAAATGAAAAAATATTGTTAATAGGGTTATATTGATGGATGAGGTAATTAATACATTAATGGATGGATTTAAGAGCATCCCCCACATATTTCGAAAATATTTGGAATAATTTTTTCATGGAAAGTATGAAGTTTAAATAAATATTATCCTTTTTTCACCCTCTAGCTCTAAGTATTCCTTAAGTATAGGTTTATTTAAATGAGATATAGAGGAATCCTTATTGGTAGATGCATTAGTTAAGGTATTGTTATAATTGCTACCAACTATGTTACAATTTATTCATAAGGGCTGAAATTGAGGTAAAGAGGACCAATTGATATTTGGAGTGTTATTGATATGCTCCATAGTAGAAGAATTAAGAAAATAAATGAGAGTTTGTAAGAAGATAAAGAGATGAGATGAAATATAATATAGATGAAAAGTTAATAAAATAAGAAAGAAGAAAAATGTGATGATGACCCACTTAGCAGTGGAATTAGATTCACATTTGGTTCATCAAAACATATGTGGCTAAGATGGTGAATATGATTATCATGGGGTTATTTTAAAATAATAAGAGACCCATAGCCAACTTGGGAAGTGGAATTTAGTAATTAAAATATGATACACATAGGGAAGTGGGATTTAGTAATTAAAATATGATACCCACAACAATTAAAATATTTTTCGAGATGTATCTTCCTTTCCAACTAGAATGAATCAAAGAAAGGTTGATATATGCCTAGACAATCCATTTTAGTTACAATAATTGTGTATAATCCCTATATATTCTTATATAGTCTTCAACGTGTCAAAGTTTTTATAGGATTTTTTAAATTTATAGTATTCCTAAAATGACATTTACATTCATATTTCATAACATATCCCTCTTGAGTACAATGAAGTCCTCTTCTCATCTTATATCCTATTTGGATTTGATAGCCCATTCATATCCTGTTGAGATTAATCCAAAAAAATAATCTGAGACTATACATGCATCCTCATGCAAATGTTGTGTGTGAAAAATATAGTATTACATGGTCTTGAATCACCCTAAATTGATTGAAATAAGCCTATCTTCTATTGAAACTAGTCTTTTTTTCAATTGGTAAAAGGATTATAGGGTACCTCGTCATTTTTATTTTAAAAAAAAAGTATTAGAATAAATTAAGTGTATGTCCAACTATCATTAAAATAAATCCTTTCCTACTACAGATGCATAGTAGTATTAAAACAAAAGAAATATGTCTGACTCTATAAGCCAAGAAAAGAGGATTGCAAAAGAAATGGCAATTTAGGAGTAGAACAATAAAATATCACTACTACATATAGTGTTAAAAACATAAAAAATGGGGTCGATTTCGCGTCGATTCGCAAATGCATTTTTTTTAATGTTTGAAAGGAATTTTGACATAAGAATGACGCACTAATAGTGCCACAAATGTGATGCAATTAACATCACATTTGCATCACATTACTTTTAACCACACGACCCCACATTTCCTATTTAATCCCAATTGAATGTCATTTTCACTACACCTCTCATTTTAACTCTTGCAAAGTTGGAGAATAAGTTCAAATAACCTAGTGTTTTTACTGCGTAACAAAAAAGATAAGTTATTTTTTCAATTCAAATCTTCATTTTTTGTAAATAATTGATATCAAGTTCAAATAGGTTAGTAATTTTGTTTCAGTTTCAGTAAAACACATTATAATAAATTTATTCCATGGGACCACATATCCTTGAGTGATTTTGCGAATAAAACTGATTAACTTCACTGAACTTGTGATAAAGTTTGAATTTCCTTGAACTTTATTCTCATTTAACATGAACTCAAAATTTATATATTATTTTTACATGGGAAGTTTTTGACACGATTTTGCATCATTTTCCCTTAAGGAAAAAATTATATAGAAAATTATTCATAATTTTAAATCTGTTAAAATGATGATAAAAAAATTAGGTTGTAAGAAAAATAAATGTGGGTTCCTTATTCACGTTGGTTCAAAATAGTTGTCACAAGGTGAAATATGGTTGTTTGCACTACTTTCGTATGTGATACAATGTCCAAAAAAATAATGATCACACTACATTATTAAAAGTAACTATAGGTATTTTAAAACTCCCTAGAGAATAAGAATGAGCATAAGGTCAACCAAGGTGAAAATTCTCCTAATGCTACAATGCAAAACTCAATAATACTTCCAATTATTAAAATTAAGTTAAGAAAGACGTGTTCTAGGGATGGTTATTGATATACACTTGCACAATCAACCAAAAAAATTATAGAAATCTATAGGAACCTGTAAAAATTTTACATCACACAACACTTGGGGATACAATTAGTTGCAGTGGGGAAGCTAATAAATACCAACAATTTCTTTTGCTCATATACCTATACTCATCCAACCACCAAGAAGACATGTCCACACAACCACCTAAAGTTTAATTAGTTTTTATATTATAACATTTAGAGCTTCCTAAATATAGACAAGATGGCTAAGAAGGTTAACCATGTATACAAAATGATTCATTATGGGTGTAAAGCACTAAAAATCAGTCATGCCATTGAAGTATTTATAGTCATCATCTCCTCAAATTGCATGGTTGCATGCCTATTACAACATTTGTAACCCTAAAGAATGATAAAATACACTATATATATTTGTAACACTAACAATAACACACATACCCATTGCAAACCTTTTACATATCTCTAGCTCTTGCATAATCTTTCTTATCCTTTAGAGGGAAAGTAGAACTGTTCCAACATAAAAGAGAGGGAATACAAAAGGATTCTCACCCAGTGTTGAGATAGTATATTTATTTAAATTTTACAACAATACACATGCATTCAATATGATTCAACACTGTTAGTACATTTCTACTAGGGATCCTTCCTTATTGGCAAATGGAAATATGAAAAGTTGTAACCTGGAAAATTTGGCAGGTTTTTACAAAATAATGATATCATTGCAATTTTTTATTAGCATTTGGTTTTAGCTAATATTCTTAAAATAACATAGTTATCCTTATTGTTTCATATATGTCTTCCTCTAGAAATTTAGTTTTCTTTTCACTACATCCAAAATCTCCTACATACTTATATGTAGACAATATGGATGTTGTGAGAAATTATAATGAAGGTATGGATTTGAAAGAGGAAAATTTGGGAAAATGTGTTGAAGAGGAAGATATTGAAATCTTTTTCAGTGATGCATGGAGAAACAATAGGTTGTCAACAATTGTGAAAAATCTGCATGTAAAAAGGGGGAAATTATTTGTTGAGGGTACAATGTTTTATAGTGTTATGTAAATTCCAAAATTAAAAAATATTAAAAATGATTGCCAAGTTCCAACCCCTTATAAAGGAGAGGCTCCGCAATAACTACACATATAAATTTACAATTAAGAAAGAAAAGAAATATGATGTTGTACATTGGCATTCCATCTCAAAGAGGCAAAGCCACACCATATCTCCTTGGTTATTTTTTCATAAAAGGAGTCCAAGTTCCTAACTCTCACCCTCACCCTCACCCTCAAGTTCCCTGTAAATTGTTATCTCTTCACTTCGAGGGTTCATTATTTTTCTTACAAATATGGGAGTGACCATAGAAAATTATTTATTTTCCATAATTATCATTTGTCATTACCATCTCATTTCCATTTAGTACTGACTAAAATTGGCTATTTTCACATTAAAGAAGTTTTTGTTAATAAAGAAAGATTTTGTGACCTACTCTTGATGGACTTGAATTTTAATGGTTTTCAGTAGTGTTTATTATTCCAAAATTGTGTCATTATTAAATTTACATATAATTTAGAGTGTGTATACCTTAGAGATTACTTAAATTACTTGTGATTAAACAGATAATTTTGTGGCGAGAAAGTAGAGTAGATATTGTTGTTTTAGATAAAGGGTTGCTTGAGAAAAAGTAGTGAAAATATGAGGAAGAAGTATGTATAGTTAGAGTTCTAATCTCAGGACAAAGCATGGTATGACATAACTCTAAAAATGAAAGATTAAAGAAAAAATCAAAGCCAAGAGGGAAATGGGTGTCCCTATATTGAAGAGGGAATTTTGTATTGAACATGTGAGAAATTCTATACTAATTTCAACATAAAAAATTGTTTGGGGCAAAATGCTGTGAGAAAATACCAATAAAAATAATAAATTTTTCTGGTGATAGATTATTATGAGACATTCATATCTTGTTTTTGGTGTATTTGAAATTATATATTATATTGTAGCATTATCTATTACCCATTTTGTGGGATCAAGATCTATAAAAAAGTGTCCATCAATGGTGGGTTTAGTAATATTATTTTCATTATTATCCTCTTATCATCTCTTCTCATTTCATATAGACTATGATTTTTTATTTTTGGTTTCTAACATTAGGATTCAAAAAATAATTCTCATGTTCATTAGAAACTACGATCGGGCATAAATTTGTATTTCATGAACTTAAAACTATATTTATTTTTGGTATCTTTTTTAAAAGGTTATTTTCTCACTCAATCCATTCTATAATTTTGGTTTTGAAATTAGAGAGGATGCAACCTATTCAGAAATATATTTGATGCCTTTATATGTGGTAGCTATAAATATCGAAGTCCGAAACAATATGACATGGATGAGGATTTAGATGAAACCCATGTTCCACCTCGATGTTCATCGAATTTTATGTGTCCACCATGGAGGTATAATAATGCAGAGCTTACATGAACAATCAACTATTCATTCAACAAGAGGATACAAGACAACTATTTTCCACCCTTACTATGTACTTAATGATCACATCAGAAAAAGGCTTAAGTCTTGCAAGATTTGGCAATATTTCTTGTCACATATGGATCAAAAAATTTGTACCTAATTCTATACCTTTCTCTAATGTTCGCGCATTCACCTATTTGATTTCATCTTTAAGAAAAACACAACACTCACACTTTGCTCTTAGTTGGATTTCACCTCCTTACAAGCTCCTTAAGTCTAGTAGGAAATCATTAATGGTTTTGGCCCTTGATCATTGCTCCACTTCTTACTACCTATCATGCACCTCAAACCATATTATAACTACCATTATTTACTTCAAACACTTCAAGCATTGACCTTTACTACGTTATCTCTAAACTATCCTTTGATCCTTCTTCTTAGTCCTTAGTCCAAGACCTGTCTTCTTTACTCATAATTATTCTTTATGTAGCAAAATCACTCAGGTACCTTACTCATACATTACCATATAACTTTGAACACTCATATAGTGACTGCAAAGAAATCAATACACCAATTTTAACTCACAAGTTCAAACTAGTTATTAAGTATCCTTAAGACACGTAGCCTAGAAACTTAGTGCTTGGGATGATCCAAGAGTGCTCAAACCAAGTTAGAAGATTCAATAGTTCTCCTTCATGGTCCTAGAAGTGCATTCAAAAATCTAGAGCCTAACTCATTGATTCATTCTCTCAACCTTGCTTCTACTCTCTTATCCTCCAAAGGCCTACTAACTCTGTCCCAATATACTTCGTAGCTTATTTGTACTTTCCTAAGGATCAAGGCACAAAGAATAATTTTTCAACCACCCATTAGGTACTTCTTGGAATCTGTGAAGTTATAAGTTTGAACTCTAAATCTAGAGTGTACTTCCTTTATTAATACACCTTTTAAATTAGGCTTCTAATTGTGTTATGTCGTCTCCTCCTAGATTGTCAAGGAATTAGAGGATTTTAACCATAGAATTATCAAATTTACTCTTGTATCTCTTTCTTGAGGTTGTGTAGATGCTATACTTAAAGTTTTTAAGTGAAATTACTTGGTTTGGGCCTTTAAAAGAGAAACCCTAGCTAGCTTTCTAGGAAACCCTCCAATGAGCCCGAGAGTGCGAAATTGCTCACCAAATTCCACCAACTTGTTTTGAATCTTTCAAACTCATGTTTTAGGTTATTGTTGATTTCTCTCACATGTTAAAATTAATAGTAGTCTCTAAGAGTCATCAACTAGTAATAGTCAACCATATTTTTGTATACCTCAAATTGTGAAACTAGGGTTTTGAGCACTTAAACCCTCCAATGTTACAAAACCTAATGGAGTTTGTTTTTAATGTTTGGTTTATTACTTAGAATTCTATAACATCCTTCCTCCAACGTAGTTCACTCATTTCCTTCACCTTTATATTATCATTCTTTATAATCACGTGCTTCTTACTAAGTCTAAACTGTTCAAAACAAAGTGTCTCAGGCATTTATTTCCCTTACTACTTGATATGTTCTCAACCTAAAATAAAAGACTCTGGATGATTATCTTAAATCAATATCATGCAGAATCCCATCATCCTCTAGTGTGTTTCAAATTTGGATCTAAAAAAATTCTGCTACAAATTCATAGTTAAGAACATCAACCACAAAGTATAATCCCAGTCTTCAAGAATTCATACATATAGTGAAGAGTATCAAAACTATCACTATTTACACTTTACACTGACACCATATTTACCTTACATCAGATGCTTGTTCATAGGAAGGATGATCAAATCTCAATACATAGGTCACTTCATTGCAATACATGCACAATTATCTTATATTGATAATATCTAGAACACAAACATGAGGATTAAAGGATCAAGGAGTAAATTTACATTACACAGAGATGAAATATTAACTACATAGACATAATATCTTATTGCTTGTATTTTATGCTTTCCAACTGTAATAATAGTGTTTACTCTTCTCCTTCACAAAATAAAGAGATTTTTTCTCCATTTCCTCCTATGTGCATTACAAAATACTTCTCCCTCTCTACAAGGAGTTCCCACTAACTCACTATCTCCTTCTCTATTCAATTTCTCTCTCCCATAACTAACTTCCATTAGGGATTTTAACCTAACTTAACTGCACAAGATTCCCTAATCTGATCAAGTTATCGAGTCAAATTTTTTTACAAAGGAGTGGATGTACTAATAACTTATAACATGAAACTATCCACTCAACAAGAGATTTTATACATCACACTTGCCTATCCTATCCATTTCAACCTTCCATATTAACCTAACAAGCCCAAATTGGCTACAATCACATTTGAAAGTTCAATTTTCCTTTTAAGAGAGAAAATAACAACAAGCTTGAATTCAAATTCTAGACCATCTTATCATCTTGTAAGGACTCTTTTGGACCCATGAATGACTTCAAGACACCATAACAACCTACCTTGACTCTTATCATACTAGAAAGATGAATTCATCATTTAGAGGCTTCCTTTAGTGATGCTCCCCACATCATATAATTTTATAATATATTTTGTAATTTAATAATATTTTTCATATAATAATGACAGGTCTAAGTAGACCTATAAGAGCCTTCTTCTCTTAGTGTGTCCCTTAAACGAAGATATACATTTATAGTTTATTTGTTAATATTAAAGTTTTCTCTTAATTGAACAATTATAATATGACTTGATTATGAAAACTCTACATCCCATATCAACCGACATGAGTATAAGGACAATTATAGGATGAGGGAGTCGTCTACATGGAGGTATAAAGTCTTCATTTTATTTAAATTGATTTTGATTAATTCTTTTATAATGAGTTGACATTTTTTAAAAGATCCTTGTTAGAGGAAAGTCCCTCAAAGCCTGTTACCAATAAAATAATAAGAAAATGAAACGGCGAGAGACTGCCCCAAAAAGTATAAATGACCTACTCTCGAGTGGATTAAGGGGGGATGCTAATGCACTCTTACCCCCTTCAGAAAAAACATTGATAGACCCTCTCATCTTGTTCGTAGTAATTATAAATGTTGGGTGCAAGGGGACCTCAAAATGGAATTTTATTGTAAATGACGATATGAAAATATTAATGGATATTCAAGGAAAGTAAGTATTTTAATATATTTTATTTGAGCTAGAATAATTTATCATTGTATTAGTTTAAGTTTTTTTCAATTTATTTTATATGTCATTTTTATTGATTTCTATATTGTGGTTCCAGGTATTTAAAAATAATAATAGTTGACCAAACACAAAAATCAATTCATTCATACTATCATCTAGAGTGGCTATAAATCCCACTTGAGAGATAGGGAATGTTGGTTGATATAACTTTCACCAAGTTCGGGAGGGCCCTCTACGGTCCAAAGTTAATTGTAAAATTTGCATCAAAAGGGTTTAGGATAATAAAGAGGAACTTGAGGGTAATTACATTGCACAAATTAATTTTTTGATAAAATAGTATATATTTTTAAAATATTTTTTATATTTTAAATTTAGAAGTTCACTATCAAGGAAACACATATGATGAGAGGAAACGTCTTCGACCTCCTAAAATAGAAAAAGATGTGTGGTTCAATTTGTGTGACAAGTGGCTAGCAAAGGACACTAATAAGGCTGCATTTTAGTTAATGAAATAAATGATATATGTTGACATTTGAAATTTAAAGAGGACTATTTAAAGTTTTGCACTTCGGTTGATAAACACATTTTCTTTAATTTTATATTTTATGTTGACTGCTTTCCATTAACATCTTATAAAATAAAAATATGGTCTACGATGAGAATGCAATTGTGATTGTATAACATGGTGCTCAATTAAAAATTTAAGACATAATACAATTGATGCAGGTATCAAAAGTAATGTGCTCAAGGGGTATCAAGCCAGAGTTTGAAGAGGTTATTGGCAACTCATCATTTGGGCTGAAAAAACTTAGAAGAGGCCGCTAATAACTTTGTAAGTTCTATATAAGTTATTTATAGAGTTATAATTTTTGTTTTAATATATTTTTAAATAAAATATTAATATGTGTAATTTAATCATATACTTGTATTCACATGAAGAGCACTATGAGAAGTACACATCAAAGAAATTACGTGTGACATTAAAATATTTGGGATGGCACATAAAATCCTTTAATGAGTGGGCCTGAGATAATCAATTTGTACTAGTAATATATGTAGTGTTTAATTTTTTGTACATGTAAATTATAAATTAAAACTTCACACTCTTAACTAGGGAAAATTTTAGTGGCAAATTTTTGTAAACTCACGAAAATCTAGGTTTTTGAAAATTGGAAATGGCACATTTTTAGTGGTCAGAAGCCGCCTCATTCGCCAAACATTTTGGTTGACAGGTCCTTAGAATGTGTCATTTTACCAAGTATTTACACATATATATGAACTTATGCATGTACTTGGCCAATGGTTCGAATCAATCTGGGCACATATTCGCTAAAGTATACATAGACAACCCAGGCGTCCAACCCTAGGCATCCAACCCATCGTCTAACCTATGCACCCAACCCAAGCGTCCAACCAAGCATCCAACCCATGTGTCCAATGTAGGTGTCCAACCCAGGCGTCCAATCAGGTATCCAACCAGGCATCTAACCCTAGGCGTCCAACCTAGGCATCCAACCCAGGTGAAACTACCTTAAACATGGAAAAATAGATTTTCCTTTCCTGTTAAACTATTTTTTAGAAATTCGCCATTGATTTGAAAGTCAATTTTGGAGGTTCACCAACAGGTCTAAAATAATTTTTCAAAGGGGGTCTTAAAATGAACCTTGAATTTTATCATTAAATTTTTTCAGGGTAAAACAAATTGGAAGGATGAAGAGGATTTAATTAAGGATGAGGATGATCAAGTTTAGGAAGAGAAATAATATTGTGAGGATCATGACAAAGATGATGAGGAACATGTCGAAGAGGATGACGAGGATGACGAGGAAGATTAAGTTCAAGATTTGAGTAAGAAGATTGCAAGGATCATGGGAAGGATGAGAAGACCAATCACATGGATATTTAGGATGTATTTTTACATCTATTTTTTTGTAATTTAGAATGGACCCCTCAATACTCCCTCAAAATTATATCGTTATATATTATTGTAAATCACATTTTGAATTGAAGCAACATCTTCTTTTATTATTAATAATAATATTTAGATACTTTTCAAATTCTTGTACAATTTCTCAATATTTTAGTATCTAATGTTTAATAGTTCTAAAAAACAAAGAAATGAAATATAATTATTCATAATTATACCATTTGTAATTATGATTAACTATTATTAGTTTTAGTTTATCAAACAAATTCTGTGTCATCTTTGTGCCACCATACGTTGTTAATATTGCAGGTCTTGCATCAATTTTGTATGACAGAAAGTAGAAGTAAAATAAACACAAATATGGCACAAAAGTAATGCAATTAAAATTTTCTAACTGCATCAATTTTGCGCAGAAAAAATCAACGAGAATTCTCTCAATAAATACATCAAAAATTCCTTAAAATGTCTATTTACGACATTAAAATGACCCAAATTGTGTCGTTATTTGCACATTTTGTAGTAGTGAATGGATGCTTTTAATCATTTCCAAAATTTTCTAGAAATCATTGTGCCATATATTTTTAGCAATATGAAGTGATTCCTTTCGAGCCACAAAAATTTGGGTACATCTATGATATTATCCCTCTAATATCTACCATAAAATGGTCATGATTCTTTATGTAATAAACAAGTAACTTATATGGCCTTTAGACCTTCTCATTTCCCATGAGAATCCACCTACATATATGAACGAGACCTAAGAAATATCTTGGGTTACAAATAATTATTGAAGTAAGTGGATTCTAATCAATTTCTATAGATACAAGTATATGTGCAACCTTATTTTTCCAACTCTTGAGTACCATGTTAGATATAATTGAGCTTCCAATTACGTGTTGATATGTAGAAATCACAATCATAGAATCACCTTATAATTTACCATCTAAAAACCCTCTATCTTTAACAAGTCAAAACCCTTCCAATAGTGTTAGGGCCTCAACTTCATTATTGGTAACTTTCAAAATGAAGAAAGAACCTCCCCACAATAAATGACCTTGCGAGTCCTGAAGGACACACCATGCACATGTTATTCCAAGATTCCCATGGGAAACCCCATCAAAATTTAGCTTTAAAAATCCTAATTGTATAGGGATCCATCTTAAATCCTTCCTATCTACTCTTCCATTCTTTATAATGACTAGGGAAGGTGATTCAATTTTCAATAATTTTCCTAAAATCACCCACTTCTGTGAACCAAGAAGGGTTTGATTAATCCTGAAAAAGAGGGAAATGTTTCTAGATACTACCTTTTCAATATTTTCTTATATTTTTTCACATGTAATTGCTTTTTATTCAAAAATTCTATTGTTACATTCCTTCCATATAGTACCTATAAAATTTTTCGTGGCCACAAGCCATAAATCATATGATAGGTTCAGGCCTTTAGACCGTGTAAAAAATGCTTCCTTCATCATTTTGGGGACAATCAATGGTTTTTTCAATTTAGAGAAAAGACAAAGCTGCTTATTCTTCACATATGGAAGATGAAGAAGTAAGTACTCCATTGTTTCATTTCCTTGTTTATGCAAAATACAAATGATTGGTTTAATGATTCATCTTTTGTAATCTTACCTAGGTCATAAATATTTCCAAACATGCTAACTATGTAAATGCATTGGCTCACGGAGTTCCTTTTTTTTCTAGATTAAGTCATATATCCAGTCCTCTTTCGTAGCTCCCCTATAGTCAGTATGTTATCCCCACCTGTTATGATCTATACTCAAAATTTATCTACCGTCCACCTAAGAAAATCCTACAATTTTTTCATGATGACAATCTTGTTATCCAATATGTTAGTCAATGTGGATTTTTGATCTTTCAAACAATCATAAGTCACAAAGTTCTTCCACAATATTATATTACTAGTTAGATCCTCCAACAACTAATACTAATTGCACACCTATTTTCCTAAGTTTTGCATCACAAGTTCATGAATTTCCTCCCAATCCTCCCTTTTGTATAGGGATAATTATTCCTATTGTGATTCTTCCTAAAAGTTTTCCCATTCACCATTCTCTATTTCCCAAGTTAGATTTTCACAAATTACTTTTCTTGATATCATGATAAATTTCCATACATATGCTCTTGCAAAATGTTCCTAAACTATGAATAAATCTTTAGGTCATCCATTATCCAAATACTTCCATCTAACCATATTTCTCCAAGGCTATATTGCTTCTCATATAATTTACAAGTTGACTTTTCCCCCAAAACTATATTATTTTGTTGCAAATATTGTATCCTTGTACCTCCTTCAGATTTTTGGCAAAACACATTATCCAATTTTAAGGTAATACTTCCTTTTTTATTCTTTACCATGCCATAAAAATTTCTAATGACACATGCCATCTTTTGGATTTCCCTTATATTTATTTTTTGTTAGGAATAAACCTAGTTTAATTCACCATAATGAGTTACTAAATAAATGTAGCAAGTTAAAGTAAATTGTTTTTTTACTTTAGCTTAATTTTCTGGGTGATAATATTTTATCCCTATGTTTGTGGGATGTTGTTTTATTCTTAGATTATTGTTCTTGGATGTATTTCAACAGGGGAAATCATGGCCAATATGTTATTTTTCATATTTTCCCAACTTTAGTTGATTTGATCCACTTTATGTGGTGTAGATAGAAGCCACAAAATTCTTATAAACATTGCAACTCTTTCCTTTGATTATAATGAATTATTTTTTAGACTAATATAATTATTTAGGTATCGTCTTGTTTTTGCAATCACATTTGGTATCAGAGCGGGAGGGTTCTGCTTTTGTAAGAGATAATAGAAGATTACAAAGTAATTAGAGATTGTAGTGACACTTTGAGTGTTTGAGTGATCCATAGAAGCCACTTGTCTTCCCACATCCCCAATCCGTATTTTCACACCTCTTGGATCAACAACAGAAGCAGTTACAAATTTACAAAAGCAAGAAATTTCAGTTTTTGGAGTGTAATTACAGGCCTGAGCTTGGACGTAATTCTATATCCAGAAATTGAGGTGATAGTATCATATTTGGTGTTTTCATTTGATATTCTTCAGTTTATAGGATTTTATATAATTTTTCAAGATTCAAAAGAAAAAAATGTAATAAGGGTTTCACCTCTAAATTGAGAGGAGGCTCCTTTAGTTATAACTATTTTTGACAAACCACTAAATATAACGATTCTATCATAATATTTGGCTTGGAAATTAGAAATTTGTATTGAAAAGTGAAAAAAATTGGGGACCGCAAGCTCTTTGAGTTCCCCAAATGCATTTTCTTCACCAAGCCGACTTTTCCCCCAAAACTATATTATTTTATGAAAAAACGACATGATTTACCATTTCCATGGATTGTTTGCAAAGAACATGACAAACTTGCAATATATGAGTAGATAATCAAACAACGACCTTCATTAAAGATAAGACATGCAACAAAATAAATAGTGGCAGAGGAATGTGTGTGTGTGTGTGTGTGTGTGTGTGTGTGTGTGTGTGTGTGTGTGTGTGTGTGTGTGTGTGTGTGTGTGTGTGTGTGTGTGTGTGTGTGTGTGTGTGTGTGTGTGTGTGTGTGTGTGTGTGTGTGTGTGTGTTTAAATTTTGCAAAGACATGTAAATTAATACAAAGTAAAGTTATTAAACTTGTGGAAGCGGATTAAATGGTGACTATAATTACATGCAAGTAAAACAAGTGTAGAGTTTTTAAAGCATAACATGAAAAAATTTCATGAGGAGGTAACCCTAAAATTATTCTAGGGTTCATATTTATATTTATTAATATTTTACACATTTTAAAGCTTTAATACATATTTCCTCATGAAATTATTTATTGGTATCCCTAGACCAAATGGCTTGTTGTAAGGGTTTATATCAAAGGGATTACGAGTTCAAATAATTTTGCCTCCACTTTATTCAGTTGTTTTTAAAACAAAAAACAAAAAACAAAAACCAAAATGCTTGATTTAGATATAAGTTTGCATACTATAGAATTCAAAGTGCTTGGTACTAAAAGTGGTAATTTTTTTTAGCATTAACTATGTAGGTGGGAGGCCAAAGGATCAACTCCCACCACCTCTTCCTCTACTAATAATTTTAGTAGAACTGCTAAAAAATATAGTAGAATTGCCAAAGTTAGCCAATGTTAACTAAATTTAGTAGCAAAATTCCAATTTCAACTAAAAAAATTCCAAAATTTTGAACGTATTTTTAGATACACACATTGTAAAGCCAAAAGATGTCAAGCTGGCCATTTTTCACAAATTTGTGCTTTATTTTATGGAAAAGGAAAGAAAATTCCGTTTTTAAGGGGAAAAAAGGCCAAGGAGCCTAGAACTTTTTTAAAAAATTGTGAAAATTTCAATTTTTGTAAAGATAAAGGGGGCTATTATTTTTTCCACAAGATGGAAATACTGTAAAATTGGCCAATGGAGCCAAATTATTTGAAAATTGGGTAGAGAGCCAAAATTTTGCAAAGCAGCCAATAAATCCATATCATTATACAATGGCAAAAAAAATCCCAAAAATCAATATTTTTTTGGGGGGGTGTGTATTGCTTTGCAGGGGGTGCTTAATTTTTCCATTTATCTCATTTACAAGTTTTTTCAATGCCCACAAATTTAGCACCAATTTTTTTCCTGCTCAACTCACAACTACTTCAAATCGATAATTGTGTTGCTTGGAAAACTAAAATTCAAGCATAATTAAAATTTGAAGATATTTGGTTTGTAGTCGAGGGATTCATCACTAGATCAAAAAATAATGTTACACAACAACGCACTTTTGACAAGGAAAATAACAAAGGAAAATTGATCATTTTGTTTGTTGTTACTGATGAGGTTCACCCCCATATTCGAGATGCCAAAACAACAAAAGAAGCTTGGGAAAAACTTAAAGTTTTATGAGTCCAAGAATAGAGATACTTTACTTCATTTGCAATGTTAGTGATTAAATATCAAAATGTAACCAATTGAAAAATTTATTCTCTTCTAAGACATGTTGCAACTTTGTGGGCATAACTTCAAGCTTTGGAAGAAGAAGTGATTGATGTATCTATTATACCTATCATCTTGAGAAATTTTCCTTCATCACACATGATTTTTGTGACCACATTAAATATCACGGGTCAAAAAAATTATTTTGAACATTTGGTGAATATGCTACAACAAAAAGAATCCATACACCCAACTATAAAAATTCAATAACATGCACTTATTTCTCCTCAGAAAGGAGAAAAACAAGATAAGTCTACTAAAAAACCTTCAAAGTAAGGAAATAATAAATGAGACCAACAAAAATGCCTGATTTGTGGTTATAAGGGAAATGAGTTAAAATATTGTTGGTATAATACATTCTAAAATGATCATCAAGTGGCAAGAAACCTGATAACCAACAATATAAACAAGACCAACAAACCAATAAACATGGAAAAAATAAGGGAAAGTGGAAGAAGAAACAATCTCAACAAGGAATATTTTTTGAATAGGAATATCAATATAAATATGACGAGTTATTATATACTACACAATCCAATGAAGAATTCATTTCAAAAAATATAATTTGGTATGTTGATTCAGGTGTAACTTGCCACATGACAAGATGAAAAGATTGGTTCTTCTCATTGAGAGACACAACCATGAAAAAACATGTTTCTTTAGGTGATGATACATATTATAATGTTTAAGAGATTGGTTAAATTTAACTACCACTTGGCATACATACATGTGAAATTATAGATGTTTTATCTGTCCTTGGTTTAACAAAAAAATTGTTATCTGCTAGTAAATTATTGGAGCACAATCTTATGATTGATATTGAATGTAAAGGCAGTAAAAAATTTACCTCATAAGAGATAAGTCACAAAGCTAAAAAAATGTTGTAAGATCTTCCGTGGTGGGTAGGTTGTTTCAACTAGATTTTTTTTAGAGAGATTATCAGGCCCTTATGGCTAACAAAACAACCTTAGCACAATTATGGCACATAATACTTGGTCATGTAAGTTTTGGCTATCTTGACAGACTTCGTCAATATGATATGGTGAGGTTTTTTCCACCTCTCAAAAAGGATAAATATAAGTGTCAACATTGTTTGGAAGGAAAAAAAAAAGAGCACCTTTTAAATGTAGTACATTTTTTGCTCCAAGAAAACATGATATGGTGCATACCGATCTTTGTGGACCAATCAAACCTAGTAATTATAGGTTTCAATACTTCATGCTCTTTTTTGATGATTTTTATAGAAAAATGTGGATGCATTGTCTTTACACCAAAGACCAAGCGTTCAAAACTTTCAAAAATTTCAAATCCCTTGTTGAAATCGAAACTGATTGTATTATAGAAACAATCTGCTCAGATCAAGTGGAAGAATACATCAGTAAAGAGTTTAAAGTTTTTTATAAATACATGAGATTCATCGTCAAATGGAACCTCCTCATACAATAATATATAATGGTGTTATTAAAAGGTGAAATTGTACTATCATGGAAATGGTGTGATGTATGATCGACGATGCAATATTAATAAAAACATATTGTGCAAAAAAATCTAAAATAACAGTTTATTTATTGAAAAAAGTTACCATTATAGCTCTTAATGGTGTATACAAAAAATCATGCACTTTAGACATTATTTAGTCCCAGTCTTATACTACTATTCATATGGTTTTTGAGTGAAGAAAGTACTAAATAACCCATGTCCTTCATCTACTCACCTAGGCATTTTTTTTCCATTTGGCGTCATTTTATCTTTGAATGGGGCACCGAGCCCAATACTGGGGTGCCCCAGGTGTCTTAGTCCCATTTGGGACACCCTAAGCCTTTTTACACTTTCCCACCACTTTTTGGGCACTTTCTATCCGTTTGAGATTTCTATCTTTTTAGTGGTCAGCCTCTTCGGGGTTAATTACAAAATTAGAACAAGAGAACCATATAAATATAAAGTTATGAGACCATAATGAGGGACTAAGTACTAAGAACCAATATCATCACCTAAGGTTACATCCATTAAAGGATCCATTTGCATCCATATAACTCCATCACAAGGGACAAGGTTGGTTTATCTGCATCACACTGCATAGGAGGAGAGTTTATTCTATTCCATCCACCATTTTATTATATTTCTACATATAGTTATTTCTCACTACTTTCACAACGTGCGACTAGCACAAGAGTACCTAGGGCATGATTTCACACACACACACAAAACTACATCGGGTCTGAGATGTAGTGCAACACTCAGTAAGTCCAACATTGTGGCTGTTGCGGATAGTTTGACCCCTTCATATGCTATCTTTCTTTTTTTATGGGTTTGATGCTTGTCTTGGGGTTTTGCAGGTCTCATATTCATTTCTAATTTACAAAAACATCTAGTACAGTCCACCAACACCAATGTGACATGAAGCGAAGGCATGAAATCATTCAACGAAACCTTGGAGGAGGGTTGCAGAGATTTTTCATAGACCAGGGTGCCTAGATCTCATACGAGAGTGCCCCAGGTGCTCCAGTCCTTCTCCAAGCACCCCAGTCCACCCTAATGTTCCAAATCATTGCTTTCTAGAGATTCTGTGTGGTCACATATGCATTATGTTTATCTAATTTATTCAGTGACATAGTCCCGAATAGTCGTCAAATCAGCTAAGCTCTTTCTAACCCTCTTTGCTCATTAGGGTTTCACATTTCTATTTTGCTTAGTGTCATGGGTTAATTTATTTATTTAATTAGCTGTTATTTATTGTTATTCTTAATATTAGACTAACATAGAATATTCCAAATTTTAATTAATCATTTTGGTGAGCCCCATGTTTGACACTATCTTCCACTCAGGGCTCTTTTTCTCTTCTTTATTATGGCTCAATCTTCTGATGATTTTACTGAGTCTCATTTTAAAGCCATTCACGACCATATCACTGAGCATCCCTAAGATCTAGACTTACTTTTATATGATTCTCGTGAAGAAGCTACCAATTTTGTGAAACTTAATGCTTCCATGATCATTTCTACTTCCATTTCTTCCCAACCGCTTGTTTCCACTCTTCCACCCATTTCTACCATTCCTATTTATGTTACTACTCCTACAAATCATTTCACACCACCTATTGTCTCTTATACACGACAAGGTTCCTTCATTAGCACTCAAGACTTAACCTTTCTCTATCAAGATCTCCAAGCGTAGATTTTTCAGCTACAATAGGCTACTTCTCGTGCATCTCCATATTTAGATTCCAACTTATCGTTGCAAACTCCATTTGCACCTGCTATCTCCACTTATCCACTTCCTCCTAGTTTTGTCACCCCTTAAGCTTCCCATTTTCAATGGGGATGGCGACTCACAAGAGAACCTTAGAGCTTTCCATGTAGCTTGTCTTGAATTTACAGATGATCATATTATTTTGTTTAAACTATTTCCTTGCACTATCTATGATTATATGATGTGTTGGTTTTACGAGCTACCTGTTCATTCCATAATTTCATTTACGCATTTGGTTGGTTCTTTTCTTACTCATTTTTCTATCAATATAAACTCCAAGATATCTTATGCCCAATTATCAATACTTAAACATGGATATAATGAACACCTAGTCAATTATATGTTGAGATAAAAAAACAATCTAGCCAAGATGTCAAATTTTCTCGTGGACTCTAAACTTCAGGACTTGTTCATTTAGAGTCTCTTACAACCACTCTAGAGAGTGTTATCTTTGAGACCTCTCCTTCATTCGACTAAATTTTTCATACTCTTAAGCTTCGTGAAACCAAACTTCTATCCATAGGAAATCTTAAATATAAAGAGAAAGCCTCATCTTCTGCTCAATTTCCAAACAAGACATCATTCAAGCCATTTGCAACTAAACCAATTGACACCAAAATTATTCTCAACGCAATCACTACTCCTAAAGAGGTTCAGTCATCACTACCTAGGTGTGAATTTACTTTCCTATGGCCCCACATCTCATATTGCAAAAAATTCTTGAGAGAAATATTATCACGCTTCCCCCACCACTCGAATCAGACCCATCATGACCAAAAGGTAGGAATTAAAATGAGAAATTCTTATGGGACTATCACAGATGTGTGAGACACTTTATGAATTGATGTTTCAAGCTCCGCATAATCATCCAAGGTCTTATTGATAACAACAAGCTTGAGTTTCCGGAGCCTACCGACTCTTCACCTAACACTGAAAAGGGTAAACTCAAACTCTTTAATAACCAATCCCAACAACATGACACGAAAGTAGTTGAATATTCAGCTAATCATGTATACCATACAATGTCTCCTCATGCTTCAAGGGCCCTTGAATTTTTAGTTGCACATACTTATGCTTTGCCACCAGTCATATCTTTTTCTAACCACAATTATCATGAAAATTTTACATTCAATCACCTACATATCAAAGCATTGATTGGCTTGATCCCCATCAATAATA
This sequence comes from Taxus chinensis, assembly GCA_019776745.2. Lineage (NCBI taxonomy): Eukaryota > Viridiplantae > Streptophyta > Pinopsida > Cupressales > Taxaceae > Taxus > Taxus chinensis. The sequence continues at coordinate 186,935,241 of CM034146.1, forward strand.
CTAAGGCTGACCCATCTTGGCCTATTAGCGCATATTCTATTCCATTTTTTCATGCCATCAATTACCCTTTATTAAAAATTGAGTACCCAATGAACAAACCATATGGTGTCATCAAAATACATGTTATGGTTGGTCCTCTCACTTTGCTGGTCCCTTTCCTTGTTAGGTAAGCAGTCGATGGTTGTGACATGCTAATTGAACTCAATTGGATTTTTAGGTTTCAATCCATTATCTCTATGAATCATTTGTGCCTTAAATTCATTCATAAAATTAGTTTTATCTCTATTGATAGTATACCCCCATCTATTCCATGGTCATTATCTTCTTGAGCATCGATTCATGCATCTCCTACATCATCGTGCACATCACACTCTATGTTACTAAAAAAATAATCTACTCCTAGATCACATACTCACACATTCTCTAAGCGACCACACCATTCCTCTAGTCCTACACATAGGTATAAGACCATTCCTCAGACAGTTAATAAATCTTGATGTAGGTCACCACGCCATTTTATTCCACACGGGAGTTCATCACTTCCACATTCAACTTCATGAAGATATCATATGCATTTTTTTGTACCTATGTGATCATCATATATTGATCCATCACATGCACATAGGCTTCACTCACCCACACAACATTCATCTACTATACCACCATTACTAAAACATGGTCATACACTTTTGTCACCACCAGCATCAGATGAGGGACCCTCATCCTTCACTCTCATAGGATAATTCCTTCACTCACACGCCCTTGGGGGCCATAACATTCACACATCCCTAAACCATCCTAAAATCGATACATGTTTTGTACTCGTATTATCAACCTCCTAGCATAGGCATCATCATCTACAAATTAACATCTTCATTACGTGATGACACACTCTTATGCTTCGGTTCACACTTAAATATTGAGGGCATACTACACATTAACCCCACACACTGCACACTAGGTATTACACATTATATCTCTTCACATATGTCGTGTCGTATGTCTTACATCATACACTCTACATTTCATCTATATCATTCCAACATTTGCACTTCTACACATTATACAACATATTAGTCTCCATTATACACATATCACATTCTTATGGTCTACGAGTCTAACATTGTATACTACTCATCCTTCATACTACATTACATGCACTCTCACATTATTAGGCTATCTAGACATCCTGCATTGCACACTATACAATGCATTTTACACATCTTGCACATCATATGGTCGTTTCTTATTATCACACATACTACATATTCTTCTACGCGTTGTACACACTACCCTATGATGCACTCTAGTTCCTTAGTCCATACTCAACTACCAAGGGTTTACTAATCAAATGGACCTTATCATAGTCACACGTTCTTCATTCAACCTTCTATCATGCAACATTATTAGGTTAGTGAGATTCACTATAGGCTAAATGGTCACCTATTCTTACATCTTGTAGTGGTATACACTTTAGGCTATATCACCACTCCCTCTATTCATCTCCTTGTGATATACGCTTTAGGATACATCATCACGAGTTCATCTCTAGGTCGGATACCATAAACACACATACACATTCATCACAACGCACTATATACCACACACTTTTTGACCATTTCCCAATGACACAATCTCTTTTACGGTTCATTCTTGACTGGTGAGGGGGCATACTAAATGAACCTTACCGCATACACTTCCATTCACTCAGGGGAACACGGCTCATATTATCCATCTTAAATTCTATTCCATGCATCCACAACATGTTACATATCTTGGTTTCTTTTACTCTTTCTTACATTTTCTCGTATGTGTTCACTTTATTACACATGCTAGCTATATCTCTTATATGTCATTAACTTTACTATACACACATGCACATTCACGTCCTTTTCTGGTTGTGATCATAGATACAGGTCTCCTACATGCAACATGGATGCTTGCCTCCTACCACTCCTACAAAGGTTGCTGGGGGCATCCACATTCGTATCTTACAGGTTCTATTGTTTCATTTTTTACTTAGCAATCTACATTATTTTCTTATACACACTTTTGACATATGGGTTATCTTTCTAACATTGCTAATGGGTGCTTTATGTGCAACATTTTTTTGTAGGATTATTTTCTTCCATGGATATCTGTTTGTTTTTTTGCTATTATTTGCTATTGTATGTGGGCCTCACGTTATGTTTGGTGTGCACACTTGTTTGTTTGTATGCAACCATCATGGCCTTGAGTGTCTTGCGACATCATGAGTGGTGTCCCATGTTTGCAACCCTCTTTCACGGTCTATGGTTGTATTCTTGCATGTTTACATGCATTATCGCTTATACATTGTTTACATAACTTACAGTAGTCTTTTACATGCATGATTTTTTGTACTAACACTTGTTTCTAGCCATGTGTTTGTGTGTGCCTTGGTTTCTACCAAGCACATTCCCTTCCCCCATCAGGTAATAGTTTATGTAGTTGGTCCTCTTTTGGGGCTGCATCCTCCTATCCATGACGTCACATGCGCCCCCAAAGAAGGGGGCATCATTTGGGGTTTTACACATTACCCATCACTCTCTACCGGTATAGTTCAGTTTTCAGTCCTTGACATCGTGGGTTATATAACAATTGGGTTCAAACCAGTCTACGCACCATGTACACATCAGATTTTATAGGAAAAGGTTTCCTTAGCATTATGGGGAGTAATTACAGGTTAGAGGATGCAACCGATTTCCTCCTTATACTACTTCAGCCAGTGGTGTCAAATTTCCCAAAAAACCAAGAAGTACAAAGATCTCTTCACACTATTCTCAGGGAAGAAGCTACAAGTTAGAGAATAATTCATCCTTCTCCCTACACTTCTTCGGCCACAATGGTGTGAGATTTCCCAAAAAAATTGCAGTTACAAGATATCCTTTTCTACACCCTTTTTCTCATCATGGATGAGGTGCACATGTTCCTTTTAATTTTTCATACTTCCATTTATAGTATTTTTATCGTATACACATGATTTTTAAACATATATACATTCGTATTTGACTATTTTATCATCTTCTCCTTTGCAAGTCCATCCGTATGAGAAGAAAACAATCAACAACAACAAACAACTACAACAAATGTGTCAAAAAACAACAACAATATTTTGTGGCAACACACACCTCATACTAACATGCAAGTACATCACACACATCGGAAATTACACACGCGTTTCCACCCTAAGTTCACTCTCACCACTTTTTACACTTTTGCTTCTTTGGTTTCCACGCTCCACTATTTTCTCATTCCACACTTTTTCTAGTCCATTGACATGCTTTCTACATCACTCTACATGGACATCAAGTATGCATCTCTATCTACTTTATGTCATTGAGAATTCTGCTCACCATAGACACAAAATAATGCACTTTAGACATTATTTATTCCTAATCTCATACTACTATTCATATGGTTTTTGAGTGAAGAAATTACTAATTAACCCATTTCCTTTAGCCATTTTACTTTGCTTGCAGTCGTCACTGCCGACCTCCCGCATCTACTCACCCAGTTAGTTTTTTCCATTTGGCATCATGTTATCTCTTACTGGGGATCCCAGCCTAGTATTGGGGTGCCTTGAGCCTTTTTACACTTTCTTGCCACTTTTTAGGCACTTTCTAGCTGTTTGATATTTCTATCTTTTTAGCGGTCAGCCTCTTCAGGGTTAATTACAAAATTTTAACAAGATAACCATATAAATATAAAGTTATGAGACCATAATGAGGGACCAAGCACTACTATCATCACCTAATGTTACATCCATCAAAGGCTCCATTTGCATCCATATAACTCTATTACAAGGCACAAGGCTGGTTCATCTGTATCACATTGCATAGGAGGGGATTTTATTCTATTCCATCCACCATTTTATTACATTTCTACATATAGTTATTTCTCGCTACTTTCACAAAGTACGATTAGCACAAAAACACTTAGGGCATGATTGTACACACACATAGAACTACATCGGGTTTGAGATGTAGTACAATGCCATGTTAGTAAGTCCACCATTGTGGTTGTTCAGGACAGTACCACCCCTTCATATGCATCTTTTTTTAGGGGTTTGATTTTTGTCTTGAGGTTTTGTAGGTATCATCTTCATTTCTAATTTACAATGTCATCCAATGTGATAGGAAGCGAAGGTAGACAACCATTCAACGACACCTCAGAGGAGGGTTGTAGAGTTTTTTCATAGACTAGGGTGCCCAAATCTCATACTAGAGCACCCCAGTAATTCTCTAGGTTCCCTATTCTAGCCTAATGTTACAGATCATTACTTTATAGAGATTTTGTGTGGTCATATCTACATTCTGTTTATCTAGTTTATTTAGTGACACAGTCCCAAATAGTTGTCAAATCAGCTAAGCTCTTCCTAACCCTCTTTTCTCATTAGGGTTTCACATTTCTACTTTGCTTAGTGGCTTGGGTTACTTTCTTTATTTAGTTAGCTATTATTTACTATTGTTCTTAATATTAGATTAACATAGAATCTTCCACATTTTAGTTAATCAAATGGGGTAACACCACAAGAAGCATGGTCATGGAAAAATCCATCGATTGTATATCTTAGAGTTTTTGGATGTAAAGATAGTATGCATATTCCTAATAAATAGAGAAATAAAATTTGTATAAAATTATAAAAGTATAATTCTTAGGATACATTGATGAGGCACTTTGTTATAGACTTATGGATCCAAAAACCAGAAATTTTTACACTAGTAGGGATGTTGAGTTATTTGAGAAGAAAGAAGTAGATTCTCCTTCCAAACACTCACTTGATGATCAAATCAGCCTTATTGTGAAAACAAAAGATGATAATCAATCTGATGAGGACAATGATGATGTAAAAGATAATTAAGATATACCACCCACAAAAACCACTTAACATATGCCTATGTGGTATATAAGTAAAATTGGAGGTTGTCCGCGACACATGAACCAATGGAATGAGGACTCACAGTATGAATTGAAATGAGGTAAATTTGGTCTTAATGGGTACATTGTTGAATCTACTAAACTATCTATAGTTTCATAATCCCTATAGTTTAAACCTTGGAAAGGTGTTATTCATGCAGATTATAAGTCACTAATGGAGAATAACACATGGAAACTTACAGATCTTCCACTAGGGAAGATTCAGATTGGATGCAGATGAATCTTGAGAATTAATTAAAAAGTAGAAAACAATATTGATAAAAAAGGATAGGTTGGTAATAAAGGGGCATTCTCAAAAAGAATGAATTTTCTATAAGGGTAATTATCCTCTCATAGCTAAGATAAAAAAATTTAGGATGATTTTTTCTCTAGCTGCAGAATTTGGTTGAAGAATCCACCAAATGGATGTAAAAAGTGCCTTTATTAATGGATATTTGTTGGAAGAAGTCTACATGAATCAACCAAAAGTGTTTTTCATACTCAGAAAAGAGGAAAAGGTATGTAGACTTATCATTTCACTCTATGTCTAAAACACACTCCCCAGACATGGTACATAAAAATTTGTAAACATCTGGTACATCATGGATTTAAGAAAACTCCATACGATCCTAATCTCTATCTTAAACAAAAATGGGGATAAAGTGATAGTTATGGTTTATGTCAATGATCTAGGAATCAATACAATTTTAGTGAAGACGATTGAGTCAATAAAGAAGGATCTAAATTGATCATTCAAAATGATATATCTTTGTCTTCTGCATTATTGTCTTGGTGTACAAGGTTGGAAAAGATAAAATCATATCCTCATTTCTCAATTGAAATAAACCAAGATAATGTGTGAGAAGTTTAGTATGATAAATAGTACACCAATTGCCACACCTATGGAGACAAGACTTTAATATTATCGAAAAAATCCATCACTATAACTAAATGCAACTTTATATTGGAAATTGATTGGGATTCTCATCTACTAGACCTACACTAGGCCAAATATTAGCTATGAAGTCAATTATCTTTCTCAGTTTTTGAAAGAACCCAAGTTTTGTCAATGGAAAGCAAAAAAGCATATATTGAGGCACATCAGAGGAACTATGGATTTTGGTCAAGAATACAATAAAAATGATAACTTCTTCTTCACAAGATATTCAAATTAATATCATGTAGGAAAAATAGATGATATGAAATACACTTCTAAGTTTTTATTGTTTTTGGCATCTGGACTGATATCATGCGGGGGGGGTAAGAAATAGACTTATGTTTCAAGATCCTCCATAGTATCAAAATATTGTCCAATAAGAGGATTGTCTATGGAGTGATATGGCTCTGATATATACTTGAAGGATTAGGGGTACCAAAGAAACATCTGATTATCCTACAAATTGACAACAAAGGAGTAGTAAAAATTGTTCACAATCCTATGTTTCATGAGCATAAAAAGTACATTGAGGTGAAAGTACATTTCATTCGTGAACATTTTTAGAATAATAACATCCAACTTCAATATTTCTTGACAAATCAACAATGTGCAAATCTCTTCACAAAGTCACTTGCTTGAGAATTACGCGCTTCAGAGAACATCTCTCCTGTTCACTTGAGACCATGCTGAATTAAAGGGGGAATGTGGGAAATAAACCTAGCTTCATTCACTATAGTGAGCTAATAAATAAATGAAATAAGTTAAAGTAATTTGTTTCTTTACTTTAACATTAACTTAGTTGTCTCTTAGTTGTCTAGGTGATAATATTTTACCCGTATGTTTGTGGGATGTTGTTTTATTCTTAGAGTATTGATCCCAAATGTATTCTAGCATGGGAAATCAGGGCATTAGGGACAATATGTTACTTCTACATATTTTCCAAGTTTAGTTGATTTTATCCAATTTATGTGGTGTGGATAGAAGTTGTCTAATGCCTATAAACATTGGAACTCTTTCCTTTGATTGTAATGAATTATTTTTTTGCTTAATAAAATCATACAATACCATCATGTTTCTATAATCACATTTGCAACGCTAAAAATAAACAAACTAGGATTGCATGTAAAGCATATTTGATTAACACAATTATTCCCGATAGGATATGCAATTAGGATTTTCATCCTACGAATCTAGCTTGTAAATTTTCAAATAGTCTCTTCCATAATGTTTCCTTTGCTCTTCACTTTTATAAAGGTATTCCCATGATTTTTTTTGGAAAAGTACCAATAAAGAATCTAGAGCCCCAAAAATTATCTACTGCCTTTCGAAAGGGAAATTAAAAAATTAAATATTTGATTTTTACAAGATGATATGTTAACTTGATACTTCATATACTCTATTAGTACTCTTTGTAGTGTCAAAGCATCCTTAATTTTAACCATTCCAAAAAGGATAGAGTCATCCACAAATCGCAAGTGAGTGTTTTGATTATCTATAACATATGATTTTATCCCTTGGATATCCCTATTATACCTCCGATTTCGTAGTCACCTACCCAAATATTGTTCCATAATAATAAAAAGATAAGCAAATAAATGACCACTTGACAAATACCTCGGTATTTTGAAAAAATCCAACTAAAATTCCATTCACAAGAACTGAAAAATAGACTCTTTACACAAAATCTATCATCCATAATACCCACTCTTTCTTAAGCCCAAAAGTAAGCAAAACCTTCTATAAAAAGACCCAATTGATCCTGTCATAGGATTATCTACATCGAACATCAATAGAATTCCTAGTTTATTATCAAATTCAAGAGTATGGAGATTTTTTTTTGTCATTATAAATCCATTTGATATTTTCATACCACTAAAGAAACCATCATATTCAGAAAAAAAATATTAATATAAATAATACTTTAATCCTTCCCGCAATAAGTTTGGACACAATCTTATACAAAATGTTACATAATGTTACACAATGTTATTGGAATAAAATCAAAAAAGGTTTCAGGTTTAGGCTTCTTTAGAGTTAATGAGATAAATGTACAAAGATTTAACATTTTCATGGATATTCAAAGATTCATTCACCACTCTAGTCAATTATTTTCCAAATACTTACCAAAATATTTCAAAAATATCAACCGAGAATCCATGTGGAATATTTGCTTTATTAGGTTTCGTTAGATGTATTATTTCCTTGAATTATTCCTTAGAAAATGGCTACACATGTTTCTCATTTCATGAGGTTATAATTAATTTAGGAATAGAAGCTAAAAACTGTCCATCTCCTTTTCATGCCTTTCCACTTATCCAATTGGAAAAATACTTCAAAAATAAACAACCATTTTATAGCTTCAGGTTCCTCCAAAGAGCTTTCATTTAATTATTTTATACAAGAAAATAAATTTTATTTCGACCTTGCAATAAGTAGATTGATGGAAGAATTCATTATTTCTATTTCCTTCTTTTATCCATATTTCCTAGATTTTTGTTTTAAAAAAAATTAGATTCCTTTTGTAGTTGTTCATCATTCAACACGAGTTTCATGATTCTCAAAATTTAAAGTTTTTAGTTCCTTTTCAAATATATTCATAAAGAGAGTTATATTTCATATTTTCAGTGATTATTTTAGTAGTCTCAATTTATGAGAGAATTAGAGCATTAATGATCCCTACTACAGGTCCAATCACAACCATCATTTCAATAATAGCTCCTAAAATCTGGATGTCTAAGCCACATTAATTCAAATTTAAATGAGCATGGTTCTAATGCCTTTTTTAGTTCCTATATGTACAAAAATAGGAGTATTATCCGAACCTAAGACATTCGAGATAATAGATTTCGTAATCCAATCCCCTTGCAAACATGGAGGTGATATAAGGGATTTTCCAGTCTCTTAGTAATATTATTATATCATTTTATCCTATTTATCCACGTGAATTTTCTTATTTTTGGAGGAATATTAGTTAAAGAATTAAATGACATAAACTTCTTAAAATCATTTTCCAAGGTGGATAGCTTATTATTGCCTATTTGTTTATCCATAGAATTGAGATTAGCATTAAAGTCTATGTTGTTAGAAAAATTTGTAGGAGGGAAAATGTCAACAATTTAGGGGATAACAATCCCTCCTTTTTGATGGGACGGTTCCCTTATTTCACACCAAAAATTGTTCCTAGAATATTTATAGAATTTATAATTATTCTATAAAGATTTCATTTGAGGATGTTAGCTTTATTGTGCAAATTGATAAGGTTGAATTTAGAGAAAAGAGGAAGCAGTACATGAATGAGTTTGAACAAGTAGTGGGCGAAAGGAAGAACGAAAACATTTTCAAATAATAAGAACTCAGATCTTATTTTACTCTTACATGTTAAATAAAAAAGGATTTACACAATCATATGCAATGAAATGCCTTTCCTTTAAAAAAAACAAATACTGACTCAAAGTTCAATAATTCTTGAAGGATAAAGATGAACAAAACTTTCACATTTCATTTACATATAAATGTTATAGAAAATAACTTGGAAAATGTAGGAGAAGATAGAGGGAGAAAAAGGAAATCCTTTTATGTATTCAAGAATTTTTTTTTCCTTTACATCAATATATACTAACATCCAACCCCTTTACAAATGAAAAATATGCCTTTTATAGGTATGAGAGGAGGATAACTGCCTTGAAATAACTAATTGTTATCTCTCAAGTAATAACTTTAACTATTTTTTTTGGTACTTTTCCAAAAAAAATCCTGGGAATACCTTTATAAAAGTGAAGAGCAAAGGAAACATTGTGGAAGAGACTAATTGAAAATTTACAAGCTAGATAAGTGGGTCCAACATTAGACAATCCAAATGGCATTTTCCTATAGGCATAGGTGCCCCATTTGGTGGTGAAAGCCATTTTGAACTGATCATCTTCTTTCACCATTATCTAGTTGTACCTTGAGTAACCATATAGGAGAGATAATCTCTCTGATCCAGACAACACTTGCAAGATTTTCTCCATTGAGGGGAGTGGGTAGTGGTCTTTGAGGGATGCTCTGTTCAAGTCTTGAAAGTCTACACACAACCTAATCTCTCCATTCTTCATCTTGACTGAGGACTCAAGTTTGCAACCCATCTTGAGTGTTTGATTGGAAATATGATACTTGCCTCTATCAGCTTGTTTAGATCTTTCTTCATTAGAGGTTCAATGTGTGGATTGACTGGTCTCTACTTTTTCCTGATGGGCTTAGTAGCTAGATCTAGTTCAATTGTGTGTTGTGCTAGCTTCAGATTGAAACCTCTTAGGTCTTCATAGCTCCAAGAAAATACATCTAGAAACTCTTGGAAAATTTGAATGAATTCATACCTTTCTTGCTTGGTGGCCACTTTTCCAATTTGAATCGTTTTGCCTTTTCCAAATAGAATTGACTATGAATCTTCTCCTTTGATATGTATGTTAGACCTTCTCCTTTCAGAACTGATCATTAGGATTGAAGATAGATTCTAATGTCACCAAACCTTTATGAATATTTTTTTTATGCATTTGCACTACTTGGTCTCCATATTGTTTCTCTAATCTATTTTGATTCCTAGTTGAGAATTCATCTTCCTCTTATAAAAAATTGATGATTTGCTGAGTCATTCTCAAACCCCTACCAGCATGTGTTGTTATCTGGCACTGTTGGCCTCAAAATCAAATGGATATGTGGTTGTCCTTTATCCCTCTTGATTTTTTCAACCACATCAAATGTTTCTCCAAATGCTGCGAGCCTATCAGCAACTTCGTTCTCCTTCATGGGTATGGACACAATGTTGAAGGCTTCAAAATCCTCAATGAGATCCCATACCCTACTCTTGTAACTTTTGAGCAGGTCATTCTTGACAACATTTTGTCCTTTGTCTTGATTGGAAACCAATTCACTGTCACCAAACACTTACAGGTTCTTGATTCCTCATCTTCTAGCCCAATGCAATCCATGAACCAAAGCCTCATATTCTACTGTATTGTTCAAATAGGAAAATTGGAAACGGAAAGCTAAATAGTATTTTATACCTTGTGGTGACAAAATCGTAGCCCCTCCTCCATCTCCTTGCCTACTTCTCAAGCCATCAAAGAACAATTTCCATACTTCATTGTCATCTTTGTGTTCCAAATTAAAGATGTCAGGAAGAGGATGATTCTCCTCATGTAGGTAGTAGACTCCTACCTCAGATTCTTCCATCTCCTTATAGGGATCAAAAACATGTCTTTTGACTGCTCATTCGTCGAGAGCTAGGTCTGAGATACATCCCACCTTGGAATCTACTTCACAAGTGTTTAGGAGGTCCTCCTGATAAAAAAATGAACAATTTGCATTGATTGGGCTAGGCACATAAGACTCAATGTGATAATATGCTATGGGCTCGGATCTGATTGTGGCCTTCAATCCATACCTTATTCTAAAGCGCATATGTGCAACCAATCAGTAGACAAATAGCCTCCAATTTTGGCAGTGAAGTCCCTGGAAAAACACAATACAAAATGTGGTGGTAAGTCTATGACTAATATGTTCAACAATACAATCACATTGGGGCAGGCATGCAGAGTGAGGCTCAGATCCTTGATGATTCCAACAGTTGTCACTACTATCCCATCTAATTGTACTACCCCTATAGATATGACTTCATATTGGAGACTCAGCTGATCAGCCATTTGTTTGGGCATTACAGAACTACTTGCCCTAGAATCAATCATGTAATTATGCACCAATTTATCCCCAATGATTAATGAAACATAGAATGGAGGAGGTCATCATGTTCCTACCTTATTACTCTCGATGGTTTCCCCCAAGTTGAGTTGTATTCGGTAATTAATTTATCTTTCTTATTAGGGGGTTTATTTGAGCTTGACCAATTTTTTCATGGCAGTCTGCAATAGATCCCTCTACCCTAGAATGGCCAGTGACTCCCATAGTGAAATGTTCACACTTGTCTTCTTCATTTTCTCAATGATGTTAAATGAGCTATCCTTTTGCTTCCCCTTCCTTGGCACATTTTTCTCTTGTGCATGGGTTGTTACAACCGGTGCCTGAGTGGATTTGGAAGGTGGATTAGATTGGCTTTGCATATTGGGAGTTGTATTTTTAATGCCAATACCTTGTGGAGCAATAGAGGATTGAGGATCACCTAATTTTGGTGAATTTCCTTCTCCCATATTTCTCTTCTTGGACCGTGTATTGGCAGATATACTTTGAGAAGGAGCCTGATTTATTCCATAGAAGTCTTCAGCTTGCCAATTGATAAACATAGGTTCACTTGGAGGTCACCTCTTGCTAAGCTCCTTGCTGTTGATTTTATTCTTAGCTAGGTTCCTGTGGCACACCAGTGATTTGCACCATCAAAGCTTGATTTAGTGCACCATTGAAGCACATTGATTGATTATGTGGATGATTGTATGGGAAACACCAATCATATTCATGTGCCATGTTATTTTGTGATGGAACCAATGCCCTTGATGTCCAAGTTGTGTTTGGATTATTTGACCTAAAAGGTATAGTAGCTTGAGGTTGTCCCTTGGTGTTAACTCTGCTTTATATCTTGAGTCTGGTGGTCTATTTTACTGGTACAGGGGTCTAGCCTGATATTGAGCCTGAGGTTGATATGGCCTAGAACTCTGAGCATGTTGTCTTTTAATGGTTACTAACTCATTCCCCAGGTTTTGAAGTTGTTTCATAACTTCCTGAAGCTCCTTTGAGGTGTTAGATGATGAGGTGGAGGCTTCAGCTGAACTTTGACTCTAGTGAGTAGGTATAGGAGCTAATGTGGGTGTTTGGCTGGTACTTGGGTTTCCTAATTCAGGGTATAGAGGCATGGATGGCCTAGGAGCAAGTTTTCCAGCCTGAATTAAATGATTCTCAGCTCCTATGGAAAGGCTATAGGTTACAGGTAAGGTTGTGCCCCCCATTGACTGAATCATTAAAGCAATATCAGAATTTAAAGCTCTAAGAAAGTATAAGAAGGCACCTTCTTCAGTGGGCTTTACTGCTACTGGAATCCTATCCCAGGTCCATTGAAATATGAGGTTGAAATCCGTCAATTGCTCATTCGGATCTCTCTTGATTATTTTCAGCTGCTCCAACAAGGATAGGTTATCCCCTTTTTCTCCAAACTGGTCATGAAGAGCTCTGCACAGATGGTCCCAAGATTGAATAGAGCTTGTTGCTAGGCTCCTGAACCATTGTGAAGCTTTACCCTTGAGTGAAGAGGCTAGCAACTTGACTGTAATGTCCATCTCAATGATCTCATGGATTGTATAGACATTTGCAATATCTTGAACGTGGTCACAGGAGAAGTCTGGTTTTTCCCAGTGAAATATGGGATGCTCTTTAATGTTGCTACTAGGACTAGATTTTGTGCATTCAGATCGAGTGGGATGCTACCAGTGAAATTGACATAAGGATTTGGTTGTGCCATCCTGATCGGCCTGAGCACCCTTCTTGATTGAAAGAACGACCTACTAGGAGGAGGTGTTGATAAGGCTCTGTTTGGTGGAGATAGAGACCTCTGGGCTCTTCTTCCTCTTCTCCTTTTGTCTGGAGACAAGTGTAGGTGTACAAACTGTCCTTCTTCTCTTGTTCTTGACCTTGTTTGTATCCTTCTCATGAACTTGGGAAACTTGGACTACTGAAACCAGTGGATTCTATCCCTTTTGGAGTCATCAGATGTGTAGTTCTTAAAAGCTTCTTAAAATCTAGAATCATAGCAAGTGCACATCAATCTTACTGTAATAAAGATGGAGACTTCTTTTTCCCACTGGGCATGCCAAAACTGTTAGTGCAAAATCACAACACCCCCAAATGAGTTGTCAGATATGCTTTTCTAAGGCAGAGTCATTTGGTGTGATTCACATAACATTGAGTTTTCCCCAAAGTGTGGGACTTTGCAAATGGGAAAACTCTCCAGATTAAAGGTTGGTTCCTATTCCTCTATTTAGGTGCATGCGTGGAAACTTGCAGAGGACCTATTCCTAAACCTAATATAAGTTTTACCAAGGAGACAGGGATAAAAGGAATACAAGAAATCAAAACTAAGCTACAAGGTGATGCACCAAAGGAATGATGAACATTAGTTTTGCTGATAGACACAAACCAACAAAATACATACAATAATAAAGCACAGATAACCTAAGATTTATAATGAAAGACCAGATGAGAGAAAAGGAGACAAGAAAGGATCTAAAATAAATCAACAAATGTGTTTTATTGCTCTGGAGATTGATACAATGCATTACAAATGGCCAGAAGGTAGGAAACATATTGCAATTTAAATGGAAGGTCTGAACTCCATGAATTCCTTTGCCAGAAGGAAAGGGGAGCCTGCAAAAATAAAAGAATGTCCAACCCTTTACAATGAGTTTTGACCCAACTTTTATAGATTCAACACAGAAGGGAGAAAGAGAGAGAAGCAGGAAAACAGTTCGAAGCTCAACCACTGCTATTAATGCCTCCTACAAAATCTACCCCCAAATCTGTCTTGACTGGATCGATTTCTTATTTGGTGCCTCAAAGGAGGAGGAAACAACAAATCACATCGAATCTGATTTGGTTGTTGGGGAAAAAATAGATCTTGCATTAATGGCCCTGAATATGTTTCTCTATTTATCTCCCACCTAACCTCCTCGATCTTAAAGTTTCATATCTTCATGGCGTAGAAAGGTTGAGATATTTTCAATGGTGTCATATTTGCAATATTTTGAGCCCTGAGTCGAAAGATATGCCCCTTCAAAGTTTGTATCGGGTCCATACAAAAGGGCAAGAAAACCAATTTGAAAAATGGGACCCCTTTTTAATATGGAACACGTGGAGGGCTGGTGCTTGTTTGAGGGTGGCCTATGTATTTTTCTCTTGTAATGGTGTGGGGCTGACACATGGCTTCCTTTCTGTCATCCTACTCAATTTCTATGTTTTTTGGGCTAAGTCCTTTGCTTAGCGGGGTCATATTTCTTAACCAGGGACACGCGGTAGTCTGGCGCTCATCTAGAAACCCTTTCTTTATTTGATCCTTGAGTTAGTGTCATTTGGACACTTGGCACTCTTTACTGGCCTGCCACCATGCATTGAATATTCAACCCGACTATGTCCCCTTTTTTGAGACTGGATGCGTGGAGGCTTCACGTTCGCTTGAAAGCTCGATCGAGATTTTTCTTTGAAGGAGCATTGAGTTGACACTTGGAAGCCTCCGCAGGTCTTTGGAATTTTCAATGACCTCCCTCTTACCTTTTCAGACCTTGGACTACGTGGCGATCTGGCACCTGTTCGAGCCTCTGCTTTTGGATCTAACCTTGGAGATGCACCGCTTGGACACATGGCAGACCACACATGTACTTCTATACTTAGCCTTTTTTGAATCCTGACCTATCCACCTTTTGACCTCTTTTGACCATTTTCTACATGGCGAACTAGCATGAGTTTGAGTCTCCGCATTGGGCTCCCATTTCAGATTTGTGTTGAGCTGACACCTGACACCTTCTTGCCTAGTCGAAGAATTTTCAACAGCCGTGTAACTTTTTGGGGCTCTGGACGCGTGGAATCCTGGCACTTTTTTGAGCTTCTCTTTTTGGATTCAACTTTGGAGAAGCGCTGTGCTGACACGTGGCTTTCTTCGCTGCCTCCTCCATACTTAGTCAATTTTTGGACTCATTCTAAACTTTTTTGAGCCTGAAGACTTTGGATCTTCACCGTTTCTTCTTTTTCTTGCTTCAAACTTCTCTGTGACACTTCTCCTCCTTCTCTAACCTTGCTATTTTATTTCTAATCCCACCTGTAACTTGTTAAATAGATTTAAGACACGGATTCACTCAACAGAGCTGTTTCTTCTCTTTCTTCTTGTATAGAGTCGTTTAGTCTTTCGCAGGCCCCACCACTCCATTGTTGAGTCCTTCTGCAACCTATTTGTAGGATTTAAACATGTTTTCTTTGGTTCTTTCTGTGCGGGGTCATGGCTGATCCAATACTTTTCCCGGGGCGTGAAATATGGATAACAGTTCTCTTCTAGACATATTTTAGAAAGTATAAAATACCTACCAAAATAGGGGAAGAAATGGAAAGATAAGGTAGTAACAATGAAAGAAAAGGAAAAAATAAGGAAATAATCCTTCACATAAGGTTCACCAATTTATATGAATGAAAATCAACGCGCGACCTTCAATCTGCACTCAACCCCCCAAAGTCATGTCGGTACAACCAATGTGGAAATGTGGACGGCTAACTATAGGAGAATCAGTGACTAAGATTGATAGTGTGAATTCCTAGTAGCTGATTTGGTAAAGGGGAGATTTAGAGGATATGAATGGGTAATGTAAATTCCATATGGCTTGACCTACTTGATTGAATCTATGTGTTAAACTAGTTTGAAGTGTCCATTTAAACAAAGATGAAATTAACAATCTAAACTACTACTGAAAGGGAAACTAATCTAAACAAATCACAAAACTGAAATATTACAATCACAAATAACAAATTTCCTTTATTCTAAACAAATAAATCCTAAACAAGAAAAATAGTCAGATGTGGCTATCTACCTGTGCAGTTTTGTATTCAATCTAAACTAACTAGAACATGAAATTTCCAATTCCTCTATGATGTTTAAACAACATCCTAAATATATTCTCTCCTTCAGATCCATAGGGATAAGAAAGAATAAGATCCGTCACCAGGAGCTGCTATGAAAGATGTAAACGCTTTTGGAAATTAACTAATTACTTGTATATGAAGGAAAATTGATTTCTACTCTATTTGAGATGATGTAACAATAATAAATTGGAACAATGAAGGAACCAAACAACAACTCCAACCTGGAATTCATAAAACAAAGATAAATCTAGTTGTGTGATGATTTGTCCCCTTAGTTTATCCTTTCATTCTCGGTGTGTCCACATGAGTCCAAGGAATTTGGGAATGCAAAGGTACCAGCAAAAGAAAGCGCTTGAGCAATGGCAAATTGAAGTTAGTTTGGTTATAATGCAAATAGAAGAGAGATAGCACAAGAGATATGAGCTTGACTACATAATTTCTAGCAGGATTGTTGCAGCAATACTATGCAAGATACACAAAAATTCTCAGGCCTTGCTTGAGAACAAGTAATGGTTATATAAAAAATTGGCTGGGATGTGAACTCACACATAAGGCAACCTTGTGGTGTCACATCATTGGATGAAGAGGAAGTTCAAACTAATTAATTCTATTTAAAAATAGAAGAGGGAGTGAAGATCATGCAATCAAGCCCAAATTTATCTAATTTGGTTCACAAATGCACCTTGAAAGTGAAGTTAACTGAAATCACACATGTCTAATTTCGCATGAACATTTCTAGAAAAATCACTCATAACCGCCACCCTGTGCAAGGTGCCGAACACAAAACCACCGCATTGACTAGTGCAGCGATCACAAAACCACCATCCTTCTTGGGTGGTGGTTACAAAACCACCACCTAGGCAAGGTGGCAATTTTGAAACTAAAGGTCAAAACATGCATAAAAATAAGCAGGAAGTTATAAAAAAGCTACAAACGCTGAGTAGGGATGTCTAAGCTACAAATATATACTGTGAATGGTCTTAGAAACTTGAACACCTTCTAAAATGATATGAATCATCATTGGGGACCTTTTGTAACGATTTTTTTGACAATGTAGTACGTGTAATTTTGGGTACGTACAATGTCACCTAATATAAGAGATATAATGAAAAGAAGAATAGGTTCTTGTAATTGTGAATTGTGTGCAAAAAAATTCTTAGATATGACTCAAACACAATTGTTCTCTAAGTTTAAAAATGAAAATCCATAAATTAACATTAGTTAAAGATTATTTGAAATGAACAAACCTTTTTATGTAAAACTCAATCACTCACGTACCACTTGTTGCAGGAATCATGTTGAATTTTCAATGCATTATGATATTTTTTGCCAAATACGTCATGTTTTGCATACTAACATCATTTTGCATGAGTGTGGGTTAAATTTCCCACCAAAATCTTCAAGGGAATCTATTCTGACAATATTTTGTGCAAAATCAAGTAGACAATTTTTTATAGCAAAGCATGTTTGGAGGGAATGTGCAACGTATGTGGTGGCTTGCCAAATCTAAAAATTTGATCCATGAGGAGAGTACATATTCAATAGGAAAATAATTGGTTGGTTTCAACAAATATAAATTAGTGGCATATCAATTAAAAGATGGAAAAAATCTAACATGTGTGAGCTTGTTACAGAACAGTTACCTGTAACAGAATATTTGGTCAAATCAGAGAGGAAAATGTTTTTGAGTATGCAAGGTACACACATAGAGCTCGATGGTTGGATGAAAAATTCAAGTTAAGTAAAGACACATTCCCACTTGGCACTATTGTTTCAGTAGATGACTACGTAGAGAATTACACATTGTAGCCATAAATGGAGGTTCATTCTCAATACTATAACTCGTTGCAAGTTGTTCTTTTTGTGCATATAGCATTCATGCTATCTCCAAAAAGCACTGAACAAGATCAAAAAATATTAAGAGAGTATCATTTCTACATCAGTGATGATCGGAAACATTCTACAGAATATGTGCAAGGGTATTTCCAGTTTTTTTATGCGAACTTGAATGAGAGGAACATTTTATTCAATCAACATTACATTTGGTTGGACAACTGTACATCACAATTCAAGAATGCAAGAATGTTTTATTGTCTAAGTAGGATGCACAAAGAAACATGTGTACAACATATTTGGATTTTTACTAAGGCATGACATGGGAACGGAGGGCATGAAGGTGCTAGAGCATGTGTGAAAAGAGCACTTACAAGAGAAGAGTTAAAGTTCAAGGATGGTGCTAAATTTACAGATGTAAGAAGTATTGTTGATTGGTGTGTCAAGAACATGGGATCTCAAGACAATTTAATGGTTCGTAGATATTTCTAGTTGATAGAGGAACAACATTTTGCAAGCTATGAAGATTGTATGATAGTTACATGATCAAGTGATATGTACTAGTTCCGCAGTTCAGAATGCAAGTTTTTGGACTCTTTATACTAGGTGCATGACATGTTTTTGTAAATCATGCATTGATTTTACATGTGAAATGAATGTGAGTCATAATAGTGGGTGGACGAATGGATTTTTAGACCCCTAATTCCACTCGACAATGTATATGAGGTTCTACGGGCATTACAACTTGCAGTGTCTTCAGATCATATGACAACATCACCTGAATTTGACTAAGTCTCTAATTTAGTACAACAAGGTATATATGTATGTCATGTTTTATATTTATAAATTATTAAATGATCAAATTTTAATGTATTTTAAATTTGACTTGAGTTTTACTTTGTGATGTAGGGCACGTTTTTGCAGTTATTGTGACAGAATTTAACAAAGAGGGAACAAACTACTTCTTGTCTCGTTGTGTAGAGGGGAATTTTTTTTATTTCCACAGTCATTGATGGTGAAGGCCTTGAGTATCCCATTGGGTTAGTGGTAGTCACTGGAACTTGGCTTCGACGATATCCTATAAAAAAATCAAACACTTGGTTGTTTGAAGACTATGAAGTACATCGAAAGATACTTCACTATTCACATTTGGTTCTTGCAACAAATATTAAATTGATCAAATATCGAGGTAGGCCATTAAACAAGAATTTGTGGAAGGTTCATGAATCAGAACATGAAGCAATTATAGCTACTGTCAAGAGTACATTTGATCCATGAAGTTCATTGGATTGAATTTACAAAGGTATGTTCTTCATGAATTTTTAATTTAAATATTTACTTTAATGATTTTGTTTAAATTCTATAGGATTTAAAATTCTATTTAATTTCTTACTAAGATGTTTATGTAGGTTAATGGTGCGAAAAAAGCTTCCACCTTCACATGGTTGACACTGTTAGTAGAGAATTTATTATTCTCGAAGCCAAGTGAAGCTAAGGGAAATTAAATATTAGAAAGAAACAACAAACAAAAATTCTCATTTCACCACCTATATTGTAAAAATCTCTTATTAAAATTCTCATTTCACCACCTATATTGTATGAACCACCTATATTATTCACGTGGTTGGCAATGGACAACCTTACACTAACTCAGACTGGACTATTCGACGCTTTTGCATACAATAGGACATCGAGAGGAGTGAATTGAGATGGAGAAAATCAAGATGGGATTTCCTAGAGGGTACCAAGGCGGAGGTGTAGGATCTGACGAGACCTCTCTAGGTGCCACAAAGTCCGAGAAATCACTCGTCGAAGATATAATGTTGTTTGGTATGAGGTCTTTTAAGGGACTATTCTCAGGTAAGGTAGCCCGGAAGCACTGGGAGTGCAGGGAACCGAAACAACACCTCTTGTTGTATTTACCAGGACATCCCGTTGCATGTGCATAGTTGGTGCAGTCCCACGAGCTTCCGTTTGCAAAATATTGCATCGGACAACCTTACACTGACTCAAACTGCAGTATTTTACATTGTTACAAACAATAGGACAACAATAAAACTAAATTGAGATGGATAAAAAAGACAGATGGGATTTTAGAGGGTCCCAACATGGAGGTGTAGAATCTGACGAAACATCTCTAGGTGACACGGAGTCTGAGAAATAATTTGTCAAAGATATAAGATGGTCTCAAGGCTATTAAGGGACTACGCCTGGATGAGGTAGCCCGAAGCACCAGGATATTCTGGCCTTAAAGAAACCTCCCCTCATTTACCAGGACATCCCAATGTGATATAGTTGGTTTGGTCCATGAGATTTCATTCGCAAAATATTGCATTAGACAACCTACACTGACTCAAACTATAGTATTTTGCATTGTGGTAAACAATAGCACAATGAGATAACCAAATGGAGATAACCAAAACACGCTTTCATAAAGGGTCCTAACATGGAGGTTTTGGATATAATGAGACGTCTCTAGGTGCCACGGAGTCCAAGAAATCACTTGTCGAAGATATAACATATTTTGGTCTCAGAGATATTAAGGGACTACGGATGAGGTAGCCCATCTCGATGCATTTTTAGCAGTTGCTTCAGTCCCACGAGCTTTGGCAAATATATTGCATCGGACAACCTTACACTGACTCAAACTGCACTATTTGAGGTCATCTCGATCACAGTTTTTGGTCCCACGAGCTTCCGTTTGCAAAATATTGCATCGAACAAACAATACTGTTATTAACACAACGAGAGAACCAAATGGAGATGGAGAAAACCAAGACATGATTTCATATAGGGTCCTGACTCAAATGTGAGGTGTAGGATCGAGACATCTCTAGGTGACACAAATTCTGAGAAATCACCTGTCAAAGATATAGCATTTTTTGGTCTCAGGGCTATTAAGGGACTACGCCTGGACATGAGGTATCCTGGAAGCACCAAGAGCTTTGGCCTTCAAAATGACACCTCCCCTAGCATTTACCTAGCCATTCCCAATGTGTTGGCGCAATTGGTTTGGCACCAAGATATTTCATTTACAAAATATTGCATCGCTCAACCTTACACTGACTCAAACTGTAGTATTTTGCACTGTTGCAAAAAATAACACAACGAGAGAACCGAATGGAGATGAAGAAAATGTAGATAGGATTTCGTAGAGGGTCCCGACATGGAGGTTTAGGATCTAACAAAACGTCTCTAGGTGCCACAGAGTCCGAGAAATCACCTGTCAAAGTTATATCATTTTTTGGTCTCAGGGTTATTAAGGGACTATGCCCATACAAGGTAGCCCAAAAGCACCGAGAGATTTGGCCTCCAAAACGACACCTCCCCTGGTATTTACCTAGCCACCCCACATGTTGGCGCAGTCGTTTCGGTGCCAAGAGCTTTTTTTTGTAAAATATTGCATCAGACAACCTTACATTGACTCAAATTGTAGTATTTTTCATTGTTGCAAAAAATAACACAACGAGAGAACCAAAAGGATATGGAGAAAACCAAGATATGCTTTTGTAGAGGGTCTCAACATGGAGGTGCAGGATCTGACGAGATGTCTCTAGGTGCCAAGGAGTCCAAGAAATCACCCGTCGAAGATATATCATTTTTTGTTCTCTGAGATCTTGCTATGAAGTGTGATATCAGATTTATGTGAGAGGTATGCAGAGTTAGAAAAAGGAAATGGATCTCTTCCATAATGGTCTATGCAAGCATTATACACATTTATACATGCATTTTCAATGTTCCTGAATGGTGAAGATTGTACTGTCTTGAACTAGTCATGCAAGTAAGTATTTGTGCATGTTTTGACCTTGAATCTCCAAGAATCTTGTATGTTTTAGTAGATCCAAATGATATCTGACTTAGTAAAGATGATTTGAGTATCCTATGGGTGAATAAGATAAGAAGGATGCCCTGTTTCTAAACACATTCCTCAAGAAATATGAGTGCATAGTTAAGGAGGCAGGACAGTGGTTTTAACATGCATTGTCATGGATTAAAGGTAATATTTGTTGTCTAATTACTTAGACACAAGGGAAATATGATTCTAGGTGACTAAAATGAATCTTGGTTAAGTGTTACATAGTGAAAAGGGTCAATAAATCATCTAAAGTCTTATTGTATGCCAAGAAACCCTTGCATGTACATATTTGGCAAGGAAAAGACCTCAAAAGAGAAAGATATGCAATCCTTTCAAGCTCACTAGTAAAAGAATCATCTTCAACATGATTAGACATGCCTACTTATGAAATTTGAGATCTTGAATCACAATATGTTAGAAGATATTGCCAATTTTAGGCTCTCAGGCTAGACTATAAATCATAGTGAAAAGTATGCTAGGGCAAGAGATTTGAAGCATCAAATCAATTTTCTTGGGCCTTAAATTTTATATGAACAATGTTGGGTGAGTCCTTGAAGGGATTCAAAAGATTATTTTAATTTTTCATTGGTTATATTTTCAGATTTTCTTAACAGTCCTAAAGAGAACCAATCAACTCAGTCTAAGGCCTAATTTAAAGGGTCACTTTACAAAGGAAGTACCAAGAATATTGAGAACTAGCTCATGAAAATTTTGCAGATATCTTAAATATATTAATGAGTGCTCAAAATGGTCATTAATTCCTGTTGAAACCTTATGTAAATTACCCAGTTCATGATAGTTGCCTCAGGGAGATCCAATTGAAGGTTTCAAGCACAAAATACAAAAAGGGAAATTTAGAGAGTTATAGACTAACCAAGACTTGAAAATTTGGGAACATGTTGGGCTATTGGAATGTGAATTAATGAACCTATTGTGGGATTCTGTTAACTTGTGAAAGTCTATGTTCATGGTCATTCCAAGAGCATGGTCTTAAGGGACTAGATAGGACAATTTTTCTTAAGGATGGAAAAGGGTGTTCTAGGAGATTGAAATGACTTTTCATGGGTGTTATAACATTGTTGGATATGTTGTATCATGATTAAATCCTCAAGAAGCCTAAGGAATACCAAGGAGCACACACATGCATGCTAGCTCTATGAACTAAGCAAGGAGACAAGTGCATATGAGGTAAGTATAGGAAGGAAAAAGTGAATGTCTGGTCTTTAGTGGTTGATGCAGTATTTTATGACTATAGAAACATTGAAGGAAGGTGTATAGGCACCAAGAAGAGGAAAATTTCAAGGTAATTTTGTCATAATCCTAGAAGTTTCTTATTTTCATTCAAAGACTAGAGGTATAAAATGTTTCCTTGAAGGATCAAATTTTAGAATAAAATGAGATTTTAAGACTATTAGTGAAATGTTTCCTTGATCTAGTGGATTCAAAGAACTCCTTAGAGGTAGAAAACTGTAGATTTTGGAAATCCAAACCTAAAGTGCACAGTCGAGTCAGTGAAGCTTCCATTTGAAAAATATTACATTCTTACAGACTCAAACTCTAGTCATTGAACAATAAACATCCCAGATTGAGAGGTAAAGCTAAGAGGTAAGTAGAGGGTCCCTAATGGAGGTGTAGGATCTGACGAGACATCTCTGGCCAGAGTCTGATAAATCCGTTGTAGATATAACATGGTCCAGGCTCCTACGCCGGACGAGGTAGCTTGGAAGCAACAACATTGCACCAAAATTAATGAAACTAGCATTCACCAGGCCATCCAAACGTGTTAGCACAGTCGGTTCGGCACCATGAGCTATCTGTTTGCAAAATATTGCGTCTAACAACCTTACATTGACTCAAACTGTAGTATTTGGCGCGTTTTCAAACAATAGGAAAATGAGAGAACCAAATCGAGATGGATAAAATTAAGATAGGATTTTTTAGAGGGTCCCTACATGGAGGTGTAGGATTTGACGAGATGTCTCTAGGTGCCACAGATTTCGAGAAATCACCTGACAAACTTATACGATTTTTTGGTCTCAAGGCTCTTAAGGGACTATGCCCGGACGAGGTAGCCCAAAAGAAACGACACCACCTCGCACTGAAATGAAGAATGAACTAGAATTCACCAGGCCATTTAGATGTGTTGGCACATTCATTTCGGTGCCACAATCTACCGTTTGCAAAATATTGCGTCTAACAGCCTTACACTGACTCAAACTGCATTATTTCGCACGTTTGCAAACAATATGACATCGAGAGAACCAAATCGAGATAGAAAAAACTAAGAGAGGCTTTTATATAGGGTCCCTACGCAGAGATGTAGGATATGACGAGACATCTCTAGGTGCCATGGAGACCAAGAAATCACCCGTCGAAGATATATAGTTTTTTGGTTTTAGTGCTCTTAAGGGATTACGCCTGAATGAGGTAGCATGAAGCAACGACACCTGCCCCACACCAAAAAGAAGACTGAACTATCATTTCACCAGATCATTCAGATGTTTTAGTACAATCGGTTTGGTGCCACGAGTTACCGTTTACAAAATATTGCGTCTGATAGCCTTACACTGACTCAAACTACAATATTTGGCGTATTTGCAAACAATAGGACTAAGAAGAGAACCAAATCGAGATGGAAAAAACTGAGAGAGGATTTTGTAAAGGGTCCCTCCAAGGAGGTGTAGGATCTGGTGAGACATCTCTAGGTTCCATGGAGTCTGAGAAATCACCCGTCAAAGATATAGCATTTTTTGGTCTCAGGGCTCTTTAGGGACTACGCACGGACAAGGTAGCCCGGAAGCAACGACACCATCCCACACTGAAAAATAACTGAAACTAGCATTCACCAAACCATCCAGACATGTTGGCACATATCGGTTTGGTGCCATGAGCTACCATTAGCAAATATATTGATAGTCTGACTGTAGTATTTGGCACTTACCAACTAGGACTCAAACCGAATGCAATATAGAGGGTCCCTACTCAGATGTAGGATCTGATGAGACGTCTCTATTCCATGGAGTTTAGTTCGAAGATTAGCATTTTTTGGTCTCATGGCTCTTAAGGGACAATGATCACATTGACAAGGAAATCAAAAGCCATATTAGTCTTGTTGATGGTACTTATTATCCATGAAATCTAATTCTCCAACTTTCATTTGATTTTTTCATCTTCCATGTCATACTGATAAACGATTTGACATGGGAGTTGCCTTCTTCGACGGCAATACATGGAATATGATTATGATCCTCGAGAGACAATCCTCATCCCACCATAATACTAGTACAAACTTTGTTTTTCAGTAACATTGCATGGCCATTTTCCTTTTTGCAGGATATGTTTTTCTTAACAGATGTGTTTTAGATTTTCTGATACATTTGTTGTAAAGACATATAGTTATTAAGAGTAGTGTTCGTGGACATAGAGGAAGAATGAAGAAGCTGAGCGTGATGGAGAGAGAAAGGAAAAATTGAGGGACTGAAATAGGAGGGTCATTACCACCAAAATATTCCAAGGCCTCAAGTGACATGGAAATTACAATCATAGCAACAGGGGAATGGCTAAGAACACACAAGGGTTATCAATCGCCTAGTAAATCTTTCTTGTTTAGTTCTGAATGGGAGTCAGCTGGCCTACAACTTAGTGACCTTCCATTCATTGATAATTTCTGCTATGATAAACCCATGGATGCTTTCAAAAATTCCTTAAAAAATATAGGGGTATTCATCAAGCCTAGTGAAGGGTGTGATGTGATTTCCAAATAACTTGAAATGCATACAGACTTAGAGGTAATAACACAAATTGGAAGGATTGGACAATTAGGAATCATTGAGTGTCTGAATCAGAATGTCATTGCATCTGGAGAGACATTCTCAAACATTGGAGTAATGCATCTGGAGAGACATTCTCAAAATATTAGCAGATGAAAGGCATCAAATTGTGATGACTCTCTTTGAATGTTTTTCCTACGAAGAAGATGAACCCTTTTCAGTTGAATACTCTCTCTCAATACTAATAAGAGTGGGTAAGACATATAACATTACAGTGAAATATTTTTTCATTCATGGTTCACTGTTCTATTGATTTTTGGCACATTGAGCTAGTATTTGTAAAGTGTGAACTATTGAGAGAAGTGAATGATAAAGATCTAAGGAGTTGTATAAGGAGTTGGAGTTTAAGATTTTGGGAGCACCTTAGGGATGTAAAAATTGAACTATTGAAGCTTGTAATACTTTATGGGTATTCTTAGATCCTTTTATCCATGCTTGTTGCAAAAAAAAACATGGTCTTAAGGGGCATAGTTGATAATTTTCGTAAGATGAACAACATGGTGTTTGGAGCCTTATGAATCAAGTTATTGATGGTCCTAATGATTTTCTGAGGTGTTTTAATAGGGGAGAAGAATCAGAATCATTGAAGAATGCAGTAGGTGCATGATAAGATAGGAACTAGTACAAAGAGACCATGAGCAAGAAGAAGCGCATGTAAGGTAAATACACATATCCACATTTATAAATTGAATGAATAATTACTCAAATTAGGTAACTCTTTATATACATACATTATATAAATATTGATTTCCAAATTTTGATACATATTATACATTGAAAACGATAGTACATGTACATCACCAATAAAATGAAAAAATAATCCATAATGTCTTAAAATGTTAAGTGCACATCATATTAGTTTCATACAAAAATAATCTTAGAAATGTAATGTCTCATACAAAAATATCGAGTTCCAAATAGTATTGATGTGCACAATAAATATATAAAAATGCCCGAATAGGTCATATACTATCAAGTTCAAATTTCATATAGGCGTACATACAATGTCATGCACATAGGATTATAAACAAAATGTCATGTAAGACATATATATATATTTCCTAATAATCAAAATATATCCCTCTCTTGGCCTTGCTTGAAGAAGAACATCCCTTAGACAAATATGGAGATCTATGAGATGACTTCGGATCGTCTGTGCCCATGCTACAAGTCCTCTTCCGTTGAATACTTTCCTGTTATTGAACTTGTAAATGTGAACAATTTTTTTGTCAAAATTTAATTTATATATGTTTTCAACATGTATTTAAGACCGTGCTAATGAAAGTATTTAAATAAATACACACACTTACCACAAGCTCTTGGTCACGTTGAATCTACATCTTACGCTCAGATGAGTCATCAGAAGCTCTTTAAACACGAACGGGGTTATGAATATGATGAGATCGAGGATTCCATGCCTTCGAAGTCAAAATGGAGGGGGTTGAAGTTCCCTACATACACATAAGATCAAAAAATCAAACATAAGAATTAGCTAAAATATAACTAAGTACATGTATGTGTAATGACAATAATTTAACTAGTTTGATCAATATACAACTATTTTTTTTACTATGCCACGTCTGTGAATCAAATGAAAAAGGATGCTACCTGTCGCAGGTAACTCCTGTGTATACACAATGAAGGACATTATTAACATGTAATTTAACATAATTTAAATTACACAAGCAATTTAATGAAAATAAATGGTATTTGATGACCTTAACGAGTTGTTACACAGATGAAATCGCATCGGCAACACCTTTCTCTAATCATCGCAGAGATGGTGGGGTGTCTAGTGAAGTCAGCACCTTCATCAAACATATATCACATTAATTTAGTTAAACATATAAGAACATACACATATTTGAGTTCAAAAACTATATATATATTTGCATACGTGAAAATTTTACACAATTAACATTCTAAGTTACCTCTATAAATGTATGTGTAGGCATGGTGCTTGCAGCCTATGGTCGAGAGGATGATGCCCCTCCCGCACTCTGTAATATCAATTAATCAAAGCACAATGTTGTGTCCCACTTCATGTCCCAAAAACGCGAGTAAGAAGTTGGGCGGGATCGGAAATCGAGGGTGTTCGCGCGAACATCCCTTTCGCGTGAACCCCCTTCGCCTGAACTGCCACGTAGGACGAAGAAACTAGTTCGCGCGAATGGGGGTTCGCGCGAACACCCTTCGCGTGAACCCCTCGAATTCAAATAATTTTGGCGGTAAAGAGTTATATATAGATATTTATATAGTTTTGGGCGGTAGATTTAAGGTTTAGGGGGGTTCGGGCGAAGGGGGGGTTCACGCGAACCCCCTTCACGCGAACCCCCTTCACGCGAACCCCCCTTCGCGCGAACCCCCCTATGTGGCACCTATGTGGCGCGTATGTGGCACATTTTGGCGCCAAATCCATTTGGAGGATAATTTTATGCCAAAATGTGCCACTTAGGTGCCACGTAATTAGGGTTAACGAATGAATAAAATTACAAAATTTTAACACAAAATACAGAATTTTATTAGCTTTCTAAAAATATAATTTTTATTTTTTAAAAATATGTTTTACTATTTATTTTTTATATTTTTCTAACATATGGTATTTTAGGACAATTGATCGTACACAATCAACCCAATTTGAAAAATAGCAAAAAATATCAAAAAAATTTGAAAAAATTAAAATTATTATTTATTGAAGTCTTCTTCTTACCTGTGAAAAAAAAATTCATTTTTGATATAAATCTTAAAATTTATTGGCATAAACATTTGTACGCCATTTATTTGAAAATATTTTTATTAAATAATTAATTAAAAAAAATATATAAGTCTAAAAAATATGAAAATTTGACAGCACTTCAAAATTCATATCTTGAACATATATCTAAAATTTCATGGTGAAAAAATAAATTTTCATTCAAAAGAACCACCCGGGGACAGTCATTCCTCTTTTATAACATAAGAAACAACGTATGAGTAAAATTAAGAAAAAGACTATTTTTTTGTAATTTTTTTTTTTTTTAAATTCACATGTATTCTACACTCTAAATACAACATTTTGTTAGTTTGTGGAATTTCATGAATGTGTATGGTTTTATGGCTATTACCTTTAGAAAATCAATGAAACTGAAAATTCATGTTTATAATGGTACAAAACATACCAAAAAGTGGGACATTTTATTGTGCTTTTGTACAATTTATACAATTATTTCAAAAATTTAACATATATAAGTAAATCAAGTACTATGATCTTTTTGTAACACACATAATAAGTTATAACAAATACTTGAGAAGGTGACGTCGATGACTGTAATCCAAATGTCTTGCTCAAAAAAGGCATCTGATATAGTGGAATTATCATGTGAACTCCCAGCGCCAACTCCACCAAAACCAGTATCCATGAAATCATCGTCCTCCTCGGGCCCCAAACATATGCTACCACATGACGAGAAAAGATGTGGGATCATGCTAGTACTCCTTGAGGGAATACTGTGTACCTCCACAAGCATCTGAATTAGAAATCTCCCTTGTATGTCAAACAACGGTATCAGAAATCCCTTGAAGCGTGTAAAGTGTATCAATCTCTATTGTCTCCTTCACTGCTGGAGGGAAAGACTTAGGGTGAGGGGGCTTCTGTGCAGGGACTCTACCTTGTTGAATAGGTACACGTTATGCACCTGTCAATCCTGTGCAGAGCCTTTTCCTCGTCCCTAGAAATCCTAGAAATCAAAATAGTTCGGGATCTCGTTAAGGATAAACTCATAATAGAGCTTCCTCAAAAAATATAGTGGCACCTCATTGTTATTGCAAGGTGGAAAATCAAACACCATCCACCCTTGGTCCCAAAATTATTTTTAATCAAAACATTATTGCACCAATAGATGGGAAACTGTCTGCATGACAACGAAACAAGCAAATTGGTGCGGGGGTCTGTGAATAAGGTGCATATGAGGCCTCTTGTATTTTATTTTTTCTTTACATCCACATATGAAAATTTGTTGGAATAATAAACCCTACAACGCTCTCTATAAGATTTCCAGCGATCAATTTTCCCCGTTGTCATGTCAACTTGAGCCATTAATGCCTCCAATATATTTGCAAGAGAGGTGCAGTGGGGATTTGTAGAATGTGAATCCCTCGTTTTTTATTAAATCCTCAATTTCAATCTTGTTTTCAACTATATGGGCTGTTAAATCTTCTTGACTGTCTAGGGGATGTTGAGCAACGAAGGGCTATAAGGGATCACAAGAATTGTAGGGTTTGGTTGTGTTTGATTGTGTTGACCTCGAACTGTAACAATAAAAAAAATGTATTCGATTCAAATTCTACTCTATAATTACCAAATTTCAATGCAATTTTGAGAAAATAATTGTCTACCTCTTCTCCGTGGCGTCATCATTGATTTCGATCTTTGCAGCGATTCTCAGACAATCGTTTAAGAAAGATACAATTGAAAAACAAAACGTGAGGGCACGGTTTGGCTGTAAAACTCATGTTTGGGGGGGAGTTAAAATGATAAGGGCTCGGGCTATTTTTTTTATAACTCAACATAATGTGTATGCATTACAGGCTTGTGAATTACCAAACCAAAGAAATCATAATGTAATCACGTTATATTAGAACGCGTACCATACACCACCATACACCACCTTTGGCTACTTTCCAAGTATCAATATAGTTGAAAATTGGATAGAACAAGATTTCAAGTTATCACACTCTCGTAATATTCCATGACGAAAGGTTTGTGGGTGGGAAATGTTTGACGTGACGGAGGGGATTAATATGCAAGGAAAAGGAATGATTGGGGTGTGGATTGAAAGGGGACTCAAAAATTTCATGTTAAGATGAGTAGATGTTGTAATGCATGGGAAGGATGGGGAAATGAGACTAGTATTTATGACACTATCCTGAATGAGGCTCTTCTCTACCTAGATAGGTATATCATAAACATGAGAAGAATACTACCTCCAAGAGATTGAATCATTACAACAATATTGATACTAAAGGCTCTTAGGTATAATAAAACCACCATACCAAGTAGTGGTCTACATTCTTGGAGTATTCTTTCATGAGTCTTTTTGAATATGATGTTGAAGTCTAAAACATACTCTATACGAACCCTTTTATGGTGCTAAGATGTTCCAAAAGAGATATGATGTTTATACTCTCCTTGAACTATTTTTTGCAATTTTTCTCCTAGGTGGTCTTATGAATAAATTAATCATGTGCCCAAGATTTTGTTCCAATCTAAAGCTTTTCCTTTAAATAATAGGAAAACAATTTGAGAGGTACGCCCTCCTCTATGTTGTTATACACCACACATAGATTGGCAACATATTGGATATGATCAACATGGATAATTGAATCATTTTCATAAAATAAGGGCATGGTTTAAGGTTTATTTCAGTGATAAAATGCCATTGATACAAATAAAGAAGGATGTCAGAGATATAATAAGAAAATAGAATATCTTTGGTAAAACCCATGGAAAGATGGTAATAATTTAAAACGTGAAAGGGCGGGTCTACATTTCAAAGAATGGGTAATTGAAAGAGTAGAGTGAAGTTTCTCATTAAAATCTTGACTGGAAATTCAAAAGTAGGGGTGTTGTGTAATATTTCAATAAAAGCACATCCTTGTCCCATCATGCATGTTAGAATTATTGGAGGTTGAAAGAATTCATTTTCAAAAATTGTGTCACTAAAAACATGACACAGGATTGGTTCCAGGGTTCATTTTAAGAGACCTCTTAGAAATCAGAGGTGGAAAATACCTAGCGAATATCCTCGGAACTGGTTTCACAAGAAGGCAAATTTTTTGGGGGTCTGACAGAAAAATTTTCACCTGATTTTTAAGTGGTGGGACAGAAGGCTGCAGACGTGCAACAGAGATTTGCTGACACACTTCAACCACCTTGTTGACGTGCGTCAGCAAATCTCTATCGCGTGTCTGCAGCCTCCGCCATCTGGTCGCATAACAAAAAAATCTCCGTGTCGTGCATCCAAAAACTCTCTGTCGCACATCTACTTCCTCCACACTCCTGTCGCACATCAACAAACTCTCCCTGTCATGCGTCAACAATCTCTCCCTATCATGCGTCAACAAACTCTTTTTCGCGCATCTGCAGCCTCCACCCTCCTATCGCGTGTTTACTATACTTGATAATACATATGCCCCCAAGTGGTATGAGTGAGCTAATAGTGTTCTACTTGGCAAATAATATAGGATTATATAGGGGATAGTTTCAAGGGTAGGCGAAGCCGACTCCTAAAAAAAATTAAACTATAATTTTTAGGCGAACAGGTCACTGACCCACGCTAGAAAATTTGCCTTTTCAATTTTTTTAAAAATGGAATATTCGCCATATTACGAATATTCGCCACTAAAATTATCCTTGATTGGTTCTCAAGTTTTGGTACATGTGAATTGAAGTAATCCTTTGGAGAGAGATGGCTTCTCATCTATTTCCACTCTTAACGATATCACTAATATATTTAATATAACACTTGTAGGGGAAAAGGGAGGAGGAAATAACACAAAAGGAAATCCAATGCACTAAGAGATAAATATAAATCTCTTTTCCACGTTGTGTTGGAGGATAACACAATATATTAAACAAATATAAGTATAACCCATGCACACATTTATCACAACTCAGTAGTAGGTAAGACAATCTACAAGATATTAAAGAGACACGAGACCAGAGTAGGTTAGATATAAGCCACAAAACTCAAACATTGCTCATTTATACACAACTATATTAGACTTTAAAAGATTCCCTTGACACATTACATTCACCAATATAGAGGCTAAGAAATCACATAAAGAAGGTGAGAATTAAAGAGAAATCCAAAGAGGAGAGAAGAAATGACCAAAAGGCTAAGGGTCAAAAATACCTTAGAACATAATAAACTACTCTTTTATAGAAGAAAATGGAGTGAAAGAGAAGGTTGAAAGAATTCATAAGATTCATGGAGGAAGAATGGAAGATTGTCCTTTAACATTATAGAAAATTTGGGATTCTAGAATTGACAGTGCATCTGAAGGGAAATTTTTTTTTTTGAAGTAACTATCAACTATAAATTTCACATGTCCTGAAGTTCCATTTTTTTCCCCACTTGCATTGCATTAAGTTGAGATGTATGTTTTGTAACTAACTAATGGGAAATGCTGATCTCTATGATTAGTGTGGCTTTGTGTGATACAAGGAGTAACTCGACACATCAATGCGATTTGACAGTGTTCAATGGTGGTAAACCGTTGTTTTGAAGAAGAGAAGGAATATGTCCAAATACATGGTGTCATGTGGAGATGTCAAAATATAAAGATAAACATAGTCATACCATCAGACAATAAAAAATGAGGTATAAGTATAATTAATACACCAAAATACAACCACAACAACAAGGCGCATGTTTCCAGACTATTGGAAAGATTGAAGGGAAGAAATGTGAAAAAATATAGCATTCCACGACATGGAGAGAACATCATAGGTGTTGACAAGATAGTAAAAATTTATAAAATGGTGCACAACTAAGACAAACTTCCTAAGCCTCACTTAATGGGTTGTTGTCGGTTCATGGCTTCGAAAGGTGGTGTGTGGGTTCATAATACTCTCGCATTGAAATGTAGTCCACAACAACTTGGAATAGTGTTCCAAAACTTCAAAATTATTTGTAGCATTATGTTTTTCATCACGACATTTTTTGTGTTGTCAACATGACATAGTGAGAAGAATATGGAAGGCAACAAGGAAAAAAGGAAGAGAATGTTTGGGGATGAAAGGGAATAAGCATGTAAGGGTGAATTGGTAGCACTCATTGATCAGAAGAAAAATTTTGTGACCTATGAGGATTCAAACTTAGCATGGAAATATGAGTTGGGGCTTCTCATTGTTGTGCATGTTGTTAAACACACAATACATAAATGATAGCATAATTGGGTTCTGTGCATATTGGCCAATACTTTGCGGGTTAGTGAAATGGATCGTGGCTTGGTACAATAAGTTGCAATATGAAGGGGACTTTGTAGGAGCGTGGGAGTGGTCAATGGAAATGCATAGTGTTTTGTGTACTACATACTAAAGAGTTTGACTTACTTCAAAAAAGATACAAGTTTTTGGGGTCTTGATCCTTTAAGAGCATAATGTTAACAAAATGGGTAGGGGCTCATTTCCATTAGCAACACTTTTACATACATTTGGTCCATAAATACATAATTGATCTTGTTCATTTATATATTATTTATCTTCTGAACACTCTCTAATCCACTTGGTTGACCTCATTCTTCAGTTTAGAGTTACCATAATCATTATAGTCTATACAGAAGCTAACTTGCATTCTATACAAACATCACACATATTTCAATTCTGAGTTTTATAATATCTAGATAGGTTTGTGGGCATTGGAAAATTTTGGACCTGAACTTATCCACATGTCATGAACACATCCTTAACCAACCTAATTGTCACAATTTCAAATGGGTGGGTAACTTCTCTTACTAAAACTTAGCAGGATTTTAGATTCAATTGAGGGGAGAAACTAACAAAAGGTTGACTATTTGAACAAAGCTAATCCATACCATTAAAACCATTTGGACATAACCTCGTCAATTGGAGACATTACACACAAATATCAAAATTTTCCAAAATTCAAAAATCATGTTGTCAAGTGCCAAAGTCAAATCAAGACTTTCATTATAAGTGTAGGTTACTCTACATTACTAGTTGCATCTCATCATATGACTAGGGAGAACTATGTGGGTTTGAGGTCTCTTTTGAGTAGTGTTACGTGCTCAACCACTGGGGGTGATTATGGCTAGTCCAACCCAAAATGCTAACGAATTTTGAATATTTCTCATCTTCAAGGTGAGTTGAGTTAGGGTTTGGACAAAAGAGATTGCAATTCAACTTCATTACATATCATCATAGAATTATACTGCCAGAATGTAGAATTGCATATCCAAGCGAACCTACACTAGAAAATTGAGCTTCACATATTCATCCCTAAATGAATTCTTATCTTCCCAACATGATCAATCCCGTCATTGTCTTCCATTTTCAAAACTTGTCTTAAGAATTATTGTCACTCCTTGAAATTTTATGGGCACATTAATGAGTGGTTAATGGCAATATTCCTAGCTTCTATCCAACATCCGAGCATTCTAATTCATCGTATGAAAACTTGTTTGGGCGAGGTTATTTCATTCTCACACCTAATTATCATTTTCCTATCTTTAGAGTGATCAATAATATTCTAATCTCAAGATTCACGTAACTCAAATTATATTAGGACGACCATGCTATAAGTCTGAATTATTATTTCAAGTTTGGATTGAATTATGTGTATGTTGTAATATTATGCTTATAGTGTAATAATTGACAAGAGGGGGTTTAAGAATAATATTTGATTTTGTGTAAATATAGAAACAATCGTCAGGCATATACAACTAAATCAAGGTTTTTATGACTAGATAGTGAACCCATAAAACATGCAGCGAATAAAGGACCTCACCAGAACCGACAAGATAGTCTTTTGGGACTGTCAATGCACTCTTCTAACATTTTCAAGTAAAAGTTATGGTAACTATCATTACCATACAAAATATGATTTTACAACTCTATTCGTCATATACAAGGCTCCGAAAATCTTGTTTACATTTCTGAAATGCTTGATAGATCTCAAGGAAATAGATCTCCTTCCTCCATTATATAATATGAAAGTTAGGTCTATAAAATGAGCAAGGGAAGGATTAGTTTGGAGCCTATGTTACAATAATTAGAAATATAATTTCCTTGATACTTGTATAATTCCATGACAATAACGAAGAGAATGTAACAAGTATAATCCAATGTTTGAGCAAGGAAGTTTAGTGTAATGCAATGTCTACTTTATATGACTTTTTTTGTACTAGAATGAATTCTTTACAAAGAAATAAGTGATTTTGATGTTTTTTTAATATCGGTAAACACTTTTTGACCGAAGCTATGAATCAGACACCTTTGTGAGGTTTTGAACCTAGTCGGGGTTTGACACCACTGGGCCATTTTACCAACTTGACTATCACTCATTGGTGATTATGATGTACTCTTGCTCTAAATGTTTGAATTAATTATTTTTGTACATTTACAATGAGGGTGTCTATATCTCATGTATCTATTTGTCCTAAATGCACTAGCATAGTTATAAACTTCTTGAATTCAAATTAAGATTTAATTGGTGCACAAACTAACACAAAAATAATAAATTTTAATTAGAACCTCATTAATATATAAGCCAACACACAACAAACATAAAAACTAATAAGAACAGACCGAAATATCCTTAAAGACCCAAATAAAAATTAGAAGGATCACATAACAAAAACCTTGGAATCATACACTCATGAATATAAAAAACAAAGACCATGGGTTTTATGGAAGTATAACTATTCTTATTGAACTCCAACAAGATTCTAATTTAAATCAATAATGGACAAACATATGAATCTCTCAAAAATTAAATGTTTACACACTTAATAAGCGACTCTTACATATAGTGAAAAAAAGGCGGCGTGTTAAAAGCTTATAGGTAGGTACATAAAAAAACACATAACTTAAAAATGGCGGCACGGGAAGCTTGCAAAAGGCAACGTATACGTTCTCTCCTCCTCCATAATGTCCCTTCAAAAGATTAGGTTTACAAAAGAAGTTTTACTAACATTTTGGATTATATTTTCAATATATGTTTTTGTATGTGAAGTATGTGGAAGCTTCCATAGAATAGTGTAAAAACGTGAATATTTCTTCAAAACCATAATGTCCTTTCAAAAGATTAGATTTAGCCCCGACAAAAATAAAATAAAAATTATTAACATCTTGGATTATATTTTCTATATATTTGGTATGTGTACTATGTGGAAGCTTCTTAAAAAAGAAAAAACAAGAAAAGTGAAGTTGCCTACCTTATTTCTAATCCATAATGTCCCTTCAAAAGATTAGGTTTAAGAAAAAGTTTTATTAATATTTTAGATTATATTTCATATTTGAAACATGTGGAAGCTTGCAAAATAATGTAAAATAGTCTAAGTCTCTCCCCTAGTCTATGATATCCTTTCAAAAAATTAAGTTTTAAAAAAAACATTTTGGATTATATTTCCAATATCTATTTTGTATTTAAAGTATAGCGAGATGTTTTGCATTTTATGCATATTCATGTATTTGATATATTTTAAGAGTACTAAATGGTTTTGTATAGTGTACGTTATTTTGTAAATTTAAATCAAAATGTCTAGCATGGTAGACTTTTAAAAAGTTTTTTCGAGTCAAAAGACCCTTGGTCTATTGGTGTTGATGTAAGGCTTTCAATGAGCCCACTAGGGATCAAGTCTTGTTGAGTGCAAGGTTTGGAGACACCTGACATAGATAGTCAAACGGTTGAGGCCAAGATCGTGTCCTAGGCGATTTTGATGGCGTGGATGCCCCTTATTCGTAGTTGCTTAGCGTTGAATCTATATGTTCCCTCCAAAACTTAGGCAAAGATGCCATTGAACTATGTAATACAGTGCCCAGTTCGATACCCTTAGAGATGCTCAATAAAAAAAAAAGTTTTTCCTTTCTTTTTTCATTTCAATAGAACTTAAAAGAGATTGTGTAAGTGTCGTTGAATGGTAGTTGGGACCTTTTATTACTCTCAAGCAAGTATTTATAGTGTTCCTTAAATGTAATAATTTCAAGATTTTAATCAATTATATGTTTCTATATCTATATTTCTTACGAATGCTAAAGTTTGACATTTAAAAAAATTGCTTAAAATCTTATTCTTGAATATTCCATTTATCTCTCAAAACAATATGAAACAAGCACACAAATAAATTAATTTATAGTGCTTAATCGGTCTCAATCTATTACATCAATCAACATTTTTATATTTATTTATTTTATTATATATGAATTATCATCATAATCAACATCTTTAAATACATCAACTAATATTTTTTTCTTTATTAAAAATATTATATTCATCATGTCAAAACTTAATAATATTAAAATTTAAATAAACTAATATCATATTAATTAACTAATCCCATATCAATAATTAATAATTACACAAATACATCAATAATACCATAATATTATTGTTCAGATATTTTTCATCTCATTCCACAATCACCAAATCTTAGTCATGTATAATTAATATTAATCAGAATAATATATAGACTTCATTTTTAAAAAATTATATCCCTAATATCTACTTTGCATCCTTACGACAATTATTAGAATATAAATATTGAACGCAATTAAATATAATAATATTTTATATTTAAAATAAACATTTTTATATAAAAATATTTTTGCATTTAAAAAAATCAAGTTTATATTTTTTTATTTGAACATGTATTTTTGCACGGGTGAGGTGCACAAAATTCTTCGGCTTAACTGCCAAGGACTGAGGGGTTCCATTTCACCAAAATCCACCCAGGGCACGATCCCAACGTCATCCCTTATTACGGTATCTTTGAGCCTTTGCACTTAGCAAGAATTTCAATGTAATTGCTAATATAATATCCCTTTAATATAACTAAACATGTTTAATTTCTATAATATTTATTAAAGTGTTTTCTCTAAACTATTTTTTTAAATGATTTTATACTTCTATGTAATTGATAATATAATATCCCTTTAATATGGTTAAGCATGTTTAGTTTCTAAAGCATTTTCTCTAAACCATTTGTGCATGTGAAGAAGCTCTAGTTTAGTTTAGTGTGGTACTATAAAAGTTATACATTTGTATGTAATTGATAATATAATATCCCTTTAATATGGTTAAACATGTTTAGTTTCTGAAGCATTTTCTCTAAACCATTTGTGCATGTGAAGAAGCTCTAGTTTAGTTTAGTGTGGTACTATAAAAGTTATACATTTGTTTTGGGTAGGTACTAGCTAGTACTATTGTTATTTAATTTGTATAATATTTATTGAAGTATTTTATCCAAACCATTAAAAAAAGGATTTTATACTTCAATATAATTGATAATATACTAGCAATTGTACGTGAAGTGTACGATGAAAACGCAAAGGGGATGGAGTGAAGAATGAAAAAATGAAGAAGTGAAAAAGATGGAAAGGATGAGGGATTATTAAGAAAAGGTTCGGTGGAGGGGGGTAATTTTGTTCCAATGTATCATCTCTATCTTATAGGGAATTATCACAGCGTTGTAATATGCAATTGAAGAGACCAAACTAAAAAATGGGGAAATTTGAAAAGGTTCCATGTTTTAGACCCAACGGAAATGCATGTATCACACAATTTCCACAGGTCAAATTGTAAGACCCTAATAATATCGGTTATATGTGTTTCTTTTTCTTGTGAGTGAAATTTCGTAAAAGAGGCAAAATAAATAGTGGGAAAACCTGACATGTTTCAAGTTTGAATCCCTACTGAAATGTGTGTTTCTTGGAGCACTTTAGGCACACTTTATAATACTAAGCTCGAGTAAGCGCATGGAAACATATGAAGTGTGAAAAATCATTTATAATCCAGTTAACATTATGCACGTGAGTGTAATTTGCACTTAAAGGTGACAAAATAAGAAATGGAAAATATAAAAGCTCTTATGCTAACGTAATGATTGTATTGGGTAATACTTAACATAGCTAAGGACATTTGTTTTAATTCTTATGCATTTAAAACAACACTAAACTTTGAATAGTAAAAAAATAAAACATGATGGACTTCAAAACATGGATGATGGGGGAAATGAAGAATGGTTGTGATTGATGTGTGTACGTAATGGATTGGTAGGAGTACAAGCTTGAATGGTGCATGGATTTTGTAGTGAGCTCCAAGCCAAATCAAGATCCAAATAAAAGCCAAATTGGTGATAGATGAGATGGGTGAATCACCAAAACCTTAGAATTTGAGGGATGAGTCAAGAATCAAATACAAAGTTTCCTTACGCAGATCTCATACACGTATAATGTGGAGACCAAATACATGCAAAAATGCTAACGAATTTGTATGTCACAAAAGGGTTGATTCCCAAATACCGGACCTCAAAACTTATATGGATGGTGGGGGAATTGAAGAATGGTTGTGATTGATTTGTGTGCGTAATGGATTAGTAGGAGTGCATGTTTGAACAGTGCATGGAGTTTGCAACGAGCTCTAAGCCAAATCAAGATCCAACTTGAAGCTAAAATGGTGATTGATGAATTGTGTGAATCACCAAAACCTAATGACTGTACTGACTAATACTTAACATAACTAAGGAAATTTGTTTTACTTTTTATGGTCTTAAAACAATACTTAACTTTGAATAATATAAAAACAAGAGTAGTAAGCAGAGTACACACTCTGCATTGGAAGTGTTTACGAATTGTGATTATAGGAGCCAACATGGCAGATCTAACCGCTGCGAACTGGCTGGTGGTGTGTGGTAGCGGGGAGCAGTGGGAATTGGTGGTGGTTGAGGCAAACCATCACATTGCAATTCGGGTGGAGCTGGGCGATACTTAGATTCATGGAATTAGAGGCAGCCCCGTTCATACGATTGTCGAATGGATTGGTTCTTTGGAGAGTGACAAGTCATGGGAGAGCATGAATGGTTTTCCCGAAGAAACAGTGGTGAAGGAGGAGGGCCGCCTCGCTGTCAATCCCTCTGTTTTCCAATCTATTTCACACTCGTATAAGAGCCTCATGGACGTTACAAGAGAAGTCGTCAAGCTAGCCTCCAGAAATGAGGACGGGGAGCTCAGCATTGGTGCCTTAGTGTGGCAGCAAGGATTGGAGTCGTACTGGATCCACCAAGAAATTAATTTCATATGAATAACAGTAATGCAGAGTCCCATACTATTAATGGGAATGTATTAAGGAATCGGAAGCTGGTAGAAGAGGGTGTGTTTTCTATCCACGAGAACACTGAGCGAACATACACGTCCGTCGTCGGGTCGTTGCTAAACCTGGACTTCAAAGCCGAGAAAGAGTACCGCGAGTTCCCGGACAAACAAATTACCATGACCAAAGGTTACTCCACATTGTTGAATTCCGTGGTGAGCGTGTTTCCGTCCAGGACTATTTAGTTATGTAAGAGAGTCACAAAAATTCAATGGATGGATGGAGAAGCGATTATGTCTAAAGATACTACGCCTGTTTGCATCCACTTTGAAGACGGGTTTGCTATGGATGCAGACCATGTCCTTATTACAGTGTCTCTAGGCATTCTAAAAGCCGGCACGAGGAAGACCAATTTTGCCTTATTTAATACTCCTCTTCCTTCTTGCAAGGTGAATTCAATTTCTAAGCTTGGGTTTGGCGTTGTGAACAAATTTTTTCTTCAAGTGGATCCCTGACATGAAGGTGTGATTTATCCCTTTTTCTAGTTTATATTCAGCAATTCCAGCGCTCTGGAAAAAAGGAGCAAGGTATTGTGGTGGATGAGGAAAATCGTGTCCCTATGCCCCATATACAAAACTTCCAATGTTCTTCTCGCCTGGTTCGCAGGCGAAGAAGCACTGAAGCTGGAATGTCTACCAGACGAGGAAATTATCAAGGGTGTTTCAATACTCTGACGAACTTCAGAGTGAGAGACAATGATGATGAATATTGCAAAGAAAACCAAGATAGTTATGGTGTGAAAGAGCCCGTAACAGAATCTGAAGCAGGAGAGAAATAAACGAAATCAATTACTCAAACAATCCCCATTGGGAGTGCCATTGAAAACATGAATCTCTTTTCACCCTTGGATTTCAACGTATCTAAGGCAGACTTCTTTGCACCGTTCATTTTCTAAATTATGTCAGACTTGGCAAGCCTCGACTCAAATGTATATGCCTCCAACATAAATATCCCTTAAATATAATTAAACACGTTTAATTTCTGAAGCACTTTCCCTAAACCATTTGTTCATGTGCATGTGGAGAAGCTTTAGTTGTGGTCATAGTGTGGTACTATAATAGTTGTACATTTGTTTTGGATAGGTACAAACTAGTATAACTATTACTAATCTGATAGCATCCTTAACCACTATGGAATACGTGTTGATAAAGCCACATTACTTTTTTTTAGTGAAAGGGCAACTTAGGATTCTCACTTAGCAAGGGAATGATGTATGTTTTACTTCAAACTTTCAAAGCGAATTGGAAGTTCAAACAATATTTATATAACTAAAATTAATGGATCTATGGTAGATAAACATGGCTTAGAGGGCCACTTGTCCAATTTAAGATAACCAAGAGAAAGTACTCCTCCACCACTCCAATGCATAGTTCTAGTATAATATAAGTGTTTACCATCCAAAGTTTTGGGTGGAAAGGTGTGGTTTGATGGTGGGGCCTGAGTGCTCGCCAGCCAGCCACCCAGGTCTTAATCCCCCAGACCCCAGGGGACCAATTACCCTTGCATTTACACAGTCAGTTGGGAGGACTCGCCCTGCATTAGCGCGCCACGAAGTGTGTCAAGTCGTTGGGTTATTAACTCCTGAAATATCTATAAAAAATATAACTAATTTTGGGAAGTATTCATTAAATTTGACAGTTATTTATGTTTATAAAATAATTTTTTAGGCAATGATAAATTATTAATATTATATTTTAAAAATGTAAAATAATATTATATATTATTAATAAAAAATATAAAAGGTTATTATATGTTTATTTAATTATTTATATTTATTTATTTATTTTTGTATATATAAATCTATATAAAAATGACGGTCATATTTTTAATGAGTAAGTCGAATGAGATAGTTATTGTCAATACTTGTAAGTATTTTATGGTTAAAATCATGAGAAACATCAAAACAATTGTCAGATTTAACCCCTATCCAAAAGGCTTCTAATACATTAAAAAAATTGATTACTTGCAAAACGACAATACTATCTTCCACGAATCTCATAATAGATGGGACAATTGAATACAAAATGCTCTTCAATTTCAAGCTCTAGAAAACACAACTGCCATATACATTCCCACATTATGAGCATATATGTTAGTTGTATTTTCTAGAGTCTAAAAGAGAAGAGCATTTTGTATTCAAATATCTCATCTATTATGAGATTCATGGAAGATACAATGTCTTTTTAGAGATTCCAATGGATCTTTAAGGAGCTTCATTCGATATGAAGACTAAAAGTGTTAAACTTTGTTTAGTCGCAAGTCACTTCAACTCCGACAAAGAACACTCAAATTGAAGTCCTCGTATACAAACAAGTCAAAAAATATCAATTCTTACTTCAAATAACCGACTTCAGGAACATCAAGAGACCTCATACCCAAACAACACGTTCGAGATCTATCAAGCAACGTACATTTTATAGTTTTAAGATATTTGACCTTCGGTTACCATGATTGTTGTTTCTCATTTTATTTCTATTTTTGTATATTTGTAAATGCATTTGACACTTCCTTTATGTACTAGATTCATGTAATATCTTCTTTGGTCCCATCAACCATTCTTGGCCTCTAGTGGACATTAATATTTAAATTAAATTAAATTAAATTGAGATGCAAAATGATTTATCCTAATTGTTGTAAGGTAGGTATTATGTATGTGTATTTTATGGGTGATTGGAAGCAGTGATTAAAATTGTGCACCTGTCATAACCCTTCAAAGGGGTTCAAACTATCTTGGAAGTGGAAATTTGAAAATTACCTATCATTTTTTAAAATTTCTGAATTCACTTATCAATGTAGCTCAAAAGTAGATGTCATGCTCTCTTAAGATTTTTATTGGTGGAAGACTAATGTACCTAAAAAGTAAGCTTGACAATGACCCTAGTAAGATTATGTCTCTCTATATTTGTTAATTGATGGTGTATTCACAATAATTTATTTTCACAAAAAACAGTGTGAATGTGAAGAGTTACAAATTCAAATTAACTTCTTCACTCCCATTCATCATTGCATATACCGATTCACCCATATTTCTCTATTTTCAAAACAACCAAACTATTGAAACTTTTTTCAATCTTGTTTCCATCCTTTGCTTCCTCGTTATATTTCCTTCACGTTATAGTTTATAATTTTTAGTACTACACCACATTTAATTAATATTTGCATTATTCCATGACTTCTTTTTGCAAAGGAGGAAGTGGTTTTATACTACAATGATTATGTTGAACAAATACAAGAACTTACCATGGTCCAATATTTAACCCAACATCAACAAGTCACTACTCACAAAT
Organism: Taxus chinensis; assembly: GCA_019776745.2. NCBI lineage: Eukaryota > Viridiplantae > Streptophyta > Pinopsida > Cupressales > Taxaceae > Taxus > Taxus chinensis. The sequence continues at coordinate 186,979,391 of CM034146.1, forward strand.
GAAATATTTTCATATAAACTATGTACAAGTTGTGTCAATTGAATCTCCCTTAAAATGGTCAAGTCAAATAAGGGATTTTAATGATTACTTCTTTCTTTTTATTACTCCCAACAAATGGTCAAATCATATCTAGTGCCATAGGTGAGTGTAGAGGCCAAATCTCTTGTAATTGTATGAAAGGCATGCCACCCTCCATGCTCTCTTAGTTCATTGTAGGAACCTAATTTTTATACATGTTTATCCTCATGTATAGTTACAAGCTTCCCATAACCATATCTCCCTATAGAGGTTCATTCAAATGCATATACATGGGTTGCTTCCACAACTTTAACATGAGAAGCATGCCTTATAATAATGTGAAAAAAAACCATGGCTATGCAACAACTTATAAGATCAATTATTTGCCTTTAACATGCCTCAATATTGTTGTATGACATCCTACAAAATTTCTATAGGTGCAAACCCACTAATTTCCTTTCCTTTGTAAGAATGTTTTTCCTTGAGCTTACAATTACTCTTATGGTAATCATATCAACATCATTACATTACCCAGAGATGACTATCCATCAACTTATACCAACATTGAAAACACAAGAGAGTTATTTTATCGTACACATTCACAATTTAAATACATTTGAGTGTTACACTCTTATAACATTTTAGATTAGATGAGATCATATTTTTAAGTTATAAGTCATATTTTTGTGTCCATAATTGCATTATTTTAAGTCATATTACCATATACATTATAAGTTTTGAAAATGTAGGTCTAAGTTGCAGATCATAGTTTTGTGTCGGTATATGCATTACTTTTAGTAATATTGCCATATACACAATAATTTTTAATGTGTAGTTCAATTTCATTGCATTATAACTAAAGTAAATGTGAATGGAGGTATGTTTCAAGCTATGCTCAACTAGAATTTTATTATTTCGTTTCGTTCATCTTGCAGGTATTGAAGAAGTTTCCTTAATTATGATAAATGTATGATTTTACATTGTAGTATTTGTGCAAGGATTTATATTTTGTTTCATAGTACATGATTGCAATTAGGAAGGAGAAGAGTTACTAGGAGTTAAAAGAGTTAAATTATATATTATACTTTTTAGTATTTAATCTATTTATTTTTAATACGTAAAATATTTGATTGTTTGAATGGAAGGACATAATCCCAACAATAATCAAAATTTATTTGAATGGTGGGAAATGAGGATTTTGTCACTCTAAATATATACCACTCATTATGTTCATAAATAATGTAAAAATACTCTCATTTGTTTCTTGAAAAAATCACTTTTAAAAGAGTTACTTTTTAAAGTATATTTTGTTTGATTACTCCTTCTAAGGAATTCAAACTTATCATATAAATCGAACTCACTAAAATTTAGACAAACAATATTCTATTTAAGATATATTTTTAAATAAAGTGCATACTTAATATACTCTTGTCAATTGAAGTGAAATTGTTTCTTGTAACTTTTCATTATGGAAGGGTTGGATGAATATATCCCCTTCCACTTGAAACTGATACTATCCGTTCAACTTTGATCACCAGGTACAAGATATTATTCTGATCAAATGGATTACATTGAAATTCTAAATAATATTCCATAATTATTATAAGGTACATGTTATATACATTTTTGTTTTGAGCGCAGATCTTTCCTCCAAGTTATTATTTAGATCAATAGTTCATGGGTTTATTAATAAGTTTTTCAAACAGTAAAAAGGTTAGAGGGGGGAAATTTTAATGGAAGTTGGATTACATTCATTGTTTTTAAAATATAATGTTGATTAGTAGGATTTGGTCATGATAAATTATAAGATTAATATACTATAATTTATGTCAATAAGCTTGATGTCACAATGTATGTGGCCGTGTTATTAACATAATGGTTGATCAGGTATGGGATGAATGTGTTTTTTTGCTCGACCTTTTTATCTCCTCTTATAAAAATTCATAATCCCAAAATCAATTCATGTTCAAATGCCTCTAATACATACATAATTGTTCCAAGTTGGAAAATGTATGTTAATGGGGTGATGTCATGGCGCAATGGAAGTGCACTCGAAAATTAATCCCACATTTATTAATAGGCTTAGTCTATGACAACATACAAACGTAAAATATCACATTATACTTATGGTAATGGAGGTAATGCCACAATGGAAGTATTCCTCCTACCAACATAATGGTTGATTGGTTGTGGAATAAATATGTTTTCTTGCTCAAATTTTCCCTTTCCTCTTTTATAGCTTCATAATCCCAAAAAAATCTATGTCAAAATCCTCTAATGCATACATTACTACCCCAGCATTTTCAGTACATCCTAGAATTTCTTAGATATAACTCTAAAATCCTCATTCAAAAGATATTAAACTCGCATTAGTTAGTAGAATTTATTCAAAACAACATATTAGCCTAATACACCGTGATATTTATGCCAATGGGGTGATTATATAATGGAATTCCCTACTAATATATTGGTTATTTAGTTGTGAGATGAGTATGTTTGCTTACTCGACCATCCCCTCTCTACCTTTGTAGATTCATAATCCCCAAACATTCACATTTAAATTTCAAACTAATGCATGCCTCACTACCTCAAGTCATGTATGCCTCTTCAATGCATCTTGTAATCGCTTCTATGATAATCTTTATAATCCTCACCCTTTCAAAACTAACCCCACATTGGTTTTATGCTAGTTCTACAATAACATATAAGGCTAATATATCAAGATCCTTATGTAAATGTGGGTGATTCCATGACAAAATTGGATCTTCTATTAACATAATCATGAATTGGTTATAGGATGACTATGTTTTCTTGCTTAGTCTTCATCTCTCCTCCTTTGCCGGCTACATAATCCCCAAAAAAACTCATTCAAACTCCTTGGATACGTCTCTCTACCCCATGTAAATATGTTTATTTAGTACATCTTGGAATTTCCTTTAATAATATCAAATCCTCACCCCATACTAACAAACATTTAAAGGTATTTGTATGTTAAGTGGTCTTTTGCCTTGTAATTATCTCCAACATATATGAGGATAAATGTTATTACTGTAGTGACTATTCTTGGAGGTCATTTTGGAATTACTTCAAACAAAAATCCCATGAAAATTTAAAAATTATAATTAAAATATATGTCGAACCATTCAATTAATTCAAAAAAAATTGTGGAAGCCTTTAATATTTACTTAATAAAAATAGAATGACTTGGTTGTTATTATGTAAATCCTTGAGTGGCAAGAATTGTTAGAAAGGAACTACATGCTATAAATTAATTTTCAATGGGGAATGGGGCTAGAGGTTGAAAATCCCAAAGTGATGGATCAAACTAAAGTTTTCTTTTCACCTTTCTAACCCACCCCACCACTCCCCACTAACAATTTTTTTAGGTCCTTATGCATTTAGTGGTCTACTTTATTTTTAATTATTTCCAACATATATGAGAAAAAACATCATTAGTGTAATAAATACTCATAAATTTCATCATAAGATTACATGAATGCATGAGTAAAATAAGATGACCAAATTGTTTATGGAAGCTTTTTTCTTTTAAAAAATACATGATTGGGTTGTAATTATTAGTTCTACAATGGTAAGAATTATGTAAAAAGATCGATATAAAGGAATAACATGTTGCAACATGTTTTCCAATGGAGAAATAGGTTACATGGTGTTAAGTCCAAAGCGAAAGGTAAATGTGGAAAGTGTTAGTATACTAACAAAACAATACAATTAACCATAACACATTTTAATCACGCCTAGGTAGATAGCGTTCAATAAATCAAACCTAACTACATAAATTAATGTTTTGGGAGCATAAGAAAATATAAATAATCTAAACACTTGTTAAAAGGGGTTTTTAAGAATGATGTTGATTTTTTCATAGTTTAGATATAATTGTCAAAATTTGATATTGTAGTAGATGTCCCAACAAAAAGACAATGTAAACCTAGAAATATCAATATGAACAAAGAACATTTACTAGAAGTGTGACACTCCTTAGATGACATGAACATAAGTGTAACAATATGTATATAGAAGATATCACACAAGGTGAATCTAACTACACAACCTTGTTTATCTACTTCAAGGATTTAAAAACTTTATTCAATTTTCTAGAATTCCTTACGAATCGTTGTGAAACCATTTTCCTTCCTTGAAATCATAATGTGACTATAACCTTGTAAGAAATTAAAAATGGAGGGATTTTATCGAGACCTATGTTGTCCCTCCATTATTAATGATTATGAAGATATCCTTCATGATTTTGTAAAGATAGGTCACAAGGGTTATGAGACAAGAAAGAAATCTCATTAAATATTGACTGCATTAACATATATGTTAGAAGATCATAAGAATGACCAGCAATTGATTCTAGTTGTTTACATTTATATACAATGATGTTTTGGGCTTGGCAAGAAGGGTTTGACAAGGAATAGGGGATGGACATTTTAGATTTGAGAAAAATCAAAATAACATATAGCAAGACCATCATTCAAATTGCAAAGAGATATTGAGTCATCGATTCATAGCCTAACACATCTCATCCAAGAAAATATGCACCTACAAGGAAGTGGCCAATGAGGTGTTCCAACTGCTTGCATTAAAATCATCGAGGTAGAATCAACATTCCTCCTCATCATGGTAATATGTAAACAGAAGCATTTTATTGACCTTGGGGTGAATTTCGTTTGGTCTAAAAATCGCATATGTTTACAAGGTTAAATGCTCAACCAACTAATGAAAAAGCACCCAAAAAAGTATTAAACAATCTATTGATTAGTTGACCATTCAACCTTGCAATCATATGTGATGGATAGGTTCTTATGATAGATTTATATTAAATGAATTCATATTGTTGTTTTGTTTTTCATTTAGTTTATGCATACAAGTAGTTCCAAAAAAACACACTATATTTTTTTGATAGATTTAGTTGTTGGTTTTTGTTTTTAGGGTTACAATTTGCATAACAGATGTAGGCATTGGGATCGACTTTAGGGCCGTCATCGTCATAAAAGAATAATTATGCACCATCCAATGGCTGAGTGAGATTTATTTTAAATCCCCTACTCCCTCCTTATTTTTCTCAGCGCTTTGCATAGAACTAACCCTAAAATAGATCCCATAATTGTAAGAGCACCATCTACATTCCAATCTCCTAATTTTTGATTTGATGGATTCTCTACCATTTTTCAAGCTCCCACTTTATGTAGATTGTGAGATATGACTTCTTCTATGGTGGAGATGCATATTTCCACATAAAATCTAGCCCACAAGGCATAAAAAATTCAAGTTTTTACAAGTTAGAGCTTCAAATGTTGATGAAAATTTAAATATAGCATGGAGAGATTTATTATTCATTTAGTTATTACCAAGTTCCCAAAGTCATACATTTCCTTTAAATTAACACCATGTAAATAAAATCTCTTCCTTGAGATTGATTTATGATTTTGTTAGATAATGTATCAAACTAATTTTGATGGGAAATAAGATGTTTGATACCTCTTTTATGGTTGCATATTTTTAATTTCATATTTAATAATGACTTGGAATGATTGTGGTTGGTTTTAGGTATTTAATTAAGTACTTTGTGAGAAGGTTCCAAACCAAAGACATTGTAGTAGGAATGGAGGTTGTCTACCATAACCATAATTGTCTTTTCTAATCCTTGATTTAGTATATATCCTAATTGAGCAATTCTAATGTAATGCATTTTATAGATTTTATAATTGTTATTTAGTTTACATTTTGTTTAATGGATTTGATCCATGGATGTTACTGCAAGCCGAATATTGTGAGAGGGAAAACTACTAATATTTTATTTCAAGAACATGTATCATGTTGATGTAGGGTGGACGCTCACTTGCAATGTAAATTTCAAAGGTTCATGAAAAGTTTTTAGATGATTATGAAGCTTCAATTTGTTTACAAGTTCCATTTAATTTTGGAAACCAAATTTTTTTGACAAGTAGGATGACAATTGTAAAATGACTTGAAGTTTGATCTTTTATTAAAAAAAAATTGTATTCATTAGCAGATTGTCTTGATAGAAAATAAACCAATTCATAAATGCAAGCAACATATAAGATACAAATTCTAGAACCTATATACAAAATGTTAAGTAAATTTGAATCATTTTTTTGTAGGCAGTGTTAGTGTCACTTCACTACCCCTATCAGAGACTTGTTAGAAAATTCATGTTTTATCTTCCCTTGATCCAAAATAACTTTCTTTACCATATTTAGGTTCATTATATCCAAATTGCAGTGATATAATTTTATAGTGAGTAAGAGAATGTGTTCTTGGGGTAAAGAAATGTGATTTTTATTGAACTTGTTACATGGCAGTTTTTGAGTTCCACTAGACCCCTTACATTAAGCCCTTACTCCATACCATTACAAATCCCTTTGTTTTACACCAACCAACCATTTTTAATAAATTCCCTTCTCATCTCTAAATTAATTATAGTCCAAAAATTTCCTTATAATAAATAAATCTTCTTATGTTTAGTAGCATATGCAAAGCTTCTAATTTTTCCATCTTGTTGATGGTGTTGAATTTCAACAACTATGTTGGCCTAACATGGGATTTTAACACTTTGAAATGTGTTCTTGTAAAATTATTTCCATAAAAAAATGTCATAGGCTTTGACAATTGATGTGTCCTGGGGATTGTTTTTGAAAAGGCCAACAATCAACATTCGTACTATGTTCAACTTTTCTTATTTAAAAAATCCAACCATAAAATTTTATCTCACTGGCAATCGCACGTGAAATGTGCGATGGAAATACCAAAGGGGACACATTGAAGAAGTTCAATTGGATGGAGCGAAATAATAGGGGAGGGAGAGGGTTGATGAAGAAGGGGTTTGAGGGAGGAGAAGTCCATGGGTGGGGAAATCATAGGGGAAACCAATACTACACTCTTATTTTTTATAGGGAGACACATAAGAACCAAGTTCCATTTTTGTTAGTTGTATAAAAGAGAAAGGGAGTGCGAAGTGCGGGTTGTGAAGGAATTATATTTTTTTGATATATTAGAAAGCAATTCATGGTTGATATACAATTAGAATGGAAACTTGCATATGTGTAAATCCCAAATTCCACCTATTTTAGATACTAAAGCTTTACATTCAAGGTTGTGTGTGTCATCAATTTCATGCACACTCATAATTAGGATTTTTATTTAGCATTTAAATTAGTGATCAATGTATCCCTTGATCAACAGTCATGATGATGTCATCTAGCAGTGACCACTGTCACAAAATCTTGATCTTCCATTTCTCCAATGTGTGTTAGGCACAACCAGAAAGACCCCCATGGATTTGGAAATGCCTATCAGAATAATTAATTTTTCAAGCATTGAAAAAAGAGTGAAATTATTTGATCTTCAATCCTTCAACTTTAACTTCTTGAATGCCTCCCTATTGGAAGCTCTAGTTCACTGATGTATTTGTCTCTTGGTTAAGATTAGGGCATCATAAATTATTTCTTAGTAAAAGAACAAATACCCAAAGAAAGAAAATTTTATTATTATTTTCTTGAAATGTTTTTGGGTGTGTAGTTCAACAATAACAATAATACACTATAGTGGGTCCATTAATTGCAATGTTTTTATGATGATAGATGATGTTTGAACTTGCACAACACAATATTGGGGGTATTTCATAAAGTTAATAATGAATCGGTTCATGAGATATCTACGTAGCACCAAATAGGTGTAGACACAAAATTATGCACTTGGTTACATTTCTAGGTCTTAAAAGCATACTTGCATTTACATGATTCCTAAGTGATAAAATTAGCAATTGACAATTATCTTTATCCTCTTTTCTGTGTTTCTTATTTTCTATATGGTCTTACACACCCTATAGCCCAGTCGGTATTTTTTTATCTTTTATTTCTTTAAACACCAACATCCATGCACCCTCATCCCCTCTGGGCGCCCCTGACCTCTTTCTACTGTTCTCACTCTTTTTAGGCCTCTTTTATCTTTTAGACATCTTATTTCCTTATGGGTCGGCCTTCCAGTTATCAATTATAAAATTCAAACAAATGAATCATATAAATACATAGATATGTGATCAAAAAAAGGAACCAAGCTCTAAGCATCACTTACTATCACCTAAGATTGCATCCAAAGGCATCCAAAGCACTCAAAGGAATGTATCTAGCATCCATTCAAGGGACAAGATACTAAATTTTCTACATACACAACATAGGAGGAATAGGCTTCTTTATTCCATCCACACATCTATCTACATTGATACATCTAGCTAGCCTATCATCAAGTGCACTTACACAAGTGTGTCCTAGGGCATGATTATTTCACACACTCACAAGAACTACATGGAGTCTGAGATGTAGTGCAGTGCTCGATTGTAAGCTCACTCTGTCAAGTGACCACCAGGGTCAGTCTGACTCCCCATATTGCATCTTTATTTTTTGGATTTGATGTGGTATTATGGGTTTTGCAGGGGAATATTTGTTTTGTAGGTCACGGGTACTTTGGCAATCATATTGTGATATACAAGTGACTAACACAAAATATTTGCAACAAGGTGAAGATCAAGTTCTAACTATTTTCGCAGTCACGGGCACCTAGTAGAGGTTGTTAGTTCTTAGGTGCCCATGTCTAGTCATGGGCACTCGTGTCTGGCCATATTCCTGTAGTCTATAATTTATTTTGAGCATTTGTAACACTCTTCACTTTATATTCAGTATTTTTCCTAGCTCATACCAATCCCATACATCACACAAATCAGATAAGTCCATCCCTATCTCTCTTGCACTTAGGGTTTCTTATTTTATTAGCTTATTGGTTGTGTCAAATCTATACTTTAGCATTTTATTATCATATGTGAATTTGTATTAGGGTTTAAAACATTAATTTTATTTTTGTTAAATTGTTTGGTGAACCCACATTCGAACACTCTTAGATCCTCATTTTTTTCTTCTCCCATGGCCCCTAAAAATCCTCTAATCTCATTACATGACTTGCTTCAAATGCACCGAACTTGCAAATATGTTCTTCAAAAATCCCTGGGCACTATTTATCTCCCTCACAATATGACGTCTTCTCAAGTAAGTTCCATCTTTGATCGTATATATGATGACTCCATTCCTCCTAATCCTCCATCTAATCAACTTATCCTAGAGTCCATCCAATATTTACATTATTTATTTCAAGAAAAAATCCAGGCTATGGAATCCACGATTACATCTCTTAAAGTTAAAATCAAAGATCTCAAGGATTCTTCTCAAGCCCATGTTTGTTCCTCTTCTACATATAAGCCCACTTTTATGTCTTCTACATGTGCTCATGTCAATGAACCCTGAGTCTTACCGCTACCCACACCTCTCAAGTTTGATTCAAATGTTAAACAAAAAGATATTATTTCTCAACTCCTCACTCATCAATTGATCAACTTGTCATCTACTCATTACTATCCTCCTTATCGTCTTGCAAAATATCACAATCATCCATATTGCAATTATCATCAAATTAATGGACATAATGACAATGATTTCTATACTCTAAAATGAAAAATTGACCACCTTAAGCATTATGGTATCATTTCATTTTCTACAAAAAATGTTACATGTTCATCTCCAATTGTTACATCCCACTGGGTTCCTAAATCTGATTCATCTATGTCTAATGAGCATCATGTTATCACTTCTAATGTTCCTTCTTCACTCACTCAAGCGTTTCCTATGCAACCCACTCCAACTAAGCAATTTCCTCTTAAGGTTTTTCTTCCATCACCTCTTCCTATCAAGTCTTCTACCGCGTCACCAACTCCTAGGAAATCTCCTCTAAAAATTAGTACAACACCTCCTCCTACTAATTCTTCTACCGCGTCACCGACTCCTAAAAAACCTCCTCTAAAAATCGGTCCAACACCTCCTCCTCTCAAGTCTTCTACAACATTATCAATTCCACATAAGCTACCACCCATTCATTTTTTCAAACAAACTATTCCTTATATTGATGGCCAAGACACATTTCAAACTCCACCTCCAGGGCATGGTCCTTCTCACATTACCGCATAGATCTCTATCTCTCACATAGTTGAGGGCATCATAGATTCTCCCCCCTTGCATTTTTATCAAATTTTTCTATCATCTCATGCACTTGACGCTTTGCACTTAAATTTATAATTTTTCCTAAGCATCATTACAAACCCTTTGATACGCACATTGTATCATCATTACCCTATGACGCACTCTAGTTCCATAGTTCATACTCGACTGTTGAGTGTCTAAATTTGAAATGAACCTCACCTCACTCACACTCTTTACGCTTTATGATTCATTGATCTATCTTTCTAGTGCACAATTCAAACCATTTCTCAATGATGTACTCTTGTTATATGGTTCATTCTTGATTGTTGAGAGGTCTTTTATAAATGAACCTTGTCTCATACTCATCCACATTTGTTGGGGGCATGGTGCCCCTATCACATCTGTATTGTATACCATTCTATCTCATTCACATGCTGCATATTGCATATATTTTTTGCACTTATTCTTGATTGCTTATACTTACATGTTACACTTTGTTTACTATGTTATTTGAATATCTAGTATGTCACTATCTTTACCATATACACATGCATGTTCACTTGCTCTTTAGTTGTGAATGTAGATTTCTTATAACTTCTCACACGCTGCAACAATGCTTAGCACTATACCTCTAACCAGTCCCACCAAGGATCGTGGGGGCATCTACTTTCTCACATACTACAGGTGTTATTGTTTCATTTTATACTACTTATTATTACTAGCACACTATTTTACATTAATACACACATTCTTTGACATACTTTTTATATTTCTAACATGCTAATGAGTGCTTCATGTGTAGCATTTTCCTTACACAAACTATTTTCTACCATGGTTATTTGTTACATTTTTCTTTCCATTGTTTGTTACTCCATGTTATTGTTTGTGGTTTTTTCCCTATGTCTTGCTTATCCAATGATTGCTTGTTTTTGGCCGCTTTGTCCCTAATTGTCTTATGAAATTGTGAGAAATGTCCCATGTTTGAAACCTACTTTTCGAAGTCCACTTTATTTACACTCTTTCTTGTTGCGCTATATACTATTACATGATTTTCTACTAACACATGTTGCTAGCCACATTGTTTGCATGTATCATGGTTTCTACCATGCACATTCCCTACCCCTTACAGGTATCAACATCAATTCAGCATCAGGTCCTCTCTTTGTGCCACATACTCCTAGTGATGTTGTATACACCCCAAATGAGGGGGCTTACATTGGGTGAATCAGTCACTCTATACAGAAATTCATAGCTACAGTACATGCCTACACAATATAGGAACATAGCAGTCATACATTCACAGAACCAGCCAAAACCTGACTTGTGTCCTCAACACATCACAAACACCAATGCCTAGGCTCATATGGGAGCGCACGGGCACCTATGTCCTCCCCAGGGAACTAATGTACTAGGTGCACAAACAACAATTTTCTCATATCATCACAATTCACAACAGTTTACAAATCAATTTCACAATATCAGGAACAATCCTCCAGCAAGTAGAATGCATTTTATCTCCATTTCAATTAGAACAAACAATACACTCAGAAAAATCAGGGAAAACAAGAACAAAAAATGATCACACTATCTGCATTGGTGTATAATTGGGTAGAGTCATAGAAGGAGAGTAACACTAGACCTCTCTCCCCAACACTTGCTCTTTTTTGTAAGATCACCCAAAAAACTCACACTCAACGTGAGATCACCTTAAAAACTCACATTTGGCATGAGATTTCCCAAAAAAACTCACTGTTGCAATGAGATCACCCAAAAAACTCACTATTGGCATGGGATCACCCAAAAAACTAACTCTTCTACAACATTTCAAGATAATTTCATTCTTTTTCACTCTTTGGGAATCAGGTGCACACTTTCCATTTACTACTTTTACATACTTTCATATGCTTTGCATACTTCTGCAATTTTCTCATAAACACGTCTTTGACTACTTTTTCACTCTTCTTTTGTAGGTGTGTCTTTAATAAGAAACAAGAAACAACCTTCAACAAGCTACAACAACAATAGGTAAAACACATATGGTTCACCCCTAGGGTCGTTTTCCCTTCTTAGCTTCCACTCTTCATTTTGTATTCATTCCACGCTTTACTTGTCTCTTCAACATGATATCTCCATCACACTCTACATGGTTATCAGGTATGCATCTCTTATACAAGTATGTTATCGAATATTCACTCAACAACATAAAGTGGGGGCAAATGTAGACACAAAATTATGCACTTGGGTACATTTCTAGGTCCTAAAAGCATACTTGCATTTACATGATTCGTAAGTGAGAAAACTAGCAATTAACAACTATCTTAGGCCTCTTTTCTATGTTTCTTATTTTCTATCTAGTCTTGCACACCCTACAACCCAGTCAATACTTTACTTGTTTATCTTTTATGGCTTCAGACACCAGCGCCTAGCCAGGATGCCAGCGCCCAGGTGCCCTTAACCCCTCTAGGTGCCCCTAACCTCTTTCTAATTTACTCACTCTTTTTGGGCTCTTTTATCTTTTGGACATCTTATTTCTTTATGGATCAGCCTTCCAGCTATCAATTGCAAAATTCAAACAAAGGAATCATATAGATACATAGCTATGTGATAAAAATAAGGGACCAAACTCTAAGCATTACTTACTATCACCTAAGCTTGTATTTAAAGGAATCCAAAGCACTCAAAGATGTCCAACTAGCATCCATTCAAGGAACAAGGGAATGTAGTTTTTGCATACACAACATAGGAGGGATAAGTTTCTTTATTCTGTCCACACATCTATCTACATTACTATATATAGCTAGCTCGTTATCAAGGGCACTTACACAAGGGCATCCTGGGGCATGATTCTTTCACACACTTAAAATAGCTACATGGAGTCTGAGATGTAGTGTAGCGCTCAGTTGTAAGCTCACTCTCTTGGGTGACTTTCGGGGTCATTCTGACTCCTCATATTGCATCTTTCTTTTTTTGGATTTGATGTGGTATTGTGGCTTTTGTAGGTCACGGGTACTTCAACGATAATATTACGACACATAGGTGACCAACACAGAATATTTGTGACAGTTATGTGACACATTGAAGGTCAAGTTCTGATTATTTTCACATTCATAAACACCTAGTACAATTCGTCAGCGTATAGGAGCCCCTTTCCTATCGTGGGCACCCGTGTCTAGCTATATTCAGATTCATAATTTATTTGGGCATTTGACAGAGAACTCTTTCACTTATGTTCAGTAGTTTTCAGCATACCAGTCCAGGAAGCGTGGGAAAATAAGAACAGTCCATATCTCTCTATCTCTACTCTCTCTCTCTCTAGAGAGGAGAGAGGAGAGAGAGTAGAGAGCGCGGAGAAGAGAGAGAAGAGAAGAGAGAGAGAGATGAAGAGAGAGAGGGAGACGAGAGAGAGAGAAGAGAGAGAAGTAGAGAGAGAAGAGAGAGGAGAAGAAGAGAGAGGAGAGCGAGAGGCAGAGAGGAGGAGAGAGAAGAGACCAGAGAAGAGAGGAGAGGAGGAGAGAGAGAGCGAGAGCTAGATATAGATCGATAGAGATGGGAGAGAGAGCTAGAGAGAGAGAGAGAGAGAGAAGAGAGAGAGAGAGAGATGAGAGCGAGAGAGAGAGAGGAGACGAGAGAGGAGATGAGAGAGCTGAGAGCCGACTATCTCATCTCTCTCGCCTCTCTATAGATAGTCTATTATCTCTCTCTAGTAGCGCTAGCGATATATTCTCTATATATCTCCTCTCTCTCTCTCTCTCTCTCTCTCTCTCTACTCCTCTCTCTCCTCTCTCTCTCTCAGTGTTTCATATGTTATAGCTTATCACTTGTATCAAATTTGTACTTTAGCATTTTATTATCATACGTGACTCTGCAATTAGGGTTTAACACATTAATTCTATTTTTTAATCAATAGGAAACAATTTCCGCATGGAAGAAATAGAAAATATAAAATATAAAAAAGATAAATGTGGGAAATGTATCAATGTTGTGGATTTCCCTCTTCACAATAGACATTCTTATCCAAAAGAGGAAATATAGATAGCGTGGCCTTTGCATGGTTTATATAGGTTTAGTTATTTCCAACACAAGAAGAATCGTGACACTTTTTAATAAAGTAACTTTGATTTTTTTGTCTAGTTTTATATTTTTTTAATTGTTGAGAGGTCAAATTTTGGAAATATATTTTGATATATATCTAGAAGGTTAGATTAAATTATTCATAATATTGAGGAGAAACGAAGGAGAGAATATTTCGGGGGTAGTTGGCAAATATGATGAAGCGAGTATTGAATAACAAGAGTCAACTTAATCAAAAATAGTATTGAGCTTAAGAATAACATTGTATTGTGTCTTTTTTAAGCCATGTGTAGGGGTCTTTATTAAAATATTTTACATATTGAGGGGAAACCAAGGAGAATATTTTGGGTGCAATGGGCAGATATGATGAAATCCCATGTCGATGTAGTCTTGTGCAAGTAAGAGGGGAAAAGTATGCACTCTCTGTTGGTTCCCAATTTTACACCCCCCTCGAGCCTGACAAGTGCTTTCAGAAGATATGAAAGATTAGAGGATGATAAACTATGTGATACATGTCGTTTGTAGCTAGGGAATAGTGTGAAATTCTTACTGAAACCAAGCTCTGGGGATGATTGAGTGACACATACAAAGGGGATGGCTTGATCTTGTTACTTTTGGTTCTGCCTTAAACCAGGGTGGGAGGACCCATTGGGTAACCTGAAATGGAGAGGGGATAAATTGTAATTAGTTTATCTTGATAAATGGAGGGTAAATCTGAGCTAAGCATGGTCATGAATATAACACTCACTCGCAAGAGTTGTCACAATAATGTTATATGTACTTTGTGTATCAGACACATGTTACTAGAGACATCAAATTTCAGTTGTTCTTGCATCACTTTTGATGGGAATCCGAGTAAGAAGAAATGTCTTCAATGATGCTTTGGAAATAGAACAATCGGGGTGGTAAATGGATGTTTTAGATAGAAGTGTAGGAAACAGTATAGTAGGTTTGATTTTGTAGAGTGGGGGAGCAAATGATGATCAATTTCCTATAGCAAAGTATCAATAACTACCATGAAAGCATGATATCCTGGGAAGTAAAGAACATATGATTAAGTAGTGACAATTTCTCAAACAAAAATATTTGCATCCATCGATGCTCAACAGTTGAAAATATTTTCAACACAACCTTTAAAACAGTTAACACAAAAACTCATGCAAGCATTCCAATGAAGTATTTATTGCTTCTATTCTCATACACCAAAGATACACTCAAAGACTAAAAAAACCACTCAACAAGATGCTTGCAATGAGGATTTTAGAATCATATCAAATATTGAAGATTAATTGCTACAGGACAATATTAATTTAATAACCAAAATGAAACAATCGAGGACTAATCTATTGTATTACATATAGGAGCAATAAACACAAAATTACAGTAAGAAATTACAACTCATTAATCAAATTTTAACATACAAGATCTAGAACGCAAAACTAGAATCATAAGCAGGCATATTTCACTCAAACTTTCAATTTCTTGACAAGAAGACATGAATTAAATGCCTCAATGTTTTCCAATGGTTGTACAATGCAACCACCTTGACACAAAAACTTGAAAACTTGATGTGTATATGTATTCCAAAACATGCAGAATTACAATACTTTTTTTTCAACTTATTTTAAAAAAACCTCCCTCTCCTCCCTTTATGAGGAAAAACCCTCATATTTATACAAAATTATACTAAGAACTCCCTATGTTTTTCCCCCAAAAGCATCCTCGAGCAATCCCAGAAGGTGTGGCAATGTACTCCATCTTTGGAAAATATCTTTCAACTGCAAAGATTCTTCAGTTAGCCATCAACCTAATTCTAATTTTTGTTACAGATGTGGATGTGTGCAAGATATCCCATTTGCGTTTTCCAATCCTTTTTTGTATTTCCTATCTTGTCGCAATCACTCATGTGCCCAATCATAAACCGTTTGTTCCTTGATGTTGTTATTCCAACTAATTTGACACTTGTCTTTTTTGAAGATATGTTGTGAGCAGCCATGGATATTTATTTGAAGTTGATGTTTCCTTTGCATGAAACCTTTAATCAAGCCAAAGAACACCTTTTGAAAGACATTATTTGACCTTTCCCTTCTTTCAAATTTGTGTGAGCATCCAAAATCGATCTTGCATTTAATCCTAATATGATAATTCACATGAACCTCTCCAAAATTTATCTTCTATAAATTATTACTAATTATTTTATGAATTCTCAACTCCCTTTGGGTATTACAAGTGAATTCTCTTTTGAAAAATAAGTGTTGTATCTTTTCTAGTAATGGTGGAAATGGAATTGGGAAATGATTTGAAAGAATTCTCTTCAGAAACCCTGCATACGATCTTCAATCTTTCTAGCCCGAATGAATATTTTGTTAGGATTTTGTTCACAATTGAAGACCAAGCGGAACCCGTAGGACCACTAACTTCTCACACAGTTCAACTAGATTTGATGAGGAAACACATCAGAATTACTCCCTTCTTTTTGGTCTTCCAAATTTTGTTTCACCATTTGTTTTACCCTAAAGATCACTTAGTTCTTGAGCAACTGAAGAAGTTCTGGTGCCATTGTAGGCCAATTATCAATGTGAACAACATTTTTATATCCCATGTATTCTTTACTGAGGAAGTAAAAGAGAAATAAATTCCCATCGATGTCCATGTAGTGTCTGATGATGAGCCTGAAGAGGACATATCCTCACTTTCCCGCAAAAAAGTTGTAATAGAACAAAGGCTCACCAATATTGAAAATGCTTCGATGAAATCTGATTCTAAGAAAGCCCCTGAAGTGCCACTACCACCGTTGAAGAGATGAAAAAGGGGTCAAATTAATCCAGTAGGTGCATCCAAGCTAGTGGTGTCCCTAAGTCAGCTCTTGCTACACTAGTTGATGTGCCTAGGCCATATTCTACCTCTAAAATTGTTGCTCAACGGGGTACTAAGGTATACCTCAAAGGAGGGATTAATCTCCTTGAATGTGTCTCTTCCTCCATATGTTAGAGTAATTATCTTATTACCAAGACAAATCTTGCATGACTTGGTTACCCACAATGAGAGCTTGTAGGTGAAAATGCTCCATTACTCGTTATGCGGCTTTTCCTTGCATTTTTCTCTTCTTCACGAGTCTTTTGAATATCTTGAATGTCTCACGACCTCTTTTGCTTCTTTGGTGGATTCTTGAGTATCCCGTGGCTTTTGAAGTCCACAGAATACTAACCTCTGAGATACCCATGAAATATTGCATCAGTGTACCATGAATTTGTTACATAGTTGCACTTGAAATCCTCTTCAAAAAATTAGCCCCGTAGTATTGGATCCTTCACTGTTCAACTAATTTTACCTAAATCACCATCTGCTTACTTCATTTGCTTCACGGATTTTTCCTCAACAGAATTTCACATCCCGCAAGTTCAAAACTCGTAGTACCCTGACTCTCCTTAACCCATGACATGGAGTTTATGTTAAGCTAGCCAACCGTGTTAAAATCCCACTTAATCCCGAGCTAATTTTAGTTGTTCCACATATTGGGAAACAACCCGCAGAACACTAAGTTCTACACTCCGTGGATGATTATCTTTGAGTACCGCGGTCTTTTTTAGAGGATAATGTCCTAGCCCATTTTACAAGTTATTTCAAAATTATATGAGAGGGAAATTTTTGGACAACATATTTTTTTGATGTTATTAAATCTATATGGAACGAAGTCTCAAAACACGGGTTCACTTCAATTATAAGTATTGATTCAGAATAAGTATTGACACTCTTAACATCGATAGAGGCACTATGTGAAGTATAATTACAACACAATCTATGTCTTACAATGAAGATATGCATAAGCAAAACCCTAGGCACCTCGAAACCACAACAACTAACTATTTTGATGTGGTGGCTGACCCTTTTCAAAAATTATATATATATATATATATATATATATATATATATATGTATTTTTAAAAAAAAAAATTGTGTCACTTTTGTCTGGACGCACTTTCGCTTGTACGCGACGTCCATAGTGAGGGGGTGCATTATCAGTTGAAAGCGACACCCAAGAGAAATGTAATATGAACCTCAAAGATAAATTTGCTAACTAAGTAGCAAACTAATGGAGGATGGAGGCATCGGAGGCTGGAGGTCGAACAGCGACCTCTCGTCAGTCACCAACGACGAGGCCGCACAAAATCTGTGGTGGCATAAGTATGGTGTGAGTATATGATTTTTAGTGTGGTTTCCATTTTCTCAGAGTGCTTCTGTTTGCAGTGTTCCTGTTTTGTGTGGTATTTGATGGATGTTGGAAAGAAATTTGTGTTGGAGTGCAGATGACTGTCAGTGATCCTCTGACTGACTTGGTCCTCTGACTGTCGTACTTCGTTGGAAGATGGTCAGCTAGGAGAATACGTTCACTAGCATTAGTGACCATGTGCAGCAAGACCTAACTAGCAAGATCCATTCAGGAGTATGTTCTTCGATGCAGTTTGCTTCTCAGTATCTATATGAGTGGAATTTCACATTGTGGGGGGGAATACATACCAATGTTCCATTCCCATTTTGTACCCAAAACGACTTAGTCAAGGAAAGCTTCCAGTGGCAGTGGCAGTTTTCTATGTTGTTCGAGATCGAGTGGCAGCGATCAAAGACAGACTACAATTAAGAACATTACGATTCTTATAGGAAGTAATGTGGAATCTTTTCAGTATATCTTCTATTGTGTAGTTTTGTGATATGCAAGTTGTGTTTCCTACATAATTCCCTGATGTATAAGCATAGTGGTGAACAGTAGCACCAGAGTAAGTCAGTTCATGGATCTTGAAAGGGTTTGTGGGAGGATCCAGAAAACCACACGAGGTCGACAGTTGATGAGGTTCCTGTCACTTCAAGGTTTGTGGTAAGCCTGTTTAAAACCATGGAAGGAGAGAGCCTTTCTTTTGGATCAAGGTCATGAGTCACAGAGTTGGACATGCCACAGGGGTGAGCATACTGCAGAGGAGTGTGTGGATGTTTTTCTACCATGTTCACACTAAGGGGGGCAATGTTAGGAATTATTATTAGTGCTCACATTATTATAAAAGTTAGATTATAATTATGTTGAGTTGATATTACAATTGTTATAATATATTGTTTTAACAATATATTATTCATAGAGTTTTGTTGTACCCGTAAAGTTATAAACGGGTAAGTGGTTTGTTGACTTTCCTATTTTATAGGAAGTCAATTTTCCTATGTATATGGCTATTTAATAGCCTGTGTATGTAATTCAGAAAGGCTGAATACAATATCAATTTATATTTCTTTTGTTAATCTGTTGTTGCTCTTAGATACCCTTGTACAGAAAGGCTCAATAGCCAGGATAGAACATGAAAACCCAACAACAGAAAACATTCTACTTAGAAAAGTACCAACATCCAGCAACAATCCCACTAAAAAACACCTTATGAACAGCAACCAGTCTGCAATAACACCAGAGCATCATTGTAGATCCAAAAACTGCTGCCTGGCAAAGACAAGGAACAATGTATAATAGCCAACAGCAAAAGAGAATCAAATCATCTAGGTGGAGAAGTGGCATTCTTTAAAATACACTTTTTCTTTTTTCAGACCGTTACCCAGCCTGATGATGCCTCCACCAATGGAGGGATAGAAAAAGAAGATTGTTCCTTAGTTGCAATAATTCCGATTGAAATTTCCTTGCTGTCAACAACTAAATGAGATAAATCTATTGGATTTTCTTTGCTGTCAGCAATAGGATTTTCTGACAAAGGGGTTTCTGGGACAAAGTCAAATTCAACCTTAGCATTTGAATTTGATTCAAGGTCCTCTTTTGCATCGAAAACCAAATGTTCCGGAAGGGCATCTTTCCACCAACTACGTTTCTCATGTTGGCGCTTTGCCATCCCACAATCAATAGAGGTGCAACCTAAACAGAAACACCTTCTGCATAGAAATGGAAGACCTTTGTAATCTAAAGGTTGTGACCAAGTTCTGTTTTGCACTCTAAGATCAATGGTTGCACGGAGGTTTTTAGCCGTGTCAAGTTCCGCCAAGATCTGAGCATAAGTAGTGTGGGTGTAATCAGAAGTTTGAGAATCTATAAAAAAAAGTGTAGTTCCCAAGGTGTTTCCAATAGATTTCAAACATTCACCACTCCAGAATTGGAGGGGTAAATGGGGCAGTCGGATCTAAATAGGTTTGCATGAAAAAGACTCAGTGAGCGGGTTAAAAGAGGGGAACAAGGGTTTAATGACCAGGTACTTAGATTGGCAAACCCAAAGCTTGGAAGCAATGGAGTTTTTATCAGCTATTGAAGAAAAATTCACAATGAAGATACCTTTAGCACACGGGTATAAGTCTATCCTTCCAGCGAGCAATGGAGTCCAGTTCTTAGAGATCCATGCGTGAAGGTCAGAAAGGCTGGGCCAGAGTCCTCCAAATCTACATAGCAGAGCATGTTCCTGATAGTATTTTTCAATTGTAATGACCTCCTCCCCAAATGTTATGCATGGGGTCTTATCTGCAGGCTTCATAGGAGAATCCTTGCCCCTTAATGCATCCTTGAATGAGGTTATAGCGGGGCCATGAATAGATGCACCATGGTCAGTCCCATCAAGAGCATGGTGAACTCCTAGTACAGGTGCCCCATCTCCACCAGAGGGAGCCTGACCAGTGATTGTGTCACCGTCCTCAGAGGATGTAAAAGTGAGATTAATCCAAGATAGGGCCGAGTCCTCGTGATTAGCCTCCAAAGCCTTGCCACCTCCAAGTGTTTGTCCATCGCCAGGGGAGGAAGGAAATCCACTGCACACCCTAACCTTGGTGTGGCTCGTGAAACCCTTACCCGCTTTAGTGCTTGTAGCAGCCACATTAGAAGCCTTTCCCCCTTCAGGAGCCGAGCCGCCGCCATGGATGCAATTAGGGCATCATCGGGTATTAGCGACCATGGATGCGTCGGGTAAGAGCAGCGTCAGTTCAGCATTGGTTCAGCATCGATTATATTAAACATTGGTAGAACCATGACACTTTATTATAATATTCTAAATTTGATGGGTTGGTTTACTTTATCTTTTTTTTAGTTTTGACATGTGATAAATACGGGAAGATATTTAACATATAATGATTAAAATATGCTCCATATCAAGGAGAAAACAAGTGGAGAATCTTTCGAGGGTGGACACGATACAATTAGATAAGTATTGAGTAACATTAGTACACTTAATAAAAATTAGTATGGAGTTTAAGAATAACATTGTACTACATCTTTTTTCAGCCATATGGAGGGTTCGCTCAATAAACGGTGTTAATTTTTCCATTAATAAGACAACTACCTTAGACCCTTACACATTATAGAGCAATGAGAATTTTTTTTAAAATGAGGGAAAAGGGGCTTATTAGCTATAGTTTAATTGTATTTTTTACGACGTGAAAGTTTTCGATTAGACAACATTTAATTTATCAGAAAATACAAAAACATGAATGGAAATTTGGAAAGGAAAAAGTTTGAAATTAAATACTTGCATGTCTCACACATATTCCATGGTTCACATTGTTCCTACCCAAATAACATTTGTTGTTTGTGTTCCAGTTTATCATTTTGGTCTCGCTTGCTTTTCACACAAGTGTGATTTATGGTTGAAGTGGCTAGTTTAAAAAATGAGGAAAATCAAGCTAGAAACCCAACCACAATCCTTGTTTGTTAGCATTTCGCAGCACCCTTATTCAATTTTAAGCTTGAGTAATTGATATGATGGAATAAGTATAGGATAATATGAGTCTACCTAATAAAAAATAGTATGGAGTTTAAGACTAATGTTGTCCTACATATATTTTCACCCATATGGAGGGATCACTCAATCAAAGGCATCATCTTGTCCATCAATTCGACAACTGTTTCAGACCCTTACACCTATGAAAGAAATGGAAAATTTTGAAAAAATATGACAAAGAAGGGTTTAGCTATATTTTTATTTTATTTTTTTATGGAGTGAAGGTTTTCAATTAGACGAAGTTTAATTTTTTAGTCACGACGAAAAAGATGGATGAAATGTTGGAAAGAAAAGAGTTGAAATTAAATACCTACATGTCCCTCACATATTCCATAACTTAAATTGTTTCCACCCAAATAATATTTGCTATGTCTATTGCACTTTATTATCTTTGTTTCGCTTGTATTATTCATGGAGTGTAATTTACATTTAAAGGGGCCAAAGTAAAAAATGAAAACATCTAATAGGTTAAGAATTCGAAACCCAACCTCCATTCTTGTTTGTTGTAGCATTTTGTGGCCTCTATGTGTATATTTTATCTATAATTTTGGACAAAGACTCCATATAAATTTTTACATTATTAAAAGAAAATTACTCTCTAATTTACAAAGAGGGTTTTTTACTAATACATAACTAGAGATCTATCATTTTAAGATAATTAAAGATTTGTCATTTTATATTAAAACAATAAGCATGATATATACACATACCACTTGTTATTAGCATAACCTTGGTTAAAAGCGCTGGTGGCACATGTGGTCAAGAGGGCAAGGAAGCGACAACAACAACTTCATGTTAGGCTTCAATATCAATGTCTCCACATCACAGGCTACAATTGCTCCCGCCGACCATCTCCAAAAACCACATGTCTGACATTAGGTACCATGTCCTCAAAGTTGAAATTTTCCACGAGTTTTTCACCATTTTTCTCTCACTTTTGCATTGCCAGTAAACCGTCTATGTGCATTATTATTTACATAACAAATAAATAAAAGCTTTGTTTTGTTTTCGCCATGGCCACAAATTGACAATTTGTAACTTTGTTGTATTTGTTTCTACATGCGCTTTTGTGGAGTGTGTAGGGGGGATTATTGAGGTTGTGGTTGTGGTAGGACAATGACATTAACAGAGTTGAAGCTTGACAAATTCAATTCGTTGTCATTTCCACCATCAGATCAAGTTTCAATAATTATTGTCGACGATATATAAATCTCGATCTTCACCATCCATATCTTGTCCACTATCAAAGGGGGGAGGTCTCAACCCAACTTATGAACACATTCGGCATAAATTACATCAATGTTCTTCACTTATTCTGGCACCCTATCTTGGTGACCATTAAACCTTATTTAATATTGAATGTATATGTGGACAATGAGTTGTGACAAGAACAATAACAATGAAAAATAGAAAAACGTTGTCTAGTGGTGGATAAAGTTGACCCTATTTTGGTGGGAAAATACCTATTAAAAAATACCAACACCATTTACACTCCCCGTGATAAGGGAAATTTAATTAAAAGAGAATCCCTTCAACAAAATGACAAATAAAAAAGTAAAAAACATCCTCTCTAACTAGCAATCACATGTGTACAATGCAATGTGAACACCGAAAGGTATAAGTTATTTGTTTTAGAGGGATAGTTATGACGTTTTTTAGTTGATGTTGATAAGGGGTGTGATTGATTTTCAGCTTTTTATTAAAGACAAGAAACTTTTTAAACTCAAACGATGGATTTTTCATTACTCTTGCAGAACCAGGATATTTCCACAATAGAAAATTGACAAATTGAAAAAATGAATGCGGGAACTCAATGTTATTACAACCAATGGTGGTTTTCCAGGAAGCCAACAATGGATTACAGAGGATCTATCTATATTATACCCTTCTGCCTTCATCTCCCACAAGAATTTCTCCAAATTTCCATCGATCTCTTGTGTTTGTGCGTGTGATATATCTCCTACAAAAAAAGCATGTACCGTTTCATACACTTCAATCTAACTAAATCCATGTACCATCTTAATTCTTCTATCTTTCGTAAATTTCCTTACCTTTTGCATGTCACTCCTCCTACCAACTTCTGCATAAATGTTTGACAAAAGAACATAAGGTGCAATATTATTAGGATCCAATTCAAAAAGGAGTCTTGCCACAAATTCTCTTAACCCTATATTCTTATATGATTTACAAGCTCCAAGTAAACACATCCACACAATCACATCAGGTTTTATTGGCATTTTGATGATGAATTTAAGTGCTTGCTTAAGATAGCCTGCACGGACAAGAAGGTCAACCATGCATACATAATGATCCACTGTGGGCTTGATGCCATAAAATTCACTCATGTGACTAAAATATTTACAGCCATCATCTACTACACCTGCATGACTACATGTAAATAAAACACAAATAAATCTTACAAGGTCAGGAATGGCTCCATGGTGCATCATTATTTCAAAGATTTTGAGGGCATCCGTGTTATGGCCATGCATTGCATATCATGCAATCATTGCATTCCAGGAGGCAACATCTGGATGGTGCAGTCTTTCAAACAAATGACGTGCCTTTTGTGTGCTGTCGCATTTTGCAGACATGTCTATTGGAGCATTTGAGACTATAGTATATGACAAAAGTGTACTTTTAATTTTTTTTTATGGATCTCCATACCATGTTTTAAAGCTCCTATTTTGGCACACGCTGGTAGGATGCTGACAAAGGTTGTCAATTTTGTATTTACATCTACGAATTGCATTCACATAAAAATATCCAAGGCATATGCAATACCTCCTTCAATCGACCCTATTTACAGAGTGCTCTAAAAAAGAATAAAATAGAATAAGAGATCTAAATAAAAATATTGAGATCTGAAAACATTCAATTTTCTACCTACACAAAAAAATTGTATGGGTTTTTGAACCTTCAATTGCCTTGACCTCTTTGTCTACCACACAGGATAGCCTTGAAGGAGGTTGTCATAGAAAAAACACATAGGGTTCATGTTCACATTGGAACAAAATGACACAGTTTTGGGTAACAACACTTTCGCCGAATATTACGTTGTAACACAACCCCCACTAGATTTCAAACTGCAATTCATGAAACCCCAAATTCCTAAATTCTGAATTTTCAGACTTCAGAGTTCGGAAAATGGACTCGCAACACAAAGAACTAACAATACCTTTAACAACACATCAACATTGGCTATCAACAATTTCAGGGAGGAGTAAGTATAAAAATTATTTATAACAAACGGAAATGATTTCAATGTAATTTGATGGTATAAGAGGAATAAATATTAAGAGGAGTAACTATGATAATTATTTGTAATACAAACGATTTGTAACTTGTAAGAATGATTTAATCAAGACTTCCATGTACACCTGAATGTTTATTTGAGCCATATCAATAAGCATTTTTGTGCCTTTTCCCCAAAGTGTGCATTTAAAAGGGGATATTCAATATTTTACCATTGCAAACTATATAACAATTGTTCATTGTCATTTACTGCATGCAAAATCGCATGTACATATTTTGTAATAAATATTTGGTCTAGTGCAGTTAAAACTCATAACATTAATGTGCCAAAAATAGTTCCTTATGATACTGTGACAATTGGGTTAATATTTGATTTTTTTACACCCAAAATAGTTGTTGTGCTAGAGAGAAATGGTAATGACATTATTCAGTGACTAAAGAAATAACTATTCATCCTTAGACTCTTTTTCCTAATAACAAATGTATTGGTAATGATAGCTCAAGATAAAACTAAGTATTATTTATAATTGATAAAAAAAAATTATTCTTTGGAGCTCCTACTCCTCCTGCAAATGGTTTGTCTTAGCTAAAAGTATTTTCAGCTACTCAAGGTTTCCCTCTAACTCCTCCAATAGAAAACCATTTTCATTCACCACTTTCCATAGGGAATCAATTGCACTGTCCCAATATACGGAGTTTTCTGCAACTAACTCTTATGTGATTACTCTCTTATCTTGCATAGACAAATCAGTCCTCACACCCAGCCCTGTATTAAATTATCTGACAAAATCAGTCTTGGGATTAAAGTAAAATAAAAGACTGTGCTAAAGCCAGAAAATCTTGTAGAGCCTATCAAGAAATTAAAACTGAAACATTAAAGCCTAACCTTGATTCTCTCTCTCCTCACCATCATCAACATTAGTTTCTGTTTCAGTTGAAGGTTGTTTGAAATCCTCAATTTTTGATGAGTCATCAGAGTGAGAATTTGTGGCTTTAGATCCTCCTTGTTCATGTTGTATACTCTCCATTCCAATAGCAATATATGTACAACAATATTGCAATCTTGTAAAAGAGATAATTGTAATCCACTGTAAATTACACTGCTCTGGATCGTCACAAATTAATAATCCCAAAAAAGCTTAAAAAACTTAAAAAGCTAATAATAGTCACCCAACATGCAACATGCAAAGCCATACAATTAGGATTTTTTTCAAAAGCAAGAAAGAAAACATTGTCCTTTCAACTTGCGTGAACATGCAGATAGGAAAATATTTTTACAAAGAAAAAATAATAAATTAATAAATACAGTGATGTGAATCCTCATCACAATTAAAAAAGAAAACTTATAATACTAAATCGTTTCAAAGTTTTTCAAACATTAGAAAGATATTAATATTCATGTAACATGTAAACTTATGGCAATTTTTTTTATAAAAATTTGAATAAAGGTAAAGATATTCTTTCAACATGCAAATAATTAAATTAAATATACAAATTCTACTCAACCCTTAATTCAAAGCATGTATGTGTGAGCTCACTAGGTAATTTGAATATTTTTACCTAAAAACACAAAAAAACTGTTAAGAAGTAAAAACGTCTAGACGATCGTCAAACCATCAAATTTAACACAGTTGCAGAAATGTCTGCAAGACCTTTCCCATAGGGGAAACGCCTTCGGTGTAAATATCTAAATTATAGCAAATAACAAGATGACTTAGTTGAATAGAATTTCTACATTATGCTTTATAAAGTCTAAAACGTATCATAGTAAGATATTCCTTTCTTTCGTATGGTTAACTTTGTCCATTAAAAAGCCAACTAGCAGGAAAAAAAGAAAAAGAAAATTGTGGTTGACGTGGTCTCTCTTATATTCACAGATCCACACAGTTGTAATTTTGTCAACTCAGAATAGTCTATACGACACTTGCCATCCCTTTCCCTTCCCTAACATTTATATTAATAGAACAATATATATAAAGCCATTCGTATAAAAATGGGTGGAAAAGTCACATTCCAGAATGCCAAAACATCTAGAATGTTTGTAATAAGTTTTAATTGTTTTATATACTCATTTGAATAATATTTTTTTTATAAAAAGATCTTAAACTATTGGAGTCAAACAAATCTTGAACTATTAAAAAATGAAAAAATACAAAAAAATAAATAGAAAAAGAGCATTTAAACTAACAAAGGCCACGGAAATATTTGTCGTAAACATTCGAACGTCATGATGGGCTCTAAGAGTGTCCAAACACTTCAATCAAAGGGTTTGAATCATGGTGAAATGGGAGGAAAGCGACGAGTGTAAACGGGAACTAGAGGGGCCTGAAAGAAGGACCGGGGACAATGAGGAGTAAACAAAGTGTGTCAATAATACATAATTTGGACCAATAATTGACAAATACAAAAATATTTCTAAGATTGTACAAATTAACAAGTAATAAATTCCCACCTAAGCCATTTTTAGGTGTCTACATTACCAAAAACTTTGCCAGTGGAATAAGAGATTAAAGGGTTTAAAACCTCAAAATTGTGGGTTATATTTAGTGTGATTTCCTCCTAATAATATTACTTGCAATTTCATGATTAGATCTTGTGGACTTCTTTTTCTTACAATTTGTTAGTTTGTGATGCTCGCAAATCTTTCACTACTCTTTACAAAGAAAGTCGTCTTGAAGAGACTAAAGTGATAAATTTATGTATTGAAAACAATGTTAACAAAATCTTAAACTGTGTCAAAAAAGAAAATTTGGCAAGCGTGTGCATGCACACACTATACACAATATTTTCAATAGGGAAAACCATTTCAAGAAAAAAAAAAACTAAGCACAACACCATTTCTTATTGCATTAACTTAATCATTTACAACACAATGATGTAATTTGAAGGTCTAATTTACCTTAATGCATGTATTTTATAGAAAATGAATAATCTTGAATTGCTCATTAATACATATTAAACATGTTATTTTATACATACGCAAAGGAAGTGTGGAAGCCCAATAGACAAGGCAGTTTGACGGTCGTGGAATGTGAAAAGACAATGGAATACTCCAACATTCCCCCCCTTATTTCATTGTTTTTCACAAAAGTAACCCAAAACATCATCATCTTCATCTTCTAATTCTGGTACATTTTCTTCTAAGCCATCATCTTGTTGATTCGCAACGTGTCCCTTCTGCTTCTTGTGGTGAAGTTGTCTGGATTTCTTTGAATCACTTCGGCCATATGTGCTCTTGTTTCCTAAGTTGCGGATGAAGAGGTGGACTCGGTATGCTCATGCAGTGCGACAAGGATGCTCCTATGAGCGTTCTATCTTGTGTTCGTCATCTATACCATAGCCTTCTTCGAGCTTGGCACGACTTTTCTCTATCTAGTACTGTACGTTGAACAAGACTCAGTTATATAGTCTTTTATGCACTATGTCCTCAAATCTACAAGTTTTGGAGACTTTTAACAACTCAAAGTAGAAACCAGCACTCTCTTAGACTTGACTTCGGTTTCTTAAAGGCTGCACATCCCTATGGTTGCTTGCAATACTGCTAGCTTCTCCTAACATGATTGTCATGCTCTCAGATCGCTGCATGGGATCACAGATTTTGCCTTATTGATTGGTTGCTCACGGAATTGATGAAGTAGGGTTTGTAATATTGTGTTTGCTCCTTTTGAAGCACCTTCAACTTATTTTTGAAATACTTCCTCATGCCTTTGCACGCCAAGTCTCTCCTTCTGGAGATCGTTGCAAGATTTTCCTTACAAGTTCGCTTTGTCTTCTTGTGCTTCAGGTCATTTTTATTGGTTTCTTCACGCTGGTCGCAGCTGCTGGAGTGTTACATCCATGTTAATTGCTGGACACTGCCATGCTGGTCGCTGGTCTTTGGGAGGTTATGTTTCCTCCTCTCCGTTCTCTCACACCAAGAAACACGTCCAGGGCAACTTGTGAATTTACACAGTCAGCTCCATGCAGGCATGATGCAGGAATGTTTGTGCATAAATTTGATCTGTTATCAAAATTTGTTGTCTTCCACACAAATTTCTTGGCTGCTGGCTAAAATTTCCGCGCAGGTTCCTTTTTCCAACATTTTCTCCACACAGGTCACAGGCAAGTCGCTTGGTCTATAGGCAAATGTCTGGTTTGGCGCCCAGGTCGCATGTGTGGAATGGATTTTTATTTTTCAGTCTGCTCCCCATTCAATTTTTCACACAGTCTTTCGAAAAAAATAGGAAAACGCCAGCTCTAACTTCTACGCCAATAGCAAAATGCGACCCCAAAACTCTGATTTACATACAGTAGGTGTCAAAATTGATTCCAATGCAAGCAGAATAATAAATTCCAACAACGATCTTGATTTTTCATGTTAGAGCAAGCGCCAAAGGAGACGAGAAAACCTCCACGTTTGGATTTTAATTGATGCAGTTACCAATGCAAATGGATGTTTGAAAAAACTCTACGTTGGTCTCCAATGTTTGCGCTATAGCTGTTGATGTCCACGCAGGTCTCTTTTACCACCCAAACTCATAGAGAAGGAAAAAAGGATGACATGCATTCCAATCAATGCAAGAAGGTGGCTGCCAAATGCAGGTATGAGAAACCTCTTCTCTGAGATTCCTCACAATTGCAACTTGCAAGGGAAGAACAGACCACAGCTACGTTTTCTACAGGAGTACCTCCAGCCTCGTAGCATGTTCTGATATCAATGATAGAAAATGAATAATGTTGAATTGTTCATTAATACATATTATACATGTTAATTTATTTGCGCTGCAAAGGAAGTGTGGAAGCCCAATAAACATGGCAGTTGGACGGTCGTGGAATGTGGAAAGACAATGGAATATTCCAACAGTGCTTAAGTATTTGTAGGCACATCAATATTGAAATATCCAAGTGGTATTACAATACAATGTGTAAAAACCATAGGCTTAAAACTTTCCAATTTGTAGGCACATCAATAAAGAAATATCCAAGTGGTATTACAATACAGTGTGTAAAAACCATAGGCTTAACCATAGGTATACAAACCATGGGTCGTAAATTATGGGCTAAAATCACCCCTCCATACCCAAAACCCCTGCCCTCCATCACGAACGTGCGTGATGGATAGGGCCAGCCGTTGTAAAGTTTGATGTGTAGATGTCTTTGTTGACACTAAACTTCACAATATTTAGAATCTTTCCAACTGAAATGCCTTAACTGTCCTTAGACTATCCACACTTGAAGTTGCTACAAAAAGAAGTAACCAATTAGAAATATATTGAAATGACAAATAATTAAACGCAAAACAAAGCAAACTTGAGAAAATTGATTTTTTATACAATTATTTGTTAAAAGAAAAACTCGAACCTATGTTTACTTGTGTAGACAATTGATGTAATGGGTGTTTAGATTCAAAATAAAATAAATTATGATCTCATGAACTAAATTATGATCACAAAATTAGTGTAATCAAGTTTATAGCATTATATAGTGGAGCGAAAAGTAATGAACCTATAGAAAGCATTTGTCGAAACAATGATAATACAATAACTTAAACTCGAAGAGCATATGTGATGTGTTTCAATGGTTAAAGGTAGATGATGTTTCAACACCAAGGTAGTTCAATTTTCACATCTATTTCATGTTAAATGAGATACCATGTTTTGGGGACTAACTGCATAAATGGAAAACTATTTTACATTAACAATGCAATGCATCTAACCATATACATTGTAATTCATATATAAGTAGATATAAATCAGTAAAATAAGGCTTGATTAATAAAAAGAATGTTGTCTAATATTTCCATTCTTGTGAGGTACATGCACATGAAAAGAAGGCAAATAAGGAACAATGGCTACAAATTATGGTCGAAAACCTAGCGGCTCGCATTTGGTAAATGGCGCAGCAGATCATAACGGACATGATGCAGATTTGTTGGGGGGTTAAAATGGTATACCTATCAGCAAGCAGGACATGGCCACCATTAAGGCTTACAAAACAATGAGTAAAGAGGATCAGACAACCTTTATTGAAGAATTAAAAGTCAGAGTGGCACAAGGTTCCCCAAGTCCTAGTTGCCTCCTTTTGACCAGAAGGGTAGCTCGAGTGGGGTTATCCATGATAGTGGTCAGGTCGCACCCATCAATCAGGATTGTGGGGTGCCTCATTCCAAATCCGTTGACCCCAAAATTTCTTCTTTCAAGGCTATCATCTAGAATTATGCCCCTATTCCAAGCGACCCACATGTGTACATCGTAGATCTTGCCATGGAGTTACCAATGGTAAGCTTGGATAACCCAGAGGTAGGCACCCATTTGCATTCCTTGTCTCAGATGGATATTATTGGTAGATTTAATGGAATGTGGCTGACTACCAATGCCTTATCCTAGTGGATTTCTTAAAATTGGTCTAAACACTGTGAAATTTCCTTCTGCTCCAAGGGTTTTTTCATTGTCCAGTTCAAAAAGGAGGAGGATTATCATAAATGTTTATCATATGGTCTGTGGTTCTTGGGCCATGCTAGACTATTCCTCACTCCTTGGTTCCCCGAATTTGATCCAAATACCCTTTCAGTTTCAAAAATGCTTGTGTGGGTTGAGCTCCCGAACCTTCCTTTACACTTATGGTACGCCCTTGAAGAAATCGTTAATGCTCTAGGTAGATTTTTAAAGATATATCACTCCAGGGATGCATTTATTATATGCACTTTTGCTAGAATATGCGTTGAAATCGATCTTAGTAAGGGTTTACCAGATAAGATTTTATTGAGATTAGGAAATTCACAGCATGTTCAATCTCTGGACTACAAGAACACATCATTTCGGTGTCACATATGTAAGACTCTTGGTCACCTACAGGCATCTTGTCTAGTAGGCAAGAAGAAGAGTGCTCAGAGGAAGAGGAATACTTCATCCAACAACGGTTGGAATAGTCCTTCCATGGTTCAGGAATGTGAGGCCACGGCATAGGATGATAATGTTGGGACCAAAAAAATAGATTAAAAGGATAGTATGTAACAACAAGACGAAAATAAGGTGACTTTCGAAGTAAAGAGAGGACATGAATCTGAAAAGTCAGACAAATCGAATTCAGATCAGGAGCTCACTCCTGATTGTTTCACATCATCTGCGGATCCCAACAGTATGCAGATGGTGGTCATTACAAATCTGGGTCCATGGCAAGAGGTCAGAAGGAAAAAGGTAAAAAGGGTTGCTCCTCTAACATGCTCAATTATTTTCCCCCGATTGAAGGCAATCATTAGTCAGTTGTGGTTGGTTTTGTATCATTTAGTGTTTTTGTTTGCTTTCAGGGAAGCCTCGCTTATCATCTTTTGTTTTTGTTTCCCTGGATTTTGTGGTAAATTGAATATCTTGTATTATTAGGGAGGAGGCCCAAAAACTCCCCAGTTCTAAGCTCCGGTCAAAAGCGTTTATCTATCAAAAAATAAAAATAAAAATAATGTTGTCTAAGTATGAATTATTGACAAGTCAAAGTTGTACAATAATATTTTATTAGTTACAATTATGTATGCAATTATTATATATATAGTATAACAGAGTTCTAGACAAGAATTGGAGAAAAATATCGATAAAAATCAACATGAATAGAAAAAAATTTAGAGACAAAATCATTTTTCTTTCAATCAAATATTGTAGTTGTAAGGTTTGTCAACTGCTAGCTGGGGTGAATTTAATTACATGCCGCTATTTTTGTATTTCACGGCTCCAAAAACTTGGCTTCTTCACCAAAATCCTATAGAGATCTTTATGAGACTAATATGTGTCCTTGGAACCCTAATATGACAACACTACCTTAGAAAAATGCTATAAAATAGGGTATATTTTGAGGAGCTTGTGTTATGCCTTCATTATTATTAGGAGCTTTGATGGGAATGGCTCAGTGAATCTAACATACCAAGTATGATGCAAATTAACAAGCAATACGATGTAATGCAAATATCCAACCCTTATCATTTTCAATGACCTAATCAATGCAACAATAAATGATAGATTCTCTTCATATTTCCTTAAATACTTGAATGTTTCTCTGCATTCAAGTAGTTTCTTTTAATACAAGGATGTTTCTCTATCACTCAATTTGATAAATCATTTGTCTTGAATGCATTGACGTACCTTCGTATTTATGGACTTCTTCAATTCAAATTAAGACCCTATTGACACACATGCCAACCTATTAATTTCTTTACAAAATATTGGACATCAAATGTTTTTTGGTTTCAAGTATTTCAAAAAAAGAATAATTTCCCGAGCCAAATCATTATTTTTTAGATTTTTTCTGCCTAAAATGCAATGAAAGCTCATCATTACAATTCATAGAGAGTTCATAAAACCCCACTACAATATAATTAATTGAAAATATTACAACATAAGGGCTTAAGAGAATGAATACACGTATGTGGGTTATTTTGTGCATAAATAAACATTTTGTAATTTTATATCTTTTTACTACTTTTTCAAATCTATAATCAACATGTTTCATATAAAGGGAAATACACATGAATAAAAGTGAATTCTTCAACCTGTCAATGTGAATAGATGTGCTTGGACTAAATCATGTGACAAATGTTTAACACTTGATAGAAATAAAGGGTGTGTATTGGTATACTACATTAAGTTTGCTCCTATGACACTTGGTAATAATCCTTTCCCAACATTGTTCTAATTACACATTTATTTATCAAACTTGAAGTCATCATACTTAGTCTTATACTCGGAGTCCACTAGGTTACAACTTGTTCTTAAAATTAGCACCTTAGGAATCAATGCAACTGTAGTCACTAAATCACGCACTTACTATGTACATCTAGCCTCTAAATACTTCATTTATAAGCATGATTCCTAAGAAAGAGAATTACTCATTAACACCCTTTTACTTGGTTTTGACATTATTTTTTTCCTTTTCATCTTTATTGCTTGTTGTTTCTGATTGACAACTTGTAGTTTTATATACTACCTAACATCCTACTCAACTTTGATTTCATTGTCTGACCTTTTTAAGTACCCAGTATAGGACTACCCATTAGGGACATGAGCACCCAAGCGTTACTATCCCCTCTGGGAAACTTTGTCCTCCCTATCTCTTTTTATGATATTTCGAATGTTACTTCTTTCTTGTCTTATTTTATTACTCTTGGTCATCATTTCACTTGTTCATGACAAAGCTTAAGCAAAGGAATCATGTATATACATGTCTTATTTAACCTCATTAAGGGGGCAAGCATTCAAGAGGCACATACTACTACAAGGAGCTAATATTTTCTATCTACTACATGAAGGACTATATTTTGGTATTGCATACCTCACTGCATAGGAGGGTTTATTCTAAATTCCATGCCACACATTTGCATTTGGGACAAATTAGTTCTAGCCCACTATCTATTTGTGCAAATGGCACTAGGGCATCCTAGCTCAAGGGAAACTAATCCAATCACACACACTAGAACTACATTGAATATGAAATGTAGTGTAGAGCTCAATGACAATCAAATTGGGATGACCATTAGGAAAAATAGTTAAAAATACAAAATACAAAATACAAAATAAGATAAACTTCAAGACAAATAAGAGAAATGAGGAAAAATAGTTAACATTATAGAAAATATGTAAACCAAAAAAAATTGGTGAGTTTTTATAAAATAATAATATTGCTGTAATTTTCTTAATAGTATGCAGTTTTAGCTAATATTTGTAAAATAATGAAATTATTGTTATTTTTGCAGATATTTCAGCATTTAAAAAATCAATTTACTCTTCAGTATGTCTAGAATCGTCTACAAATTCATATGAAGACATTATGGAAATTGTGGGAAATTATAAAGACAATATGGATTTGACAAAGGACAATTTGGGAAAATGTGTTGAAGAGGAAGAGGTTGAAAGCAATTTCAATGGGAAGAAACTGTGTTGGTTCTCAAGGAATAGGTGGAAAGCAGTATACAATGGTGCACGGAGAAACTGGAGGTTCTTAACAATAGTGGAATATTACACTTGATGAGGAAGATCATATTAGGGGAAAATATCATATTACACTTGATGAGGAAGAGTCCAAATACGATTTGGAACTTCCACTTAAGGTGTTAAAGAAACATCAATTTGATTTTCCCAATTGGTGACATTATGGAGCTTGGATAATGGATAAGCCACTTGCAGTACCTTAGGAAGAATTCATGTTTTGGAAACATAGTTACATGATATGGCCTTGTATTCTTCCTAATGCAGGTTTTGGGCTATTCACTTTGACAACAATCAATGTTGGGTCTACTACTTAATGTTCAATTGGTTTGTCAATATTACCTTTTTATTTCCCAATGTACTGGTTTGTATATTGGACTCATTTGGCAAGAAACAAAGTCAATATGTCCAAATATGGTATGTGTTGTAATGCAAATTCAATGGAAGAGAAACTTCGCATACCCCCAGAGATAACTCGTTGTATACATGATCATATGTACATTGATGGATGCCCTTATGTATTTAAAAATATTATTGGTTTCATCAATAATACTTGTGGTTGTTCACATCTTGTATGTCCCAATTATCAATTTATAGAGTGTACCAATGAAAAAGAAGATGAAATGAAAGAGCCAATATTACCTCTTTGTGTCATGGTGGAGGCGATACAAAATATCAAAGTAAGTGAAGAGATTCTAATTAATCATAGTTTTAAAGAAAATGCAACACCGACAAGATTGAGGGAAAAAAATGTTGACACTGATGTAAATGTATTGGTTATTTTAAAACCTAATTTTTGTCACAATTGAATTTCCTTTACTATTTTGAATAAAATCTAATGTTATATTTTTTATGTTATGTAAAATGTTATATATTTCATAATATATGATTTTATAAAAAATGAAGAATTTGATGATATTTTGTCTAATGATTTCTATATAAATTTGATGAACAGGATGAATTTTTTTAAATGAAAAAAATATTGTGTTGTGGGACATCGTTACCTTTAAATTCATAAAAGATACTACTCCATCTCCTGCACCATCTTCAGTGTCACCTCTATATTCCCTTCCACGGTCACCTTTAGTGTCACTACTACCATCATCACATGTTGCATTACAACAATGTCATACAAGATCCACTAGAACAGATGACAATGTTCAACAATATATCATCAGTCCTTTGAGACATTCATTTACAAGGTTTGATATGTACCTTTTACATCACCTATATATATTTTGGATCTTTTGCAGTAATGTACCCCTAGACTAGGATAATCATGGTATGAGTTTTGTAAAGAAATTAAGGAATACCACCGCCTCCACCCATGCTGAATCAATTTCCTTGTAAAATTATTCTATAAAATGAAGGATAAATTTGTTGGATATTCACCATGTTATTTGTTATCTTGCAGGGCTTCACCGTCAAGAACAATGAGCTATAGAATAATGTGTGGGGGATGGTGAGGAATGAAACTCCTTTCACCTGAGTTCAGACAAGATATCATCCTGGATATTTTTTTGTTCAAGCATAGTGGGAACGTAAGGAAAGTGTCCAACTCTTTTTGAGAATATATATCTATCCATAGTCATCCATGATGTAGGAGAAACAATCAAGGTGTGGTGCTCATTATGGTATGGAGAAGAGCACGATAGAATCCCACGCTGAAAGTTATCTTAAGATGGTCTCAGGATAGAACTGGAGCCTTGGAGATGTCTTGTGGTAATGTTTTTT
Source organism: Taxus chinensis (assembly GCA_019776745.2). Lineage (NCBI taxonomy): Eukaryota > Viridiplantae > Streptophyta > Pinopsida > Cupressales > Taxaceae > Taxus > Taxus chinensis. The sequence goes on from CM034146.1 coordinate 187,016,225, forward strand.
CAAAAGTATTGCTTTTTGTTCTACAGATCAACCAGTGTCTTTGTCTTATTTTATCATCATTTTTCTCATGTATTTTTTATTGGTCAAAATGTGTCTCATTACAATCTTGAAGATCAACAAGTGTCTTTGTGTAATTTGTTGCACCTGGAGTTTTTGTGTAACACATCGTTTTAGGGATCCGTTATAATTTATGAGACTTCAATATTGTAATTTCTTATTATACATGAATTTTTTTATGAGTGTCATGAGCACTTAAGGATGTGTGTTCTAAGGTATTCTTTTACTATACCATCTAACTATGAATACATCAAAAATGGGAACAAATCCTACAACCTAAAAGTGTACAATGTTGATTGAAAAAAGATAGAAATCTAGGGAAAACATGGGAGAAAGAAAGAAAATGGAAGTGAGAGAAAATAAGAGGAAAACAAAAAAAAACATGAGGGGACATACAAAAGGATAAAAACAAGGAACATGTGCCAATAAGAGCCTAATTTGGACTAATAATCTATAAACACAAATAAATTGGAACAACATAAAATCATTGCAAACAACTAGTCCAGTACCAAAATTAGGCATCTCCATTATCAACAAAAAAGCAATATCTAACCTTAGAAAGTTATTGAGCATGCACAACAATGTGGGTTCACCTAAAGGTGAAACCCTAAGTTTGGGTTTATGCAATGCAGTTTCACCAAAATATGAAACCTAAGGTTGGGTGCGTGACAAGGAGGATTCGCCAAAAGATGAAACCCTAATAGTGGGTTCAATACAATGTATATTCACCAAAAGATGGAAGTTTAAGTTTTGGTTCAACGAAATACATATTCACCAAAATGTAGAAGTCGAAAGTAGTTTTACATTAACTATGATATACATCTAAACACATACAACACAATTTATATATAAGCACATAAAAATTAGATTTAATTATATGTAATAATATTTGTGATATATAAATAGTTGACGAGGGGGGTTTTAACAGAATATCCAATTAGTTAGAGTTCTTGAGATAGTAGTGAAACATAGATAGTGATACACAAGTCTAGATAGTAAGGCAAATAATACCCAAACAATTAGTATGAAGAAAAAATTTGTAAGGATCTATTTTGTTCCTTAATTAGTACCGTAGCAGTATGGTCTTAAGAACTATTAATTAGGGTGGATTTGATTGCATGACCTCTCTCACTTTTCCAAAAATTTAGGTAGATCTAGAGTCGTAATTTTATCTTTGCTCCTGGAACATTGATATGGCAAAAACTCCTTGCAAAAAAAGGAATGTATTGAGGAGTGTGTGTATCCCTCAATTATTAGCAAGCCCCTTGATCAGAACAATTCTTTGAATCCAATGCATAGAGTATAATGCAAGTCAAAAAGTAGTGCGATGTAATGTAAGTACCCAACTTTTATCACTTTCGATGACCTAAATAATTCAACAATACACAACTGGTGCTCTTTAGATTTCTTTGAATGCTTGAATGTTGCTCGAAATATTTGTATTTACTATTGGAACATTTATTCTTCTCAATCACTCAAATTGACATATCAAATTTATTATATATATTGTTTTAAACATACGAACACGCCTATATATTTATGCCAATAGTTGTCTTACTATGGAGAGAACCCAACTACACCTAACACATTTTGACCAACGAGGTTCGCTGATCTTCTAGCTACAATACACATATTCAATCCCACCATTAATTTTTTCCACCACCTGTCTCAGATATTTTCATATTTTCAAAAAAAAATTAACCCTTTTATTAGAGGGCACATGTCACCACTGATTTTTCTATCATCACTGTTTGACTTTTCACCATTTTCTTTTTTACCTATCTCTGGGACCATGTTTAGATCCAACGTGTTTGAGGTTCAAAACTTTTCTAATTATATATGACTACTTGTTATTTTTTCATGAATTCCACACCTAAATCTGGGAAGAAATCAACTACTTCAACATCAAATCTTAAATTAAGAAAACAAGGAATTGTTTGTTTTCCTGTAATTAATTGAGCTTAAAATTGAAAAGGGGGCTACATAGTGCTACAAAAAGAAAGTATTGCAGTTGAGTTTATCCAATTTATTCTTTTGGCCCCTTACTCTTGGATTTTTTTATTATTAAAAACCCTTACTTGTGTGTCAAATAACAGTTTTAACTAAACAACATAAGCAATCATATGGAGTTGCAACCTAAAACTTTCATGTGGCAGTTAAAACCTACCTTAGATCAATTGTTAGAAGGGATCAATAATCAATGGTTATTTGTGCATCATCTTATTTCCTACAATTACTTGAGCTTAAAACTAAAAAGGGAGCTACCTAGTGCTACAAAAAGCAAGCATTGCAATTGGGCTTTGAGCCTGGTAGTTATTGGATTTCCCCCCTTTGGTTTTTGGCCCCTTTAAGAGTAAATTACACTTACGTGAATAATGCGAGCGAGACTAAGACAATAAAGTGGAGCAAAAACAACAAATATTATTTGTGTAGGAACAATCTAATTTGTGGAATACGTGTGAGGAAGGCGTGGGACATGCAGGTAACATGACTAACCGGTGTGGGACATGCATGTATTTAATTCCCACCTTTTCTTTCCAAGTTTCTATTCATGTCTACATTTTGGATATTTAATAGTCTAAAAGCAACCAATCAGAACTTTAAAGCCATAAAAATTTAAAATTAAAAAATAGAAAAGCCCTTTTTCCCCATTTTTTTTAAAATGTTCCATTTCTTTTAGTTGTGTAGGAGCTACTTGTCGTTGCGCTGGAAGTGACAAAAAAATTAATAGCATTGGTTGACTACAAATGAAAGTCATAGTGAAATGTTATTCTTAAACTTGTTACTATTTTTGATTAAGCGGACACATGTTAGTTAATACTTATTCCATCATATCTAACCCCGAAATTTTATCTTCTTGTTTTCTCCTCCATATGGAAAATGTTTTAATCACACCATCTAAATCATTTCCTCTCTTGGAGAAGAAGTATGAGTCCCTTTAGTTTTTTATCTTTGGCATCTCATATTCCTAACTTATGGAAATTGTTTCCTATTTGTTGCAATGTGGATAATATAATTCAGGGGTTAAAGTTGATGACCACCTTTGCCTTGCATTGTGACGATGTGGATGCCAAGAATGCATACCTTGTGCCTCCTGCTTCAACAAGATTACATCGATATGGAGTTTTACAAGGGGTAGTGAAGGAGTTACTACATATGCATCCTCCACCCATGAAAGTAATGTGGTTAATGGAATGTTCTCGGCCTCTCTGCCTTTCACCTTTAGGTACTACATTTCAACTAACTTGCCCATTCACAACATCCCATGGAATTATTTGTGGCCATCCATTTGTCTTCTAAGATGACATCTTTGTTGCATGTTGTTCTATTGTCATCCTCTGTTTTGCATCTCGTTGTTGGTAAAGAGCATTTTTGTCAATATCCCTGCATTGCCCGTGTCGGCCACCATATTGAAATAGTCAGCGATGGTTGTATCGAGGATCCCAAGCTTGCAATTCAACATATCTTCGATGTATGGCAGAGCATGTGCTTCAATTCTTACTTCCCCGTGTGTTGCAATATATAAGGCATATAATTTATTAATAATATTTTAAGTTACGGAATTTACATTCAAATTTGATGATCAACGAAAACCCATGTGGATGTACTGAACATATCAAACAGTTAAATTTTAACAAGTTGCACGTATGACACCTTATTGACCTGGGTGGAGAAAATCAAACTCAAATTCCATTCGTAGCAAGGTCTCACATGGGTGAGACCTTCCTTGCTCCTTCATTTGTGCTCTAGGTGTTGAGGTCTCGCCAGGGTGAGAACTACCTTAACTAGTTTTATTTTCATGACCATTAATAAGTTGTCATGGAGGCAAAAATTCCCCTGCCACCTCCTTCCAGCCACTCCTCGATTCTCGCATTAGATAGTACTTGTACGCAATGGCCTAATCTCCTTTAAAATCTCGCTTTAACAAGAATTCCATCTTGGTTATCCTTTTCCTTTCGGTCTCCAGGCCTCACGAAATTGAGAATTCCCCCTACGCTTGCCTTGAATCCCTCCGAGAAGGTCACTTTCAAAACATACACAACCACATCTACAAGCAATTCTAATGGCTTCATGTTAGTGGTTTTTTGTGTTGTCTTATTTTTTGGTGACAATGAAAATTGAAAGATAAAACATATGTCTGATTATAGTGTTTGCATCCCATTCACCTTCTTTTATGTTAATTGGAAATATCACGTTTATCTTTTGAATGCATGCTCTTTATTGCCCTTTGCTCTACCAATTGTTGTTATAAGGATATGCAAAACTATTAACATTGGAGATAAAGAACGTCATAAGTATTACAATCGCATATGTCTTAGGAGTCCAAACAACACATCCACTCACATATATCACCAACTTTTTCATTTAAAAGGTAGTTCAAGATGTCTCGTGGGGCCTATATCCACCACAAGACAAAAAGGAGTTAATCACGGCCTGGCTTTCCACCCCTCGTGTGTTTTTTCAAATATTTATGCCTCCAAGTCATTGCTTTTGCCTTCTACCTTCATGTAATAGAATATTCTCTTTCTCTTGTACTTTAAAAATTGTTTCTTTCTCTATATTCTATAGTTGATCTTCTCTCCTTTTCAAAATATTGTTACATTGCACTCCCTTCTATATCTTCTCTCTTCTACATTAGATGATGTATTTCCTTCAAACACTTTAGCTTTCATATCCTCCTCAGCTTTTCAACATTTCTTACAAGTTATGAACTTCTTAAAATTGAACTAATATTTACTGGCGTGTATATTAAAACACACTAGGCCCAAAAATGGAAGATGGGAAAATAGAGGTTTTTTCTTTTTTTTTAAATGAAAAGGTGAGAGACTCGAGAAGAGGCTACACGAAAGAAAGGACCAGAATCATAGTAGGACGGTTCTGAAAAGAAAAACTTTCCCACAGACTTTAAATCATGTGAATTTTGCGCGGTCGGTCACGCGGGCGGCGGGGACCGGCTGCAGTCCATTGACTCGATAGCGTAAATCATAATAACGTGGAAGCTTGCAAAAGCCTGGAAAGCTGTCTACATCAACTACCGAAGGGAAGGCACAAATCTTATTTATGAAATATCATTCTGTCGGGCACACCCAAAATAAAAAATTCAATATTATAAGTAGGTAGGTAATGGTTCAAATCACAATTGTGAAATTAAAATGATTACGTCGGAGGCGTTTACAAGTGAGATGAGCCTTGCCCCTCTGACTCTGTTAGAATTTAGATGGTCCGCATTAAGTTTCACAAGTGCATTGAAATCATATGGATTTTGTTTGCTGCAAAGTCATTGGCCCCACCTGTCCGTGTGAGAGCTATGTTGCGGTTGTAGCGGCGGGAGACTTTCGTTGCGATGGAGAGGATGAGTAACAAAAACAAGATAAGTATCATTATGGTTGGAAGCACCCGAGTGTGGAAATTCTTATTTTCCTCCGGATTGCTCTTGTCTAACAAACTCTCTATTTTCAAAACCCTCTGATTACCAGGGAAGGATAAGTTTCCGTCGCGGGACATCGCAATCAAATTTTCCATCATTCCGAAAGTCATTTGTCTACTCTTCATAGTTGCTAAACAAATTTCCGAAAAATACAATCGTAGAAACTGTACAAATACTAAATTTCTTTGCCCCTAAATTACATGAACTATTTTGTCGTGGACTTCGATTTCAACGTTTCACATCGCCAATCGGTATGCTAAAGTCTATATAAATAAATATATTCTAACAAATATAACTATGTGTTGTCCCTTTATTTTTTCAAGAGATAAAAGAGTGACCTCAAGGAAGAGATTGATTAACAAGATTGACTTCACGAATTATGTTACAATTGTCGTGAATTTCGTTACACTTGTCACAAATTTAGCAGCTGAAAAAGGAGACATGACATATATAAATGACAGCCATACCTTTCAAAAATTGCATTTTTAAGGGGAATGAAACTTGATTCCATACCATCCACTCTTTGTATGTCATATATATATATATATATATATATATATATATATATATATATATATATATATATATATATATACGTTTATAATTACGTCAGAGGCGTTTACAAGTGAGATGAGCCTTGCCCTCTGTCAGAATTTAGATGACACGGATTAAGTTTCATAGGTGCGTTGAAATCGGATGGTTTTTGTTCAGTTTCAACGTAAATTCCACAGGTTTTCTGGCGATAAATCAAACAACACATTAAAACGTGTCTTAAATTTCCACCTAATTAACTAACAAAAGAAATCAGTCGCCCTCGCACCTTCTGCCACCGCATTGTAGAGTTATTTGCAGGCTTCCAACAAATATACATTGGGCACATTTATGCCGCATTAAATTATGTCTTAAGGCCGCATTTAGAAGCATGTAGCAAGGAGGATCAGCGAGCCAACAAATATCCACCACTATTAACAAACCCTTGGCTTTGGAATTGGCACTTTCTATTCCCCCGTCAATAGATTTTGGGCCTGATTTACCCTTTGCTACAACACTGCACTATCTGCTTCTTTTGGAAGTTTCAGCATTAGAAAAAAAATTCACATGGCGCCATGTCTTCAATACCCTTGAGATTTGAATGGAGTATCCAGCGACTATCCTGTGCACAGTGCATTTAAAGTTAACTAGTGAATCTCATGTGCTGCCTAGGATCGATACCCCTCCACTTCCAACTTTCAAAACCACCTCCGATGTCTAATACCAAACGATCGCCTTTTATTTAACATTCGTCAAATTGTTATCGTCGCCCTAGATTCCCAGTAGAAACTACGTAATCGAACGTTTAAATGGTTTATAGAACTTCTAAAGACTTATGGGAATTTGCATATGGCAAAAAAAATCAGGGAAACTCAAAATGCTCATTAAAACTTGTGTTGTCAGCCGCGATTTACGTTTATAATTTGGCCGAAATAGCGAGGAAAATCAATCTTCAAGACAAGTAGGTAGGGGTTGGTGTGCCTTGTGGAGCCATGCGGAATCAAATAAAATAATAAAGGTTTCGGTGCATTTAATTGGATCTAGAGAAGGTGGGAGTGGATTTTAAATGTCGAAAATCTGCCCATTGACGGGAGTTCTCTTAATTATGTCGAAGGCATTTACAAGTGAGACGAGCCTTGCCCCCTCTGGCATCCATCAAAATTTAGATGGCACAGATTAAGTTTCACAGGTGCTTTGAAATCGGAAGATGGTTGCACTGTCTTCCTATAAAATATTCTCCCACCATATTATTTTAATCTACCTCTGTGAAATTTTCTTTAACCACTTTCTTCACGACATCTTCTTCCACCATAGCGTCCATATTCAAGCATACCTATTCTGTAATGCGCAGTTGCTTAACCAGAAGTTGATATCCGCCTCATTGATATCCGCCGCCTTGCCTCAGCTACCACAGGTCGCACGTTCAATCCCCTCTGTGTGGAAAACATTCTTAGCAAGTATAAGACCAATACTCCACACGGGCCTCTCGGTGAGGGCTTTAATGTGATCAATCCCCAACGAATCCATCTCATAAAGGTGTTAAAAATCAGCCCTTGGCCTCCCAAGCTACGATTGAACTCATCTGTAACAAATTCCTGCATGGGATTGGTCTCTGGATCGCAAAGAACTACGGGTACATCAGACTTCTGCATCTTGAAATCGAAACATAGCTCAAGGACATCAAAGTACTCGTCTTCCCCTTCCACATTCTTCTGTGGTGTGTACTTCATGGAAGAATGCATCGCATATATCGTAAATGTTGCAGAGGTGTGGAAAACCACGAGAGGAACCACAAATCTGGCGCCGGAATGGTGAACGCAGCTAGTAGACATGTCACTTATTAAGCATGCATCAGAGGAGATGAGGAAAATTCATTTTAATTTGGATTCTCTGCATTTTTCATCTGCAGCTCCAGCCATTGTTCCAACTGCGGAGCCAACTTGTGGGAAGACTTGAAGAGAATATCATTCATATGTAGCGGAATATTCTCGTAGCTTTTGATTCCTTGGGGCAGGCCTTCGAGGGGAGGCAAGGTGAGCGACACCAGGTGTATGTCCACCATGGGATTTGAGCTCTTCACCATCTTGTCTACTCGGGGCTGCAGGCGTGCAACATTGGCGGGTGTAGATACATAAGTGCTTGTTTTACCTAAGTATCGCCCTTCCGATTAAGACCTTGGTACATTATATTTTTCGATATGCAAGTGAAGGGTATTTATTTTGAGTCATGACTTTGCAGTTAGGCAGATCCAGTAATAACAATTGATGAGTCAAATGTCAAATTGTTTACATATGCATATGATAATCTTAAACGACATACAGAGATGCTATGAAACAGACCTCAAGTAACATTCCTGATCCTTTTCTTTGAAATTCAAATAGCTGTTATGAAATGAATATTAAAGATCTAAGAGCCAGAATCTATTGTGATTATCAAGGACATATCGCGGGCTGAAGAATCATAGGAGCTTTACCTGATTATTCCAACATTGGATACAAAGGATAGACGGATGTTTTCTTGGAACGTTCTTCTAAGACGTTTATTGTTGTGCATGGGGGCCGGTCCATGAAAGCTTTGTGTGCTTGACATTAACTCGTAAATTACATTTTAGCAAGATGTTTTTGTGTATCTGATTATTATTAACATTAAGAGCATGGTATTGATTTGTAGATTCGGGTCCAGATAATGTGGCCTAGCCTTGATGGTTCTAATCATCACGTAGATGTCTAAGAACAAAAATCCAAAATGGAACTGGTTCACAGATAGAATTGTACTCCGTGTGCTAACCAAGCATTTGGAAGTGTGGCCCTTATAAGTCTTGCAACAACTTCCTATATAGACATCATTGTTTTGGAGATCTGGACAGTTCTAAATATAGCAAATGATGAATTGAGATACAAGAGTTACAACACTTAGTTATGCCTCTAACAACAGATGATTATTATGTTGCACACACAATTATTCTACATGGAATCTCTTTTTACGGATAATTGCTACACAATTTACCTTTCCAATTCATTGAGTCTTTGATTGCTATCATGACATAAATAGTTTGGGGGTTCTGGTTGAGAAATAGAATAATGGATATTGATACCTTTCAAATCACTTGTTGTTGCAGTACCTTGTCTTAGAGATATGCCCATGGCATCCTTTTGCAACTTGTAACAATTTAATAGGTTAAAATCTTCTCTTTAATAGAATGAATTATTTTGCTTTGTTGTATGTGCATTCAAATAGATTAGCTTGACCGAGCAATCCTCTTGATTATGAATTGTATACCTCTTCAAACAATGTAGAATTGATTATTTTCCCATAGTGTTACACCTCGGTTGTGCTTAGTGTCCCTTTACAAATATACGTCAACTATGATTTAGCTCAACTAGTAGGTAAGACTCTCATCAAATGATCACCTGCTTATTTCAGCATGCATGAACTTCTTACTAGTTGAAGTGTAAATGGCTAGATTCTATGGTGCTAAATCCGACTTCTTCCACAATGAAATTTCTCTATCTGGAACTCAAACTTGTTTTAGCAAGCATGAATGAGTGGTTTTTGTTTTCTTTCCCAACTAATTGTTACTCGTATGCAAGGAAAATAAAAAAATATATCTCTCAGGATTACAACGTGGCTGCCCCAATTGGGACAAATGTGACTAAGGAAAATACTCCTCCTTTGTCTTCTCCTCCAACCATGGAGGCTCCTTTAGGCTGGGTAATAGTCAGCAAAAAGAAAAAAAATCACCTTGAAGGAGAGCTCTACGCCTAGATGATTTTCTCTGTCAGTGTTCGGCTGGGTTACATTGTTTTCATTTTTTGTGGCCGGATCATAGAGTGTTTCTTTTCCAATGGTGTTGATGTACCATTGTTGTTTTATCATTGTACATTAGTTGTTTATTTGCTAATGCGTTGTTGGTTGTGGGTTTTTTTCTTTACAGACAGTTTTCTGCAGTTGGTCATTATTGTTCTATTTGGATTCTGATCTCTTTCTCTGTGCTCAAACTTCCAATTCTAGCTTATGAACCTTGTTGTACAAGGGTATATAGTCCCTTTCAAAAAACTATTTACCAATAATAAAAAAAAAATTAAAGATCTAAGGCCAAATCTATTGTGATTATCATTACATATCCATTGAAGAATCGGAATTTAGATTTTCAAAAACAAAGGTTGGGATGCTTTCTTTACGTTTACTAAAGTTTTTTATTGTGATGGGGGTCGGTCCACCATGTGTTTCTTCTCCACATCTACCATGAAAGCTATTTAGTGTGTATACTTCTTGAACAAAATATCATTGTGTATAGTTCTCAAAATCAAGCATAACATTTACAGTGTTCTTGAAATAGTTTTCTAAATACCCAAAAAACATGTACTAAAATTACAAACTATTGACATTGGCAATATTGATCGACTACTTCTTTCCTTTCTAAGATATCTCCAAAATACGTTGTCTCGATGCCTTGCACAATGCACCCCCTTTTTCATTCTGACAATTTACAAAAATGGCACGTAGTTGTAGGAAAGAGGAGTTTTGCATTGGTTTAGGGTTTAGGGTTTAGGAAAGAGGAGTTTCACATTGGTCCTCCGAAATGTTTTTTTCGGTCCTTCGAATTTTCCTCCCTCAAACCTCTTCTTCATCACCCATCTTCCTTCGTCACCTTTTAGGCCCTTCCAATTCACTTCTTCGATGCATACCCTTCGGCGTTTCCATTATACATTTCACGTACAATTCTTTCCTTCATTGAAATTTCCAATCAAATGCTTGGTATCGAGACTCCTTACAACTGAATTTCACAATTTACTTTCTGGAATTCTCGCTACCTTAAGAGCATATCCGACCATATCCGTGTTGTGAACAATTTTATAGAGTGTCATTTAGGATAGGAGGACCCATGGAAGGGTGTCAGTTTTTTCTTTCTACCTTGGAATGTACCTTTTGTTATCTTCTATATTATTTGGTCATTAAATTAGATTTGGATTTTTGGGATCAATGGGCCTAAGTCTTTGCATTGATTATCCTTTGAGCTCAACATCGCATTACATCATTGATCTTGTATTGAGTATTGTGATTTAGATTTGTTTGCACTTGGCAATATGCATTTGAAGATTATAATTTGTTGATGAGTCAATGAATATGAATGACATCATATTACATCATGGATCTTATATTAAGTATTATGAGTCATACTTGTTCACATCTGGCATCTCATCACACCATTGACAAGATCTAAAAATGCATATTGCAACTCCGTGAAAAATCCTGGTAAGATAGAGACGATGCACTAGAATACAATGTCCTCCCCCTCCATCAAACCCTTTCTTTATAACCCTTTAACCTTTCCATCTTTTTTTATTCTTCGTTTATACATTCTTTCCTCCATCCCCTTCGGCGTTTCCATCATACACTTCACATAGGATTGCTAGTTTTTACGATAGTTGGGTCTTGTTTTAGCATTTAGACCTTTCTTCCCTTAAGGAGTTTACTTCTTGAGTTCCCTGAGAGTTTTTCAACTATTGGTCATAAGTTTTATGCTCTCTTTATGATTGTGGCTTTGTAAAGGCTTAAAATTTTGACTTTTCAAGTATCTAACAAATGGTGAATGTTGGCCGTTGTAGGGGGTTATTTTTGTTGATTTCTAAACTATTTAAAGATGACTGGTATGTGTAGTCATTATCCTAATTTCCATTTAACAAATATTATTGGAAATTTTTGTTAATGGGAGAAGAAACAATGAATGAAATTCATCATTTAAATTTTCTCACTCGCTAAACTCCTTCTTTGTTGGAAAAGATTTTGGGACATGGAAAAGCTTATGTCACATTTGTCTTATAATTCTTATTAACCTGGGATTAACCCAATCATATTATATTGAATGATTTTAAGAAAAAAATAAGTATATCAACATTTCTTGTGAGATTTTATTAGGTGTAGAAAATTTAAATGGGCCTTAAGTCTTTATTAGTTGTTAAATTACCTAATCCTACCATGTTTGTGTACTTTTCAAGCATTAGTTTGTATTAGGAGTGATTGGTGTGTATGGTGGACTTTTAATGGTCACTGACCTCTCTCTTAACCCCTTTATCCATTTTCTCCCTTCTCCCAAAATCCTTGTCTAAGTTTCCTACCTTGTCCAAAGTGTTTGTATGCTTTTGTGGCCTATTAGAAGCATTTGAATGATTAATAGAAATGTTAGTGTGGCTCATTTTAACATACATACCCTCACTCCTTGTTCCCCTATTTATTTGACCGTTGATGGATGTTTTGGGCACCAATAGGGTCCTACTTTGAATTCATTTTTTCTATATACATATATGCATTCTAAGTCATTTGGAATCTAACAATTGAGAGGCAATCATAAGCACACTAAACATTCTAGAGAGAAATTATTGAGCATTTGCAAGCATTTTAGACGGATCATTAGAACATTTATTCATATTGGAGCAATCATTTGAATGAGGAAGGTCATACATTACATGGCACGTGTTCGTGTCATTGATAAATTACTACAATTAATGGCATGTTGTTTTCAATATTATCATTGTTTATGGACCTGATAAATATCAAGATAGTTATGTTTTTTATGGCTTACCACATACCCCAAAACATATTCTATTTTCCTTGCAATATTTCTACACATGGTTTCCCAATACAAGCAAGAAAAATTATTTTACTTTGTGCGTGATAAAAACAAAACTATAAGAATTTGAACAAGTGTTATAATGATCAGAGTTAGGCGAAGGAATTTGTCAAAAAAAATGGCCATATATGTATTTTTTTCTAGAGTGTTTGACATTACAAATAAAGTTAAAAAAAATCATAAAGTTTCCTTGTTTTGCCCAAATTGTCAGGGTTAGCTATATCTTGGATTTTGATGCCTTTCAAATCCTGACAATATTTTAGAATTAATTAATTATACATGATTTATAACTTTACATATATTAGGCCTACTAAAATAATATTTGTATTGAAATTTAATTTAAATTGAGATTGATTAATTTTTATGTGATTTTTACTTATGTGTTTTTAGTCAAAATATTACCCCAATCATTGGTCATTACTATAATGATATTTTCCTCGTGTTTTTTAAGCAACAATCATAAGGCAAGGGGACTCATTTAGCACACAAACAATGTAATCATTTTTTAGAGGCTAAGGGGTGAGAAGCTTAATGTGGTTAATTATATTAGAGGGTGAGAAACCCAAAGTGGTGAATAGCATTCACCATTTCCCCCTACTAACATATGCTTATAGTGTTAAGTGGGTTCCCTTTTCTTGTGATTATTACCAAAAATACATAACCAAAAATGTCATTAGGGTAATGACCACTGATGGTGGTAATTTTGGTGATGACTTAATTTTGGTGATGACTTAAAATTCATGAGTAAAAAATTCACAAAAATTGAATAATCTCTTTAATTTTTTTGTGTAATGACCCCCATCATTGGTCATTATTGTAATGATATTTTTTCTCGTGTATTTTTGGTAATAATCATAAGGCATGGGGACTCCCTTAACACTTAAGCAATGTAAGAATTTTTATAGGCTAGGGGGTGAGAAGCTTAAAGTAGTGAATTATATTAGAGGGTGAGAAACCAAAGTGGTGAATTAAATTCACCATTTCCCCCTACTAACATATACTTATAGTGTTTGTGTGTTAAGTGGGTCCCCTTTTCTTGTGATTATTACCGAAAATACATAAGCAAAAATGTCATCACAGTAATGACCACTGATGGAGTTAATTTTGGTAATACCATAAAATACATGAGTGAAAATTGCACAAAAATCAAATAATCTCTGTAAAAAAAATCATGTAAGCCTTTATCTCGAATTAATAAATACATGCATGGGTTTCATTGGGTTAATCCCATAGTAGTGAATAAAAATAAGATAAGGTGGTTTCTAAGGCACTTATGCTCCCAAAAAAAAAATATTGCCAATGGGAAAGAGGTTAGAGAGTGAGAATTCTGAAGTGACAAATCACATTCATCATTCATCGCCTACTAAAAAATGCTTATAGTAATTGTGTGTTAGGTGGGTCTCATTGCCTTGTGATTACTGCAAAAACTACATGGGGGAAATTGTTATTAATACTTATGGTGATTATGTTCTAAATGAGTTGCCTTACATTATACTTCCTGCCAAAGATATATAAGGAAACATTTCATTAGGGTAATGAGTACTCGTGGAGGTCATTTGGGTAATGACTAAAAATACATGAGTAAACATCCCACAAAAATAAATTGATCTAATTAAATTTCTCATGGAAACATTCAATTCAAATCAATTAATTGACATGTATTTATCTATACCACACTAGTACATATGTTTGAGTCATATCAAGATGGACTCTATGAATAGTCTTGTCTAATGACACTCGGTTCCTCTTTGTATCTTTATTACCTTGACGATATTTTTTCTCTCTATACATGGTAGATGTTAGAAGAATGATTCAAATAATAAACCATAATAGTATCGGTCATCTAGATTGAAAAAATACATATGTTAATCGTTGTTATTATACATTAAACAACATGATTATCGGTTTTAAAGTTTGGAAAGTCCTTACTAGAGATAACACTACATAGAGAAAGATAGATCTAATTTATTAATCAATTAACATAATCAATCATTCAAATTGAAGTGGGTCCATTACTTTAACAAGACACCCATTCTTCAACACTACATAAAGAATATTGATATTTCCCTAAGCTATCTCCACCTTATTCGTATGAGTAACTCAAAATACATAACAATGCTCCATTACAATTTGATATACATCATCAATTACATATTTCATTCTACATACATCTTTACACTAATACTCTTACTGACACTATACCTTCTCTCACATCTCACAACTACCATGCCAATTCATCTCTTATAGATAAATACAAAATGCATCAGTTACAATCTAAAAAAGCACATTTCTATTGATCATGCCTGTGATACATCCAAAATATTCAATGGTTGTCCAAAAGCACCTTTCAGTACCACACAAATCCTCCAAGGTGAGTAGCTTGTAGAACAAGATTTTTTTTGTGGTACATTTTTAAGCTTTTACTCATCTATTTTAAGCTCAATTTGATGAAAAATCCTTCTAACTATAATAATTTACATGCGGAAACACATTTATATCATATGCACACACATATGCACATGCACACATGCACGCACACACACGCACGCACGTGAAAATTAATATTGTCACAAACAATCTCCTCAAGTGACGTGCTAGGTACATAAGGAAAATATTTATAAACACCTAAATTTAATATGGTCCTAGTTAATTACAATGGTGCTATTGTACTTGTGTTTTTATTGATCATAGGTCCAAGTTAGGCTCTTATTGGCATGTGTTCCTGATAGGAAAATAATATTTTTTGATCCAATGTTATATGTTATTGATAATGGTAGAAACTAAATATAAATAAGTTGGTTATTGTAAGTGGGTGGTTGAAACCACTTAGGTATATATAATGGGAGATTTGAGATATTATTGAGAGAGAGGTTATATCAAACTCCTTATTTGTAGTAGTTGTGTTCCCTATATATTTTTAATATGAGTATGATTTGAATTTAATAGAGTTTACATTATTTTATTGATAAAACCTCTATTATATTTTACAGCTTCTTATGTTGTTTAACCTTTGACTTGATTCTTTTGTGTTTTCAACACTTTTTAACCTCAACTTCTTGTTATAAACTAAAATTATTCTTCTGTGTTGTCCCTATTTGATTCCCTTTCCTTTGGTTTTTATCATTTTTCTTGTTGTATGTTTCCCCTATATTTGGTGTTCTAGACATTTTTCCATCCTGACATCAATACTTCTCCACCAAGTCGGTGCAATTAAGGATCAAAACATATTTAAAAAGATTGGCAACATGGTTTAGATACTAACGTGGTGTATTTGTTTATTTGCTTGATTTATTTTTTGAACTTTTAATTTGGTTACATTGTTATCAAACTATCCAGACATGGATGTATTTATATACATTCATGTTTTCTTGCATATAGAGACAAAACAATGGACATTTAAACATTCACAACACTTTCATTATCTCTCATATATGCTCATTAAATACAAATTTATTTATTTATACCTTGATATAAAGGCACACACAAACATCATTAAAGTTTGGAATTATATAGACCCCTAATTTCAGTACAAAGTGTTTGGAAATAGTAATTTTCATAATTTTTAGGACACTTTGATCCAAAAATGGTACTTAAATTTTTTTTTGAAGTACTTACAAAATTTTCAAATGAACAAATTTAACAAACTCAACATTGATCACGAGTTCAATTATCCAATTTTGGGTGTCTTGAAGCCCAATTTTTAAACTCTTCCAAAATGGTCAATTAATCTGATTTTTTCAACTTAAGTGAATATGTTGATTCTTTTCCAAAACCATTTAAATAATTCAATTATGGACTCAAACTGAATTTTCAATTCACAAATCTGAAAGTGCATTCAGTTGTCTGATGTGGGTTATGGTTACTGAACTTTTGCTTTCAATCCACTTAACCAGTTATGTGATTGCTTTATCAATCAATCAAATAAACTAATTTAAATGTTTTATATGATCAAAAGCTTCCAAAAAAACTGTAAATAAACACCACAACTTAGAAATTGATAACGGAGTTCACCCGAAGGCTACGTCTCCAGATTCACAGAAAGTGAATTGATCTATTCAACGTCCAATGAAGTACAATTAACCCTTAAATAATGACTAATAGATATTTATACCTGCAAATGAACCAATCAATGTCCCAAGGAACTCTGAAAAATAGTATAAATTGTCCCAAGAATGATTTGTGGCTCCTACAGTGCTTCCACAGTGTGATCCCCTTGGAAATGCGACTAAAAAATGCCTACAACTTGAGATTTATAAATACTACATGAAAAAAATTATATATCTAGAAATCTCATGAAAATTTGAACAACTTCCCTTTTTACTATATAGCCTGGTTTAGGCTAGAAGTGCTTGGAATATTCAGATCTTTGTTGGTTCCTCGTGCCTATTTTGTGTAACTACGATGGAAACTCACCTACATAGGAAACTCTATAGCACTTCATGAGAAAAGAGTTTGTCTGAAAATTGTCTTTGTCTGAAAATTTTGAGCAACTTTTCTTTTTACTCCAAGTTCTGATTCTGCCTTTAAGTGCCTCAAAACTGAGCTTGACTACAAACTGCCATGTCTGGTCTCCTCAAAACATCGAGCACATAGTTCTATATATATTGGCAAGCTCTTTTCTAGCTCAACTGAGCTAGGTGGCAAGTTATTTTGTGGGTACAACTTGGGGGCATGAGGTTTTGGGTTCAATTCCTATCCCTTGTATTTTTTCGCCGCCGCTTTGCATTTGGAAGTGGGCAATCCCATATTGGTCGCAGTGGTGGTGTTTATTTGTTTAAATATAGACTTATAAGCCTATCTAAATGTGGCAATAGACACATATTTCACCCTTTTTTTGGGCTTACCAATTCCACCATTGAGTTAAATGTTGAAAATGCCACATGGTTTGTTGATAGGCCTAATTGTTGGGTTGGCAAGTTTAAATGTTGTGTCAAATGTATAGGTGCTGAGCTAGATTGTTTAATTGTTTATATCACCCAAAATGTGGGCCGAGTCATTAGTAAGACAACCCAATGCATTGGGCTCACCAGATAATGTGTCGAGCTAATAGATACATCCGTCGAGATAATAGGAAATACTACGAAACTGCCCGAGCAATGTAGTATTAACAAAACTGATCCCGAACAATAAGGAAGTTAACTCAAGCAATGTGGCAAACATGATCAACTCAGTGGGGAGTTGATTACCCCACCGAGCTAGTAATATATAAGGGATGGACTTGGGGGCATGAGGTTTCGAGTTCAATTCCCATCCCTTGTATTTTGGCGCCACCGCTTTGCATTTGGAAGTGGGCAATCCCACATTGGTCACGGTGGTGGTGTTTATTTGTTTAAATATAAACTTATAAGCCTATCTAAATGTGGCAATAGCCACATATTTTTCCCTTTTGTTGGGCTTGCCAATTCCACCACCAAGTTAAACGTTGAAAATGCCACATGATTTGTTGATAGGCCCAATTATTGGGCTGGAAAGTTTGAATGGTGCGGCAAATGTATAGGTGTCGGGCTAGACTATTTAGTTATTTATATCACCCAAAATGTGGGCCGAGTCATTGGTAAGACAACCCAATGCGTTGTGCTTGCCATATAATGTGTCGAGCTAATAGATACATCCGTCGAGCTAATAGGAAATACTGCAGAACCGCGCAAACAATGTAGTATTAACAAAACCGATCCCGAACAGTAAGGGAGTTAACTCAAGCAATGTGGCAAACATGATCAACTCGGTGGGGAGTTAATCACCCCACCGAGCTAGTAATATAGCTCAACTGAGCTGATTATCAACCTGCAATGCAAAAATCAACTCATAGTGCAAAAATCAAACTCAAAATACAAAATTGAGATCAAAATGCAAAATTGACGTCCACGTGGTGGTTTGAGAGCCCACAATGTCGGCAAATAAGAATATAGTTCTCACGGTAGCCGGGCTCCCCTCCATTACAAAAGTTGAGCCTGTTCTTTTTTGCCATAACGTGAGTCGAATACCGGAGGCCCAAAACCATATCAAACAACCTTTTCATCTTTTTCTCCTTGCCATGTGTCACGTCTGGATTGGATTGTCGACTAGGGTTGACCCGTTTAAGACCATAACTTTGACTGGCGATAAAATCTGCATACAGACTTTGTTTTTGAAGTTCAGTATACCGTTGGAAAGGTCTCAAGAAGCCCTTCAACATGGTCCATATTTATTGAAGTTTAGGAAAGATCTGCATACTGAAAAATTCTTCGGATCACACTTGGCCCAAAAGTACACATCAAGCTCTTTTTTACAAATCTCTCGTTTTACAGTCCATCCCACAATGGTTGTGACACAGTAAATTGCTCATAAATATGATCAATCTCATTTTTATTATCCCTAGGATATATATTACACCTATATAAACTTGTTAATCCATTATTTTTGAGTCTCTATCCCATTTGACTATTAATCAACACACGACCACTAGTGAGATCTACTAGTGGTCACGACCACTAACATCTACTAGCGGTCTTGACTACTAATAGTGTTTGATTTCGATCAATTTATTTTTTTGAGTCTTTTTCCCACTTAGTTGTGTTTTGGTTGTCAACATTTACCTTTTTTAGGTCAACTCACACGAGAAATAATCTTAGAGATGCCTATATAAATAAACATCTGAAAGGTTATTTAGGAGATCTCAAACCATTTTATTACACACAAATGATATCTAGAGATCACTCCAAACACTTACAAGAGAAGTTAAGCCTTCAAGCCTTATATAAAATATGCCCTTAAGTCATTTTTGTCGTTGTCATATTTTTGTGCTAAAAGAAGGATTCATTTGTTTGTGTTGATTGTGTATTTATGATTAAAGGTTGAGGCTTGTATTAAGTTAGGACACATAAGTATACATATAAGTTTATGATCCTTGATTCCATGGTACAAATTTCATGCTTTTTTTCTTTCTCCTTATCCATTTCCTTATCAAAACTATTCCACTTTTTATAATACAAGTTTACTTTATTTACTACGTTTGAAAAAAATTTATTAGTATCTTGGATTATAGTAAAAGTTGTGATAAAAATAAGCTCATATCCCAAGTGTCTAACAAATGATGAATTTTGGTCATTATAGGGGTTTATTTTTGTTGATTTCTAAACTATTTAAAGACAACGTGTATGTGTATTCATTATCCTAATTTCCATTTAACACAAATTATTGTAAATATTAATTGGTGGGAGAAGAAACAATTAGTGAAATTCATCATTTGAAGTTTCTTGATCTCTAAATTCTTTCTCTGTTGGTAAAGCTTTTAGGACATGGAAAAGTTTATGTCACATTTGTCTTATAATTCTTATTGACACGGGATTAACCTAATCACATTATATTGAAGGATTTTATGAAAAAAATAATTAGATCAACATTTCTTATGAAATTTTATTAGGCGTAGAAAATTTAAATGGTCCTTAAGCCTTTATTAGTTGTTAAATTACATAATCCTACCATGTTTGTGTACTTGTCACGCATTAGTTTATATTAGGAGTGAATGGTGTGTATGGTGGAATTTTAATGGCCACTGACCACTCTCTTAACCTGTTTATCCATTTTCTCCCTTCTCCCAAAATCTTTGTCTAATTTTCCCACCTTGTCCATAGTGTTTGTATGCTCTTGCGGCCTATTAAATGCATTTGAACGCTTAAGAGAAATGTTGGTGTGGCTCATTTTAGTGTACATACCTTCACTCCTTGTTCCCTTCTTCTTTTTTGGTTGTTGGTGGATGTTTTGGGCAATAATAGGGTCCTACTTTGAATTCATTTTGTCTATATACATATATACATTCTAATTCATTTGGCATCTAACAATTAAGAGGCAATCATAAGCACACTAAACATTCTAGTGAGAAATTATTGAGCATTTGCAAGCATTTAGAGGGATCATTAGAACATTTATTCATATTGGAGAAATTATTTGAATGAGGAAGGTCATACATTACATGGCACGCGTTTGTGTCATTGATAAATTACTACAATTTATGTTGTGTTGTATTCAATATTATCATTGTTTAGGGACATGATAAACATCAAGATAGTTATGTCTTTATATGGCTTACCACATACCTCAAAACATATTTTATTTTCATTGCAATATTTATAGATATGGTTTCCCAATACAGGAAAGAAAAAATATTTTATTTTATGGATGATTGAAAAAAAACTATAAGAATTTGAACAAGGGTTCCAATGATCAGAGTTAGGCGAAGGCATTTGTCAACTTTTTTGACCATGTATGTAATTTTTTCTAGAGTGTTTGACATTACAAATAAACTACAAATTTTTTTGATAAAGTTTCCTCGTTTTACCCAAATTTTTAGGGTTAGTTATATATTGGATTTGGATGCCTTTCAAATCCTGACAATATTTTAGAATTAATTAATTATATATGATTTATAATTGTACAAGTATTAGGTCTACTAAAATAATATTTGTATTGAGATTTAATTGAAATTTAGATTGATTAATTTTTATGGGATTTTTACTTACGAGTTTTTAGTCAAAATATTACCCCAATCATTAGTCATTACTGTGATGATATTTTTCCTATTGTATTTTCGGTAATAATCACAAGGCAAGGTGCACATTTTTTATAAGAAAAACACTTTTTACTGGAGTTATTAACCGAGGGGTTAAGGGGACCCCACCCATACAATATTTTTTTATCTTATGATAGTGTGGCAAAACATAGGACATTATAAACTACCATCATGGAAACAAAACACCAAAAAAGACTATACTATATACCGAAAGTAATAGACTAATATAGACATACTAATCAGATACATCTATAACTTCAACTTTTACGTGGGCAGCTAGAGCTGCTTGATTCTTCTCATTGACCTCGTTTGCCACTAAAACTTTTGCTTTCCTCTTTCAAAGTATAGCCCTATGCCCTATTTCTCCCACCTTGGAAGCTTTAAGCAGGAAAGCATAAGTCGATTTACCCTTTACCAAAAGATTAGACTGAATGGGAGGAACCAAACCGATAGGAGAAGATAGAACATCTAGGTCTAGGGGATTAATATTTGTTGACCCTGAATCTTTCATCTTGGAAATATTGTGAACAATAAATGTGAAATCCAAAAGGACTGCATTCCTCCTTTCTAGCTTTGCCAAATGAACCCTCAGGTCCGATCCGTTCTATCCCTCTATGGAATCCATGTTAACATTTGCAACAGATTCATCAAGCCCGATCTCATGCTTCGGGAGGATGATATGATGGGAAATCAACATCGCCTCTTCCTTATTTCTACCTATTGCGAGAAAATTAGTGACAAAGGTTACAGCTAGCTCGGCATTGACTATGGCTCTGCCAAACCCATGTAAATACTTCTCCCTGATTATTCACTCGACTACATTGCAGATGGAGCTTGAGCCTATCTGAAACACCCTTTTGAGGTGAGCAACTGATATGGGGCGATAAAAAGTCATTTCTCTACTTTCCCCTATAGAAAGATGCATAGAACTGGAGGAACCTCCATGAAAAAATCTCTAAAAACACATACCTGCGAAGCGTTAAGAGAAAAGAGATAAGGGTATGTTGGAATGAAAATATTTGATCCCCCACACCTAAAAGAAACCTCACATGAGTGCTACCTGGAGTTCATCAGAATGATTATGGAGGGAATCCTCATTAAAAATCATCGCTAGACCCTTCCATTTATTTACATCATTAGAATATATATGGTCCTCTGTTTTCCTCACTCTAGCATTGGCTAACAGGTTAGCAGCCACATTGGCCTCTCTAAAAATATGAAAAATATGCCACTCTTCCAACTTATCTAAGCAAAACATAATATTAGAAATAAGATCATCTAAATCCCAGTGCGAAGATTTGTCATTCTTAATTACCTAGACTATGACCTGGGAATCACCTTCGAAGAAAAGGTGCGAGCTTACATTTCATGCAGCTAGCTTCACACCAAATAGAAGGGATTGGGCTTCAGTAATATTTCAAGTCCCAGCTTGCAGATGTATAAAAATGGTACAAATCAAATCCCCTTTCTCATTATGAACTAGACACCCTGCCCTCGATAGACCTAGATTTCCTTTGGAAGCCCCATCAAAATTAACTTTTCGGAACCTACGGGTGGAGACTATTTGATTATTCTATAATGTAGATGCTTCTCCCATTTTGACTTGCTTTCTTTTAGAATAGATCCTGGTGTTGGAATATTGATGAGCATCCATGCTTTCCTAATGAAAGCATCCTTACTAGAGAAGTCCGCTAAATTATTGTAGTTAGAACTAACTATTTCTAAGATGGTAGATTCTAAACTAGAGAGAATGGACTGAAGATTCAAAGAAACTTCTTTGAAAAAGGCACAAATTTCTCTCCCACCAAACATGCCAAATGATAAGCAAAGGGCTGCATGACCACATGGAACCCAAAGGGATACCCTTACCTAATGTGGGCCATGAATGAAAAAATGTGGAGCTTAATATTGGTGTATTTAGAACCCAAAAAATATATGGAGCATGAAGGTCTTTAAAAGCCATGACCAAGTGTTTTTAAACAAAAGAGGGACAAGTATTATGTAAGAGATGATGCAATAAAATTGTATGGTGATAATGCTTGCAAAAAATAAATACTGGGATTTCCCTCCATGGTAACCCCATTTATTATTGAAAATCTTAGGTGTGAAAAAAGTATTATCCCTTATACATCTCAGCCATGTTTTATTTAACGGTTTCTAACTTGTGCAACATAAATATTTTGACTCTATTTTAGAGAAATCCCTACGAAAGAGATTTGTGAGGTACCTATACCTTCTTACTGAATATGCAACGACATTACTAGAATATTTAACACTTTTTAGTAGTACATAGATTTCTTAATGGAACACAAGGATTTCAGGAATAATGATCTCAATATGCAATTAGAATAGCTTCGCCACTTCGAAGGGGCAACCTCCAAACCATAAAATAAGACTCAAATGCTCCAATGATTATGAACTACTATCTACAATCCCCTATATATACTATTCATATGCTATGGCCATCACCAAGGCCGACCTACTAAGCATGAGAAAGTATAATTGATAAAATAAAATGATATGGTAAGCCACAAGTCGGCTACTCATATCCTAATACAAGCAATATGTTAAGGGTGTAGCATGCCCTTCCCCTTCAAACCAACGTTGTCATCAACATTGAATAATCCTGGACATTGTTGCAAAAATCCTTCATCCTCCCAGGTTGCGTCTTCTATGCTCAGATTCTTCCACTTGATAAGATATTCCTTAATGTCTCTGGTTCTCAGCCTCTTAGTACATGTTTGTAGAATCTTCTCTGGCTTCAAAATGATTCTTCCTTCCTCATCAAGTTCTAGTAACTCTATCTGGGTCTGGGCTTCAGATTTCTATCCAATAACCTTCTTCAGGAAGGAAACATGGAATACTGGGTGTATGCGTGAAGATTGAGGAAAATCTAGTTTATAAGCAACACTGCCAATTTTCTGTAGAACTTGATAAGGGCCATAATATTTAAGAGCAAGTTTGTTGTCCTTTTTCTGTTGCTTTAGGGACATCTACTTGTAAGGCTAGAGATGTACAAAAATCCAGTCACCAATTTCAAAATTTATTTCACTACGGTGTTGATTTTCTTGTTGTTTCATCCTGTTTTGTGCCAATGCCAAATTCTCCTTCAAACTAGCCAAAACCTATTGTTGATGTTGAATTTGTTCCTCAACATCTCTCACCTTAGTTTGCACCCTCAAGGAATAAGTGATAGAAGGTGGATGGTAACCATATAATGCTAAAAATAGGGTCATTTGAGAAGAGGTATGAAAAGATGTGTTATACCACCATTCTGCAAGTGATAGCCATTTAATCCACCTTTCTTGCTTATCTGATACAAAACAACGTAGATACCCCTCAAAGCATTTGTTGACCACTTCTATTTTCCCATTAGTTTGAGGATGATAAGATGAATTGTGAGCTAGCTGGGTACCCAAACATGAAAATAATTCCATCCAAAAATTACTTGTGAAAATAGGATCACGATCACTTACAATTATCTTTGGGGTTTCATGTAGCCTTTGAACTATCTCCAAAAAAATAATTGCGACTATACTAGTTATAAATGGATGTGATAGGGCACAAAAATGGGCATATTTTGTGAGCCTATCCAAAATCAAAAAAATAACATTCTTACCCTCTGAACAAGGCAATCTGGTGATGAAATCCATGGATACATCCTCCCATCTCTGGCTAGGAATTGGTAAGGGTTTCAATAGACCTGGTGTCTTAATTGTTTCCCCTTTGTTCTGTTGACACACTAAACACTCTAATATAAGCTTTTGTACATCCCCCTTGAGTCCTTCCCAAAATAATTCTCTTTTTATTCTATGATATGTCTTCAAAACCCAAAGTGTCCTCCAACAGGTGAGTCATGTAGCTCTGCAAGAATCTTATGCTTCAACTCATAATCTTTACTCAAGTATAACTTGTCCTTGTACCATAGTGCATTACCTTTCCACTCAAATTTGTTAGATGTTATAGAGCCTTGCTTGATATTATGTATTAGAGATTGTGTATCCTTGTCTTGATCTCATTCCAATCTTGCTTCATCCACCCAATCGGCCTTCAACATGGACATTCCACATAGTAAGGCATTTGCGGATGTATCCCTTCTGGACAACACATCAGTTGCTACATTTTCTTTACCCTTTTTGTATATGATTTCAAAATTATAACCCAACATTTTTGTTACCCACTTTTATTGTTCCTTAGATGATAACCTTTGCTCCAAAAAGTATTTGAGACTATCATGATCAGTTTTTACCTTGAAGTGTCTACCCATGAGATAGGGCCTCCATTGCTTGACCGCATGAATAATAGTCATCATTTCTTTCTCATATATAGATTTGAGCAGATATTTTCCTTTGAATTGATGACTCTCAAATGCAATTGGTCTTCCTTCTTACATTAGAACTTCTCCCAATCCTAATCCTGAAGTGTCACATTCAACAATGAAGGTTTTTGAGAAGTTGGGAGTAGCCAAAATAGGGGTGTTGCACATGGCTTCCTTCAGCTGCTCAAAGGATTTAGTGGCTACGTCTGTCCAATGAAAGGTATACATTTTTAACAATGCAGTGATTGGGGTTGTTATTCTACCATATCCCCTCACAAATCTTTTGTAGTACCATGTTAGTCCTAGGAACCCGCAAATGTTTTTTAGAGTTTTGGGCCTTGGCCATTCCACCATAGCTTTGATCTTCTAAGGATCAACTTTAACACCTTCATGAGATACAATGTGACCCAAGTAATCGACCTCTTGTACACCAAAATAACATTTGGATGCCTTTGCATAGAGAGTATGTTTCTCTAAAACTTCCAACACTTTATTTACATGTTGTAAGTGTTCTTCCCATGTCTTACTGTAAATCAATATGTCATCAAAGAAAACTAATAAAAATTTCCTTTAAAATGGCCTAAAAACAATGTTCATCAAGCTTTGAAAGGTTGAGGGAGCATTTGTAAGACCAAAAGGCATTTCTAAAAACTCATAATGGCCCTCATGAGGCCTAAAAGTCATTTTATGAACATCTTCCTCTCTTATTCGAATTTGATGGTACCCCGAACAAAGATCTAATTTTGTAAAATAAATAGCACCATGCAATTCATCAAGTAAATCATCAATTACTATGATAGGAAACTTATCTTTGATGGTGTACTCGTTGAGTTCTTGGTAATCTGGACACATCCTCCATGTTTCATCCTTCTTACGTATCATGACCAATGGTGAAGAATATGCACTCTTACTATGCCTGATGATACCTGCCTTCAACATTTCCTGTACCATTTTCTCAATCTCACTTTTCTGGGAATATGGGTATATGTATGGTCTGATGTTAGGTGTTTAGCTCCCTCAAATCAACTGAATGACATGATCATGATACCTAACTAGTGGTAGTCACTTCAGAATTGCATCATGTTGTCCACTCAATTTTCCCCACCCTTTCGAATCTAATTTTGTGAAAATTAGAACCATGCCATAGAAGAAATTCATGTTTTAAACTACTCAGATGCTCGTTTTCATTTCCCACGACGTTTTTAATCAAAATTTCCTCAGTATATTGCCATTAAAATGTTTTACCTTTTTTCAATAGACGGGAAATGATTTCAATTCTTCTTTTATGCGATTGGAATGTGTCAGACCTTGCATCTTTCGTTTTTAACATATTACACAGAGAGAAATTCTTCATCGAGAGCAAAAATGGCATTTTCCCATTTCGTGCAACTTCCTACGTTCTTTTCCCCGTAAAATTCTTTCTCAGATGGTGAAGCCACGTGTTTGCTTCTCATTAGATGTAGGCAGATGGGTTTCTTTTTGAACTTATCACTTTTGGTGATTTTGGAAAAAATGTTAGATTTTCTCCGCATCCCCGTCGGTCCCTGATTGGCTAGAGCAGTTTTAGCGGAAGTTCGGGGCAATGGATTCATTTTATTCTCTAAGGCATTACGGCGGAAGGGTGAAAAGTTCTAAAATGACCCACGGCCCCACCCACGCGAAGGGATAATTTCTAATTTGAGGCCCCCAGTCAATCAGAAAAGGACACGTGGCCTATGTTGAAAAGTCAACGGCGGAGGCATGGACTTTCGAGGGAAAAGTTGGAATTTTTCCCCTTTTCAAAAATGGATAAAGTACAAAAGGTGAAGCACTTTCCCGCAACCAGTCAGGTGATGCCACGTGTTAAAGAATGAAATCAGAATAGCGGGCCTGCGGAGGAAATTGAGAATTTGAGCCTTTTTCACCAAAGGGTTAAAATGTTGTAAATTGAGTCGCGACCCCTTCTCTAATCATGGTGTGCCACACGTTCACGTTGAAAATTTTGAGAATTTGAGCTTTTTGTTAAAAAGAGTTTAAATGGAAGATTTGAACCGCATTTCCTCAGCCACTCAAATGACGCCACGTGTCCGGTCTTTGGCGGAGGGGCGGAGCAAAATGAAAAATCAAACTTTTTCTCCCAAATGTCAGGAAATGTAGATTTTTCCCCTAGGGTGTCGTTGCTTGGATCTTTCCATGTGTAGGGTCCAAATTTGAAGGAAAACTGGGAAAAGAAAGCCAAATGTGCTCACCTGGTTTTTAGCGCCATTAACGAACCATTGCTCTGCAAAACGCAAAAAATGGATCATTCTTCATTCTTCTTTCTTTGTATCCTTGTCGTTTCTCCATGAGATGCTTTTCTGGTTTATTGTGGAGCCAAATTGATAATTTTAAAAAATGTAAAGTTTGATTATCAGAAAATGGATTTTATCAGACGTACGCGATAAAAAGGGGAAAACTTACCAGAAAGCACTTGAGCGCTATGAAAGTGGTTAAAAGGTGGAAATGGCAGGACCACATAAAGAAGAAAATCATGAGATGCCCCCTACTAAAGTAATCATGCTCGAACACCTGAAATATTCACCTTTTTGAACCTCTAGTTTTCATGAGTGCGTTTGTTTCATGTCACTTTCTAAAAGCAAATTTGTAACAAACTTTATTCCTGTCGAATATTCTTTTCTTACGGACAAAGTATGGATGTACACAAATTGTTATAAGAACATAGTTTTGGCCATGAAAAAAGTGATTCTGGTTTTTCTGGGAACATTGTAAATTTGGAAGTAATTCAATATAGAAGTTCTTTCTTTCTTATTTTCCTCTATTATCTCTCTTTGTCTCTACCTGATTCAATGGATCATTTGTTTTGCATTTGATAGAAACTTATGTTCTGGTCTATGTAATCTTTAGAACTTCGTGTCTGCAGATTTGCATCGGTGGTGAAGTAATTGATCCTTTTCTATATTTTCTTAGTTCAATGCGAGTAGGGAGATACTCTGCTATCTATATTTCCCAAAATCATTGTTGTTTTCTTCCTTCTCCCATCTCTTCATTCTTCCATTCCTTTTGATTGATAATATTTTGAGTATAAAAACACTCTGGGATACCATGATCCAAACATTGATAGTTATAGATTTGTACATTTGTTTTTCTAGCTTTCAATAAGGGAACCTCTCCCATTAAAGAGGAGGGAATTGTTGTCCCCTGACTGTGGTTTCAACCCATGTTCCATTCTGAAACCTAAAAGTTTTTAGCAACTACGTGGGGGAATTCATTACAAATGGATTCCAGTTTTTGAATAACAACATCTTGATCATATTTGATTTGGCGACTCCAAGATACACTCAAGGTAGAATAACCCTTGGGGAAGAAGACCCTCATTTCCAACTTTTGGATCATCAAGGTTTCTCTCTCCCTTCATCATCAAGAAAAATAAGAGGAACAAGATCTACAAGCACTCCTGCTAGAGACAAAACTTCTGGGAGTGACATCCCTCAAGATCAAATCAGTCCTAATTTGCATGCTTTGATTCTCGTTGGTATTTCAGTTCCTCTCCGAAAAATATTTCCAAGGATGGAAGCTCCTATGCCTTGGGGCCAAAGGGTTGGGCCTCTTGCTCTTCCCCAGCCATTGCATGAAATGACCAGCGGCAGTAGAAAGAATTTCCCTAAATTCATAGGTGATGGGAAGGTTCATCCAGATGAGCATATTGAGGCCTTCATTATTGCTTGTGGTGTTCTTAGAGTTGAACATGAGAATATCTCTGTTAGAATTTTTGTAGAGACATTGCAAGTAATGTTGTTGATTGGTTCTATCATCTCCCTGTTGGATCCATCACCAATTACAACACCATGACGACCCAGTTTGAGAAGCATTTCAAACCTACTAAGGATGTGCATGCCCTCTTGGCCCAGATTTCTCAAATCAAGAAAGAGTCACATGAGCCCATAAGGGAATTTGTGTCCAAACTCAATAGGCCGGTTAACAAGATCACACAAAACACACACCTCGTGGATCAGATTCAGAAATGTTTCTTCCTTGATGCCCAATTGCCTGAAGTGAGCTATGCACTTAGAAGAGCTAATCTTGCCACTTTAGATGTTGATCAAAGATTTTTTGTCAGTGTTGAAGATGATCTAATCATGTCTGGCAAGTTAAGGAGGGAATCATCCAAATCCAAAGCATCTCCTTCTTCCACATCTTCTCCTGGAGCTAATGCAGATCAATTAGTACAAAAACTTGCTAATGATTTCATTTCTCTCAAGAAGCAATTAGCCCAGCATGCTCCTTATCAGGATTTTCCTAGGGAGAACTTTCAGCCTAGGAATCGATTGCCCTCTCCTCAGACCAGATTGGCAATTGAAGGCCCACCTATTAAAGTTCCAGTCAAGGAAACATGTGAAGTGTTGGAGCCTAATGACAAGTAGGAGAATGAAATTTGTGAAGAACATGAAGAGGAAGTTGATGAAGAATTAGAAGATTTGAGTGGATCTCATGTCCATTTTCTGACCGCTAAAGGTATAGATGAAAAGGATGATTATAAAGAAAGAGTTATAGAGATGAACAATGAATCATATGTTGTCATGACTCATGAGCAAGCCAATAAGAAGGAGAAAGTGGTGCAGTGTGCTAAAAGATCTAAGGAACCTCCTATAGCCATTCCAGTGATTGCAAAGAGAGGAGCTCCTATTCCAACTGCTTCCACACCTAAGGTAGGTTATGTTGTTCATTCATCCTCTATTTCTAGTCCTAAAACTTCTTATCCTTCAAATGATAGATTTGATAAGTCAAAATTTTCATCTACTCCTATCAATGATGCTTCATCTACCTCTAGTTCTTTTGACATTATTGACCATCTCAAGAAAACTAAGATCCAGATCTCAGAAACCAAATTCTACCAAACCCATCCCAAGGCCTTTGCTAAGATAGTAGACTTTGTAAATTCCAAATCCAGGCCTTCATCCCCTAGTTCTAAAGGTCTCTTGCCCACTCCTTCTCCTTCATCTCAACCAAACCTTGTGGCAGTAGTCACTTCATCAGATGAGAAGATCAAACCATTTTATGTCACTCTCCTCATAGCTGGCCACAAACTCAATAATTGTGTTATTGATTATGGTGCTTTAAATAATGTGATGTCTGCTAAGGTAGCTCATGCCCTAGGCTGAACCCTAACCCACACTTTTGGTTCATATTACTCAATGGAAAGTAGATAAGTGCCATTGGTTGGAAGGATCAAGGATGCACAAGTAGCCTTTGTTGCTTTTCCAGAGAAGAGAGTTTTAGCCACCATTTTGGTGGCTGATATTCCCCCTTCCTACAACATGTTTTTGAGTAGAAATTTTTGCAAAGATGTTAGAGGAGAAATCACGATGGATTGGTCACATGCTCTTATTCCAATGAATGGGAAAATGAAGAAGCTCTTGCCTGAGAAACAAACTGAATATATCGTGTAAAAAACTGATGAACCAAAGGCACAAATACTTTATGAGGACATTGGTCATGGTAACTACATGATCATGTCACAATATGAGGCTAAACATCCTAAGGAAGTGCTTCTTGATCCTAACGGTGTTTGGATTTTGGAATTTGATGGGAGCTGCTCCTCAGCTGGTTCTGGAGCTAGTGTGGTGCTTATTTCTCCTGAAGGGAAAATTCATCCTTTCTCTTTCAAACTCCAATTCAAAAACACAAATAATGCAGCTGAGTATGAGGCTCTCATCCTCGGTTTAAGCATGGCAAAAGAGATGGGGCTCAAGAATCTCCTTACTCGTGGAGATGCAAAGTTGATTGTAAAACGGGCCAGAGATCTCTTTCAAGTGAAGAATAGAAGGTTGAAACATTACAGGAATCTGGTCTGGGATTCCATTGAGTTGCTTGATGCCTTTTCAATTGAAGTCATGCCAAGGGAAAGAAACACAGGGGCTGATTCCTTGGCTATCTCAGGGTCTCTATTGATCCCTCATCTAGATTTCTCCCAAGATAAATTCACCATTGAGATGATTCATATGCCTAGTGTGCCTGACAATGCAAACAATTGACAAGTCTTTAATGATGATCGACACTTGCTTTCCTTCCTTTAACTCAGAAGTAATTTTGACCAAATGTACTTTGAAGGAAGTGGAAATTTTCCTAGATAGTGTGTGCCCCCAGATGAAGAAGATAACAAAGAAGAAATGGATCATTATGGCTGCATAAAACTAAAAGGTAATAAGATACATAAAGGGTTAGTAAGTTTGGAAGATTTATTTGATAAACATGATAGGTACATCAACTCCAAAACTTCCAAAGGAGCTCACCAGTCTGCTAACTTTGAAAAGATAAACATTGGGAGTCTTAATGAACTCATGCTGGTAAACATTGGAAAGTGCTACACACAAGAGGAAAGGGAGAAAGCAGTGAATCTGTTGAAAAGATATGCTGATGTTCTTGCATATTCTTATGATGATCTCAAGGATTTTCAGCCAAAATAGATGCAACACTTCATTCATCTAAAACTTGGGATCAAGCCCTTCCAGCAAAAGTAGAGGCAGTATAACCCTAAAATTGTTGATACAATCTTTAAGGAGATCTAAAAGTTATTAAAGGCTAGATCATTTTCCCCATTCACCATTCAACATGGATTGTTAATATTGTGCCTGTCAGGGAGAAGAATGGTGAGATCTAGATTTGTGTTGATTTTAGAAATTTGAATCAATCCTCTTTGAAGGATAATTATCCTCTCCTCGTGATGGATCAAGTGTTGCAGGCTGTTACAGGTTCAGAAATGTTGTCCATGCTTGATGAATTCTCACGATATAATCAAGTAAAAGTAAGTGCTACAATTTAGCATAAGACTTCCTTTACCACTCCTTGGGGCACCTTTTCTTACTAGAGAATGCCTTTTGGCCTCATCAATGATGGTGTCACCTTTCCGAGGGCAATGGACCTAGCGTTTGGAAGTCTCGAGGGAAAATGCATAGTTGTATACCTTGATGATCTGACTGTGTTTTCAAAAACTAGAGCTGATCATTTCCAACACCTTGAAAGTGTCCTCCAAAAGTGTAGAGAGCATGACATCTCCTTGAATTCCAAGAAATCTATCTTTTGTGTCACCGAGGGAAAATTATTGGGACACATTGTCTCCAAGGAGGGAATCAAGATTGATCTAGAAAGAGTCCAGGTAATTCAGTAGATCCCTCTCCCCACAAGCAAGAAGGGTGTGCACTCTTTCTTTGGCAAGATCAACTTCTTAAGAAGATTCATACCTGATTTTGTTGAACTTACTTTGAACATAGCCCACATGATGAAAAGGAAGCAGACTTTTGGTTGGTCCTTTGAAGGAAAGGTTGCATTTGAAGACATCAAGAGAGCTATAAAATTTGATTCATTCTCTACAAGGGTTTTCCATCTTTTAAAAGTCTCAAAAACATCAGATTTATGTTTAATACAATAAACCCATACCTTTCTTGTAGCATCGTCAATGAAAGTAACATAATACTGGGATCCTCCATAAGAAGCTACCTAAGCTGGTCCCCACACATCTGAGTGTACAAGCTCTAATTTATGCTCCTTCTTAGTTGCCCTAAATTTGAGAAATCTCTTTCTCTCTCTTGCTTTCCAAATATACAATGCTCACAGAAATCAAGATCTAAATCTTTCAAATCTAATAACTTACCCTTAGCCTTTAAGATCTGCATTCCTTTTTGACTCATATGATCTAACCAGTTATGCCACATGCATGCATCTGAATCTGAAGTAGATAATGTAGAAAAGGAATTAGTAATACAGGTAGATAGATATAATGTTCCTACCTTCTTACCTCTTACCACAACAAAAGCACCCTTGGTGACTTTCCAAGAGTCTCCTGTAAAAGTAACCATGCAACAAGATTCACCTAGTTGCCCTGCAGAAATAAGATTCCTCCTGAGGCTTGGCACATGCCTCACATATTTTAATACCCATGTATTTCCATTCTATAATTTTAGATGAATTTCCCCTTTACCAATAATACTGCAAGGTTCATCATCACCCAAATAAACATGCCCAAAATTGCCCTGGACATAATTTCTGAAATAACCCTTATTAGGGGTTGCATGGAAAGAAACTCCTGAATCTAAAACCCAGGATTCAATTTTACAATCTAAAGAAAGAATAAGAGCATCTTGCATTACCTCTGATGCAACAAGATTCACCTCTTTACCTTTGTCTAGTTGTTGGTTCTCTTTATCCTTTGACCAATAATCTTTCGTTGCATGTCCTTTCTTTCCACATTTCCAACAAGTAATTCCCTTACTTATAGATTTAGATCTGCTATCCCTTGACTTTGATTTCTTATTACTCTTACTCTTGGATCTCTCCTTCTACATGCCCCTACTTTCTACATTCAATGCATTTCCAGACGATGTTTCCGTTATACTCTTCCTGCGAATTTCTTTGTTCAAGACTATACTAACCACATCATCAAACTTCAAAATATTATTAGCAGATGTTGTATTACTAACAACCATTACCAAGTTGTCCCAACTATCAGGCAAAGAACATAAGAATAAAAGTGTTTTTACTTCATCATCAAACAGTATTGCAACTGATTTCAACTAATTTACAATATATCAGAAATCATTCAAATGACTAGAGGAAGATTCACCGTCATGCTTCTTAAAACTAAATAGTTTCTTCATCAAATAAACTTTATTTGAAGCACTAGGTTTTTTCATATAAATTAGCAAGAGATTTCATTAATTCTACCACAGAAGCCACTTCTATAATATTGGAAGCCACAGATACTATCAGGCTCAATCTTATAGATCCCAAAGCCTTTCTGTCAAGAATTTTCCATTCTTCATCAGTCATCTTCGTAGGTCTAGACTTCTCATCCAACGGTAAGTACAAATCTCTTTGATACAGATAATCCTCAATTTGCATCTTCCATAATTGATAATTTCAGTCGTCAAACTTCTCTACCTTGTATTTATTTTCTTTTGTCCATTGTTGTAGCTCCCACTTAATCAAAAAACCCTCTGTGAGTAAATCTGTCAACACACAAAACCCTCAAACAAAGCTCTGATACCAGTTGTTGGGGTTAGCACACCAGTTGTATAGATAATATATCAGATCTAAGCATACATGCAAATAAAAGTGGATATTCTACCAGAAGAAATATACAAAACAAGAGACATAAATTAACACCAGATTTAACGTGGTTCACCTAGTGTGGGCTACGTCCACCAAGAAATAAGCCAATCTATTATCCAAAGCTTTGACAAGATATACAATGAAGATTTACGATCTTCCACACCTCTCAGATGTTCAGTACTTTCTTTCCATCTAACTTTTTGCTTCTTCACCAAGAATTCTCTCTCACATAATTATCTCGTAATTATAATTCATTCTTCTACTTCTAAACCTTGGCTTTTATGCTTATATAGTCGTTTATAGACTTAGGGCACTTAGCCATGCAATTACAATTAATAAATGTATTTTAATGCTAAAAATACATATAATTCCCGAGAGTTAATTAAAACTTCGTCGCACAGGTAACCAACGTCGATTCTGCCTAACCGCTGTCAGTTCCTTACTTGCTTGACCAATGTTAGTCATACCTGACCGATGTCGGTCTACCCTTAACTGATGTCGGTTACTGTATTTTCTAGCAAGTTCCAATTAAATGCTAATAATGAAGTAATTAAGCTTCAAAACTCAACAATTATTTGACTTGGCGGGACCATTTACCACGTGCATAAAAATCTGATATACTTGTGGACAAGTTTGAAGAGCTAGAAGACAAAACAATGAGTGATTTGAAGAGTCATGGCAAGTGGAAGGTCAAAGGTCAAGCTAAGAGGTATATCTACTCATGTAAGCTCATTTGTGAGTTGAATTTTGAAAACCCATTTCTCTTCATTTGAATAAATCTTTTTTGCAAAGCAAAACCCCTTGGGCATAGCCCAAAACCCCTGGAAGTCTCTTCTAGGTTTGTAGTTGGTTGGAGTTTCATGAGGAGGATGTGAATGAAACAAAAGTGGTGATATATTTACTGACTATAATTTAATTTTATGAGATGTATTCTGATTTGTATTCCAATAAAGAGAGTTTATTTTGTTCTTTATATATATATATCTTGATGAGTTTTATTTGATTATGATCATAGATTGTATGTTCATTGTTTAAAATAAAAAAGAAAGTATCAAAAAAGATTGGTGAGCTTGAAAGCCATTGAAGGCTTGAAAGAAGGTGAGAGAAGTTGTGATTACAAGAAAGAGACAAGATGATGCAGCTGAGAGGAAAAGGAGAACAATCCTTGGTAGATAGGTTGGAAGAAATAATGAAAGAATTGTTGTTGAGATTGGAGGATATATAAGATGGACAAAGAAGCATAATGAAGGAGATAGGAGTCTTGAAGGAAATAGTGATTAGACCTATGGGATCACAAGGGTCTCAATTTCAAGATAAGAAGTTAGTTAATAAAGGTAAGGTTGTCCAAACTACTTATTTTAATGTAATTTTTTTTAAAAGTTAGAGATATGTAGGTTATAAAGCTAAAGAGTGTGAAAGAATGAGTTAGGGAGTGCATGTTATGAAGGAGAAGAGATAAATGTCTAATGGAGGTGAGCTCAAAGAAAGTAAGTCTCTTTTGATGAGAATAATAATGTTTAAACAAATAAAGGTAATGGATCTAATTAATCAAAGAAGGAAATTGTTTAAAACAAGATGTAAAACTGAAGGAAAATGTTGTGATCTGATTACTGATAGTGGGAGAACTTAAAATTTAGTATTTATAGAGATGGTAGAGAAGCTAAAACTTAAGATATTTTCTCACCCTACACCATATATATGTCTTGGGTGCAACATGGGGATCAACTGATGGTTAATGAACAATGCCAGTGTTGAATTCAAGATAGGAAGTTATAAGGACAAGGTAACATGTGATATTATATCCTATGGATGTATGCCATGTCTTGTTAAGAAGACCTTGGTACAGTATTATAGGTGAGACAAATCATAATGGAAAGAAGAATGCAAGTATGTGTTTGTTAAAGATAGGATTGAGCACATTTTGATACCCTTGAAGGGAGAACTCCAAGAAAAGGGAATTAGGAGTGTGATGATGGCAGTGAAGGAGTACTTGAACAATACCAGAGAAAGAACATGGAGGAGCAATTATATAGGGGTAGTTGAGCCTCAGGTTTTTGATCTAATAAATGATGTTTGTATACAGGCATTCATGTATAACAAAGAAGGAGGATGATCAATCCAATGATGGACAAACAATATTAAATGATGCAGTCTTGGAAAAAGAACCCATGACAAGTTCTAAATGAAAGAAAAATACCTTTGGTGGAAGAAGAGGTGATAGGGACATTTTTAGCCTCTCTTGAAGAAGAAGAAAAAAAAGAGAATGCAACAGGACAAGTTGATAGTCCCAAGTTTGATGAGGACAAGCAAGACTTAGATGAAGGAATGTTGAAATAAGAGATAAGATTGATAGAAGAAATGTTCACTCCTTAAGATGAAATACATAGGATTGAATATGAAGAAGAATCCTCCATGCTAATGGCACCAAAGGGACCTCATGAAGCTCAAGTAATTCCCAATCTGACTATGTATCATGAGTATGTTATTGCAGGTATTGAAGGTGAACTAGATACAAGAATATCATATAAAGGAAGAGGAACCAGGATTGTCTCATGAATACACATGTAAGATAAGTGAAGAATATAGGCTTGAAATGGAGAGTGAGGAATAGCATTAGAAAATTCCAAAGAACATGTAAAATAGAGATGCTAGGTAATATGAGGATGATAGTTTATCAAGAACCATGGAGGAAAAACTTATTCAACAAGATTAAGAAATGAAAGACTCAAGTATCATGAGTACAAGGCTTATGATGGGACCTCAAAAGGATGGAATTACAGGTCTTCAGAGAAGCCATGGTCCAAGAAAAATCATTATATTCAAAATAAAGGTATGATTCTAATGATGACAGGGAAAGCTCAAGAAGTCAATTTATTCTAATTATTTATGGATACATAGTAAAAGATCAACATGGAATGTCGGTGGAGGAAATGAAGAACCTGCTCAAATGCAAGATGGGTGTAGGTACTATAGAAACTAAAGATGATATAAACAAGTTACCCATGTTACAAACTATATCAGGAAGAAAAGTTAGGAAAAAGGATAAAGAAAAGGTGGAGTTTTCATAGCTAAGACAACAAGTAAGTGACTTTGGACTAGATGAAGGAGTAATGGTCATTCTAAGGACCATTTGGAAGCCTAAGAAGGATTTAGAAAGCCATAAACAAGAGGAATATGAGTCTAAACATGAAAGGAAAATTGGAAATCATTGGAAACAAGTGAGTAAAGTGTTAAAAACTAAACAAACACAAAGCTTTTATGCTAGCATGTTTTGAAAATAATGAGGTTGCAAGTATGAAGTTTAAGGGTAAAGAACATTATGTTCAGTCCAAGACTCAAGAACTTATGCATTTGGAGGCAAAATGGAACAAGAGAAACCATCTAAAATTCATATGTTTGGATGCTAATGCTAGAATCATGATGGTAAGGGAACATAATCTAGTTAATTTTCATTCACAGTCAGTTTTGATGAGGAAGAACACGTATGAATTGGAGTCAAGTTATCAGTTTGAAGGAAGATTGCAAATATAGACTTCAAAAATGCATGGGATACAGTATCAAGAAGGTGTATTAGGTAATGAATCCCAAGTCATGGAAAAAGAAGGCTTACGCGTTATAATGAAACAAAAGGTTGGGAAAAGTATTATTGAAAGTTTTGACAAGAGTAATGGCATAAGAAATATCATTCACCATGCATAGATATGTAGAAACATGAAAGAAGTCCAGGAGTGGAGCAAGGATAGTAAAGAAAGATCAAATATGAGGAGAGGTATAAAATGTTCAAAATAAATCTTTAAATTCTCATATATTTCAGGTCAAGAATAGAGCAAAGAGGTCTTTAGGCACTTCATAAAGCCCTCAAGAAAGTAAGTACTAAAACAAAGATAGGTGGAGTGTTTGAATATATTCTTAAGAGAAAATTGTTATTGCATAATAAGAATACAAAGAAAGGGCTTTGATAAGAATAGTAGATCACATGGTTAGGATGTTTTAAGATTGAGATAGTATGAGCACACATTTAGCTCAAAACCAGAATGGGTTTAGGACACTCTTAGAATGAAGGTAATTGAGGATGACAAACAACTAAGAAATGATCTTGGTATTAGCAATGAGAAGGACAATGGTGTTTTGAATATAGACAAAGACGAAGGAGGAGTGAGTCAAGTGAAGAAAGAACACGATAAAGAAGCTTGCGAGAATACAAAAGATAGGAACTATGCAAAGCAGTGGAATGAAGAGTATGGAGAATAGGTGTTTTCATCTAATGTGTTTATTTCATGTGTAGGTACAACTAGAGGAAGTTTGAAAATAAGAAGAGATGAATGTTGGTCACTTAGAGAGCACTCAATCACAAACCAAAGCCTATCATCCCCAAGAACATATAAAGGAAGAATGAAAGAAAGTAAGAAGAAGGCAAGGAAAAAGGAGTCATGTCAAATCAAGTGGAAGAGTGAACAAGTTGAGAATGGACTTATGGAGATGGGCACAAGTATAGAAGACTTGATGAACAACAACAACAAATCACGAAGAAAGTTTATTTTCACTCCTAGGTAGTATGATGCAGGACCATCATGAGATTGTCATAGCATTTTTCATGGTTGTGTCATGTTTGTGTTGAGTTTAGGATAGTCTAGGTGTTGGAGTGGTATTTCCCTCCAAGTTTGTGTAGTTTGAACTTTCAAATGCGTGTCTGTGTTTGTAATGCCTAAATAAGGCCTATGGTGTGTAAAGGCCAAAAATGCATTAGATAAACTTGGACATTCACTCTCCACATGAATCCAAGTCAGTTCCATGAAATAAGGGAGGTTTTGAACTAATTTCTAAGACTAGAAGTGATTGAGTTATCTATGGGTGAAGTTGAGTGAAACTAGGAATGCATGCTTTGCATGTAACAATTTATATTCTTGACTGAGACATGAAAAATCTTCAATGAAATGAATGTAATAGAGACATTAGAGTTTGAATAATCTATTATTGAAGTTTTGGAGTGAATTTAGGTCTTGTTTTACAAGTTTTTGTATGTTTTCATATGCATTCAAGGTGAAATCTTGCACAGGCTGAGAGGGAAGAATTGGCAGTCAAGCATTATGAATCAAAGAGCTTATTGTAAAGCATGGAATATTTGAATTAGATCATCACGAGCCCATGTAATTTATTACAGGCTTTGAAACATCCAAAATAACTTCCTATGATCGATTTTTGCAGTTTCTGCCCAGAACTAGGGCTTGATAGAACTCTTGATTGGCACAGTGGAACTCCCTAAAAATTTTAAGTCCTCTTGTTCTTGGCATTACCTAACTCCTCCTTTATGTGCAAAGGCTAAGTCATTTAGATAGTATCCTTTCCATGGGATCTCTGTAACGCAGGTCGTGGTTTAACAATTACAATGCTACAGTCACAAATTCTAGATGTTTCTAGATAAGATAAGGTTGTGCATTGCTTGAAATGACCTTATATAGCCTTTAGGAATTCCACCAGGGTGTTGAGCTATTGAAACTCTCCCTACAAGCTTTAATTCATATTTTTTAGTCTTAAAAAAAGGGCATATTTGTTATAGGACAGTAAAGGAAGTGGTGGTTTTAGGGTGTTTTGATGCATGTAAGACTAACTAGGAGTCAAGACAGTTGTGGAATGGTCAATTTTATTTTCATGTAAGCAAAATAAGATTGTATTGCTATACTACACCTCTGTAATCACTCACAACCTTCTAATAAGGCCTAATTTGGACAATATAGTCCCTAGAAGTTGGGGTTCCATACAAACTAACCCTAGTTATTTCTTGTTTAGCTATTGTGGCTTCATAATGGACTCTCTGAGCAGTAGTGGGTGTAGTTCCAACTATATTCATGATGAGATCATCATCTCAGTCCTTGTTGGATAGGGTTGTAAGCTTCCAAGTGGGTATATGAAGTGTGTAAGGTGTTAGGAGACTTACACCAGTTGTCGATTTCATGGCCATTTACGATTATGGTTTCTCTTTAGATTTTAAGAATGTGATTAAGGTTCCCCCTCATAAACATTCCTATTCAGTTGTGGAATAGGTGTAGGACATGTTGAAATAAGTATTGAGTACCATGAGTCAACACAATAGAAAACAATATCGATCTTATGAGTAATAGTGTATCGTGTTAATTTTAAGCCATATGGAGGGCTCACTCAGCCAATGTCATAAACATGTCCATCAATTATATGACACCATAAACCCATTGTACATAATTGAACGCAATGGAATATTTCAGAAGAAAAAATGGAAAAGGGGGCTTTGGTATTATTTTACTTTATCTTTTAAAGTGTTATTTTTTTTTGGTTAGACGACATTTAATATGTTAGATAAGCTTAAAAACACGAATGTAAAGTTGGAAATATAAACTATGGGAATTAAATTCTTACATGTCTCACACCTATTCCACAACTCATATTGTTCCCATCTAAATAATATTTTTTATATGTATTCCACTGAATCATCTCAATCTCGGTTACATTATTTAGGTGAATGCATTTTTCACTTAAAGGGGCCACAATCTAAAAAAAGGAAAAATGTAATAGGTGACAAGGCTAAAAGAATTGCATTTTTTGTTTCATATCTCATCATTTTTTGGGAAAAGGGTAAAAGTGGGGATTTTAAAAGGACCCTCATCCTTTTACCCTTTTTTTAGAAAAGGGTAAAAGTGGGGATTTTGAAAGGAACCTCATCCTTTTACAAAGTGGCCTCGACGCATGATATAACAATGAAGAAAAACATAAGGAAATCCGGTAGGCAGCAGAAACAAGAAGCCACTAAGGCACAAACCTAGCGGAACATAATACCAATTGTGAAAAACCAAAAGAGAAGCAAAGTCGATGCTTCCGTACAAGTGAAAACATACTTGACAACCCTCTAGAGATGACCAAGGGCAATTTACCATGGGATTGTAATCTCATTTTAGGAAAAGTATTTCTTTTTCTATTTACTATTGTCCAACCATCACTCCTATTAGGATATGAATTTTCATTTGTATGGAGAGGAGGATGAATTGTAGAGATCTCCCTTTTTTCAAAGTTTGACTCTTCCTTTAAGATACTGTTTTTAGCCATATCCGAAGGGGGCCTCAACATCTGCACTGTCTGACAAAGGGGGGAATGAGAGTCTCAACAACCTCCCATACATCCTCCACCGAATCTTCTGATGAGGAATTCAAATCATCCCCAAAAACCAATAGGTTGGTTTGAGAATCATTCCACCAAAAAACTTTTTCATTTACCTTCAGTTTCACTTTCTGACACACAAAATCAAGGTGACCCAAGGAAAAAAAAATCCTGCATCTGAAGGGAAAGCCTTCATAGTCAAGAGGCTGAGTCCAAATCCTATCCAAAACTTTGAGTTCAATGGAAGCCGGTAGATCAAGAAAGGTTCCAGATCCACCAAAATGCGAGCACAGGTAGTATGTGTGTAGATTTCAGTATTAGAATTAATGGATAAAAAATTTCCCAGAGCATTACCAATAGATATCAAACTCTCCTCCCCTCAAAACTATAATAGAAGATGAGGTAAATGAACTCATACAGGCTTTACGTTGAAAGTTGTAGTGAGTGGATTGAAAGATGAGAACCATGGTTTCATCAACAAGTGATGATTCTGAATTTCCCAAAGCTTGGAGAGGATATCATCTTTATTTTCAACGGCATTGAATACCACAATAAAAAACTCCTTAGCATAAGGGTATATGTCAACCATACCATCCATGAGAGAACACCAGTTTGAAGAAATCCATGAGTGAACAAGCAGAATTTCAAGCCAAAGGCCATTGAAATGCCAGATCAACCCTAGGTTAGAGAAAAAAATTCTACTTGTAACACTGACTCCCCAAAAGAAACCAAAGGAGAGAGTTTGACAACATTAAGCGGTTTAAAAGTTGAAGAAATAGATGTCGTAACTGCAACCTTACCGTTTGTAGAGCCAAAGTACCCCACAGTAGAGCCTTTAGAACCACGTTTGATGTCACTAAAACCAGCACCACCCAAATCCAAGCCGCATGGAAGAGGCTTACACAGAGCACCTCTATCATCGCTGCTGTAAAAAAACACGTCACCCAAAGCCCCTCCAATGTTGTGCACAGGTTGTTGAGGGCCGTTGGTGCCAACAACATGT
This sequence comes from Taxus chinensis, assembly GCA_019776745.2. Taxonomy (NCBI): domain Eukaryota; kingdom Viridiplantae; phylum Streptophyta; class Pinopsida; order Cupressales; family Taxaceae; genus Taxus; species Taxus chinensis. Next base: position 187,058,950 of record CM034146.1, read on the forward strand.
ATAGGGTTGGGGATATAGGGAAGGATGAAGAGACGACAAAGCCATCAAAGGGTCTTATCAATTAACTTCCAACACAAATCATATTTCATTCAAGAATCTAGCTAGTTTGATATTCATATGTCATCAATTTCATTCACATTTACATTTATGTTTTCTTTTTAGATAATAAGATAATGATTATGGTTTTCTGTCATCAACGTTCCTATTGATGTATAGAACAAGTGTGGGGCATGATGAAATAAGTATTGAGTCACACGAGGTAACCATATAAAAAATAATAACGAGGTTAAGAATAACATTGTACTGCGCCTATGTTTGTAGACATAAAATCACGCACTTTGAGTAATTATCTAGTCTCGATTGCATACTACTATTTATACGGTTCCTAAGTAAAAAGAGTACTAATTAAGCCATGTCTTTGGCCACCTTTATTTGCTTTATGCCTCTGCTTTTAGTCTTGTACTCTTACTTGCTCAGTCTATCTTTTTACCTTTCGACATTTGTAATTCTAGACACTAACGCCTAGCCAAGATGCCAATGCCAAGTGCCCCCGTCTCCTCTGGGCACCCTTGTGCTCTTTGTACTTTGGTCACAATTTCTGGGTCCTTTCTAGCCATTTGAGCATCTTATCTTTTTGGTAGTTGGCCTTTTTGGGGTTAATTACGAAATTCAAACAAAGGAATCATATAAATATAAAGTTATGTGATCGTAATAAGGGACCAAGCACTAAGCATATACTATCTCCTCCTAAGGTTGCATCCATCAAAGGCATCTATAGCTCCATTTGCATCCATCTAGCTCCATCACAAGGGACAAAAAGATAGTTCATTTACATCATACTTCATAAGAGGGGAGTCTATTGTTTCCATGCACACATTATTTACATTCCACATCTAGCTACTTGCTTGCTACTTCAAGTGTGACTAGCACAAGAGCAACCATGGGCACAATTCCTCTCACACACACAAAACTACATTGGGTATGAGATGTAGTACAATGCTCAATGCTACGTCCAACATTTTAGAAGGATAGTCTGACCCCTTCATTTGCATCTTTCTTTTTTAGGGTTTTGATGTGTTATTTGGGGTTTTACAGGTGATTCATTCATTCTATATTTACAGATACATTCGACAGAATTCAACGACATACATGCGACAAAAGGTGAACAAGTGTGAACCTCTTGCGACACCTCAGAGGAGGTTTTCTGAGCAGCTACGCAGACTAGGGCACCCACAGGTACTCCCATCCTTCTCCAGGCGCCCCAGTCCAGTCAAATCTATCGGATCTACATTTTCTAGGCTTCTATGCGACAATCCTCCATCTCTATTCAACCGATCTCCACTGCGACACAGTCCAACGACCTCTTTGAATCAACTAAGGCATCTTATCCTTTTTTACACTTTAGGGTTTCATTATTTATTGCTTAGCTTGCTTTGGTATATTTTTGTATTTCATTATTGAATTTATTTACTGCTACCATAACATTAGATTAGGTAATTATTTTACATTTTAGCGTAATCAATGTTAAGCCATATGGAGCACTCACTGGGTTAGTGCAATAAACTTGTATGTCAATTGTAGGGCAATAACAATAGGCACGGACACTATAAAAAAATATTTGGAAGAAATATGGGGAAAATGGGTTTTTCTATTATTTTCTTTTGTTTCTTATCTAAACGTGAGGTTCGACATTGTGCAAACATGTCTACCAGAGCATTTGCAATAACAACATCGAAAAAAAAACTATCCTTTATGCTTTGATGTAGGGTTGCTTTTTAGCTAATAAGATAATGATTACCATTTCCCCTCATCAACCTTCCTCTTGATGTTTGGAACACGTGTGGGACATGATGAATTAAGTATTGAGTAACACGAGCCGACTGTATCAAAAATAGTAGTGAGCTTCAGAATAACATTGTATCACATCTATGTTAAGCCATATGTAGGGTTCACTTAGTCAATGAAATAAAATTGTTTGTCAGTTGTAGGGCATTAATAGTTGACCCGAACACTACAAATAGAAATAAAATAATTTGAAAAAATATGGGAAAAATGGGATTTTTTGATATTTTTATTTATTTCTTATTGTGTCAAAGTTTTAGATTTGATGTTGTTTAATTTGTTACGTAAGATGAAGTATGAAAAGTTGGAGAAAAAATATGAGAATTAAATACTTGCATGTCCCACATCTATTCCAAGGCTCAAATTGTTCCCACCCAAATAATGTTTGCTATTTGGGCTATAATTTATCATCTCAATTTCGCTTTCCTTATTTACGTGAATGCGATTCACCCTTAAAAAATCCAAAATAAAATATAGGGAAAATCTACCGCAATGTTAACTTCTTATCACACTCTGCATCCACAATTTTTAGTTTTAAGCTAAATCAATTGCAAGTAAATAAGCGACAATTGAGCCCCTCCAACAGTTGGTCGTATGAGTGTTTGTGGGAATGATTCTCAGATGTTTCATTTTTCATTAGTAGGCTTGATACAATTTAAAGCTATAAGCTTTTATTTTAGGCACTTGTATATAATAATAGGGTCTTTTGAGAATTCACTATGTTATGCACAATGAGGCAAAACAAACACAACTAATGCATAATGTGTTTTAATATATAAACCATTAGTGTGAAAATCAACATCTCCATACTTTGTTTCCGATTATAAAAGAAAGATTATGTGAGTAGGGAAATAAATTATATGGTTTGTATCAAAAGATGGATACATGTATATTTCAGGTGGATTGGCATGTGGAGAGGAAAATAAAGGAAATATGGCGTAGAAGAAAATAGGTAATGAGTGTAATTTGCACTTGAAGGGGACTAATTAAAAAATGGGGAAAATCCAATAGGTTCCAAGTTTAAAACCCAACTGAAATGTTTGTTTCTTGGAGCACTTTATAGCCCCCTTTACAATTCTAAGCTCAAACAAGTGCAGGCAAAAAGATTATGTGCAAAAAAACCATTGATAATTGAGTTCGTAGTACTCACATGAATGTCATTTGTGTTTAAAGGTGACAAAATAAAATATGAAAAAAAAAAATAGGTTCCATGTTCGAAACCCTAACAAAATGCTTTTTCTTGGAGCACTTTGTAGTCCATGTTTACAATTCTAAGCTTGAATAGGTGCACGAAAATAGGTGATGTGCAAGCAATCATCGATAATTACATGTTGTGTGTGTTCCACTTTATCATTTTGATCTTGTTCACATTATTCACATTATTGCAAATCACACTTAAAGGGTTCAAAATAAAAAATGGAAAAAACCGCTAGGTTGTAGGGTTAAAAACCAACCACAAAATGATGTAAAGGTTTTTAATTTGATAGTGTTTGATTTGTTAGATAAGACAAGGACATCACATAGAAACATCCATGCGTACATCTACTGCCACGTGGTATGTGATGCATATCCAAAAGTTAGTTTTTTTTTGCAAATTTTGTTGTTGAAAAACACACTGTGTTTTTCAACACCATCGAAAAACCCAGTGTACTTTTCAACACTATGTAAAAACACATCACAACATCGTAAGCGATTCAAACTCATGACCTCTTGATTGTTAGTGGGCATTCCCACCAACATGGCTGCAACTTACTACATGCAACCATACGTTTTCAATTTAATATGTTAAAAAATAATATCACTATGATTTGTTCGTTGCCTGCGAGACCAACCCATGCATGGTGCATTTTATGGGGCATAGATGTAAGGCAATGCATTTTATTAGGAGAATAGTCTCCACTGAGCAGAGATCAAGTGACGCCCTGACAACAACGTGGCAGGACCGACCGCAAGATATTTTGTGGCATCGTGACCTGTTGTTGCCAGTGGAATGCATGATGTGTAGAAAACATTCTTGCACAAATGTGGTCATTTGACGCATGAAAATGTCCTTATCCGAATTCTTTGTTTTGTAATGCATAAAGTGGAACACAGATAACATGTAATTATTAATGATTGCTTGTACACCACCTATTTTCATGCACCTACTCGAGCTTAGAATTGTAAACACAGACTACAAAGTGCTCCAAGAAACAAGCATTTCGTTAGGGTTTCGAACATGGGACATATTCATTTTTTTCCATATTTTATTTTTCACCTTTAAGCACAAATTACATTCATGTGAATAATGCAAACTCAATTATCAATGATTTTTTTGCACATAGTCTATTTCCCTCCACGTACTTGAGCTTAGAATTGTAAATGGGGGCTATAAAGTGCTCCAAGAGACAAACATTTTAGTTGGGTTTCAAACTTGGAACCTATTGGATTTTCCCCAATTTTTAGTTAGTCCCCTTTAAGTGAAAATTAAACTGATTAATTATTTCCTTCCACGCCTTCTTTCCTTTATTATCCTCTCCACATGCCAATCCACCATAAGTATGTATATATCCATTGTTCGATACAAACCGCTTTTAATTTATTTCCTTACTCGCATAATCTTTTGTTTATAATTAACCACAATTTTAACCATGGTTTTATCTGGGGAGGTCTTAAAATGCAAAGAAATTGACCACATGGGGCGGTGCACTATAACTTCTTTTCAGTGATTTAAAGAGCTCTGAAACCTCTCTCCATTTTCACTGCCCTAGTAGCTCTTTAATCATAATGTATCGCCGATAAAATTTTACCCGCTCTATCATCCCTTCAAGTAATTTTAATTGGATTGAAACTTTATTTTAGTTATCATTTGGATTGAAAGGTTCGTTTGAATTTTATTTTGGCACAATTTTGACGCATTTCATGGGATTTAATTTGTCATTTATATTTTCACCACCTTTTTTGTAGGCGTGTGTGAATTTATTTGATTGCGTGTGGGTAGGGTGTTGATTATGATAGGTTGCAAACAAGTGGCACCATTCGAACTAGGCTCCTCCAAACATTTAATTTCTAGAGTCGAGGTCTTGTTTCTTAATGCCTACACTTTTTTTGTGTTTCCCCCTTTGATGCTAGCATTTGTAGAACTGATGGACAAGTTTAAGACATTGATTAAGAGAACCCTCTAAAAATTTATCCTTGTCACCATGAAATGAGAAACCCCTCATGATCAACATCCATGTTGCCATCTTTCCATGTGCTCCTTACTACAGGTTCTCGAATGTTGACGTAAGAAATAGCTTGATTTTGAGTTCCTCGGCCATGGTGTTAATGTCCTTTCGAAAAACTTGTCTGGATCAAACTTCTTTGAATGAAATAAAATTCTTTGATTTTTTGGTTTAACTGCTCTCTTATGCAAATTTTTGATAAGCTCAATCGAGACAATTAGATTTTTCGCATTTTTAATTTTGACCACTTTAAACATAAATTGCAATCATGTGAATAATGTAAGCGAGATTAAGAGGATACAACGTCACAAATATTGTACATGTTCTTTTCGTGGAAATAATATGAGCCACAAAAACTAAAATTACACAAATAGAAAGCTCGATTCACATGTATAATTTTCCTTTCTTTCATATGTCCAATCCCTAGAGGGGCTCATTTATGAGGTATTTTTGTTCTACCACTCCTTACATTCTAAGATATCTCCGCTAACAATTGTCTTATTAGCGTACACAATACACCTTTTCTCATTCAAATTATTGGCAGAAATACTATGTAGTTGTTAGAGGGTTGAGTATTGCATTGCATCTCCTCACTTTCCTCACCTTTGAACTTCTCCACCCTCAAACCCCTTGTTTTTCACCCCTCTTTCTCTCCCTCCACTTGGACTTTTTAAGTAGACCCCTTTCTCCATGATGCGGCATTGCTAGTTTAACAACTATGGGAGAGCCAAATGTTGTTAGGTTGCCCCACATTCAAACTTTGGTTCTCTCCTCGTCATAGAAACAAAACGTGGTGGTAGTGTATCCTCCACTATGTGACTAATTGTGTACACGCATTGAATACACCGAATTACCCTTTTTATAGCATTAAAGAAGTTGATAGTTCTTGGCACGTTTGGCACCACTAGGCGCCAAAGATGGGAACCCAACAAAATGGACCCCACAAATTAGCCATTTTCTCATCACGCCCACCACACACTTTAGAAGCCCATTTTTAATGAAAAAACTATATAATAATGCGACAAATAACCTCCATACGACACGCGTACGTATTCGCATACGCCTACGTACAAAACAAAAAACGAAAAATGAGCACGAAATTTAAATGTTACGGAAAAAACGAAAGAGCGCATGTGACATGCAAATCGTATCATTGCAAGCCCACGTAAAAATTAAATTATTTCAAGAAGTAAAACCCATTCGGCTCTCTTCCAAATATTTCCAGAGGGTTTCAAGGTTTTGTTTTCATGGATCGATTCATCCACGGCGAAGGCCGCCTGCTTGCTTTCTGAGCCGTTTGCTAACCGCCAGGTTCAGGAAATTTGCCGTTTGCCCCAGTTTGTCCCTTCCAAAACGACCCAGGAAATCTTTCAGACGAAAAAATTGACCCGGCTTTGATAAAATGTAAGAATCGCTGATAAATTATTTGTTTAGCTGAGGTTTTAGGTGGAATTTTTTTGCTGGATTGGCAGGCTTTTGTGCTCTGCCATTTTTTTTCTCGTTTTTGGTGGTTTTTTAAGCTTTGTGGTTGGGACCTTTTATTTTTATGTTTTTGGGCTCTTGTTTATGTTTTTTGGTGCTCGGTTTGCTTGGATGCGGATTTACGTTTATTTTGTGCGTGTGTGATTTTTATATTGCTGTGTATATATTATTCATATGCGTGTGTGTGAATATATACTTTGTGTGTATATATCATCGGATCCAGCGGCGGAAAGAGCTTTGTAAGGGATGGCTCAAAATCGATCATGCATTGCCGCAGTATGTATATTTGTCCCCTGCAGTGGAAATTCTTTTTCTAGGCATTATTAATTCAGAAAACGCTCTTGAAGGGATTTTTTAGACGGTGGCCTGTTTTTGAAGTTTTGTGTTTTTTGGCTTGGAATGATTGTTCACAGAGATTGGAATGAATGGCCTTGAAGAAAGGACAATTTTCCTTAATTCTTTGTTAGCTTTATTCCGATTTTCGGAATGATTAATCAGAGAGAATGGAATGAATGAACCCGAAGAAAGGACAATTTTCCTTGATTCTTCGTTAGCTAAATTCTGATTTTAGGCATTCGGTTATTACCGTGTGTAGGTTTTTCAAAATTTGTTAAAGGAGTAGAGTATTGGCGTTGTTCGGTTAGATTCAGAAAAAATTGTTCCAGGAGTACAATATTGTGTTTTTGTGGTGGGAGATTCTCGAAAATATGCACACGAAATAAGCAACTGCATTCCTTGTGTGCTTTTGCAGTGTGAATAGCTGTCAACCCTGCATTCTATCCAGAGAAGCCTTTGCAGTTCTTTGGAGAATATTATAGACGTCAGAAATTTGAGGTTTGCGTAGTTTATGTATGATGGTTAAAATTCTTCTGGATAAACTACATGTGCATCTTTATTTACCATCCTTTGGGGGCATACTTGTTGATCCTTCTTCTGGGTAATTTACTTTGTGTGTTACAGTAGTTTTGAAGAACCGAGAAGCATCAGCATCATTATTTAGGTACGGTTAACAAGTTGGATACGCTACTAAGCGATACGCACTATTGGGGTTTCCTTGTTTTCGCTACTTTTGAACCATTGATTAATTGAGATTCTTTGCTGATTGGTTACTCTCCCTGTTATTGAAGAGTCTGACCAGGATCCTCGGCACAGCCCATTAGTCATGAATCACTGTCGTGCCTATAGGTGTGGGAATGCACTTAATTTCCGTGGAATATTTATAGGCAGGAGATTGGGTTTAGTGGTGCTGTATTCTATAAACAGAAGTAATGCCAGGGGATGCCGCAGTGGGGGAGATTCCAAAACAACGGCAATGCAGTATGGTATGTAGCATTTGGGGAGAAATGTTGGATGCTGGTTGACAAGGAATCTTATGGGTTCTTAAGCAACGTGTTTGATGCAGATGAAAGGGCCTCCTTTAGATGGGTGTTCGTAATATTCTTTCAAGGTTGTCATCAAGGAAGAACTTTACAGTTCAGTGATTGATTTCGAAGTTTGGTAACCTGATAACAGCAGTTTCAGTTATTCCAATTTGTAGATAAGGAAATTGAAATATCTTACATTCTACCTTTGTAATAAGTGCTATATATACTTCAAGAAACAATGGGCTTGCCTAGATTGTACGGTGATGAAATTTCTGATGAGGGCACAATGCTGTCAAATAGCTCATCAGGATCTTCACCACAATTCACTAGAATAAGCAGCTCTGGCTATGATGAATTTCCTGGAAGGCGAAATGATGATGTGGGGAGTGTTAAGACATTAGGTTATGTATCCGGGAATGCTAGATGTATATCTGGTGCTGGCACTGGAGATTTAGAAAAGACAAACGTTTTTGAGTTCCCGAAGTTCCCACACAGCAATATTCCTTCGAAACTTGCTCTTGATGCTTCTTCAACTATACATGGGAGGAGAAATGGATTTGATGAAAAGCAGAGTGGCACGAAACCGAGTCAAGGAATTAGCAACCCAGCTTCAAGGGTAGTAGGCTTCAAGTCTCCTAATCATTTGGCCCCTGGAAATGTACAAAATATTCCATCCGAAGGCTTCCAAATTTATACACCTTTTTATGCACCGGAAGACAATTCTGATTTGCCTGCACCACATATCAGGAAAAGAACACTTTCCCCTCTTAGTGACATGTTTTCTTCTGGCCACAGTGGGATTCTCAGTGGATATATTGAAAATGAAAAAAGAGATTTGCTGGGTTGTTCTGAAAGTTATGTTAATGAAACCAAAGAAGAACAGCACAACTTTGATAGGCACGACTTTAAGAAAGCAAATTGTGCAGATTTCCCATCAAGCATGCCAATGCCTATACCTAGGTGTCATAAATGGGAGCACCGTTCAAGTGGAGATTGCAATTGCTCTGTTTTTCCAACCGATGGTCCTTTGCTTGATGATGCAAAGATCTTAACACCAGATTGTCATTTTTTGGGTGCTTTCCAGCTGCACACACAGAGTGAATTAAATAAGAGAGGTACACGCATGCCAGTAGTTACTAAATGTTCAAAATCTCCACCTCTTCTTTCTCTGTCTCCTCTTGGGCCCAGATGGCATGAGAGAATGAGATTACACTGCCATGCCATGCCTGAAAATGGTGAAGTCTCAGATGCTAATTCTCCGCCAACAAGGAATTTAAATATTAGATACAAGGAACACCAGACAGATAATGCAGCAGTCTTGGAGGATGAAATTGGAATTGCAAGGAAGTCATTTCAGGAATTTGGAATTTTCTATAAGGACTTAGCTCCTTCTACACCTCTAGAGTACACAGGTGAGGGGATACGATGGGGTTGTGAATCAACATCTGCACCTCAGACTGGGATCAAGTTACATAGAAGCTTAAGTGGGCTGCCAACGAGAAGGTCCCTCGTTGGGTCATTTGAAGAATCTCTCCTCTCAGGCAGGTTTTCATCTGGGAAAGCCAATCAGGTTAGTTATTCAGTTTCTTTTATGAGATGGATTGTCTGGGCTGTTTGCAATTTATTGAAAAGTTATAATGTGGTATACAACTATGCTTAACATCTCAACTTTTTTAGTTTTACTTTTCTCAATACGAACACTCCTAATAAATGTTTTCCATCTTCTTCTGTTTGCCCTCAGTTTTCAGATATGAATGGGAAGGTTTGTTTGTTGACTTTTTTTTCCCTTAGAAAATTCTGTGGAATCTTTATGTATCACGCTTTTCATTTTTCCATGGCAATGTCTCTATTGTTTCTTATATATAGTAAGTGAAACAAATAATTTGCTTTATGCAAAGGCTTTGCTATATGCAAAGGCTTTGCTACTTTTGTCACATGAATCCGTGCCTCATAAATTTTGGTCAATTGCTTTTTCCAGGCATGAATTTTTGGTGCCAACTCAGTTTTGAGATCAAATAGCCTAGGTTGCCAGTTTCCAAAATTCTCTTGGCTTTAGGGTGTGATTTTGGAAAATTAATATCCGACTTTGTGCATGACAATTCCGTCAGGTATGTGTTTATGGTATGGATTAACATCATCTGGTTTGCTTTTGTTGTTTTGCAGAAGATAGATGGATTTTTAGCTGTATTAAATGTGTCTGGAGGGTGTTTTTCTCCACCATTGCGGAAGCTTCCATTTTCAGTTACTTGTGTGGATGGAAATAGCTCCTTGCTTTATTATGCATCTATTGATCTTGCTGGAAATTTGCCTCAAAACAAGACCAAAGGGAGCAAAGGAAAAAAAAATGGCAGCTATGAGGGTTCACGAGCTGCAAGGAGTCGTTGTCGGATTCCTGTCAAAGGTCGCATACAACTGGTATTGATTTAATATTTAAATTGTAAATCAAATAGTAAGAGATTAATTATTATAGTACCAGTAGACAGTATTCATCTCAAAAGAACAAATTTATTATTAATCTCAATAGGATCTATCTTGTTGTCTTGTTTGGTTTATTTTTTTTACAGATTCAGGATTCTTTTCATTATTGATACCTTTCTTAAACAAAACATGGTATTTTTTCTTTTCTTTTTATGAGTGCTTCTTGTGTTCCTGGCCCTTTGGCAGTAGCCTACTTTACTGCCTTTGTGATTGAAAACTTTTGATTACTTTCTATGAGTTTGATTGTTTCTATGTCTACCTTCATGCTTGAAAACTTTTGATTCCTTTCTATCAATTTGATTGTTTCTGTGTCCTCTATGAACTTTTAAAATCCGTTGCAGGCATTAAATTTTGAAAGGATTTTAGAAACCTTATGATGTTGTTAGGTTGAAGAAATTGACTGAGCAGACTAGTGTTTGATGGTCAAGGCAGCTAATCAAAATTGAAAAGAACAATTCAATCAGACAATGTGCGTGGCTTAGGAGGTAAGACTATCTCAGTAGTTGAAGCTTTAAGTGCAGATATCATAGCTATTTCAAACTCCAGGTCTTTACGTCAATGTATAGAGTGGAAAATTATATCAGTGCAAATTTCTTTGAGGGCTGGTTTATTTGGGAAGTTTAGATGGTAATTAGATCTTATAATGTCTAGAATCTAGATGACTATGTATGTCAAATCACTAAAGCAGTCTGTGCAGACTAGGAGCTAGCATGTTGTGACTGGGCGTATTAATACATAGGAGGTATTGCCAGCAAGGAAACAAATTCTGAAATAGTGCAATGATTTAGTTCCAACCCAAAGAACGGATGTTCGATCTAGAATATATTCATTTGGCATACCAAGTGCTAATTGAATTCTAAACCTTGAAGCAGAGTGTGCAAGTCACTTAGACTTGTCATCATTCTGATTCACTATGCAATCTGAAGCTGTGAAATTGACAGTTATCCATTTTTTATCAACTCTCTGCACTAGGGGTCATGTGGATTTAAATGCTTGGGATTAAATCAGTGGGTATAAGACGACAGAAGAAAACATTTACAACATTGTGAATGATCTTTGTATGCTACTTGTGAAATGTAGTGTTCTCTGATGTATATATAATAGTTCACCTTATAGTATTGCTCATGCTATATGAAGTCCAAATAAATCATTCTGTAATACTTCTTATCTTTACAATTGGGATTAAATATGAGATATATGTAAGGTTTTAGGTGAAGATATACAGTGTTTTAGATAAAGATGGTGAATGGTCATTGACTATACGGCAAAATATCTCAATAAGATGGTCAGTTATTTAATGTGTAAAAGCCTGTTGTGAATTTGTTTTATACGCCATAAATTTATTCCCGTGAAATGGGAGTCTAGACAGAATGAATCCGCATAGAGTATGAAATTTCACTTGATAGAATATTTGAATTACTGAAGCTGTGTAAAAGTCTGTTGTGAATTTGTTATGCATACCATAAATTTATTCCTTTGATTTGGGAGTATGGACGGAGGACGATTCTCCTAACATTTAGGCTTTTAGCATGAAGTGCTCACTGGATAGAGAAAAATATGTGAATACTGGAGCTGATTTGATGTACTTTCTCTTCAATGTATAAGGCAAAGACATAATAACATTAACAAAATATAGCTCAAGACACAACTTTTTAATTTTGAAATACTTATAGTGTACCATATTTCAACATCACCCCTATCCAAAATTCTTCTCATCTTGAGACGATTGTTTGGTGAACTGGCAATGTGCACATCTTGGAACTCAATCTTCTTGAAAAATTTCTAAACAAGTTGGAGTGGCGACATATCTCCAATCCAGCAATAATTGTTATGGAAAGTTGGAAACAATGAAAGCTACTGAAAGGTGTGGGCTACTAATTGCTGTAATTGCTGTTTTATAGAACTCGAGTCTTACCATCTGACTCATTCAAATGTGCGATCCAAATACAGATGATAAAATTCCTTATGCTGCACATCTTACATGGCCATCGAGTATTTTTGTGCTGGTTCTGCTGATAACATGCAGACCCAACCTCCTGATGTACCAAGTCACTCAGCTTATAATAAATGGTATGCACTCCATTGAGGCGGAACAGGTTTGAATTTGGAGGTGGGTAGGGTATGTATGTCTCGTTGAAAAATGTTTAAGGTGAATAGAAAAACAATCCCCGTGTGGCCTTCCACTAAGGTGGTCTCATACACCAGATTGTTGTTTTGCTTGGATGTGACTTAAAAAACTACCTTTACCTTTACTTTTTGAATTCCTTTATTTTTGCCATGCTCTTCTTGCATCATTAACAAACTGGAAAATGCATCAATTTCATTTGATCTTGACTTTATCTTATAATTCTTCACTAAAATTGAAAGAAAGTGTAGCCTTGTAATGATTCAGCTATTGCAGTTGCAATACTTGACTTCTGGTGGCAATTGTATGCAATTCCAATCCTAGATTCAAAGAAACCGTAGTTGTCTACTAATCCAGCTATTTCATTGCGACTCTCTATTGCTAAAGCATGACTGCCATTTGCTGTGCATCTATGTGGAACAGTCATCAAATGGTGCAATCACTTGCCATCTCAACCAATTTTTGTCCTTAACTTGGTCTTCTCACAAATAAAATTTGCCCTCCTGCAGAGTTGGACCTCTTTCCATTCTTGCCCTCTGCAATACGATCTCTAGTTTTCTTGTCCCTTCAGTATCATTATACCTCTCCTCTTGATCTGGAGTTTTAGCTTTTCTCGAGATCATTTTCTGCTGTTCTGGATAAACTGATAGCCTTTCTCACCCTCGTGCATTTCCAAGCTGTGTTTTACACGGTCTAACTGTATCTTTATCATTTTTCACTTTTCCTACAATCTGGCTATAGCATGTATTCATATTGTGTAGCTCAAGTTACAATGATACTCCTTGCCAGTTGAACTCCTCTTCTACCTAACCACACCTACAATATCTACCAGGTGGTTCACAAAAACATCTTCTGTCATGAAATTTTACTTCAAATTTCAAATCATACATCGATTGCATTTTGAATATTTGGTACATACACAGGCAAACTGTTCTGGATTCCATTTACTTTATCATCCTTAAAAAAATAATGCAGTTAAATTCCCAAGAGTTCTGCGATTGTTATGAAATTTGAGCAACAGAGCAGCAGTGCAAGTTATTGTTCTACAGATAGGTAATTATGTGATAATTTTCTGTTACTGAAATGATATTGTACTTCTCTATTAACTGACCACTCTGAACTAAATTTCCACAAGTTCTAATAAGCTCTTATATCTTTGTTTTTCTCTGGGAGTTTTAGTTTTGTAGTATTTATGCTTTAAACTTAAAACTATAATATAATTATAAAATCCAGTTGGTAATGGTTGAGTTTTCAATGGCCATAATATGAGGGTGTCATATACCATGTAAGTTTTTGATTTAAAGATTGGTCAATTTTGTATTGATTTGTGCAGGTCCTTAGCAATCCTGAGATGACACCTGTACATACTTTTATGTGCAACTATGATTTAAGTGATATGCCTTCTGGCACAAAGGTGTGTTTGGTATAAATTTTTTTCATATGTAATTTTCGTATTATTGCCTTTCCTTTCTATATCTACCTCAAATATTTGTAGTGTGGCAAATGTATGTGGTACACAGTGAAAAGCAATGAGTATGAATTATAGTGACGGTTATCTAGTTGTTATGCATTCATTGGATTAGATCAGAAGGATCAAAAGACCTGCAAAATTTTTACTAAGAAATGGAAATAATTGGAGAGTTATTATGTTTTGCAATTAGAGCAAATTATGTTTTGCAATTAGAGCAAGGTGTCGCAAAGATCAATATCTGTGGAACAACTCAGGTTTGATGAGAAATCACAGTTTATAGAAAATGAGACATTTGTATGATGTGCAATGGATATCTTGTCATACTTTATGCTAGTTTTTTGGGAAAATATAGCATAGGCCATTATAATGTTTCATTTGCTTTGATGCCATGTTGGTTAATAGTGAAGAGGATTAACTTTGTCTCTTAGAAATCTTGTGCTATAACGGGTGCCTTTGGATGCAATTTTTTTTGCCAATTATCCCAGGTTAGAACTCAAATGTGGAAGCTTGATACTATTCATACTGGAATTATAGTTGTTTCTGATGATTACTTTTTATCATGGCGGTTAGAAACTAAGAAACAAGTGCTGGTAGATTTTATTTTACTAGAAATCATGATACACAAATTGAAACAGGTACAGATCTAACACAGATTTTGACTTTATTAAGCAGAAGTACTAGATGTAGCTTTCAGATCGTGAAACAACTCAGGAACTCTCAAATTGAAGTGTAATTATGCTCAAGAGAGGATATGAAATTTATCATATCTAGGAACTGCATATGTAGGCCGTATGCAAGATTGAATTCTGGCTCAACCAGATTCAAATGGATATTGGGACTTGAAAGTGTCAAAGCTGCCTGCAATTTTGACAAATCTTTCCATTAGAATTTAATGGCATTCTTTCATTCTAAAATTGTAAATGTTAATGCGGTATATGCTCAAAATGTCTTTTTTGGTTTAAATGGATTCTATGTTTTGAGAAATTCTTCTAGAGTGTGTAAACCCCTCTGACAGGTCCAGAAAGGATGAGCTCAATTTTTTTTTGAAGTGTTCCAATGGTTATCCAATAAGGCCGGGGATCATCTCCCTGTTGATCCCCTAAGGCTTACACTACAAACTCAACTTCAAGTAAACTAAATTCTTAACGATTTCACCAAAAAAAATAAAAAATATTCAATTGCAATTCTAGTATTTTCCTTTTAGTCTATGTACTTGCATGAATTAAAACAACATTTGATACTCAGGCTTATATGATCAGTCTCATCTAATTAAATCATTCACTGAATTATTCTACTAAGCATGAAGTACCATTTCCTTGCATTTTCCTGATTACCATTTCTACGCAGTCCTATTTACCATGTTAATATCCCTGGCCCAAAAGCACAATGACATCAAGATCAACTAAAATAATAGCACAATGCAGTCAAAGCTGCCATGTAAAGTTCACTGTGAACCAATAAAGTACTGATCATAATGGTGCCATAACCGCTGACGGGGTTTTTACATTTTGCAGATTAACTCATGAAAGATCTGCATAACAACCGGTACTAATAATAATACAGCAAATTTGCAATTAATAAGCAGCATGTTGCCCTCCAACATAACCAATAGAACAACAGTGTAAGTGCAGCAAGTACTGTCTGTAGTACAAGGAGTAGTAAGTGGTATAACTCCAAATGCTAAGAGAGAAAGAAAGAAAGAATATATTAATGTCCACAGATGACCAAAAGTAGGTCATTGGGACTTGCGGATACAGCAGTTAACAATAGATAGTATTAGGAAGAGAAATTCCTAGAAGCAAAAGAGAGGAATAAATGTACGTAAGACAATAAAGCAATGCTAAGAGAGAAAAAAAGAAAGTATATATTAATGTCCACAGATGAACAAAAGTAGGTTAATGGGACATGAGGATACAGCAGTTAACAATAGAAAGTATTAGGAAGAGAAAATCCTAGAAGCGAAATAAAGGATTAAAAGTACATATGACAATTAAAACAACGCGCCACTAACATAGGTGGTAATGAAAATTGAAATGAATACAAATAACTTAAAGGGTGAACAAGAGCTCACAAAAGCATGTGCTTATGAAGAGTGGAAAGAAATCTCATCAAATATCTTTACCTGTGTCTGAAGTCGAGGAGCACCCAAGGTTGGAGGGGCTAGGCTAGGAGATCTTAGGAGGAAGCAAAGCACTTTCTCTAGGATCTTCCCCTAATATCCAAGGCCGATGTAACCCCCGTAGTAGAAAAGAAACTTGTAATATGAGTCTTCCCCTTTGATTTGGGAGGGTGGTCGGTAAGTATTAAATCTACGTTGTCGGTAAGGGACAAAGCCATGCTGACAGGAAGGAGTACAAGTAGAACCACGATGCCGAGGGAGATTAGGTTGGAGATCTGAGTAATTTGAGTAGCAATGTTGTGTTAAGAGAAGTGCCACCTAACTAATCTATCAGCTCTGATGTGTGAAAGATGGGTGTCCAAAGGGTGCTTAGTGCTGCCAATTGCTGGGATAGGCTGAAAGCAACAAGTGATCAAGATGTGGGCTCTAGAGCTGCTAGCCCCTCTCCTAGGGTTCTGCACTAGAGGCTGGTGGCCTTGCGAAGATAAGGAGCTAGGCACCGCTGGTCAAGATATTTGAAGAAAGTAGATAGATGGTTGCCTAAGTCCTTGTAGAGGCAACAATATCTTTCTTGGATCTCATAGTAAATGGCACATCTGAATATGAAGTGATCCTCAGTTTCCACCCTTTGAAGGGAGAAAAGATCATAGATCCGGTCCTGACGAAGAATGTGATGATCGGTTTCAACCCGTAACTGGTGGAACTACACTCTCATCTCACCAACGGAAACCTCAAGCTATGAGATTAGTGGTGTTGAAGATAGTGAGTGGTGAAATAGACCATCCACCACTTGCAGGGAATATTCGATGTAAAAAGCAAGCGTGTGTTGAGAGGCTCAAGGGGGAGATCCAAGTGGCCTGTATATACTGTCTGTAGAGAGGGAGAGAGAGAGAGCATTGCATGCGACTAACAAGCAGTGCAGACCACAAGCAATAGACATTTTGATAAAGAGAACAAATGGTTTAAACTTTAAACAACCATTGACAGTTTGGCCAAAGACTTAAAATGAAAGACACACACAATCGTATTAATAAATGATCTGGAAGGATCCATGGTACACCCCAAAGGACCCTGGTTCTCATGCCAAGTCAGCAAGTTCATACTGCACTTAAAGAGGAATATAAGTCGCAAGTGAAGAAAATCCAATCATTAATCTTAACCAAGTCTACAAAGAACAAGTGGCAGTATTATTTTTAATAAAAAGGGTTCTGCCTTAGGGGTTCATACCCATAATGTTTCATAATCCTCATACATCTTTAGTTTCTGGTTGGGTTGGTTCAATGGCTCTTTACGAATTAGCAGTTTTCGACCTATCCAATCCTGTTCTTGATCCAATGTGGAGACAAGGTATGTTCGTTATACCTTTTATGACTCGTTTAGGAATAAAGGATTCGTGGGGTGGATGTATTGTGAAAGATCCAATAAGTCCAACAAGCATTCATTGTTTATTAAATCACTGTGGCAGAATTCAAACCACCAAGAGTTATAACAGTTTATCACACTAACATCAACGCTCAAGACATGTTTTCTAAGAATCGTGAACAATACATGGAAAAAGGTAGGATGGTTCAGCAGCTTATACTGTAGGAGCTCTCTCAGCAGATGAGGGATACTCTCTGCAGTGTAAGTTGAACAGAGATCCCCACAAAAAGTTATAAGACAAGAATAAAAAAACTTTGGTCACAACTGCCCATTATACTGCTCAAGCTTTTCACATTAAAGGCCAAGAACAAGTATGATCAAATAACTAGAGTAAAACCATTGTATACAAAATGTTAAAGCCATTCAACATGGTTCCCAATCGGTAGACATTAAAGATGGCCACAGTCAAGCTTATGTATGCCACTAAGTACTTTTAATGTCATCAAGCTTCAAGCTCTACCCGAACCAAATTATAAAGCATGCAGTCAAGCTTATGTCACCAAGTACTAGGACTGACAGCAGGGCTCACGTTTTGTCAAAATCTAAATCATAAAGACTGCTAAATCATGGAATTCTCAGCACAGCATGCCTTAAATTTGGATAAAAACCAAACTTAACTATCTCTCTCATCACTGCAAAGCTTCCCATACAACTGCCAGGGTGGGACATTATATGACAACTAGAGGTGAGGCTAAGCCCTCATGGTTTTCCACGTCAATCACATAATCACAACCTAACCAAAACCTCCAAGAATCCCTCTAAAGGCAGATTCCAAGCTAGCAACAGTAATATGCACACAAACTAACTTTCATTCACTCTCTTTTCTTGGCACTAGTATTTTTCCAGAACTAGAAAGACAAGAGATTAAAAGGAAACCCCTAACTGCAAAGAGCTAAGCCGCAGTTGACTCCATACTTACCTCCCGATGCTAAAAAAGAGGACAGATGGTTTACCATAGCAGGGAATGGTATACAACAGTGGTTCCAAACAGAACCATTGAAGGCGGGCTAGGCCCTATTTGAATCCAAGAAAACAACGCAGAAAAGAACATGTATAACAAATACAAGATCTCCACAAACCATCTACCTCTACAAAGTTTAAGCTCATGAATAATCTTTGCTCAAGTTGGAGATTGCAGTAATCACTGCTCTCTTTTCATTCCTCAACATCTTTCGCTACATCTCCCCAGTCTCCAAGCCATAGGACCATTAACGGTGCTG
Organism: Taxus chinensis; assembly: GCA_019776745.2. Classification (NCBI taxonomy): domain Eukaryota; kingdom Viridiplantae; phylum Streptophyta; class Pinopsida; order Cupressales; family Taxaceae; genus Taxus; species Taxus chinensis. The sequence continues at coordinate 187,077,676 of CM034146.1, forward strand.
GGGTTAATCCTCTCCCTGTCGTCATTAAGGGCCCCAACTGAATGCATGCATTTAGGTGATTCAAAATGACTAAGGCCTCCAAGAATACTGCTGCCATGCCCAAGATTTGGGCTGTTTGTTAAGGTGTAGAATACACACCAAGAATCAAGCCCTAACAAGCTCTTAGCACCCAAAAACCAACATTCCATCAAACCTTGAAAAAGCCTTAATTATCTCCTCCAAGCCAATCCAAGAATGAATGATTGAAAAAAACTAATTGCTTTTCCAAATAATTAAGATGTTATTCCTTCATGGGGTCACATCCACAAGGTCCAATGTAATATCCCTGGAAAAAAATACTTCCAACAAATCTGGATATTTTTGTTAAATCCTAGGGCAACAATATTGATAAAATTAACTTTTATAACAATAGCGATAATCTGATTTTTATATATAAAAACAGCAAACCATAATGCGTAAAAATCAGTCTTTTATTTAATTATTTTTAACCAACTACAACAAAAAATACTAGTGTCTGATACAATTGTCGGGAGTTGAATTGACAGAACACTTGCACCCTTAATGACCACTGCAACCCCTGAATTGAATTGCCCAGCTGAGAAGTGACTAGTGAGGGATTCCGTTCTCAAATCTATATGCAAATGAGGGATTTCGTTCTCTATTGCTGTTGCGGAAGCAGAAGCTATTTGCAGACAAAGAAAATAACTCATAAATTTCCAAGATGTATGTACAATGAACCCCAAATCTGCCTTTACAACTTCCAAACACTCTCCAAAGTGGGCGCCCCCTTTTAGACTTACATGCATGATTTGTGAACAATTAAAAATAATAAATTCCTTCTCCATGTTGCCCCATCCTAAGAAAAGGATTAAACACATTTAAAAATATGTTATCCACCTCCTATCCTAAAATTAGGATTTTGGTATTCATGCAGCTCTATTTATTTATTTATTAATTCCAACTCAGGTGCCCAATAATAGAAGTCAACCTTCTATTATTATTTTATTCTATTAATATTTTTTGGATTAAAATATAATTGAAGTGTCCTTTTCCAATTAAAATATAAAAATATCCTTGGACCACTTAAATTAATTGATTTTCCTCTTTTAATTTCCCCTTAGCTTATGGAAAATAATAAAAATAGGCTTCACGTATCCGGAATTAATTAATTTTGAAAAGGGGACATTACATCCAATAGTCAACATAAACATCTAAACTATCAACCCTTGCGGGTCATTTAATATCACCATTTTGCTGACATTTCTTAATGTTATGTGCACTCCTAACGTTCATTTTATATCTTATTACTACCTAGAGCTAGCCCTTAGGTTAGGATTAGCTATGCCACATGTCACTTAAAATGACATTCTGTCACAACCATCACAATATCAAAGTCCAAACATTGATAAGAACAACTCAAGTTTAAATGACTTGAAGTCAACACTTGTTAAGTCAAGGTCTTAAAATGACAAGATCGAGGAAATTGCCAATCAATGAGACTATGACTTAATTGAAGTCAACAAACACTCGAGCATACCTGCAAAAAAAGCTCATCACAAAGCTAACTACAAGTAGGACATTAACATTTGACCCTATGAAAACTAAGGAGACAAGCACCCAAATCTCATAAAACAACTACGTTGCTTGTATGCATGTTCTTCTCTCAACTCCTTAGTTGCGTCTTGTGTTTGAGTACACTCTCCTAGATGATTCTGTCCCTTGGGGGTCGTTGCCTCTCGAGGGTGTTTCTACAAGAGAAACCAAGTATTTAGTTTGACTTCATTGTTATAATAGACATAGAAAATTCATATAAACAGGAAATATAATAACATCCACACATAATCATACCATTATCACATGATAAATGAGATATAAAATGAACAACAAATTTTACTGTCATTTTATTTAAATATGGCAACATGTATGATAAAACGAGATATGACAGGATGCCTTCTTTTTTGACTTCCACACCAAGCATTGTTTTCTACACATGGGAGAGGATTAAATTAAATTTTGGAACTCTGAATCACTTGAAATTGGAGATGGATTAGGTTGATCTCATCTCCTAGCGGAGGCTTATTTTTCAGCCTCAAGGATAGGGTGTCATCCATGTGCTGGGTTTTGTAATATGATAATTAGGTTTAAGGCTTAATTAGTATTACTAGTTACACAATTTAATTCAAAATAGTAGGATGATAATCCTAACAGTTCTAAATCATGTCAATTAGATCCTGCCAATGAAAACACAGTTAGACTTTCAGGGTTAGAAACATAGAATGTGCTACTAGGCTCAAAATGTGTGACAAAGTGTTGAAATTGGATGCAGAAGCAGATTAGGGTGTCATCAAGCTGCCTGTGAAATCTAGGGATCTAAGAATGTGCGTAGGGTAGGTTAGTTGGAAGGAGAACAGGTTTGTGGTTGAATATATTCTCGTGGTTGAATATATTCTCGTGGTTATGAGTTTGTCCTCTGGTGCTTTGAGATGGTTCTAACTTTTGGAATATGGTTCACTTGTGTTAGAATATCTAGAATTTGGGTTTAGATTGATGTGATAACTTTGCTGTGATTGGATATTGCTCTTCTTCACTTGATACCTTAGGCCTTGTGCCAATGACCTGAAATAAGTGTTAGTAGGACTTTGGTTGGACTGACCTTACCACACACACTACGCACCAATACTCCAAAGAGGGATCAAGACGCACATAGTTCTCCTTAACCTATGATGAGATGGAGAGTGACAAACAATACAAAGAAGATGGAGTCCACAATTCGGCCCTTACACTTGGCAGTAGACAGTCGTGATTCAGATGTAGCTCATGAATTATGATCTAGGGCAGCAATAGATATGTATTCAGAATTCATAATTTGAGTAGCTTGCTGTAATAGTGCTCTAAGGAATGGGTGCTTTCAATGCTTGCTCAATGTCCTCCTTAGAATGTGCCTTTGATACGAGATCCCTAAATGTCCTGAAAGAGTTAGGGTGGATGTGTTTATATAGGCGGCCATTTGAATGATTTCCCGCTCAACCGACCCAAAAGTACCACCTAGGCCGACTAAGCTAAGTTGTGCATTTGAAAATATAACCGTTGCAAGTACAAGGGATAGGTTTGAAGCCAAACATGCCACTGACCCTCGAATTTGTCTAGCAAAGATTAGAATTAGTTTTGAGACGAGTGGCAGTTTGTAGACGTGTCTTGCAAAATATGCGGTGATTCTTGAACTGCTCATTTGGAGAATAGTTGTGGACTAGTAGACTCAGAATGTGGGATAGAGTTCAAGTTCGGTCAATCAATAGGTAAAAGGGAATAATGTTGGAATAAATGCCAAAGTGATATTGCCAAGTGCACAGGACCAGATTTTGGGTACTACATTTGCCCCCCTTATAATCTAGTATTGACAAATTCTGGATTAAAAGAAAAGAACAAGTAAATGCAAACCTCATATCCTGACCATAGGAGGGTGTTGGGGAACTTACGCATGTGTCCATGCACCAATCCAATTTGACGTTTGCAACCACATGGCAAAAACGCATAGCAATGCTTGATAGTAATGTAAAATCAGTATATGAAAATCTGAATTTGTAAATTAAAATGTGCACATAACAAATATACCTGACTGGTCATGCCGAACTATGCCCCCAATGTGTCGTATGTTAAGTGTGTGATGGAGCTTGCTTCCATATTGAGTAGGTGCTGAAATATTGTTGTTGATGTAATATCTCATTTGAGATCAGCTTTGGGTCGTTGAAACCGACTATCAGTCTTGGGCTACTGAGGAAGTCCTTTACTAACTATGGGCCATTGAGAGAGACGAATGCGACATTTGTGATATAACTGTTGTAACTCTGATATGAATGTGACCAATGTGTCTGAGTCTGTACGTCATCCTTGGACTGCTAAAACTAAATGCAATTTACTGTGTTTATAATGAAACTACTAAAATTTTGTTATAAATCTGATACAAACCATATGAATGTCATGACTGTATCTAAATCTGTATGATGAATTGTATAAAGTTTATTGCAATCTGATCTAAATCATGTACTCTCTGCCCCAAATCATGTATTTTTTGCTCTAAACTATGTAAAATGCTATCAATTTGTCTGCCTTTGGGTGCTTAGCTACGATCTGTGTGAACTTCTGAGAAAAACCAAAATATTTAGGAATAGGGCAAGCATCACATGACCTAAAGTGGTTGTTATTGGAAGCATTACCAATGCATGAGCTAAGAGCATCAATAAAATTCTCCAAACATGGATCTACATCCTTAGCGCAAGAGTCTAAAGAAACATCATTATGGCTTGCAAAAGAAGCATCTACATAAGCATTATCATGATCATAAAAAGTATTTGCTATATCAATTTTAGCAAGAAACATCATTTTGAATTAGTAACAGTACACATCTAGGTTCTATATCAGCATTTTCCCAAGGAGTAGAAGGAAGAGAATTGCGAGGATTATCATTATATAAAGAACAAGATTCACGACATTCGTCTCCTAAGGTATTATTAATTTCAAGTGTCTCTCTTTCAGCAAAATAAACCATTATGGTATTCATAAATGGGTCATTATTAAGGGGGAACACTAATTTGAAAAGGAAGCCACAACATGTTGTATCCAGTGACACAACCACAAGCCAAACTCTAGTAGAGTAAAAGGAAAAAGCGTAAAATCAGATCTAAAATAGAAGCCCTAAGGGTGGAAATTGAATTCCTAAGTCGCTCGATTCAAACAAGAAAGTAGGTTTACCAAAATGTAACTAGGTTCAGGGCCTAATTAGTATTACTAATGCACAATATAATTAAGAACAATAGAATAATAATCTCAACAATCCTAAATTCATGTAAATTAGATTATGCCAATGAAAGTATAGTTGGGGTTTTAGGGTTAGAGAAATAGACCTTGCTACCAAGCTCAAAATGCATTATAAAGTGTTGAAATTGGATGCATAAATAGATCAGGGTGTTGTCAAGTTGTGTGTGAAATCTAGGTACCTAGAAATGTGTGCAAGGGCATGTTCATCATAAGGAGTACAAGTTTGTGACTGAATATGTCATTGTCGCTATGAATCTGTCCTCTAGTGCTCTAAGTTGGTTCTAACTTCTGGAAATTGGGTTCGGATTGATGTGATGGGATATTGATCTTCTCTTGAAACCCTAGCCCTTTTGCCAATGACCCAAAAAAGAAGTTAGGAGGAGATGGGCTGGATTGACCTCAGCACACCCCTAACGATGTGATAAGCATTGCACTATGTACCAATTCTCCGAAGAAGTATCAAGTTGCTCGTAGTTCGCCCCAACCTATGATGAGCTAGAGAGCGACAAACAATATAAAGAAGATGGAGCCCACAATTTGGTCCTCATACTTGGCAATAGACACTTGTAATTCAATCATGTCTCATGGATTGTGATCTACAACAACAATAGAGATGTATTCTTAATTTGAGTAGCTTGTTATAGTAGTTCTCTATGGAACGGGTGCTTTCAGTGTTTGTTCAATGTCCTTCTTAGAGTGTGCCTTTGATATGTGATCCTTAAATGCCCCTAAAGTGTTAAGGTGGATGTGTTTACATGGGTGACCATTCAAATAATTTACTGCTCAACTGACCCAAAAGTACCACCTAGGCCTACTAAGCTAAGTTGTGCATTTGAAAATATGACCGTTGCAAGTACAAGGGACATGTTTGTAGCAGGTGGGACAGGTTTATGGCTGAATTTGTTCTGGATTGACAAACCTATCCAGACTAAGAATGGAATTAGTTCTAAGACAAGTGGTAGTCCGTAGATGTGTTCTGTAAAGTTTGTGGTTATCCCTGAAGTGCTAAGATGGTGAACAATTATGAAGTGGTGGACTTAGATGGCGGGATAAAGCATGAGTAACTTTAAGCTTGTCAATCAATAGGTAAAAGGGATTTATGTTGGAATAAATTCCAACATGACATTGCCAAGTGCGCAGGAACAAATTTTGGGTAGAGTACATATTGCTAATGAAATGTGACATGCAAGGAAGAGGACACAGTCTCCATGGCAGTTCATTGGATCAAGTTTGACCTTATGAGCAGCTTGATTGAGGAGAATTGTGGTGCATATGATATATAATTGGGAGATTTTGACTTATCTTATTGCGGTTAGTCCCTTGATTGTCAAAACATCAATGCTAGTTAGATTATGTATTTTTTGTGGGATTTTTACATGTGTGGTTTTTAGTCATTACTCAAATGATCTCCACGAGAAGTCATTTGTATTCTTGGTAACAATTTCAAGCCCAGGGGACCCACTTTAGCACACAAGTACCATAAGCATTTGTTAGTAGGTGGGAGGAATGGTGAATAAGATTCATCACTTAGGGCTTCTCACCCTCATTCTCTTTCCCCATTGGCAAAGCTTTTGGTGAGTGTAGTGCCTAATAAATCACCCATGTCTTACAATTATTACCAATGTGGGATTAACCTAATTACAACAATTTAATTATATTGTTTATTTTTGTGGGATTTTGACTTGTGTGGTTTTTAACATCAATGCTAGTTGTCTATATGGTGTTGGATGTGGTCCCTTTCTTGAGCATGGCATAACCATATCCTCTATAACTAGATTGATGCCTAAAATATTTTTCTTTTTCCTTCTGATTGTTTTCCCAATTGTTTGGACTATTCTAAATATTGTGTTATTGAGTGCTTGGATCTTGGGCTGTGTATTTGATGGTTCTGAAAGGATCGCATTGGAAGCTTGTTTCCGCTTCACGATAGAGACATTTGTCACATGCATGTCTGCCTCCTTTCTGAACCTTATAAATGGAAACATATTGTGTGCTGCAGTAATATCATTTAGTTTCACCTAGTATGCAAAGGCGTGTACAAAAAATGCTAAAAGTTGGTGCGGAAGTTAGTTGTGGTATTCCATGTGGTCTTCATCTAATGCTTTTTTATTGAATGTAAGGTTGCTTTGTGCACATTATATGGGTTTTGTGATGTATCAAAGTGCTCACAGCTTCAAGGAATTTTGACTTTTATCTTCGCTAAGCTATGTTACTGCATCCTCCAATTAGCCCCTTAAACCGGCACATGATATTTCTAGTTTTGTAACTCAATGTCCTTGATAACATTAGATGAATTATGAGTCTGCACTTAGTGTCAATTACCATGTGGATTTGGTAAGCCATGTTGTGATGCTGTATTTTATAACTTCAGACCACCATAAAAAATCTATGGAAAGTGTGGAAATAGAGATAATACCAAAAAACGAGGACAGTATTGTGGAAAATATGATTCGTTCATGTTTGGTCAAACTATGACAAAATAACCCATCGTTTAGCTTTCTTATATCCTGTTGCCGGACAATTCTTCCTAGGCTGAATCAAGCATAGAAATTTTGTTCTCAAATTCTCAAAATGGAACCAATTTGTTTAGACTGAACTGAGAATAAGACAAGGGAGTGAAGGGGTGTAAATGCACTTGATTCCTACCTATATTACCGGGTTTTGCAAAACCTTCTCCATACTCAAACAGAACAGTGTTAGAATTGATCCAGGTTTTCGGTCTCCCCGGAAACGTACCATGCTCTTCTGAATTGTCAGTCCATCACAGGAATGTTCTGGAAGCTCAGACCTTATTTTTGGGGTGTTTTGAGAGGGACCCAGCATTTACAGGCTATTTCCAAGGCAAAACTACAGAAGGGGTCTGTTGGATATATATAAGAAAACAGAACTAATTTGATCTAAATCATAATTTACAAACCTATAATATTTCAATTGCGTAGTATTTTGGCTTTTTTAATGCTGATTATGTATGCAACATTGATATTATGGTTATTTTTCCTTACATTTTTTATATTTTATGTACGAACGTTGTCACAACAAATCATACTGAGTGTGACAAAAAACTAGTGTTTCCTGTACCCATATCCGTCTCCTGGTAACTAAATCTTACTCAGGGTCACAAAAAATTTAGTGTTTCCCGCCCCCCCACATACACATATTGACAAAACAGAACTAGCTTAATTTAAATCATAATTTATAAACCTATAATATTTTCAATTGTGTAGTGTCTTATTTATTTTAATGCTGATTATCTCCATAACATTGATATTATGGTTAATTTTTTTAATATTTTTCATATTCTATATATTTTATGTATGGATGTTTCCACAACAAATCATACATAGAGTCGCAAAAAAACGTGTTTCCGTAGCTATACCTGTTTCTTGGTAACTTAGCTTCCTATATGTGCTTGAGTTTTTTGGACACAAATTTCACTCTATGTTACCAAAATATGATTTGATGCAAAATAGAGAATCCATTTCTTAGTGGTTTTCACATCCAATAGCATACTGCCATGCCAATTTTAAGGAAAGGCAAGGATAACATTGATTAAGAAAATACTACATTGCTCACCCTTCTTTGGTGATACTTATGCCTTGTGTTGTGAAGGAAATTCATATTACCAAACAAGACTAAGACACTGGTTGGTATACAACTACATTATAAATATCGTGGTTTATATGTGACAATCTTGTTGCATTAATGCTATATTGCTATAATATTGTAAACGTATGAATAGACAATGCTTAAATGCATGGCCTAGGAAGATGGATAAGTCTAATGTTGGTAGTGCAATCTTTTGTTGTTTATTGGATTGAACTTTAGCATCTTGGTTGTTATTGTGGCCCAAGTCGAGTGTGGTTCTTTTTAAACTTCTTTTGTAGGGAATGTTTGCCACCCACTGTTATTGGTTGTGCTGCATACCCTTTCCAAGACAATATGTGGCTGCATTTAGAATCTCTGTAGAGGCAATGCTGGTTGGCTCATCGCGATATGATATATAGTAGGATGGATATGGCAGACTTTATTGGAGACAAAACTAGTTTGCCATTTTCAAATAAAATGGCAGAAATGAACGACGACTGGTGCCTGTTAAGGATTGCTGCAATAGTTTCTATAATGGTCATGCTGTAGTCCTCAGCCTAGGATTAAACTAGGAGTATTCAGTTCTCATTTTTTTGTAGTGTTTGAGTATGATTATGCAACATGTCAACCATGTAGAAAAAATTGCTTGTGTCCACGTGCATGTGTGTGTGGTTGTAGTGAATTTGATTTGTGACAGTGGTGTGAGAATCCAGATCGAAGGTAATCCTTATCAACAAATCAAACATGTTAAGCAGGGAAAATAATATGTTGCAGGGTATGTAAAATCCCTCTCCCATATTTTATCTAGTAGAATTCTTCGTACGGGTCAAACTTCATAGGAAGGCTTATTCCTTGAACATACTACTGTGGGACATTTATTTTTCAACTCCTCTAGACATGTCATGAGGCATATGATTGCAGGTCATAATAATTTAATTCAAGCAAAACTAGTCTATTTTGTAACGAGTTTAGAATCCTGTAACCCCTCTAAACCAAAATTAGTACAAAAAACACATGAAAGGAAAGTCATATAGACAAAATTAAGGAAGCAAGTGGTCATCATCATCAAAAATACCTTTATCAAGCAAACATCATTCCTCTCTTCCTCCTTGCCCCACTTCTTGTCCCCAGATTTAACTGTATTTATAATGTACATTTTAAACGATGTCAAAAGTTTCTCCCAACCTACTTGAGTTGATAAAATTTAAAGCTGTTCTACACACAAGGAACCTTTGTTATGAACCCAAAATGCTACAGCAAATGGACCAGATAAAATTATATATGCCTAGTGCATGACGAGGACAATTCCAAAATTGAGGGGATCTTGGAGTTATGGTGAAATTATGAATGTGCATAAATACAAACAATTCCTAAATAATTCATTCAATGGATTTTGGAGAATTTATTGCAAGTTTTAAACCCTGGCTATATTGAGGAAATTCTGTACCTTCCTGAAGATATGTATGAATTTACAAAAGAGGAGTCAAAATAAGCTTTTGACAAGGCTATGAATGCTAAGAGGACAATTAAGAAAAAATAGCTTATACTTGAGAAAATATTGTTACAGCATCTTGTCTGTCAAAGGTCAGTGTTCAATGAAGAATATGCAGCCACCATCATTTTATTAAGCAGAATAGGAAGGGGACCATACACTCTCTCTTTAAAATCGTGGATGTTTTTTGGTATCAAACAATTGTCAAATAAAAGACTTGGGTTTAGGGCGGATCTCATCAGTGATGACATTCATAATCAATTATTGCAGGTAAATTAGACACATAAACGAGTTTTTTATGATATACTATTTGGCTTATTCCTTGCTGCGATTGAATACGGTCATGACAGTCATGGGCAATAAGGAAAATAATAAATATGGTGACAAAACGATTATTTATAACTATTATCCTAAATTGTATAGAGGCACTACATGATGATTAATGATGGGTTCATACACAGTTTCTGTTGGAAATGTGTTGTATATTTTCCACGAGTTACACTCTTCTAGGCTGTACAGCCCAGCATGGCCTGTGGGGTCCGGGCATGGCCCGGCTGGGGGTTTGGGGGGCCAGGGGCTGGCCCCCAAGATTTTTTTGGGCTCCTCTTTATAGGTTTTCATGCCTGTATTGGTGGTTTTAACTTTAACCTATGTCATCATATGGGGATTAGATAACTTATGTTTATGGGAAACTATTATGGGTTGCATTCTTGGCCCATGGTTTTGGCACTCACTGTATTCTAATACCGCTGTGACAATTACCTATTGATGTGCTTACATATAGCTAGACATGTAGTAGGATATAGCAAAACTGAGAAGTACGATACTGTATGATAAAAGAGTCGAGTTAATACAGTAAGAAAGATAAGTCATTGCATTGGGTTTTTTTCCAAAAGGGTTTCCCAGGATTAATCTTGTGTATGTCTTTTCTCTATTTTCTGTTTATCTCAAAGATTTTGTCAAGTATTGCTTCTCTCGTATTTGTTTATTGGTTCAAATTCTCTTTAGTTTCATTGTGTAATTGAGTGATAATTTCAACTTTAGATTCCCAGAAATAAGAGAAAAACAATCAAGTACTTTGTCAATTGGCTTATTCAATGCTAGGAGCATTCCTATATCAGGGGTTTTTGCTTCAAGGTTTGCCATTATTGTCTACCTAGTACGTTGATACGTTGATAATAATATCCTCGTGGAATTTGCTAGAAAAAATTGTCTACACAGGAAATTCTTAGAGAAGTTAAAAAAAGAAAAAATTCAATGTACATATCCAATTGTAGTTGGGCGTTGCTCAGACTTGTAGTAAGACAAGCAAATCATGGTTCAGAAAAAAATTAGCTTACTTATTGTAAGGTAAAAAGGCTTAGCCTATTACTTCCCAAAAAGCCACTCCAAAAGTTGATAAGCATAGGGTTGACATACTTAGCTTCCTTATTGAAAGATAAAAAGACTAAAAAAGTAGATAAAGAATATGGATGACATGACATAGGAGGATTGTGACATTAAGAGACAGTGTCTATTGCAGAACTGGGGAAACAGGGCAAAAGGAATCTCCTTTTATCAACTGTTAGCAACTGATGAACAATGGAAAGCTTGTGACCAGAGGGTTGATGAATAAAAAGCTATAATTATTTCTTTCTTCAACTACCGTAGGTAAGTCAAGTCACTCGAGACTCTGCCTTCAGCATGTGTCTGTCAGACTCTTTCATTTTCCATCATTGGAAGATAATCAAAATATATCCCAAGTTCATGAGCTTGCAATCATTGGGCGATCTCTCAAAGACGACGCCCAAATAGTGCATGGTAAGGGAATGGAGACTTTTATATCAGCCAAATAGACTTTTTGATTATGGAAAGAGACATCTGCAGAAGCTTGACAACTACAACAGGTAGTGTATGATTTAAGAGCAAGGTGAGCTGCCCCCGAGGAGGAAGTAATCTGCAGGTAGGAAGCAATGAAGAAGATGCCTCTCTTGGGGAACGGAATTTCACAATTTTGTAGAAATGAATGTCCTTGGTGCATCCCGAAGGCTCTATAGATGTGACAATTGGTGGGAACTCTTTATAAAAACTTGCGAGAAACCTGCAATTTTTGTCTCCTGAGAAACTGCCCCATTACTTGTGAGCCAAGTTTTAGGCAAAAACTCACAAGTAATGCGGAGTCATTACTCACAAGTACTCATGATTACTTGGGAGCCTGTGCGTGAAACTTGGTAAACAGAAGAACATAAACCTCTCGCAGCCAAAAAAAAATGTTTTATTCATTCTACAGTCACATTTATTTGGCTGTTTGGGCTCTCCTGAGGCATTGTTTTTTCATTTTCCAGTTGTTGCTATGTGATTATCAGTGATGTCCATTAGCTTCAAAGGAATTAACAGTGTTTTACATTTTATTTAAGTTTATTTTATGAGTTTATATACAGTTTTAAGTAGTGTAAAGTCGCTGAGTACTTGCTGAGTCCCGAGTCCAAGTCAAAATTTTGGGCTGCCGAATAATTGCCGATTACAAGTTTTAAAACTATGGGTGGGAGTACAAAAAGTGCTCATAAGCTCAGACAATTTGTTCTTGGTTATCATGTCCCTATTTATGATGGAGGAGATTTGAGACCATATGAAGATGCCGGAAGGATGTGGAGGAGAATTAAAAACAATTAATTCTATCCCATAGCATTCACAGTATCCATGTTTGTGCCATAACACAGTCTGAACTGACAACTGGCATATATTTAGTTATTTAACTAATGTTATCAGATAATGGGTTTTAATTTTAAACATTTGGATTTTTTGTATTAATGGATATAGAAAAAGAACAAATGACTTTGTTGGATGTATTTTTGTTTAGCTTAAATTATGATCAAGTTTTTTGAGGTAGTGTGTACTGTGAAATTATACTGTCAAAGAATATCAATTACAGAATAGTAAATGCATGTGACATTACAGCATGGATATGATAATAATCACTACTTTATTTGTAGGCAGTTTGGTACAGTGAGCGCCTGGTACTTGGTGCCCATACTCTGATGCACATCATTCTATTTATATGGCAGGAAAACCCAGTGGATGTCGGTTACCAGACCCACAAGAGTTATTAGTATTACAAACCACATATTACCAACAATACAATAATTGTCCACATAATGTTGGCTACTAGAATACGCAATCAATAGATGCTGATAACCACAAAAATACTAATATGATGGTCTAGATGGTCTACAGGTGGTAGTTTGAAATTCGTGCCTTTTAAGTGCAAGAACTTTGTTTCTATACCAGTTGTCAACATTGAATCAATGTAAATTTAAAATTTACTTTTGAGTGACAAATCTATTGTAAACGAAAGGAGTAACCACGGGTTCTCTTCTATCTCTGAGAGTGGCAAACCTGTTTATGATTTTTTTTGAAAAGGCTGCATTACAATCTGCACCTTTAAAACCTAAGTGGTGGTACCTCTTCGTGGGTATTACTAATGTGGAATGGCACATCACAATAAAGCACTTGGTGCATTCTTTGCACACCTCAATACACAACCAAGCAACATTCAATTCATAATGGAAATAGAAGAAGACCAATCTCTCCCTTTCTTGGATTTCTCCTTACTAGAAGCAATGATAACATCCAAGAAAGCAATGATGGCTCTCTCTCTCTCTCCAAAGTCAAACTAAGAAGAAAACACCCACAAATGTGTACATTAGAGCTGATTAACACCAGCATCCTTCAAACAAAGTTTGGATTTATGAACACATTGTTTACTAGAGCTCCCAGGATCTATGACCTAGAACACCTTAGTTTTGAAGAAAATTATCTTAGTACAGCCCTAAGAAGAATTGTTATAGAGACTGGCAAATAAGAAAAGCAGCTAAGAAAGCAAAAAGAGTTAAAAGAAACCCCTGGGACCAAAGAAGAAAATGTGAATATGAAAGCAGTTTTACCTTTACATACTAGGTGCTATGGAAAAATCAGTCAGAATGTTTAAGAAATAAAGGCATAAAAACTAATTCTAAAATTGTTTAAAAGCCGTAGAAATCCCCTTCGAAGTGCTACTGAACACTGTGAAATGGTATGAATAAAATGTGTCTATGAGATTCTGTGCCCTTGTGGCATCCTTTATGCAGGTGAAAAATGTGTATCTTCCAAACCAGATTTAAAGAGCACACTATGGACATTCAGCGTGGTAGAGTTAAACAATCACCGCTAGCAGAACATGAAATGCACTCTAGCCATGTTATCCAAATTGGAAAATCCAAGATTCTTGCCATTGAGAATCACTGAAAACCAGAATAATAACAAAAGAATTTGAATTGAAAAGCGTTCTCACAATCTCAACAGAGACGATGGATGGAAAAGAGAAACTTGGTCATTCTTGGCTAATTACACAAACTTTCTTATTCTCGTCCTGAAGTGTCCTAAATATTTTAAGATTGACCACATCTAGATGCCAATAAATTAATTAATTAATCATTTTAGCAAGTGGCTTATTAATTAATACTAATAGTTCAAAGTTTCAAACTATTATTTTAATAAGAGATTTGACTCATTGATTAGTTTAATTTAATTTCTTTCATCTTTCTAGCGTAAAAAGGTTAGTTGTCCCCATTCCAATTATCTCTCCGAGCCGACCTTTTCTCCATCTTGTACCTCCTTCCTCCTCTTCATTGGCATATTTAAGAATATCAAATACCTTCTATTTGGGCAAACATTGGCTTCAACCTTTTTTGCTGATGATGTGTCCTGCAGAGAGTCTTGAAGCATGGGACCAAATTATTTTTATGCAGTTTCCAGAAAATTATCACAATCCAATTTTAATGTCTCAAAATTTGACTTTTCCATTCCGAGTGCATGTAATGGGATTCTAAATATATCAATTATACATCTGTATGGCCATAGTGCTTATTTCATTTATCTCTTTATCACCTTTTTTTTTTTTTTCATGTTGTCAATTTCTTATGCCCTTCTGATAAGATTCAATCGGTGTATCATATCATGATAAGTACAACTTTTCAGTTTCTGTAGTATCCTTTTTTCTTGTGGAATTGTCTTATTACAAAATCTCGAAAAGGTATATTCTACTGATTCATACAATGTGTTTATTGTAGTTTACTGTCTATAAGAGTTTAATTTCCCCTGCCTATAGAAGAGATTTTTCCCCTGCACGGAATTGAGTTTTCATGTATGTTTGTATAGGGGCCTATGTAGCCACCCTTATTAAATAGTAGAGGGACTCAAATCCTACATTTGAGCAAGGAATTTGGTCCCTTGGCCCATTTCCGGGATAAGAATTGTTGACACCTTAAGCATTGAGTACAATGCATATGCAGTTCAAATGATGAATTGCAACAATAGAGCCAGGAGTTGAAGTCTTATAAACTAGGAGGGTTGCTAAGAAGATGTTTGGAAATGATAGGGAAGCACGTTAAGTTAGGTATGACACCCCTGGCAACCATCATTGACGAGAATGTTTGGATACCATTGGGCTAGTGTTTGATAATTATATTTACTTACAGTAGTATCATTGACAATTGAAAGATGATAAGGCATTGTGGTAGTCAGAAGAAAAATAGTTGTTTGAATGCTTGGATACCTGGAAGCGCCGACCAGGGCAGTACACGGTGTACACCTGTGTATCGACGTACCGGGTACTAGTACGGGTCCTGGTATGCACCTGAAACAGTTCCAAAATGCCAAGAGAGTCCCAGGTATGGCAGAGCTGTACCCAGGACATTTCCGTACCATTTCAGTGGTACTTTTTTTAAATGTCAAAAATAAAAATAGAAACATTAGATACTTCGGTTTCAGCGGTACTTTAGGAAAATCTAGATGATATATTCTAGAATCTAGATTAGAATTATGCACATATGAAAATTTAAGCATGTTGATGCTCAGATTCCTGAACTCTCATGAATACAAGTATTTTATGTGTTTTCTCTTTATGGCCTAGAAATGAGTATTATGCATTTTTTTAATATATATTTAAATTTTTTAATAATATATTGTGTGGATGTTTACATGCTGTTTCACTCATACCCATATTCGTACCTTGGAAACCTAGTTTGAATGCGAACCTACTTACTTTTGAGTAAATGCAGGAGAATTTGAGGAAGGATAATTTATTTTGAAGAAATTGTTGTAGATAATCAATGCGGATTCACTTATCAAGGATACATGTAGGAGGAGCATGAAAAGCCAATGGTGCAATTGGAGTCTTGATTGAAGGTTATTACCAAAAGCATGAATACAATGAGAATTTGTAAGCAATAAGAATTGATGAAAAGAAGATCCAATTTTGATATTGGACGAAGATAGAGAAAGAAGGAATTATAGAAAGTACCTAGTAAGGAGGAGGAAGTTTCATCTTAGAACCTTGAGAAAGTTTCTTTTGTTAGATGCCTATTGTGTGCGATTGTTTGTGCTTGATGGATGACCTAATAGGAGTTGTACAAACTGTATCGTGGTGTGCTCAGGAGCATTAGATGAAGCATCAAATGGCCTAGAATCTTTGAAATGATTGATGGTTGGCTCATAGATGTTCAATGAGGTAACAAATGTGTTGTACAAATGGCCTAAGATGCACAAACGACCTAAATGTCTCTCTTAGGTGTTGGAGAGATTGGATGGTCTTTATGAGGTTGTATGAATGGACTTCATTAACATTAGTATAATGCCCAATCAAGCAAATGCCTTGGGGAAGTGGTACAGCTTTGTTGTGCCACCCGAGTTGGAGATTTGTTCTAGATGACTAGGAGCAAACAACTTGGAAGGGAAGTGGGGGCTAGGTTCTCTACTTGAAGGCATCAGTTGTCTTACAAGGTCTATTTTGGGTGTGCGTACAACCTGAGGAGTAAACTTCATATGGCTTGACTAAGATGGATTGCTTGAGGGGCAGGTCATATGCTTGGGTAAGGGCCAGGTCATATGCTTGGAAGGGGTCAAGTAGGTTGTTGGGAAATTCTAGCAAATGTAGGAGAGGGGTGCATTTTGAAAGTGAACACATGAACATCATGTCCGGAAAAGTTCAATAGCGGAAGAATTACGTAATGGTTTAATCATGCAATAGAAGCAGCACCTAGCCGAAGATGACCTTCAAGAACTGTAGAATTGCAAGTATATGGCAGCACTTTACTGGGCTACTCAAATACAGAGTGGGGTAAAATTTTAAGGTGTGGGTGCAAAGTGCAAACACATCATTAGTCACGGCACCAGCAGTCTGAACTGTTAGTCCACCAGTAACAGAGGTTTCAAGAGTTTGATGTCCACCCTCTTTAAGTGTTACAACACAAACAGTCTGATTCCAAAGCTCTTATGGAGTCTAGTGTTTGAGATACTCTTAGGCCTGACACTGAATGCTAATTGGTGGGGAATTGGGATAAGTGAGGCAGGTGCTAGCCCCGAGTGAGTTTCAATATAAATATTGCATGTACACATTTTTGGCTGGAATCAATATGAATAAAACAATTGATTTAGAATTTGTATTAAATGTGTCTTGGATTATTCTAAGTTAACGAGTTAGTGGGGATGACACCTTTTGGTGCACATACCCCACATATATTAGATAATGTAAGCATGTGTTGTATATAAGCATTTTTATGTGTAATTGGATCAACCGCTGATGTAATGAGGTCACTGGCAGATGGCCCCAAATTGTTGTGAACTTTTGTGGTGGTGACCTTGTTGTCTATAAACGGACCTGCATTGACTTTTGTCAGTATGGTCTGTTTGATAGAGAGTCCTCATCGTATAAAACATTCAAGAGACTCATCCAGTGTCACCAACATCCCACATGGTGATATCACTGTAGGATGAACTTATATTGAGTAAACTAAAACGACATTACATATGTGATTGTCTATACAATGTGTGATTTTTGTGATTGAGTACGATAAAATAATTTCAGCGTTTGTGTATCTGACTGTATTTCGGCGACAATACTGGTGAACTTGTATTTAGGATACAACATAAATATTTGGCTCTTTTCATGATTGGTGGTTTTTGTATGTCCCAACGAAATATTGTTTAAGTTCAGCCGTTGTGTATTTAACTGTGTTGTGTTTAGTCTCTGATTATAATGCTAGTTTGCTAACTGGGTATAGGTTATGGCCCACGAGTCATGATTACTTGTCACATATTGATCAAACACCCTGCTCTTTAGTTTTTGTGTTAAATTGTCAATTAGAGCATGGTCAGCATTGCAGTGCAAGTATCAGTGGTTGGGAAGTCTTTTTCTACTTGCTTCCAAACCAAACAGGCTCAAATCAATGCAAGAAAAATATTATACCAGGAGAAAGCAAATCAAGATGCTCATGCATCCTTTGTTCAAACCAGTAAGAGTTACATTAGCTTCACCTGATAATCACAAAGCCTCTCCCTGTCAACTTGCCTACACATCTATTCCTCTTACATGTTTCTATTAAATCTGTGCATTTCAATCAGTTCTTTTTTAATTTTTGCAGCAAAAATTATTCAGCTTTGTAGACAGAGAATCATGCTTTTGATGGGTTTCTGGTGCACTTGAATGGAAGCAGACATTTATGCGGCATAAGGTCACCTTGGCATCGGGTGGATCGACAGCGACCTCACAAAGAGATGTTTCTTCAAGGAGCCCAGAAATGGCAGCTAATTCTGTTACTGCTTCATCAGCAATTGTACAGAATCGGAGTGTACAGTTCAGTGAGAGACTGGTTGACACAGAAAGTCCAGAAAAATTCTGTAGCATGAAATCTGGAAATTTAAACGGGTTACTGAAAGATGAAACTTCTGCACTTAGGACTTGTACATATTCAGAAAAGTCTGTGAATAATGGTATTTACAAAGGGGCTGTTGGGTCCGACAAAGTAAATTCAGCTTCAGTATCACGTATGAATATTTTGGATATAAATTCTGCCAATTTTATTGTGAATGAAAGAAATTTTATTGACAACTTAAAACTTAATCAAGACCAAGTGACCCACAAGGAAGATTGTAGTCCAATGGATATTTGTGATAAATCTGGCAAGAAAACTGTACATAAATCTGCCAAGGTTAATGACAATATGTCAGGTGGAGGTGTTCTTCGTTATGCGCTGCATCTCCGTTTTCTCTGCCCTTCACTCAAAAAGGGGTCATATCCATCACTAAAGTGCAACTCAGATTCGCTCTTGCCATCTGCAATTTCAGACAATTCAATGCCAGTCGAAGATGAAAGGCGGTTCTACTTGTACAATGACCTGCGAGTTGTTTTCCCACAACGACATTCTGATGCAGACGAGGGCAAGGTATGAGACTTGCTATATTACATGTCTTGAGTTAAATCGAAGTTAAGCTATTTAAATCAGTTACTATGAAACATATTGAAATTGTGCTTTGAGAGTATTCATTACCAGGATGCACACTAATTTCACATTATGTTCTTTGAAAGCATAAGATTTTCATTCTTAACAAATTCAACTAGAGTGCTGACTGCTTGGCGGTTTTGAAACGAGTAGAAATGTTTGGCAATTGTAATTAAATGCGTGTCTATTGGGATGTGGTCTAGTGGCAAGGTGGAGCACTTATTGCAATGATGGGCGAGGTTCAAAACTGGTGGGCTTGCTCACAGTGATAATGCAGAGAATTAAAAAGAATACTTAGGCAGTGAATAATAGGGTGTACTCCGAATTTTCAAAACAAAATTAAAAAAGTATTTAATGTGTAAAATCTATCAAAAGATAAGCTGTGGTCTAGCGTAAGGTGGAGCACCTATTACTACGATGGCTCGGTTCAAAACCGGTGGGCTAGCTCACAAGGATAATGCAGAAATAAATAAGTATACTTTGGCAACAAATAAAAGGGTGTAATAAAGGGGCTTTTCTAGCAAAACTAAAAAATGTACTTGTGTAAAAATCTGTCAAAATCTAATTCTAATTCTGGTATATAGATCAATCCTAGATGAAAAAGAATTTCCCTGTTGAGATACACAGCAGTTTCTATGGTCTCAACTTTGACCATAAGATTTCCTTATTCCATTTACTGATAATCGATATTGTGGAGTTCTAGCGTTTGCAGCTATTCTGATTATATTTAGATTTCAAATTGAAAGGGGTGATGATTTAGTCCTCTATATACAAGTCGCAGTTCCATTCCTTCTTAAATAGCACTGAACATGCAGGATTATTTTAGTATTAAGTATCTTATCTGTTTCAGTTTCATTATAGCTTAGGCTGTATGATGGCAGATGATATATCGCTAGTAAGTTCAAATTGACAAATAATATGGCCCAACCAGCTGAAGAACTACAGCCTCACAAAAGCAACAGATTGCCTAAAACTTCAAGCATCTTACAGAGATGAAATTAAACACAAAATTGACTAACTTAACATACCAGAATAAGATCTTATGACCTATCCTCATGGTGCTGAATGTTAACCATCAGTCCTCTTATTCTTGCACCTGGCATATACGGTTAGCTACTGTCTGGCGTAGAAGGTCGGATCCTATTCCTCGCTCGGGGATTACACTATGGGCAGACTTGGATTATATTATCTATCTGCACCTGGATGATCGTCAATTGTGGATGTTAGGAGAGGCACTGGGAGAAGTAACCTGCGTCATTCCAGGGTTGTTCGATGGGGCCTTTTTGTCCAGGCCATTCTCCTAACGGCATCACTAGACTCTTTTTGTGTACCCTCCTGCCCTCAGAGTCTGATACAAACTAGGGCACTGATCTCCATCAGCTCCCTCCTCTCTGTGAGTCTGCCCTATTAGTGACAGGGCTTCCTTCTACACGATTATTTGTTATGGCTGTCTATTTGGAGTTGTCCAGGTTTTATGTCCTACTTGTTAGGTTATTTTGTTTCCTAGTGCTAGTTTTAGATACTATTTTTAGTGGTTGTTCTTACTAGGACTCCTACTTGCCATTGTAACTTGGCTGTTCTTTTGAGTCCCTTTGACATGGATATTTATATAATTTCTTTCATTTTTTCAAAAATCTGATCTAAATCCTTTGCATCTGCAAACGCTTCTAAAAATGTCTGATCTACACATCTAAATGAATATGGAAAACAAATATTTTCCTCTAATTGGACTTCAGGAATCAGTTATCAGGACCTTCAGTTTAGACATCCTTTCGGTCATATTATGTGCTTGTTGAAGCAATTGAAAGTAATCTTGAAAAAGCTGCCTCTAGACTTGAAAGCTTTGTTTTGATCTTCTATGTGATTTCTCCACACACAGCAAAATATTGGCAGCAACTCTTTCCTGATCACCAATTGCATGCCATTCCTGGCTCAACCTTTGGCTTTAACTATTTAAACATATCATGAATGCTGTCAGCTATTGCAACCAAACAAAAATTCAGGATAGACTAACTTAAATTCACAGAGGGAAAACACTATCAAAATCAAAGCTTGATAAAATAAATCAACACTATAATAAATAAATTATTGAATCACCATCATCAGCAAATATTCATGGACCGTGACACATCTGAGCAGCCAATTCTTTGCGAATGTTATAGTCAGGTATCAACACTGTAAACAAATTATAGGTTTTACGGTTACCTTTAGCTTTTTCTGTAAGAAATGTAGTGTACAAAACACGTTACACAAAATGTATAAGCTTCCCAGAGGGTAAGCTGTAATGCCAAGGTAAAAATGTTGAGAATTAACTGAAAACATGATGGATGGTTTTGACCGTTAATGAGGTTAGCATCTCAATTTGGTTTAGGGCACAATTATATGGTTCTCTCTTCTGATGCAGTAACTCCTAGGGAGAATTGTGGATACAAATAAGCAAATGTATGATGGATAAGATTGACTGTTAAACATGAGGGTGCTTATTCTTTTAATTTGGTTTAGGCCACAGTTACATGGTTACCTTTCCTGATGTAAGGCATATTGCCTTTGTTGTTGTTGATCTGTGGCAGTTGCAAGTGGAGTGTCATTTTCCGGCAAACCCGAAGTACTTTGAGTACAGTAACTGAAGAATTTTATGTTGAATATTGCGGGTGCCAAGCTAACTGTAAATAACACTTGGTAGCTAATTTATTGACCTTCCTTTGTAAAGAATTCAACTCAAGCAATTGCTGTTATGTCAAATTTGGCTTCCTAACAATAATTAAATCATCAATTTAAGATGTTAATAGGATATAAGCTGAAAACTTACTTTCCATATCATTGAATTGATGCACATTTTTGGGCCATTGGCTTTATATAATTCACTTTCGGGTTTAAAAGTCGTAGGAATAAATTCAAGAGGACTTCAATGGATGCATGCTTTTAAAAAAAGCGGTCTCAATGGTGTTTCAGCAAGGAAATCAAACTCTAGCAAAGAATATCCATGACTATTTACATTGATGGATTCAGGAAAGAATATCAAATGCAATAAAAATTCAGCATTGGTAGAGCTAATCAAACATCGATGATGAGCAACATGTGAGATGGGCTGATTGTACATGCTAGTTAGCTGGAGAAGATAATTTGCACTACAGAAATGAAAACAAGTAGATCTACTCCATACTTATCGGAACAGATATATGTAGAGCAATTATTGTTCTGTGAAACTTGAATTCTTCCAATAATTCAATTTTTTAATACACTAGCAGTTAATTGGATTCTAGCCGGCAAATCATGCACATATTGACCCATTTGGCAAGCTATGATGAGTGTCCTCCACGATGAGTTGATTATACATGCTATTAAGCTAAAAGACTCTAGATGAAAAGCTTAAACCACAAGAATGATCTAGATTTATTTCAATCACGAGGAAATCAATCTACCTTAATGAACTCAAACCACTTCGATAATTGAAGTATTTGTGTGTGTAGTGGTGATGAATGTTTTATTTAGAAGTGTACTGTTTTGCTTCATGTAACCAATGCAAGGTCAAAGCCTTCTATGCACATGCAAAAAAATTAACAAACGATGATTGGATTTTGTAGTGTTGATATAACAAATTCTCTTAGTGTGGTTATCAGGTTTGTGCAAGTCCACAGTATAGTGTGTTAGCACCCTCCCTCTCTTTGGTATCAAATATTGCTGGTGGGTTTAGCGACAATGCCTTCTTGTCCCGCTTGACTTGTGGTTGTTATCCATGTGAGGGTATGCATTTCGGTGATCAATGTATTGATTAAGGAATGCAAACCGACTATTTCTTTCATGTGCTCTAGGGAAGTTGAAACTATAATGTATTATTAAAAACAAATAAAGTATGACTAGATATTGACATAAATTCGATGTTGTACTCCAACAGAGAAGATTCACATACCTTGACTAGAGGTGACACAACACAAAAGAGAGTAAATTCGTATACATAAACAAATTATTCATTCATAAAATGAGAGGAGGAAGTATTGGATTCCATATATGTAATAAAATTAAATAAATTACGATTAGATATTGACATAAATTGGATGTTGTCACATACCTTGACTAGAGTTGACGCAGCACAAAAGAGAGTAAATTTGTACATAGAGACAAATTATTCACCCCTACTTATAAAATAAAACAAGGAAGTATTGGATTTCCATATATTAATTCATAACTCAAGGAAACAAATATGTACAACTCTTATCTTTATTTATTAATTGTCTATTACACTAAGCCATTCTCCCCAACTATTCGTTACTCCTATCTCTGTCTTCCTCTTGCACATAGTTAACATATTACAAGACATCTAATGACAACATATATCCTACAACATATTACAATACAAAGTGACAACCCTTGGACATGTCTATTCACTTAGGTATGGTGGATATGCCATAGGGTTCTTTTTGATGCCATGTAAGTGCAAAGGTAAAAATGCTTTGTTTTGGCTGTCTAACATCAGATTTCATGTTGCGACATGTTCTAGTCCTTTGTAATATGCAAGGAGACACATCGCCTTGGGAAAGAAACTTGCTAAAATTATCCTTGAGACTCGAGATTTTTTCGTCGAGACAAGTTCAATGAAAGAATCTTTAGCAATTTGATTCAAGAACTTTGCCAATGTTGTTGGACCATAAAAATTTGATTAATTTTTTTCTATTTATGTAAAATACTTTGATATTTTGGTGTTAGCATTTTCTTGAATGTCTCCCAAGTCTCTCGGAGAGAATCTTAGAGAGAGAGAGTATTGTTTGTACTTTGTGGTATAGGGTAACAATCACCATTGTAACATCCTCAATGTCGGAGGGCACTTTTTTATTTTATTGTTTTTTAGATGGTTTTTGTGAATAGTTGTGGGTATCTCCATTTTCTTTGACTACATGCTCAACAACATTCTATATTTGTAAAGTTTGTTGATTTTTGTAACAATTCTTTCCACTTGTTTATTTTGATATTCCTCTCCTACCAACAACAATTTTTTTTTTCGCTTACCTCTAGTTGGCCTAGCATTTGACGTCGTAGGTGGTATGGTCAACAACTGACCTTGTCTCAAGTGTATTAACCTCCTTCATAGCCTTCACTTGTAATGGGCAACTCAATGAATTTGAGAAGGTTGTGATATCCCTCATTGCTTAATAGAGCTTCTAAGTAGTTTTTCAAAGCTTCTCACTTCTCTAAGTGATTTGTGAGGAGTGGTGCCAACCTTCCACTTTTGTATGTCGCGGTTGTCTCTTTTACATTCCTTCATTTCTCATTCTTAGTAGGATCCATATCATCCAAAATGTTCTTCAACGTCTCATGTAGCTATTGCTCAATAGGCAGTGAAGAATCTAGTTCATATTGAGTGTGCATTGCGGTAGTGGTTTGGATGGCTGATATGATGCATTCTTCCATTTGAGCTCATCATTGCTTCTAGTTTTGTCTATATGCTCTATTGTAACACATCCCCTAATCGTTCTTTTTGTATGGGTGTTTGTTTCTTTAAGTGTACAACTTGCCCTTGATGGGGTGGTTGTAGAATGCTTGGATGATACCTTTAATGGTGTCCTCTTGTTGTTGGCTAGGAGAGGGTAGGTGGGGCTAATCACATCATGCTTTTTAGGCTCAATTCAAGTGGTGGCCTTTTACTTCTCCCTTTTGTCATCTCTCTTCTTTTCTATTGTCGATGTGAAAGGGGTGTTTTGTGCCTATTTTTGTTATCTTTTGTTTCACCTTGTCTGTTTGAGCTTATGCATTGGGCTCAGCAATTGCTTTATGATTCCCATTCCTTGGTTGGCTTGGTTTTTTCGTCCTCTTATTAGTGCCTCCTCTTCCTCATGTTTTCATTTCTCTATAATTTCTTTTTCTTTTGCCCTTTGCACTCCTTTGCTTTTTATTATTTTTACTTTGCCTCCTTTTTGGTTTTTTATTTTCCTTTTCCAGATTGTCTTTTTTCAATACTTATAGGGCTAGTAATGTAGTTACCTTTGTTTCCTTCCATAGCGTCTTTAGTGATTGTAATTGTTGTTTCAACTCAATTCATTAGTGTGTTTCATCTCTTGTTTCTTAGTCTCATCAAGAAGCTATTTTTGCCTAGAGGCATTTAGTAGAGACCCAATCATAACTCCTCTAGGGGGCTTCCTTAGAGTCTCCTCTTTGGTTGTCATTTGCTTGGTTTCAACCATTTTCTGGAGTTCTTGTAGTGTTATTATAGATTCCTTTTACTTCCATTCTTCATTGGTGATCTCTATGATGCAATCCTTTATAGAGGTCAGGTGGACATCTAAGATGTCTACATTGGCAAGTTTACTAATTTCTATGTACTTTGAATGACATGAATTATATTTTCTTTTCCTACCTTGTTTACACTATCATCTCTCTTTATGACTCTTATTACTTGCTATGACTACTAATATGTAACAATAGGGAATAGACATCCTTAACGATATGTTTAGAGTCCTCTAATGTAAACCCCATCTCTCTGTACTACTGTGCTCTTTCCTTTCTTCTTCCCACTCAATGGACTCACTCTTTTGAGTAGGTGACTAAACTTGCTTTTGTGGTTAGTGATGACCGCAACTTCATGCATTTTTTGTAGGCATGTCTTTTCTTGTCTCTTGGTTGTCTTGTGGGAGACGACTTCTACCTCTTTTCCATGTGCTCCTGTGAACTAGTATCTCTTGCACGAATTTTGTGGAGAATGTTGCTGAGACATTAGGTTCTTATATGAACCAACACTATCCCTTAGAGGGCCTTGTTTCACCCCTTTGTCTTCCTTTTTCTCTTATAGAGTATGTAGGGTAACTATGTTCTATCATGTCCTCTTAGTTCAACATTTGTCACATTGCAGAGCTAGACACCTTGAAGGTTGTGGTTTCTCATCTTTTCCTGGGTGGTGGTTGTACCCATGATTAAGTTTTGATTATCTTCAACCTCTATGGGCCCTTCGGCATTTTTTCTTTTTCTTGTGCCACGACATTGTGTCTACTAACTCCATTACTATCTTGGGTTGACCACTCGCATCTGCACGATACTAATGTAAGTGCATGCTCTACTTCACTTGCTCATATTAAATTAGTAGGGAAGTGGGGGTATTCTCACTTCTTGACAAGAATGGATGTAGATGTTGTCTATAGTCACTATGAATCTATCCAATATTTGATCTAAGATGCTTGTCACCATATTTTGACTATGATTGCCACGTTCCCTTATGTTGTTTATGGCTTCTACCACATCTTAGAATGTATTAAATTGCTTTGTCACTTGTCCTTTCCTCCCAACTATTGCAACTTACTGCTCGGGCAAGGTATGTATAAAATACATCCTCAACACTTTAGGAAAGAGTTGTAGCCAAATTCATGCTTAACCCTTTTAATCTTCTCCAAAATTTCCATTAGTTTCTCATTGAGGCCGATCTTAGTGCTCTTTGTGGTGATGGAGTCCTCTTAATTGGTTTATCACACCTTCCATGCCATGATCTTGCTTGCTTACCTAATATGTGGATTTGTAATTTTGTTGATGAAGAGGGACCTTGTGTTTCTGAAGATACCCTTAAGTTATGTAATCTCCTTTGCCATCCTAGTCCCCTTTTTGTTCCATTTCTTTATGCCATGGCCATTATTCACGAGTCTAGTAATCGAGAGGAAAATGTCTGCCTAGTTCTGTATGATTGATCGAGCTATAGTGTTGTAATGTACCTGACTCAAGGTTGGTTTCACCAGTCTCATGCATCACAAAGTGTCGGAATCATGCCCATGCATTTAACTTCATTTTATGAATCATGTAGTTGGTCTTCTAAACCCATTGATGTGTTTCTGGCTCCAACTCCAACATTGCTTCTCTCCATCTCCATCATTGTATGACCATGTTTCCTAATTTCAAGTGGATGCATTTAGAACATCTTTGTAGTGTGTCACTCAAAATGGAATCCGAGAAAAGCCCTCCTATGGATGTGGGAGATAGGATTTCAACGAGTGCTTGTTGTATTTGGGCCATTAAATCTTATGGTTGGGCACTATTTACATTACCTCCATCTTCATAATCTTTTGCGATGGATAGCAATACACAATTTTTCATGGTTCCCCCTCATTTTGTTTTTACTAGGTTCTCTTTCGCTTTGCTTTTTGTCTTACTCCTATTGCTTTCTTTCTACCTTGTTCTTCTATATTTTTGTTTTTACTAGGATCTTTTTTTACCTTTTCTCCTTCTTTAACGCTAATGCTTTCTTTTTCTCCTCTCATATTCGTTTTTAACAAGTCTTTTCACATTTACTTCTCTCTCCCATTTTTGCTTACTTTTGTAATTGACATCTACCTCATTTCTTTCCTTGTGCCTTTGTCTTTAACTTGAAACTCCAAAATGTTGGAATATTTTCTAAATTCTGTCGCCCATCATACATTCACTTGTTATGCTTAGTTCAAAAATTCCTGAATTAAGCATCCAAATTCACTTATAATGTGGGTACAAAAGTTGAGCTAGAAGAGCCCCCTCCACAACACATTGTCGTTTGTCGATTTTCAATTGGGTGGCCAATCCATGTTTTTTTCAAAATTTGTCTACAAATTTTTTTTTATATATATTTTTTGTTTATTGATTTTTTTTCAATTTTATTTAATATTTAATAGTTTTCAAAATTGGTTGTTGTTTTTTTTTTATAATTGAATTTTTCGAAAATAGTTTTTTCCTAACATGTTATATACACTTTTAAGTCATGAGCCATTGTTTGATTTAATTTTGTGTTTGAAACACGATCAATGATGTATGACACCAACCATGTATTCTTTAGCTTCCCAAGTGGTTGTACCTCCTTTCATATAACAACACGTTATCTACTTGTACTAGTTCTTTAGTCTTGCAATCTGGGATGTGCCATGTTTTCTCGCGTCTCTTTTCGCGTGTCTGGTCATATCATGTAATAAAACTATTCTCATTTGGTTTATCAAGTGTTATCAAACTACTCTTTGATTGAATCCTCTTCCTTCAATCTAAACGGTACCACGAGTCTCAAACTTGATATAATGTAATCCATGGGTGCCACAAACTTCCATCCCATATACTAGTTGAAAATGGCAAATATTTGGTCGATCTTTTGTAAATTGTCTAATATGCCCAACATATTGCAAAGATATTTGTATTGTAATTTTTTGTCTCCATATTGCTTACTTTGGGAAAAACTTTCTCAAATACCTTAAATGGTTCCGCGGTACCAATTTCCAAAGGATGATACGACCCCCTCATATTATAGCTTATTCGGAAGTCTTCCAATAACTCTTATATAGTTTTATTTACATAGTGCTTCCCTTGGTCACTCGTAATATTGCTATGGCAACCAAACCCACACAAACCATGTTATAAAAAAATCTCATATAAAATATTTGTTGCAATCTTTGTGGTACAATTGTTGGTCAAAATTACTGCCTTGAACTTTGTTAGATACTTAGTCCCAATTATTATAAATTGTACTTGACTTTTGCATGCTACTAGTTTGATTGGTCTAATAAAGTCAATTGTACATTTCTTTGATGGTGTTAATGCATGCACATGTCTTAATGGCATCTCATCCATTAACTGTGGGTTTTTATATTGTTTGGCATATGTTGTAAGCCCTTCTATATTTATGGGCATCCTTGAACAATGATGTCAACCATAGGTTGGCCAAAGGGACCTTTTTGCCCATTGCATAATATGTTGTGGTTGTCAACTACTCCATCTTATGCTTCTCTTAGTATGGCATCTTTTTCTTGTCACAATAATAACGTTCCTAACACCTCATCCCACCCTATTTAATAAAGCACCCCATCTTCAAGTGTAAATGGAAATGTTTGTATCAATATGCTCTTTCATTTTTGCTCGTTATACTTCGCGGGGTACTCCCTTGTTATAAATAATTTGGAAATGTCTTCCAACTCCTGGGGTCTTGTGTCAATCCTAAGTAGATGTGCGCTAGGAAAATCATCATTTGGGATCTCTCGTCTTCTCCATTATCAATTCTCGATAGGTAATTTGGCCCTTGATTGGTCTTTCTTAATGTTATTGCAATTTTGAACTCAAATTGTTAAAACATCAAAGTTATACGAGTATTCACCCTTGTACCAATAATTTGTTGATAAGATATTATAGTGGCTCATGGTTAGCACAGAACATTAATGGTGTTGCTAATAAGTAATGTTTGAATTTTTGTAATGCATACACAATTGCCAAAGCTTCTTTTTTTTTCGTTGTAGTATAGTTTATTTTTGTCATGGCCAACTTCTTGTTGGGAAAGGAAATTGGATGATCCATATGTTTTTGATGTTTTTGTGGTTGTGCCAATACCAATCATATTGCTATTCTTGAGACATCAACATGCACATGGAAAGGTAATTTCTTGTTTGGTATGATCAAAATTGGGGAATTTTCTAGCTTATATTTTAGTATATAAAAGGACTCTTGACACTATTGTGTTAACTCCAATGCACTATTATTATTTTTCTTTGGGAACTCCTCAATGGGTGTGGTAATGACAACATTGTTTCTAATGAATATACATAGGTAACTTGCATATCTAAGAAGTGTTGTTATATCATTTGGAATCTTGGTTGGTGCTAGGCTTATGATGATTGCGGTTTTGAGGGATTTATCATCTACCCATCCGTGCAAATTCTATATCCAAGCAAGGTCCCAAAACGTGTTACAAATATAATTTCTTCAAGTTCAGTCGGATCCTCAACACACTACAACATTCAAACATTAACCTCAACACTTGTACATGGTGTTTTAGTAATCCATAAGACGTCCAACCATCAAGGCATATTTTGGTAGATACCTAATTTTGGTATGAGACTTGTTATTGGAATATTGTTAACGTGACTTTTCTATATATGATCCCTTAGTTTGGATTAGGTTCTTATTGGCACTTTATCTCTTGTTTTTGACTATTTGTTCCTTTATGTTTGGCCCCAAAATTCCTCTCCTCACTTCTTTTTATCTTTGTTTAGTTTTTTGTTTGGATCCCTCACTGTTTTCCTCCATTTCCCACCTTTGCCTTATTTTTAGCATGGGACACTATCAACATTCAATAGTGACCTTTGAACACTATCGATGTTCGATAGTGACCTCATTGCACCATTAGTGTTTGATAGTGTCCTAGGCTTGCTGATGTTGTCCCTTGTGTACCTTCATGCTTTTAATTTTCAATGGGCACCTTTTTTTGGTCTTTTATTTTGTTTTGGGTTAGCTTTTGTGCATCAATAGGTTCCTACTTTTGAATTTGGGATGACTATATATAGAAAGCCCTGAAAGGCATTTTAATACAAGTACCTATCATTTTCATATCAAGCTGAAAATGATTAAATCTTCTCTAAAGGGCATCTATTCAAGTTTATAAAGGTTCTATTTAGTTTGTATGCTTGTACCAAAAGAAGGCTTAAGTAAAAATTATGCAGTTGCTTTTGTTGCATCTAGGGCTAGAGAGAAGGACTGACACTTCTCTCACATACAAATTAAATTTGCATAGAACCACGTGGACACTTATTCCACACTAATAGGTAGTGTAACACCTTTAATTGGGAGTAACCCAAGCCTATTATGCTTTGTTGTTTTACTTTGTTTTGGTGAGTTACTAGTTTTTTTAGCAAAGATAAGACATTATGACATCCTCACACATCATTGGAGGAATTTGGAATATGATATTGTTTGCCAAGTGCATACAAACACAAAAAAAAAATTGAGACCACTCTAAGTAGTGCATGACATGACCACTAATCAAAGTGCAGAAATGGTGACCTAATGTCCTTGGGAACTATTGGGGTTCGATACCATCCCTAGTATAATTAGGATCCAAAAACATTATAACATGATCAGACTTTCAAAAGACCTTATGTTTCTTGAGCCTTTTTTGAAATTATCCAGTCTCTAGTTTCACATAGATAGAACATTATAAGGTACACAATCTCCTTTTTCTATTTCAATTTCTATATCATATGCTTCTTAATATGTCCCTTTCAACAATTTTAGGTTTTAATTTACTATCTATTATTGTTATTTGAATTGTGCATTGCTTTTTCTGATTAAGGTGATTGTGGTTTCAATATTTTGAAAGGAGAAAATGGCTACTGCTGTGACCTCCCCCACAAACCCTAGCTCCCAAATCTTCTGCGGCGACGGTTCCTTTGACGTTGGACATGACAGAGACATGGTTTTTGTTGGCCAGCAAGGTGATGAGGGCTATGGCTTGCTGACCCAGAATGTAGATAAAACAGTTGGCGGCTCTGTTATGCAAAATAACCTAGAGCTTCATAACACTTTTTCATATCAATCAAAACCTCTTGGCGACCATTCTGACCTACTTCAAGTATTTGTTTGCACCTTGAGAGGTAATACATTGTGCATTCCAATCCATCGAATGCCTAGGGGTATAGATTTGAAATTTATTCTTGCCCATAAACTGTGCATTAGGATTGTGCATTTTGGGCTAGGTTTTACTGGTAAATCCCTTGCAGACACCTCTATGCTCCTCTCCTACGGGAGTGCACGTGATTCCATGATTAATATGACTGGCACTCTTTTGGGAGGAGCTAAGGTTCGAAGTGCTGCTCCTTTCAGGGATACACTCTTTAAAAAATGCCTCTTCTTCGAAACCTGCCTTAGCTCCTCTTGCCCCTGCTTACATTGTTGAGCAAGCCTCTGAAGTCCCGACGCTGGAAATACAAGATGAAGAATATTTAGATTTGCTGCAAGAAATAAAATCACAGAACTTGGTATGCAAATTTAATGGCGCCTGGCCATTGTCCAACATAGTAATACATTGGATTCATACCTCTTGGACAAAAAATTGTAAATTTTTTCTTTGTGCACAAGCCTTCTTCATAGTTTTTTTCAATGACCTCAAGGATTACCAGAGAGCTATTGAAGAGGGCCCTTGGTTCTGGGGTTTGATGGGACTTTTCATAACCCCATGGTTTCCAGATTTTGACCTGAATACCTTCTCCATCACGAGGGTTCCAATTTGGGTGTGATTGCCCAATCTTCCCCTTCACTTTGCCTTTCTAGTGGAGGAAATTGGTAACCTTCTTGGGCAATTCATCAAAGCAGACAGGCATTGGCTACAGAGTGGTTTGCCAACTTATGTTAGGATCTGTGTTGAATTCGATCTCAACAAGGGTTTTCTTGATCAGATGACCTTCAAGATGGGAGATACAAGCTATTCTCATATTATTGACTATGAACATACTGCCTTTAGATGTCAAAATTGTAGGGCAACGGGTCACCTCCATGCTACTTGCCCTCAAAAGAAAATCAAGGCTCCTCGAAAAAAGGATCCATTCCCAAGCATTGGAATCCACCAGATCTAGAAGAAGAAGACACTGCTGACACTAAAAATCAAACACTTGTTGAAAATCCTTCAGTTATAGACTCTGTCCCAACTGTTGCAAATGTTGTTCCTTCAACTACAACTCCTCTTGATTCAGCCCCTGCCCCAGAGAATGGGCAATTACTAGCTATTTTTCCCTCTTTGGATGGACCTTCTCCGACACTTAAACGACCCCATGAGTTCGATCACTCCGACTCAGATACGGAGAGTGCCCATCCTCTCGAGGGATCTTTGTCCTTGGATCTTACGGAGTACAATTCTCTTATCGCCGATATGCTTCTGCAGGATAAATGACAAATAGTACAGTCAAAGAAGGGAAAGAAGGGAAGGCACTGACCACTCTTTCTTTCTTTTTCTCCTTGATGTCCTGCTTCTCCTCTTTCCTTCCAGAGTCGTAGCCTTTTTAGGCTGCATCCCCGTCTTCTCCTTATTCTTCCCAATGTTGCTACTAGTGGCAGTTGTTCTGTAGGTGTTGTTTCTTCTTTGTAATTGTTGTTTGCTGCTGCAAGTGAACAACTACTCCCCTTGATTTCTTCTGGTTTTTCTTTGCTTCTTTTCATCTTTTTTTGGACCTTTTTGTTCCTTTGCTCACTTTGCCTCCGGGCTTCTTCACTTCATTGCTTCATTGTTATTTCTGGGCATTGGGGCCCTTGTAAAAGGATGCGGGTCCTCCCAAAACCCCCACTTTACCCTTTTCCAAAAAAAAGGTGTTTGTGCTTACAAAACATAGACAATGTGGTGAACCCACACTTCTTGAAATACACAACCTAAGATTTGTTCTTATGGTTTCATATCTTCCCCCTTAGGGTTTATTTTTCCCATGCATTTTTAGGTTTGATTTATATATCATTAGCCCTAACTTCTTAAATGTTGTTTAGGTTTCCATCTTATGCCAATTAAGAAAGCTACATCAATTGAGCCTACTGGGTGAAGCACTAGATTGAGTGGTTTACATATTGATTTGATTCAATCTTGTGCTTGTTAAAAAAATATATGCTGGCTATTTATGATATGCATGTTACCTTTATTTATGCAAATAATAATATAAATGATAGAATTACAAATATGGACGTTAGTACTTCTATTGAATACAATTGGCATGCTAATGCTTTTGAATAACATGTTGTTAATGACAATGCTTGTGATGATCACACTTGGAACATTATTGATTTTTATGATATATGTGACAATGTGGTGCTTAATAATGATCTAATGCACTACAAAACATAGAGCTTGATGATACATATCGAAATATAGTCGAAAATCACATTATTTAGAAAAGATATCAAAGAACATACCAAAGAAATTAACGACATATTATGTGTCCTTAAGGAAATACAAAATGAAACATTAGTTGAGGAATCCACATTTAAGGAGTACAGGTAGAACATGAACCCTTGATTGTTTTGATCTTGCCTACTAGAGGTTTACACTCTACATTGGGTGACAAGGCTATTATTACTATTGATTCTACTGATTTTTCTACTCGTATGTATTTGCAACGTAGTCTACACCTTGTATACCTACCACACTGGCACAACATACCACTACTTAAAATATTTCTTCATAGTCAATATCTTCAATTGAGCGTCCAAGACCTATTTTCAAGCTACTTCTTTTGGTCAAGATGTTCTACATTACATTAGAGTTCCTACAATACATAATGCTATATATCCATCTCAAGATGCATCCTTACAACTTCAAGATATGTAAGATAAGATTCTCTAATTAGAACAAGGATCCCAAAAACTAAGATACGCGGTAAACACTCATGATATATTACACAAATCATTCCCATGAGGTCCTTAATTAATCTTTACCTATCGGTTTTATTGCTCCAAAGCTTGAATTATTCAACAACAAGAGTGACCCTTCACAACATATTAGGAATTTTTATGCTTTATGTGTAGATTTGGTGAATAATGACAAATTGGTAACTAGGCTCTTTCCAATAAGTCTCAAGGACCTTAGATTGGTTTTACACCTTACTATCAAGCTTTGTAGACAAAAAATTCTTATCACATTTTACTAGACATTGGCCAAAAGGTTGTATTTTCTTAACTCAAATAAGGACTTACCGAGCCTATCAATGACTATGTGCGTAAATTCAAAACCATGCTTGCAAAGATGTCTCTTCAAATGCATGCAATTAAATTATAAGATATTTTCCCTCATAGTTTACTTCAACCTATCAAAGACAAAGTCGCGTTTCAAACATATCAATCTTTTGAACTTTTTCATACAATTAAAAACTATGAGATCAAGCTCCTTGCAACAAATATGCTTAAATATAAAACTAATGCCGTTACATTTAGTGGAGCCAAATATTAATGTAAGACATCATTCAAGACTAAGGCTAATGAAGAACCTATTTTTCAAGCTAAGAATGATACAATATCAAAACCAATAAATGTGTTTGTTCTTCCTTCTTGTGAATGAAGACAATTCCAACGAGTACTTGAGAGTTCTCACCAAGTGTTTAAACAATTGTTTGAATGCAACATTATATCTTTACTTCCTTAATTTGAGATGGATTTATCTAGACCATTTTTTTAAGTATTGTAATGGAAATGCATTTTGTGACTATGATTGAGCTTCATGACATAATACAAATAAATGGTTTGAATTGACACATAGGATTGAAGATTTAATTGACAACACCATTATTGAAGCGGAAGAACAAAATACTATATTGAATGAATAAGTGATTAACAACCTAACCAAAACTTCGAAGTATTTATTAGTCCTTACACACAAGAAACACAAAAATAAGATGAGGTCCCCAAGATATATCATAAACAACCTCTACCAACTTCATATGTTTCACCACATCCTAACATATTAGATGGTTTCATATATGTGATCATGAATGCATGCAAACGGCCTACTATTACATTATATGACCATGACATGCCATACGATAATTCTAACAAGGGACCACTATTCATACACTCTTTCATAGATTCATATTTAACAAAGAGTATCATGGGAGACAATGGTTCAAGTGTACATGCTTGCACAATAACATTCCTTACTAGTCTCAAATACACTCTCAAATATTTGTTAGGCACGAAAACTACTATTTTAGAGTATAATAGTTGATTTCAAACTCCTGAAGGTATTACAATACTTGTTATCGTAAAACCTAAGATGGTACTTGTTTGGTCTCTTGTATTACTAAACAATGTTGCATATGACAAACTATTTGGACACCGATGGCTAAATCAAATGAGAGTTGTCCCATATACACTACATGGATGTTTAAAGTATGCATATGGCAATAAAGTAATTATTATTCAAGGTATTCCTTACGAGTCATTGATACAAATCCAAACTAAGGTATTAACTAGCGTGATATCATAATATCAAATCTTACAACCTCAAGTCAAAACAATCCGAGTTCAAGCAAGAGTATCTACTCATCCATGAATTAAGATAGTTTGACAACAACCTTTTGCATGTGTTCAAGCCAAAGAACTTACAAAGGTTCCAATTATATAATGAAAACTATGTGCTTCATTACAAGAGGTCAAACCAACGACCAACAATACTTCTTGTACACATAAATACATTACTGGTGCCAATGATTTAGGTTACTATACAACTCGTGATAACCTTTTAAGCATTATTATGGATCGTCTGACTCCATGCATTCATGGCCCCTGAGATTTTCAAAGTTTAAATATCATGATACATAATCATGCTACTAACATAAACAAGGTTGTTGGTTAACAATTTTAGCATAACTCTAATTTTAGTTGGACTAGGTGGTTTATAGTTAGTTTATTTTTTATTTTGGACTAATAAGGAACCTATTAGAGATAATTTGGGTTGTTTCTTCAGCTAGGAAACACCTATTTATATCTTGTGCAAAGGGTTAGTGTTGTACCTGTGATGAACCAAGGAACCAAGGATCAAATTATTCACTTCTATGGGTAGGAATTCAGTGTAATTATGAGGACAATGGACATGATCCAACAAGATCCAATAGTGGCCTTAAACCTTCAATATTGACAAAAACCTTTATAGTCTTCAGAAACCAAACAAGAAAAGCTTGCAACCATATATTGCACAATTGTATTATTCACACTTTGTATTATTCACCCTCTATTTCTATCAATACATGAATGCCTATTAAATAAGCTTTGCAAGTTAGTATATTTAACAACTTGGCAAACAAATTGTATTTGTATTATAGTTAAAGGGCACTGAGTTTGTTTAATAAATTAACAAACTTGGTTACACCAAACTAATTATCCCTCGATAAAAAGCTTACCAGTGTCAACACTAAAATAATTAGCAAGCTAGAAAATAACACAAAATAGTTCCTAACTTGTGTAGTGTGAACACAACTCTAACACCCTCAAGCGAAGGTGTAGGGAGAGAAAAAATGAAAGTGGGTCCCGACTAGTAGCCTGATAAGGTCCCCAAATACAAACATGAAAAACAAAAAGGAAGGACTCAACCAAAATCCTCCCAAAGTACAACTTCCTTCACCCCAAGCAATGTTCGCAACTAAAGGTAATGAGGAGAAGCCAAGGGCTTAGTGAATATGTCAACAACTTGATCAGTTGGAACAAAATCCATGTGAATAACTCCATCTTGAACTATCGAATAAAGTGCATATGAATCTCTATATTCTTGGTGCACTGGTGCTCAATTGGGTTGTGTGTAATCTCAATAACACTCTAGTTATCACACTAGATCAAAGTGGGAGTCTGCTGTGAAACTCTAAACTTTAAGTAAAATTCGAAGCCAGAAAGCCTCCTATCCAACCTTAACAATATCTTTGTATTATGCCTGAGTCAATGACAATACAATTGCAGTCTGTTTCTTACATGCCCATGTAACATAACCATAACCAAGCTGAAATATGAATCCAAAAGTAGATTGATGAGTATCGACACATCCACTCTAATTTAGATATGTGAATCCCTCTATATCATAACATCCTTGTGGTGTGTACTGAATTTCAAAATTCAAGGCTCAAAGATTGGCTTTGGAGAAATAATATTCTCTTTAATTCTAACATCTCATTTTAATAAGACATCATGTGTGATAAGATCAAAGAGACAATATGCCTGCACATTCTTGCAATTACTAACAAATATGAGCTCTTGACTCTTCTTCTACATATATTTACACTTATCATCTGAAACAAACAAAAATGCCTTACTTTCAAAGACACAAAATTCAAAAACATCAGGTTTCTACTTGGGCAAGCTTCTTCAAGAGTCTTGGCTCACACCGCCATATGAGGAATGTGGTTCTAGATGTAATTTGCACAATTTACTTCATCCTAGAACTCCGGTGCTAAGTCTTTCAATTGTGTCATGCAATTCACCTTGAGTGTTTGGTTTTTTGTTCAACTACTCCATTTGGTTGAGGGGTGTACTGAACTATGTATTGATCCAAAATACCATGATCAGTACAAAAATCATGAAAAATATTATTTATGTATTCCCCACCAGTATCAGTGCAGATCTTTTTCAATGGAAATCTTAATTGCTTGTTAGCAAAAGCCTTGAAGGCCTTGAAGTTCTCAAACACTTTAATTGTATACAATAAGAAATACATCAAGTCCTCAAAGTGAAATCATCAATGAAAGTTAGTACATATTTAGCACAAGAAATTCATCTAGTGAGAAAAGTCATCAAATTAGAATGCACTAACTCAAGTGGAGTCATGGCTCTCAAAGCTTGTCCCTTTGGGAAGGGATGATGGTGTTTTTTTCCAAGCATGCATCCTAGGTGAACACCATAACAACCAGAGACCTTCAAAATCCCTTTCACCATGTTTTGTAAGCTTAGCTGTTGCAACTACATGTAATTCATGCGACCAAAATGTTCGTAGCATAGTTTACTCACTATGTCATCATGAGAAGCAAGTGATGACCATGTAGAGGTGCCAACCTAATCAAATACATAAAGGCGTAAATCATAGTCTACCACACATGTAGCTACAACATCCCGAGGATCAAATAATTCTCTAATTACATCATTTTGTGGCGTGAACTCCACAATTTTCTTAGATCCAAAATTACAAATATGATAAACTAACAATAAATTAGATGAGATTTTTGATATATAGAGTAAATCAATTATGCACCCATCCTACATTTTCACCGTTCCATAACCCAAAAGATCAACCTTTGAAGAGTTTCCCATGAGTATCCGAGAAGTGTTGCAATTAGAAAGAGAATTCAAAAAACCATGTGAGTTAGATAATGAGAAAAATAAAAATAAAAATACATTTATCAGAGGCAGAAGAACAAGGCCTAGTAAAAAGAGATTTTCCTTTACTTGTATTAGGGGTAGGAACATCAATTTGATGTTGCATTAGTTTTACTTCGAATGTTGTTATTCTCTCATAACATTTATAATCAGGATGATTAATTTTGCTGCAATATGGAAAGGGATCATAAACCTTTTTCTGTCTGATTTTTTTAACTTATTAGAATTGGAAGGTTTAATGGTTTCAGTGCTGGCAGGAGAAGGCTTGTTTGACTCTGTTGGAGGAGGTCCTGCCTTTAGCTTTGATTTCCATTTCCCTTAAGAGGAATTGGCCATAAGTGTATGATTTGGGATAGCTAAGGCATTAAGTGCTCATAATTTGGCTTTCTCACGAGTAAGCCTTTCACATAATAGCTCAAAAGTAGGCATTTAAAAAAAATCTTTTAAGGCATCCATTGTGGAATTAAAAATACTATAAGAACCCTTTAATTTAGACAATCAAAATAATGCATTCTTCATCTTTCTTTTCTCTACCACCAACTTTTATTTGTAATCTTAATTATTTGAATTTCAATAGGATTTTTTCAATGAACATAAAATCATAAGGCGAACAAGCATTCAAATTTGTATCTAACTGCATTATCTTGAATTCATTTACTTTACCAAATAAACCTTCAAATATGTCCCATGTCTCTTTCTAAGTGTTGTATTCATAAATGTGAAATTGTGCACTCTTAGATACATTCAGGTCGATCAAATTGAGGGCTTCATCTTACTTGCACGCTTAAGCATGTTGGTCATTGTGTCTTAGGTTTTCATTGATGTCAAAGGTCATTGATGACAAAGGATGTCATGATGTTATATGAGTCTCCATGAGGTGTCATTTATTATCTAGCATGAATGTTGATTGGTAGTGTTATGATTTGGTGAGTTGTTATGATGTTCTGGAGTTGGTCTAGTAGGCATGGTCTTGGTATGTGTACTCCAAAGTGGGTATAAGCCTCCATGATGTCATACATGGTCCAAGAGATGTGTAAGTGGTGTTAATGAGATTGTAAGTTGTCATCATGGCTAGTTCATGAGTTGTCATGGTTGAGTCAGGTCATTCTAGGCCTATTCCTAATTCTAGAGCATGGTACATGACGGAGTAAGATGAGAAATGGAGTAAGGAAGTCTTGGTAAAACATGTGTAGAACGTTGATATGTTGCATAGAATGAATATGAGGAATTTTAGGTCATATCTTAGTTGTTTCATGGTCCTTGGGAAGCAAGAAGGTGAAGACAAGGCATGATAACACATATAAGTCTTAGTGGCTAAAGAGTTTTAGGCATATTTGAGCATTGATGAGACTTGGGTCAGTTAGAGGAGGTAGCTATGGTGTTTTAAGTAATGTTTTAGGTCAAAATGAAGAGATTTGCTCAAGCTATGTTGTTTTTGCCAAAACTGAGTTCTAGAGAAGGTGAAATCAGCTCAATATGTCAACTTGTTTTTATCACCCACTCACACACACTCTACATGGGACCTTGTGGCTTTGGGGGTTGATTTTTCATTGAGTTAAGAGTGTTTTGAAAAAAGAATGAGGTGGATTAATCATCTGAGTTTTATGAACAATCGTTGAGAAGTCAAGTTGTTTTTAAACCCTAGTGAAACCTTCCTTCTAGAATGACTTGGGAGATTTGCATTGTATGGTCTAAAAAGTATCTTAGCAAGCTAAAGTGTTGCATCAAGGTTGAAGAGGATTCTTCAGAGCTCATTTTGGTGGTGGTTTGGTGTTCCAACTATTTCAAGAAGAGAGAAAAACCCTAGTTTTGTGGAGAATTATTGTTTCAAGGATGAGATAGAAGCTTCTGGTTGAAAATTAAATTGTCCTAGAATCCTTGGGAGATTATCTAGTCATGAAAATTTTCAGGTTGCTTCAGTGGAGAAAATGGAAGATACATGTCTTCAAAGTAGCACTACCGATTTTGGCCTTAAGGGCTAAATTGCTAGTTTTATGGTTTGAGACGAGTTTGATCATTTTTCATGTTAAAGAAGTGGTTTTTGATCATAGATAGCGTGTTGACACCTAGTATGATGTGTTTGAGGCCTTGGTTTTATTTGGAGAGTTGATTTCTTGCCTAAGCTATGATGGCCTAATTGGTCCTATTAGGCTTACCAAGAGGGTGTGAAGAACATTTGTGTTGGATAAGATTTCTCCACTTAAGCTATGCATGTAAGTGCTTGAGCATGTTGGTAAAAGTTTCCTTGAATTGTTCCAAGTGGTGGTTGAGGTTGGAAGTTTATTTGGAGGTGTTTGTGCTTGTTTTTCTCAAGTCTGGTTCTTAAGTCCTTGGAGCCTGAATGAGAAGTTTTGGAGATTGATCTATTTGGATGCCTTAAGTCATGAACTAGAGATTCTAATTAGTTGTTATAGATAGTATACATCATAATATTTCCATTGATATGTGTTTTGTGCCTTCGTGAGGTGATTTGATATGTGAACCACATCAGTTTTGAAGATGTAGTTTTGGGCTCTTGTAGCGAGTTTGAGCAGTGCTAGAAAACGAGTCATTATGGGGTCTTGTGTTATGAGTTGAAGGTTCTAATGAGTCTCATGAGTTAGCGGACATCAATACCTTCCTTTTGATTTTTCATTTGTGTTAGGGTGATGAGTTTTGGTACTCCAAGTCTTTCGCTTATGGAAGATGATTTTCAGGTGTTGAAGACCTAGTTGTGCTTGCTTGCAACTTGGTGTGTTTCATGGTGGAGATGGATGTTGCAGATGTTCTTGATCATGTGGAAGGTGTGTAGAGGTTTTCCCTGAGTTTTTTGGAGTCAATGGAGCCATGAAAAAGTTTTTTTATGCCATTAGAAGTCCTTGGGCATTTGTTGGAGCTTGGAGAATGTATTGTGGCCTTGTTTGAGTGTCTTGGTGTTTGATGAAGATGTCTTGACCCTTTACAACTTACTTGGGTCTCTTGGTGTGTTTTATATGTGGGTCTTTATTTGTTTTGTGTTTTTGCATGACCAACCTTAATGGTCTTAACCAACTTGTGGTCACTTAAGGTGAATATCAAGTATAAATGTGCATTGTGTGTGCTCATTTGAGCTAGTTGAGATAAAGGGGTTATGAGCGACCTATAGGAGGTTGAAGAGGAGTGGAGAGGGGTTAAGGAAAAAAGATGAGGAGAGGAATTAAGGTCTGTGGAAGATTGAAGAACATGTGTGTAGGGAAATTGACTTATTCAACCCATGAAGAAGAAGATTTGAGTGAGTGAGAGAAGATGACAATTTGAGAGACTTTAGTGTGCATGAAGTTGAATATTGGATTAAAATCAGTTGTGTGAGCAATATATCTCCAGTGATCATCCAATAAAATCTTGTGTGATGAGTAATATTCATGAAAGTCCTTTGTTATGAGTAATATTAATAAAGGTTTCTAGGAGTGGGTGTTCCTTATGAAGTGGGTGCTTCACTAAACAAGTCTTGTGTGATGAGTAATATTCATGCAAGTCCTTTGTTATGAGTAATATTAGCAAAGGTTTCTAGGGGTGGGTGCTCCTTGTGAAGTGGGTGCTTCACTAAACAAGTCTTGTGTGATGTGTAATATTCATACAAGCCCTTTGTTATGAGTAATATTAGCAGATGTTTTAGTGGGTTTTCTTCCCTTTGAGGGTTTACCACATATATCTGGTGTTTTGTATTCTCTCTCTTGTTGTGCACACTTGTGAATGCCCAAATCCACACTTAATAAGCTCACATGGTTCCTGGATTATTGAATGAAAGATTTGAATGATGAATGTATGTATTGGAAAATGAAAAGAAAGTTTTGATTCACCCCCCTCTTAGTCCATTGTGCTTCTAATAAAGCATACTTGTGCTTCTTTGAGGTGAATGCAAGAACATTTTATGAAACACCCTCCATAGTCCTATTGAATGGAGCAATTGTCTACTTTGGTTTCTAGGTGTGGTAGTTAGAGGAGTTGAGCGATTCAAAAATTTGAGATGCATTGTTGATGTGGAAGTGGCATAACCGAAGTTGAAGTAGAGGAATAGTTTGGAGATTACTAGTAAAAAAATCTCCCTACATGAATTATCTCTCCCAGAATCCATTTTTTTCAATATATATATATATATATATATATATTCCTAAAAAAATCCTTTTAAAAAATTATTTAAAGCAAAAAGTCACACCTAATTAGGCTCTTTGCCGCTAAATTTAGTTAGTCCTCACTAATTGTAGTGGGAAAACTAGATTTAGTGGGACCACTAAATCTCCCTAATAAACAAGTTTCTTTGCAAAAAAGTAATGCCTTAGCCTTAAACTCATGACCTCTTAACCTTAAGGCTTCAACTTCACCTATGCGCTATGTAGCGCTTCATGAGAAGAGAGGTGTCGATATGGATTTAACGTCTAAAAACTAGCATATCTTTTTAAGAAAATACCTCACTCACCGCTTTAATGTCATAGCCTAAGGGTTTTCCAAGACAATAAAATCTCCACGTGGCAATGGAACCATAGGTTTGCATGGAGAATGAATTTATAAGCGTCTTGTTCGAGGAACGTAAAAGTATGTTGGACGGAACTTCAATCAAAGAAAAAACATATAAAAAATAACAATACCACACCCTATCAATGGTTTGAGTTTGCAAAACAACTTTATGAGTAGGATTTAAAAGTTGAAGGCCCCCCTTTGGTCAACACGAAAACAATGCTTTTTAGTATGCAAGAAGTTGACGAGGGTATTATGAAATTGGGGGTTGGAAAAGCCAAAGGCCTGGATGAGTTTCAGGAAGAATATTTAAAATGGGGGAAAGAATTTCTCGCTCTTCATATTATTGACATATTCAACAACATCATTTAGCAGGGTTTTCTTGGAGATTGGACTACTAGTCTTGCGATACCTCTTTTTAAGAGTGGAGATGTTAACAATCCTTCTAATTATAGAACCATCATGACCAACCCATTGTTTGCAAAGTTGTTTTGTAGCATGGTGGAATGCAAAATCAGTAAGTGGGTAGAAGAAAAAGGTAAGAGAGCAAAAGGGAAAGCAAGGTTCATGCCTAAGTATTCGACAATAGATCATGGTATCACTTTGAGGCACATTATTAAAAAAGTTTGGAATAATAAAGAGGAAGCTTACTGTTGTTTTTTTGACTTTAAGAAAGATTTTGACACAGTTCCTAGGAACAAGCTTTGGGATAGAATGAAGGAGCTTGGTATCCTAGTGCATATCACAGGGTAGTTGTTCTTAGGATTTACGAAAAATGTGCGAGTCAAAATTAGAACTCAAACAAGTATCTCAGAAATTTTCAAGAGTGATATTGGGGTTAAATAAGGATGTCCATTATCACCTACTTTATTTGGCCTATATATTGATAAACTTGAGGAATGGCTAAATTTGTAGAGTGAGGATGGTGTTCACCTAGGAGAGTATGTTGTAAGACTTTTCATTTATGTTGATGACCTTATCTTGATTGCTAGGTCCGCTCAAGGACTTCAAAATCATTTATGTGTGTTTGAGCACTTTTGCAAAGAAGTGGGGATGCAAGTCAACACAAATAAGACCAATATCATGATCTTTTCCAATAGATTGAAAAGAACTGAGTATGATTTCTATTTTGATGGAAGCATTTTAGAGGAAGTAAAGGAGTATAAATATCTTGGGTTTGACTTTAATAACAAGCTCAGTTGGTAGATTTGTAGCAAAAATATAACTTCAAGGGGCTGGAGATATTTTCACGCTTTCCAAAACAAATGTAGAGAAGCGGAATTATGGGATTAGAAAACTATGCAGAATTTGTTTGGGATTTTAGTAACTCTAGTGGTGCTTTAGGGATGTGAGATTTGGTCTAGCAACATTTCAAACTCAAGGTGGAAACAATTTGAGAGGATTAAAAAAACATGATTACTAGCAAGTTTAAATTAAAGACCTTGGTCCCATATGAGATTCTTCTAGCTGGAATGGGTGTTTTACCTCTAGAAGTTATTGTTATGGTTCATCTCATAACATATTTAAAAAGAGTCGAGCAAATGGATGGTAGTAGATGGCCTAAGGTAGTCCTCAATGAGTTTTTGGAGAAAAGAAAGGAGTCGTGAATGAATCAAAACAACAAATGA
This sequence comes from Taxus chinensis, assembly GCA_019776745.2. Lineage (NCBI taxonomy): Eukaryota > Viridiplantae > Streptophyta > Pinopsida > Cupressales > Taxaceae > Taxus > Taxus chinensis. The sequence goes on from CM034146.1 coordinate 187,122,540, forward strand.
CTTTAAAAATGGAACATTTACTTGAATGCATGTCCTAATAATAGCCAAGAGATAAAGACATTTGTTATAGATAAATTTTTCTAAGCTACGTGGGGAAAGTTGTTAGGGAGAAAGAAGGGGTATTATTTGGAGGAATTTAACTCTATGCATGATCATCAACAGAAGGGTTTTATAGGGGCTAATATCTTGTGGAAAGCAAATCTTCACAACTCAATTGAGGACTAATTCACATTGTTTTCAGTGTGAAATAGGTAGATGGAAAAGACCTAAACAGGTATGGGAAGAGAGAGTTTGTGTCTTCTGTATGTTTGGTGTAGTGGAGACAGGGAAACATTTCATGTTGGAGTGTAATGCTTATAATGACATTAGGGCCCAATTTGCTAGTACAATGGTTGTTGCATCCTTACAAGATAGCTTCCGTGATAATATGGTTGAAAAAATAGCGGAGATGATTATCAAACTCAACAATAGGAGATCTAAATGCCAAAAATATCTTTAGCAAGATCTGTTGTCCCATAGGTTGTTTTTGATAGCCTCCTGGGCGTTAAAAGTTCTTCTTCTTCTTCTTTTTCTTTGCTCTCAAAGGGTCACTTCCAATAAAGAGGTGAGAGGTGGGGATTTAGTTCTTGACTGATTTTAATCCATCACCTTTTGATTTTTTTTGTTATTTTTGGTTCTTCTTCTTCAAACGCTTTAGAGGTAAAATGTGCATGACAGTCTCCTCTCTAGTCAGATCTTTCAAACCCTATGCTCTTCGTGCAAAAATGAAACCCGTCCTTACCGCCACACAAATATTCTCCCGAGTTACCGTAAGTTCACGCATTTGAGCCTTGGAACAAGTTGTTTTCCATCAAAGTTATTGTGCCACTGTAAGGTTACGCGTTCGAACCCACAGATAAGTTGTTACTTCCCAATAAAGATTCAAAGGCCACTTCCTTCATCGCATAAGCTCCACGATAAAAAATTTCTTCTCCCGATGTATCGCCTCCTGAATATGCTTCCACGCCGCAAGAGACATATGAAGCTTTAAAAATATTAAAATTAACTTGGATGTGTATTATATTTTATGCTTGGTATAGAGGAAGAGGCAATTTCTACAACTAGGGCAAAGGAAGAGGCTAAAATTTCACCTTAATACCAAAATCCAATAATGCAGATTAAGCAAGATTGGGGTTCTTCTATTCTTATAGCTCTGATACCATATGAGGACAATGGGCAGGATCCAACAAGGATCCAACAGGGGATCAGTAGTGGCCTTAAACCTTCAATCTTGACAAAAAGTATATTCTCCAAAACAAGACCAAAAAAGCTTACAACAATATACTACACAAGTGTATCATTCACACTTCATATTATTCACCCTCTATTTCCATCAATACATGAATGCCTATTAAATATTCTTTACAAGTTGTTATATTTAACGACTTGAAAAACAAATATTATTTGTATTATAGTTATAAGGGCACCAAATTTTTCTTAATAAATTAACAAACTTGATTACCCCAAACTAATTATCTCCCTATAACAAGCTTATCGATGGTGAACACTAAAATAACTAGCAAGCTAGAAAATAACCTGAACTAGTTCCTAATTTGTGTAGTGTGAACACAACTTTAACAATAATGATATCGATATTTTTCCATTATGTGGGGTCGAATAGGGCTAATAACATTTCATTTTCTCTAGTTGATAACAACAATTTTCAAAGAGCTCGTCAGGGTTCTATTTTCTCATTTTACCCTTTCAGTTTTTCATTAGGTTGCATTATTATATATCGATACATTAATATATTTTAATGTATTCATGTTTTTTGTGCTCCTTGACACCCTATTAAGTAAGTTTAGGTACATGATTTTTTATTTCTTCTTTAATATGCATGTGCACACATATTAAAGGGGGCATTTATATGTAGATACCTAATTTTGATACAAGCCTTGTTATCGCAATACTTATATCATGACTTTGTACATATGGTCCCTTAGTTTGGATCACACTCTAATTGATGCAGTTTCTCTTGTTTTGGACTCTATTCATCTCCTTTCGCGCATACATTCCTTTCCTTTTTTATTTTTTATCTTTCTTAAGCATTTTGATATGAGATCACTTATTACCTTTCTCATATGCTTGTCTTTCCTCTATATTTGAGCTTGGGACACTATCAGTGTCCAATAGTGACCCTATAACGTTATTGACATCCAATAGTGACCCTAGGACATTATTGACATTCGATAGTGTGTTGAGCCCACCAATGTGGGTTTGTATTTACTTTCATGCTTTAAATTTTGATGGGCATCATTATGTAGGTGCTTTACTTTGATGTGGGTTGGTTTTTGTTTGCCAATACATTTCTACTTTCTAATTTAGGATGCTACATAATGAAATCCCCTAGAGGAATTTTAATAACAAGTACCCAATGTTTTCATATCAAGCATAAAAGGACTAAATCTGTTCTAAACGTAATTTTTTCAAGTTTTCAAAGGAACTATTTTGTATGGTTGTACTAAAAGATGTCCAAAGCGAAAATTGTGTAATTGTTTTTATTTACTCTAGGGCTAGAGAGAAGGATCAATAATTATGTGACATGTGAATTAGATCTACATAGAACTACACGAGACCTAATTCTATAATGATATTGAGAACAACTCTTCCAATAAGGAGTAGTTTGGACCCATTATTCTGGCATTTTGCCTTGTTTTGGTGAGTTTATAGAGTTTGGAGAAAAGAGAAGCACTGCGACATCCTCTCAGATCATCAAATAAATTTAAAACAAGCTATTACCCATTTTATGCGGACAAAGGCATATAGAAAAATGTAGATGACTCTGAGAGGTGTAAGGTATTATTAGTGAGCAAAGTGTAGAATTAATGATGGTCAATATTATTGAAAGGAACTATCAATGGATGGCATTGCTCCCAGTACCAATATTTTCCTAGACACATAAGAACATGATCAAACTTCGAGAATCCGTTCACTTCTATTTTCTAAGTTTTCTATGAGCTTCCACAATCCTTGTTTTGACATGCAAGGAAATCTAGGGTGCATACTCTTTTTTTGTCATTTCATATTTGATATGACATGTTTCTTCTCAGTCATATGTCACTTTTTAGCACTTTTAAGGTTCTAATATATTGCCTATTACTGTAATATGAATTGTGCATTATTTTAGTTGATTTAGGTAATTGTGCTTAAAATAGTTAAAACAATTTCATTAAATTCATAAACAAATTCCCTGAAGCATTGACCATTATCATGTTAAATATTGCATGTACATTCTTAGTTCAAACCACATAATGTTCAATGTACATAAACGAACCTCGTTTGGTGGCAAAAGTAATTTTGCGCCTATTCTCCTTTGTTGTTTGTGCTTGGTGATACATTGAAAACACATGTGGAATAATAGAAATATCTTCATACTAAATTTTCTAATGCTTTTTCTATGAAGAGTGTGGGGAAAGGGCCATGCATATATGCTTTGTTTATCTCATGGTAGTCAACCCAAATTCTCATCTACCATGTTTTCTTATTTTGTTTTAACATCTTACTTATGCCATATTTTCTATTTTCAACTTCGATTTTTACATTGGGATTCAAGTGGTATGGTATTTTCCACGCTGGCTTGATGTCTTATTTTATTTGAATTTTCATAGTTCTTACTTCCTCTTTGATACACTACTACACTAAGTGTAATTTTTGTCTATATTTTGTTTGATTTCATGTGAAAAATAGAAATTTTTTTGGTGTTTAAGGGTGGTGAAAACTCGAAGAAAGCATTGATTTTGGTGATGCAAATATGGTGCAAAATTGACACTTATAAGCACATGAACTTGTGTTGCTTTTGCACATTTTTTGTCACAAAAAAATGAAAATAAACCATTATTACAAATGCAACACAAATAAAATATGAAATTTAAAAAATAACATAATTAATTTTTAATCATGAATGATTATATTATAATTGTTGTTAAATATTTATATATTTAATTAAACTAGTATACAAAATTATATCTAAAACTGGGTTTTTAAGATTGATTATTATATATTATAATTACATATATAAAATAAATACATTCACTGAAAGAAACAATAAGAAGATTGTTCCAAGCCGCGATCTTAGATGATAATAGCACACCACATTAGATTTGCAAAACAGAAGAGCTAAAATACCATATATGGAAATCCATCATAATCCATAATGTTCAATACATTACAATAAAAATGAGTTGAATTACTCAATAAGAAAGATGTAAATATAGGAGGGAAGTGCAACTACTACCTAAATCAGTGGTGAAAAACTCCCACTAGCTGATACTGGTAGTTAACTCTAAAAGACTAGTAAGCTAACTCCACATAACTGCGAAGCTAACTCAACACAACTAGTAAGCTAACTCCACACAACTAATACACCTAAGCAAGCTAACCCAACAAGTGTAGGGCTAACACAAGTGTAAGAATTACCCTGATAAATAAATAAAAGGATAAATAATAACCTACACTAACATTCACATATAAAATATTACAACTCAGAAAAATGAGATATTAGTAATATTTATAAACATTTATTACATTATGACTGAATATATATATATATATATATATATATATATATATATATATATATGTGCTTGTGTGCATGTGTGTGCGTGTGCGTGTGCGTGTGCATTACAATTCACCCAAAAAGATATTTTATGGTTGGAAATGTGATAGGTAAAATGATGTCATTGATGAATAAATAATGTTGTAGATTAGAAAATAATTTCTCATTTACAATATAATAACATTTGAGGGAGTGAAACTCATATGTTCTCCATTCAAAAATACAAATAAAAATATACAACGAGTTATCATCATGTAGTGCTTGTTATAATCAACATTTGTCACGATATCATCGAGATCATCATTTATCAACATATTATTTGTGTCTAGGCCATATATTGACTTCTCAATGCCTTTAGGGTAATCCTCGCCATCTTCTTCAAAATCAAGACTATCAACTATAATAAACAATTTATTGACCTACAATGACATGATTTGATAATTATTTGATTTTTTAAAAGTTTAAAAGATAATTTCAATTACAAATTAAATATTACTAAGCAAAGAAAAATAACTTACCAGAAAAAATACTGAGAATGAGCCCACTTGTTGAACGCATCAGTGTTTCATCCAAAGGCTTTTAGTTGTCTGCACTTACTAAAATTCCTTATGATCACAATGCTTTTCATTTAATGAATTTTAAAAAGTATATATATTGAGGTATGACCTAAAAGTTGTAGATAAATCATTGAAATAACCTTATGAAGTAGTGTGCAACTTGTTGTACACTCATTTTCCCCAAGTGACGAGTCACCAAATTCCCTTGACCTAGTTTGGGTATTTGGGTCTTGTTTTGGCTACATTCGACCCTTGGATTGATTTGAAAATTTATAAAAAAAATTAACCAGTCAATGTGTGATCCAAAGGGGTCTTTAAAAAAGCAAGTTAGTTCATCACACAAACACACAAAAAGAAAGAAACAGAAAAAATAGCTCAAAATTGAGCATCAGGAGGATGATTACAAAATACTCATTCTGTGCAAAGTGGTGAGGTGATTACGAAACCACCCCTTGCGGTAACTGTTAGTTTTGTCATGGATGAAACAAAATGGAATAAAATGCAATAACACTAGAAAAAATGTCGTCTCTTCTTCTTCCATGACCTTTTGGATTCTCCATTGCATTGGAGGACATTTAAAGTATGTTATAAGTAGGAAGAAAAGGTTATATGAGGCATTCATGAGTAAGAGAGAAATATTTAGTGTAGTTTTTTGTAGAAGTAAATTGTAGGAACATCAAAAGGTTTTTGGTCCCACAAGAGCTTATTGGGGAAGTAGTGATGGAACATCTCCCTCACTTTCTCCTTCGAGTACCACTTGGATTGCCTTGATGTCTTCCCCTTGAATCCAACTTGTCAAGACTCGTGATGTAGTAAGGTATTTTGGTTTTTTGATCTTTTGTTGTAGTACTACATCTTCCTTTAAACACAATCTTCTGTGGAAGGTAACAATTGGCATTCTTCTTCTTCCTCAAGCATGGATGGCTCATATAAGTGCAAGTTCTCACAATTTACAACGGAGTACACCTGTGTGGAGTGTGGTAAGTTGATATTGAAGGCATTTTCTCAAAATTTCTATAGGATGGTGAATGGTCCATACCGTAGAGGTTTTAGTTTCCTTACTTGTCTTTGAAGTCTCTCCTTTCTTGTGTATAGCTAAAAAATATCCCCAACTCTCAATGGATGCTACTTTTGATGTTTGTCATGTCGTGCTTTATACTTGGTTTGAGATTTCTCAAGTTCCTCTCTCACCTTGAGATGGATCTTCCCGATCCTCTGAAAAAAACTTCTTTCCTAGTCATCTCTGTGTTAGAGTAGGTATTTACCTGAGCTCATGTTCACCTAGGTACTTTATTTACCTTTATTGTATTTATCCTCACCCACTTATGTGTGTGGATATTTCTTTTATCTTATTTAGATATTCGGAGATATTATCTAGTTGTTATGTATAGTTCTTTCCTTGATCTATGGTATTGACTAGATCCTTGATGTTTAGTTCTCTCATAAATTTATGGTTTTGACTAGTTATTTGATGACTAGTTATTTCCTTGATTTATGGCTTTATCTATGACCTTGATTGGTTCTTAGATTGTTATTCATTGCCTATTTAAGCAAGGCACATTCTTATTGTATTGTATTGAGTTCCATAATAATATATGATATTGCTACTCATTTGTTTGCAAAGGTTTATGTAAAGTTATTTTGGTGAATTACTTTCATCTTATTGATCATGGTGTTTTATTAGCATATGTATTTTTGGCTTGGTACGATCTGGTTATCGTTCCTTTCATAGTCATCTCTGAGCCTTTCAACTTCTCTTTTTGTTGTCTAACAACAAAATAAATTGGACTTGTTGCTAAGTACCCCAAGAAAGCCTCAAAGGGCGATTGATTGGTGTATGTGTGTACTAATTTGTTGTATAAATGTGCAATGTAGGATAAGGAATCATCCCAAGTCTGTGGATACTTACTATTGTATCCTTTAATAAGGTATACCAATGTTTTGTTTACATCCATTTCATGCCCATCCGTTTGTGGATGGAAAGTTTTACTCATGTCACATCCTTATTATCAAACTTATGTTTTAGATACATTTAGATGATTAGGTGGTTGCTGCCACATCTGATAGAACACTTTACATTTATTTTATTTACTTTAATTAGTATTATGGCATGTTTTGGGAATAAAATATTATTATTAGCTGATTTGATTTTAGTAACTAATATTGTAGATTTGCATTGCAGTTTTGGGATTACTATTTATATATGTTGTTTCAATTCATTTGAAATTATTTGATTGTATGAAATGAATAATGCACTGAATATTCTTGTCTACATGTGTGCAAGTGTTTTCAAGAGTGAGAAAGGGTATTATTGGGGAGATACGAAAAGATGCAACAAATGGGTATGTTTTGAAAGATTTGCCATGCGTAATTCAATACATGAGAAATGGTGTCAAAAATCATAAGTTGAGGTCATAGGTTCCCTTTTGTGATTCAACCTTGTTTTTGTATGTGTCACTTTGTGTGACATGATGGATTAGGTCGCATTGCAAGAATGAGTTAGTGTTGTGTGTTTTTACTGTGAAGAGGAGCACACCATTTCTTTGTGTGTTTAGAAGAGCAACATGTTATCACTTTACAATAATGGCATGCTTGCTTTTATGTTGCTGTCTTATGTGTTGCTTTATATATTTATAAAAATATATAACAGGAATGATGTTAAGAAAAAATAAATTAATTAAGGTTGATTAAAAATGGTGTGGGATTAGATCCCTAATGTTATTGTTTGAGCTCATTCAACTAACTCTCATTACATAATGATAACCAAGTTGCACTATTTGGGAACCAACCATCTCGTTGAATCGCTTGTTTGGCACCAATTTGCAGTGACGCCGAGTTGCATTGGATTGAAGCCACCTCGTCGAACTTCCTTACATTAAGTTACACTTGAGTTGAGATCGTTTCCAAACTAAGCCAACTAATTCACTAAGTCACCTTTTTGTTTACTGAGCCACTTTTCCTTTGTTATGCATTACATTGCATTAGTCTAGAACCGATAGAGCTCTTAGCCGAGCTAAGTTATCGAACCAACCAACTTGCCAAGTTTGTTGAGTTAGTCAAGTTGCTCGTGTTGTAAAATGCCTTAAAGGAAAGTTAACAAACTTACAACAAATTGATCTAAATCATTCAAACTTCCCTTCCACGATGGATCCATAGTGGGATTAACCATAGATAGAGGGAGGGCGCACCCAAGTCACATGAACGCATCAAGGTGGAGAGGAGCGTGGGACACATGAGCATTGATTGGTGTGATGTGGAACCAATCGGGGGCTCCTTAATACGAGTAAGGTCTCTCACAACGAAGTGATGCAAATGCATCGATTGGTTCCATCGGGAGCCCCTTGATTTGCAAGTAATTGACAAGGAATCCATTTTTGATTCACGCCACATAGTCATAGGGCTTCCCTTTTAATTTAAATTGTCGTTAAAGTTAGATAAGCTAAATTTTGCTATAGAGATAAATTCAGCTATAAGAGAAATAAGTTAAATGCAATGATAGAGAAATAAAGAATAGTGAATGGATTACATGGAGATTTGAATAATTTAATAGGGAGTTAATTAGGAAATAAAAAAGCTAAATCTTGAAATAGACATAGAGAGGAAATCGATAAACATAGATCTAGTGAACAATATTTTAACAATGAGTTAAATCTAAATTTAGATAAGATTGGAAACTGCTTGAAGAGATGAGAAACATCCATAGAGATAAGATAGCTCGAGGCTAGATTATAAAAGGAGAAAAAACAATTATACTTGAGATGGGAGATCAAATTAAGGAAAAAGGAGCAAGAATTACATAGTTTAAGTCATTCCCAAAGTCACAAAAAAATAAAGAACAAGGAGACATGGATTTGAGCTTGAAAAGAATAAGTAAACCATAAGGGAGAACAAAAATTTTACAGCTTTGTCTCACACAAGAACAAAGCTGAAATAAGCTAAGCACAATAGGATACAAGCAAGGGAAAAGTGCGCAGAACAGGGAGAACCTTTATCAAGCAAACCAAGTTTTTCTTACTTTTTCTTTATAAATTGGTTTGCAAAGATTAATATTTGTCTCTACCTTGATTTTACGGTTAGGTTGTTAGACCCACTGAATCAAGGTCTCGAGTTTGATCCTTGACCCTTTTGACTAAAAACTAAACTCTATTATCAAATAGTAAAAACCAAAAGGTGATAGTTGCATGGAAACTATAACAATGAGGTTGAATGGTCAAAACACTAAGTTGTGAAGCAACCCCTTATGTTTTCTTAAGATCCTAATAAAGGTTCAAAGATAGAAATAAACCACTTGATAATGAAACTCAGTGCATTATTAACAAAGTTAGACTATGTGGCCAAATGTCTGAGGCAACACAATGAAAGGGAGAGGTCTCGGGTTTGATTCCCCTCCCAATGTATTCTAGATTATGAAGATTTAATTGGTCTAGCATTATATATATAGATATATATATTATATATATATATATATATATATATATATATATATATATATATATAATTATATATATATATATATATATATATATATTATATATATAAGCTCATAACTTAATAGATGGAACTTGAGGATAAACCTAGCGTAACCCTAAAGGTTTATGAAAATTAATAAAATGCATATAACTTCATGGTGAAAACTAAACATGAAACTTGAACTTAAAGGATTATTAAGGGGAAGGATATAATGATTCCAAACCATAAAAGAAATGAGGGGTTAGGTGAAGTATGAATGCTCTTATTAGGTCTATGACAAAGATAACCAACAAAGAGCATGAAGTATCATGTTTTAATACTTATGATAACATAATAACGAGACAACGAATGTGTTTCTTACACCGTAAAGAACTAGGTAAAATTATGAAAATCCCTTTTGACATAATTAGTCACTTTAAAAAGAAGTTATGACATGAATAACCTAGCTATGTGGATTACTAAGTAATATGCTTATATTATTATTGGGATATAAGTTAAAGATCGTATATGTTTTACATCACTAATGAAACTTATATGATGTATTGTCAACCTAGAAACTATGATATGTTTTTATTGTATCTCAAGACTATGATAAACTATAAGCAAGAGAACAACGATTATGAACTCATTATAAAAATTATGAAAGCCCAACAAGGGTAACAAAAACCTATTTACATAAGAATGGAAAATATATGTTTTAAAATTGTACAAAACCTTGACAGGAACAATAAAAGATATTTTACTTATATGTTAAATTATCTCTTAGAGGATTATTAAAATGGATAGATTGGGATAAATAAATTAAGTATACCTAGAAACAATATTTGAACTTGTCAACATTACCAAGCTTGAGATTGCTTGGAGTAAGAGGTGGAAAACCTATAACCATGGCTTATACCAAAAGGAGAACTATATGTTTTAATCGAGGATTAATAATATTGTATTGCTAAATGGAAATATCCGATCTAAAAGTACTTGAGTTAGGAAAGTGAGAACATATTTTTATAATTTAAAAGAGTAATGTCAAAAAGAGACAATGAAATATGCCAAACCTTACGAGGAGTTGTATATGCCTCCCTAACTCAAAGACAAGGATGTGAAACCATATAATTGCTATTTTTTGCAATGATATAGATGACATTGTGATTGTACATTTAAGTTATTTCTAAAGGGTATGCATAGATGAATCATTATACACTTGTAACATGTTGAAAAATGAAATATAGTCGTCATAGCAATGTGAATTGATTATGCAAGACACACAGTATCACATGAATGATTATTGTTCTCGAGCTGGTTTGATTTAATGAAAAACATGATAAGCATGTAAACCAATGAAGGATGATTAATGTAAAGTACAATGATGAGAATATGTGAATATTTGGATTAAATAAATGGAATGAATTAATAAACTAAGTCTTATGAACCATGTGTGAAGTCATTTGAACTTTACATGAATGATATTGCAACCTTTAACCACTGATTAAATGTTAGAGATATGTTGTATTTGAGCAAATTTGAATTTGATAATTACAATGCTCAACATATCTTGATTATGTCTTAATGTGAATTTAGATAATTATTAAATTAAATCCATATGAATTGACCTGGAATCAATAACCCATAGGTCCCAAGATCAGAACCTAGCTCAAAAGGATGAGCAATATATATTTTGTTTTGTGATTTAGTAGAATCATGAACTACGGGAAAGTAATCTATTTATCTTGAATTTGATATGACCATGTATGTGACATGTTTTTCTAGATCCTACATGGAGAAAATCAAATGATTATATTTTATGAACCAAATGATGTTTTGGATTATGGATATGATGAGATTTTTGGACATGACGATGAATGCCTTAATAGCTTGAGGATGGCTATGGAAAATTGGGTTTAGGATTCTCATAATCATGATTTTTCGTGTATGGGACAATTACGAGAGTTGTTACTGTTTGATTTTTATTCTTAGTTTGGGATGACATGATCAATATTTAAAAAAATTAAAGGAATTATTGAGGATTATGAGAAATTATGCTCTCACACATTAGATATTGATTGTTATATTTTATAAACCTTATATGAATTATTATTGAAATTTGAAACATGTATAATTAAAAAACATAAATATGGGAAACTATTACAGATGATTATAGTCCTTTATATGTGATGGAAAAACAAGCTTAATATTCTTATAATAATGACTTCCTTGGGCTATATGGGACATCCAAGAAGACTGTGATTGTTTGTATCATATTCGTGGTTTGTTTTGTATTGTGTGTGGAATTACGAACTTCAATTAGGATCCTTATAGCATTAATGTGAATGGGTGGTATGGGACATTCAGGAAGGTTAGCGTTGATCCAAAAATCTAGGTCAAAATTTTAAGCGACTTCAAACCCCTATAGGTTGTTAGTATTACTGACAAAATTACTCTGTTTAAAACAATTCAACTAGTGAAATAGAGCACACATAATAACTGTCACAGTGCAAAATACCACGTTGATAATAGAGTTCGGAAATATCCTACTTCTCCAGGTTCATGATCAAACCAATATATTATCCACTTAATGACTGCAAAACAAAATTACAATCTAAGCAAGATAATACTGAATACAAAATGGAATAGGAACCTGAACACTGAGTAGCTATCCCGGCTGATAAGTAGATTCGATCCAGTATTCATCTTCAAAAAAAAAATTCAAATGGTTCCCCGATGACGTACTCTGAATTTGTGGCTTAATAAGCCTGAAGAACAAAAACCTCCTCCACGAACACCGAGTGACAATTTCTTGGCTTATGTAGCAGATCTTATCTTCTTTTGCAGAATGTCCTATGGCACTGAAGTCCAGGCTCTGCAATATGAAGTGTGGCTCAAATGGCCTACTAGGTAGTTTGAATAACTCCCAATAACAATAATGCACCTATTAAAAATAATAGGTCTTATCATCTTGTCGATAATAATAATTAGTCCTTAATGAAGATGATGAAATTTCCTATATGATATAGGTCTTATATCTCTCCATACTACCTATAATAAAATAGGATTTATATCTCCATATTGTTGCCACACACATGCCCTCGAACTTCCAGCCATCCACCTCGGCTTGGGCTTGGAGTACTGCTTCACGGTCGAAGAGAACAAAGCTTCAATAATTCCTATAGGACTTATACAATGCCTATAAATAGTCTTCTATATATTTGCTCCAAACTATGCCTATATTAAAATATAGGTCTTATCTTCCTCCACATAATGGCCTATAAAAATAAATAGGACCCATTATTTCTCCAAAATATGTGCCTACATATTTTACTAAGGTCACATGTTATATCCAAAAAGGCCTTAATCTCCTAAGGCTTCATTTCGAACTCCTTATACTCCATAACTTGGCCTTTGCCTATAAGGCTCACTTACTCGGGAGAGAGTCTTAATAGCTCGGGAGGAGCTTGTATAAATCTAAGCTCGGACAAATGAGCTTATTTGTATATGCCTTTGTAGGAAGGTTGTCAATGGAGGAAGCTCGAATGAGCTTGTCACCAAGGAAACTTGCAATGAGCTTGTTATGCCTTCAAACGAAGGTTGTGTGTACTTCGAATTGAGGAAGTTTGGCTTTTATAGCCAAATGTGGCCCATAATATGTGGTTAAATACCACATCCACCAATTCAATACCCAACTAACTCACTGGCTGAGTTTGTTGGGCCATTGCTACAATGTAAGGGAGGTCGCAGGTTCCAATCCCACTCCTTATGCTCACACTGACCATTTTACTGCGACCATTGACTGATGTGCCACGTGGATCTGTGACCCCTCCATGTTGCCAACATTGCCACTTGTGCCTTGGGCTCTTTGCCGACCCGTCCATGTGCCGATGTCGACCTCTACCTCATTGTCGTGACCACCATGTGTCTCATGTCCACGCCGTGGTTTTGGCCAAGTCATTTGGCCTCGTGGGTTACTCCCACATTTACGCGGGGAGAGGATAAGGGAAGGCTTTAAAAAGCCTTTATCCAACTATGAATAGTATGGCTTTGGGCCACATCCTCCCACTTTTACTGGCCACTTAATATGGAACTTGTCCATAGCTCGCCAAGGTAATGCAAGAGCTCGCCCTTGCATAGCTCAATATATAACTCGCCAAGCTATATGCTCCAACTTGCCAGTGAACTCGGTGCACAACTTGGTCCTTGGCTTGATCGAGTTGGGAAAATGTGGATAAGTGGTAGCAAGCCATGTGGTGGCTTGAGGACCCATCGCATGGTAAAAAAAATTTGATCGGTTGATGATGATAAATAACCCACATAATTACGAGTGTCGAAGACCGGAGGTATGAAACTTCGACCCATTCTTATCACCTTCACCCAATCTTGATTTTTCCCCTTGTCCTCCATATCACACCTTCCCAATGGGAAGGATTTTTGTCCAAAAAAGCTCATATCTTCGCTCATAGATCATGAAATTTGCCACTAAAGAAATCTCTGTAGTTGATATCGTAGTATCTGAACTGCTACTTCTTCGATATGACACTTGGTTCTATCTCTGGGACCTGTGGGTTATGGATCCACCATGCTTCTTACTTTGTCTTGGTTGCCACATCTACCCTCTAGGGGTCTTACACTTCAACAATCCCTTACACTTGTACTGCCACATTTGTCTGCTAAGGTCTTACACTTCAGCAATACTTAAACATCACCACATCTGCCCTCTAGGGATCTTATACTTCGAAAGATGTCACGTCCATGATGATCAACTTCCACTATGTTGTACGGTCACAATGCCTTGACACAGAACGAAGATCCAAGTTGACACCTTTGAGCTTAACTGTATACACAAACAATTGACAAATCTCCAAGATTTTAGATATGAGTAGACACTCAAAAGCTGATTAGGAGATATCATATGTTCCCTTAAAAGGGTCTTTATAAAACTTCCAAATACAAGTGTAAGGAAAAACATTTCCTAATACATCATGCAAAATTAGTTGTAATAATGATCCATTTTGGGAGTCTTTGTACAATAAGCTTAAATACAAAATTTATAGGAAAATAATTTCTCATGATGAACCTATCATGAAATTTTTTCCTATTTGGTGGCTTATGTACTTTGCCTTTTCCACTGCATCTCAACATGGATTGACCTCACCCTTCAGCGAGAAACAAAGTGTTTGTCTCCTCCCTGCTGGAAAAGTAACTCAACAAGGAAAAAAGTATATGGCATAACATGGTGTTATCAAAATCACCAAAATAATTGCCCTCTAGGGGTCTTACAAATGCAAGTACAAGAAATTACAAACATTGCCCAAAATTGGGTCTTTACTAATGTGCTATGACTGGATAGATGTATACAAAAATTTCCCAAAAGGGTCTTATTAATACATTCTACCTAGCACACTAATTTGTTGGTTTTATTACAATAAGAGCATTAAAATAAATGATGTTGAAAAGCCTTATACAATGGCTGAACTATAACATCCCCGTTTAAGATACTAGAACAAGGGAAATTTTTTATTTTTTTTGATAATGTTCTCTATTATGAATTATAAAATTCAAACACACGTTCAAGTTTTAATAATTGTTCTCTGCCCAAACAACACAGTTTGGAACACACAATTTCCTTTTAAAACTAATGTTCCCTGTTCGCATATTTACAATATGGAACACACATTCAATGTCATTCAATCTTATAACATATTCTATATGCTGCTGTAAATGACTCGAGGAACTACCGATCTTCCATTTTCATGGCTCGGAGTTTCATCGATCCTTCATTTCATGACTCGGAAACAACCGATCCTTCATGTTTGTTTATGCATAGTATATTATGTATACCAGTTCTCTTAACCATTTCCGGTTATCGAAGTGATCCATTTAAGAAGCCTATCTGAATATCTGTTACTGATATTCATCTGACATCCCGCATCTTAAATTAAGTGATAAGGACAACGCAACTAGCACTTGCGATACTTTGGCCAAAGATTTTCACATGCTTTGCATGATCATATTCCTGGATGTGATACACATCAATGGAATACATCCTTCACTTCACTTCACCTGTTATCTAGAATGGTCTTTCCTGGTTCCTACCAGTCCTCTCAGTTTAAGATCAGTTTTAAACTTCCAATTTCTAACTAGCAATATGAACAAATATAGGAAGGCACTCCTGGTAACTAAAGATACGCAGACATGCAGTGTCGTTCCCCATGACTCTGTGTGTCTAGTTATCTTTAGTATCCTGAAGTCACTCCGTATACCTGATCATACTCCTATCCCCTGCCAAGAACTTCACATTCAGCCTATGTATTCTTAATGTTTTAATTCGGGAGGGCATTGTAATATGTCAATGTCCTACGAAATCCTTCCATTGAGAGTACACATCCTGCTCAAGTGATTTGGATATGATCTTAGTATTTAAAAATCAACTCTCAGCAACCATGCTGATCCCTTTATCCTCGTTCCCGTTACAGTTGTATATAGCTAAGAGAGACTAAATCCGTCTTCTAGCTTGCTATGCATCTTCTTCGTACCGAAGGGTTGCATTTTCTCTACTTGGTTCTCTTCTTAATCATTGGATTAAGCAGCCCGTTACCGACGGATGTGATAAGTTTAACCTATTAAACTTAACCAAGATTTTCCCAACTGTAACTAAATTCAGAATTCTAGCTTATTAGACGTCATTTAAATGAGGTCTAATTCCCAATAAATGTATTCATTTATTCTCCTTAACATTACATAGTTAAGGTCCATTAGTTAGGGATATACTTATCCCCTACCCTTTATTCTGAAATTAACATACGAGGTCATTAATGGAGTTCGAAAGCGAAGTTCGATTACTCTGAAGTTAATTGATATTCCTTAGCTTCCAAGCTAATCCTGAATACCTATCAGTTATGGAATCATATTCTTCCTAACCCTTTTTAATGTCAATTAAAATTTCATCTTTACCCAAGTATGATCTAATTGCGCATTTCAACTTAAAGTTGTAATAAGGTAAGAATAGATATCAATTCCCATTTAGCATCCATCCACGGACAATTAAATAAATCCAAATCAGGAATAACATTATGTTTCCAATTTAATCATCAATATCAACTAATATAGTCATTAAAATATCACACTTGTATTTGTATTCATCAATTCATGTCATAATCCATACATTTGCCAATCCCACTGAATGGGCATTGTTTACATAAAACATCATTACAACTCATAGATGGAAGAATATACTTTCTTCTTTTCTTAATTCCTCGAAGAGGAATAAAAGTAAACAAATACAATTCATCTTCAACCAATCAAGAAGCATCAGAAAACAGCCATGTCTTCATTCTAATCAAATTCCATCTGCAAAATTATTTGCACGGGCCAGTTCAATGAACTGAGCATATTAAGCACTTGTCATTAAAATGAGGTGCTTCAATTAACTGTCTCAATAAAAGAACCCTGCTTTTATGAAACGACAGTAAGACATCAATCAAGAAATAGGCACCAAGGAATGATCAGCATAACAACTGAACCATCAAAATACCATCACAATCAGCCAAAGAATTGCTGTCCCATTTTCTACATAACCGTTACAAGTTCCAAATTACAATATTTGTAAGGTTAGGAATACAAGTAGCATACTGTTGATATAAAATATTGTTATCCTTTCCACACCTTTCATTAATAATAAATGCAAAGGTTAAAACTAACTGAAACGTAAACCCGTTACTTTCCTTTCAGTTCATGCATCATATTAGATTCCAAGCAATCAAGCACAGACGAGAAAGCGAACAACAATGCAGATAGTTTCTCATATCTAAGCACTACAAGATTCATTATTAACGAATTACAGATTTCCAACTGAATGAAAGGAGAAAAGATCATTTTTCCAAGTCATTCATCCATATCCCTATTTCTTTCCTCATGACTGTCCCAAAATTGAATCCAAACGAGACACAATCAAGATAACAGTTCAGAGTGAAACTTACAAAATCCATTCAGAATTCACTTTCCGGCAGCCAGAGTAATTTCATTCATAATCAAATTTAAATGACAACAAGGAAGAATTTATCGTCCTTATCAATTCTTCATTTAAATCAGGCTCATATGAATATCCAAAACAGGTTAGTACAACATCGTATTTATCATAGATCAATTAGTATAAGGATGCATACTATGTATTTACTGTACTAGAAGAGCCCATACTTTCTTCACTGTATTTTAAACCAGATAAACAGTTATACAATCATGCAATCAATTAATCACATGATTTTCTATTTCCTTGAACGCATACAGTTCAAGATGAAATTTATTCATGGCTGTTACCTATAGCAAGACCAATCATAATGCTATTTCCAGAATTCAGACAACCCAAAGAGAAGAATTCGTTCCTTTAACTATTCAAATAAGAAACAATCATTTTCTTCAACTCAACAAGAATTACTCATGCCGATTTCATTTTTCCTTGAATGATAGTGCAAAGATCAGAAGACCACACAAAAACATTCAAAATTTCCGTTTGTACAGAAAAATAATAGCACTCAGAAACCATCTAAATGTCACTGTAATCTTTGTCAAACTGAACTTATAACGTTCATCAAAACCAATTTACTGTTTCTTTTGAATCGAAAACAGCATAAAGAAGAATTCATGTCCCTAAAATTTCATTAAGAAACGATCATTTTGCTCAGAATGAACTAAAAACACCCAAGTCGTGTTTATCCAAGCATGACAGCTCAACTTATAAAGATAACAAAACAATCGCTCATATTGAAAAGCAACTCACCTAACCTATGCAGTTCCAATCCAATATACCGCAAACAATGAATATCCAAAATACCGCAAACAATGAAATAACCAATTCGAGTTCTATCTCGATCAACAATTAGTTCCAAAAACAGCATTCTCCTTTTTCTTAATGAGATACAGAACTCAAAATATATATATATTCATATATCAATACCTCTGTCAAGGAAAACCCGCATAAGGTATTAAATATATAAGCTTGGTGCAGTCAAGACAAACTCAAGCAATAACCCAAATTTCTATATTTTTCCATTTACTTGTACAGAAAACAAGCCGAGATAGTAATCGTGACAACAGTCCGAACATGAAGGCCGAACAACATCCATAAAACACAATGAAAATCATCCTGTCCTCACAGCAACGAGGGAATGTAATCATATGCAAGTTCAGAAGAAAAACAGTTAACCTTTCCTACTTCCACGAATACCCAAAACGTTATTCGTTCATTTCTTATGCAAGAAAAAGGGACAGCAATAAAATATTACCATTTCTTCCTTTAAATCGAGTTCATAAGCTCAATAAAACCCATATGCTATTTCTAACAAAATCCAAAACAGCAGAAGGAAAAAGGATCTTATTTCCTTTTAAAGATTTCAATATAGAAACAACATCATGCAACTCGTACATCCTATACAATTTTATCACAAAAGACCATATAACAAAAGAACATTCGCACAGCAGTGAAAACAACCCACACAGTCTGCCAGTTCTTTATATAACACTTAAGCAGAGAAAAACCCATCTCGAATTCCCAAATACCATCAACAACCAATACAACAAGTTCATATTCCAACTCGATTCATGCAAAGACAAATCAAAGCATAACAACCAGAAACGAATTTACCTATCATTTCCAAAAATGACAGCAAGAATCGACTAAATCCAAATCGTATCAACATGACAACAATCACATAAACCCAAAACTCAAGAGCAGGGTTGTTTTAATGAGGCGTTTAAACAAAGAAAGTATTTTTAAAGAGAAGGGCTTAACATGCCTGCAATTTCTTTTCCAAAACTCGAAGAAAACTGCGTTTGCCGAAGATATTTCCTTCCTCGGCGATAGCACGAGCTTTCCAACAATTCCTTTCCTCTTCAGGCTCAGCAACAGCCTCCAAATCTCCCAAGAACAGTGATAAATCCAAAGAAACTGGTTCGACTGAACCAAACAAAAAACCCAAATGCAGAGCAACTTCACCAAATCCAAATCGACACAATAACAATCAACATTTCCCTCCTACACCTTCCAAGGCGAGCTGGTCGCGAGGACCAAGAACATTTAATGCATTAAAGGCTCTGCCTTTTTCCAAATTTCCATGCCACTGCCAACTTGAGTTGGCGAATTCCAAATTTTGAATTTCACATGCAAAACCAAATTTAGCTCCATGTCCAACTAAATACCTCCGCCACTTACCTGCCCCCGCCAAACTGGCGCTGTCCACGTATGGACTCCCCATTTAATGCCATTGAATACCCCTTCATCCTTATCCTCTCCCTCCAAGGGTCTACGCATCCCCTTTAGGTTAGGATTAGTTTAGGATGTATATTAGTTATTCAACCTAGGTCATAGTTTAGTTTTAGATTAATAGGACTTAGGTTTATTTCCCCCCCTTTTTTTTGTAATTTAAAAATCCACCTAGGATAGTAGTTTAGGATGTATGTTAGAACTTAGGATTAGCTTAGGATTTAATTCCTTCTAACCACTAACACTAACCAACCTTCACCCAGTCTTCCAACTGACACTCACGTCAATGCTGTGCAGGACGTTTCGTCCTTTGTTTCACATGCCAAATCCACCCGTGTCCAGACGCTTCCTGTCTCACGAGGTCTTAAGTTCGACAGTACAGGGTTCAAGAATCGAACCTTTGTCGTTGGCATTTACGTGCCAGCTACTCATAATTGCAATCAGGCGCTGCACATTTATATCATCCTCAGGTTCGGTTAAAGAGTAAATCGACACAGAAATCACAAGAAGACCACAGCATACTTTGGATCAATGAAATTGATTCAAGGTGTGTTGTTAATCAGCAAAGAGAGTTTAGCAAGTATACGACAATTTGTCGTCACATCAGCAAACACACAAGCACAATAACTGTTGTCCTATGCAATAAATTACAGCATGCAAGAATCCAAGTTAGCAACACATTCTCTTAAGATCAGAATATATCTTAACATGTTTGCCTTCATTTCAGCAGTTATAATAGTATGAAAAATATTCACCAAGATAACTTACAAAATCAGAGTGTTACATGAACAAAATATGTCAACTTTTATTACACCTTAGATTTCTTGCCAGCAGTAGAATGCTCGGCATCGTCCTAAGCTACTTCAATAGGTGCCTTGTGGATCATCGAGCGATCTCTCATCCGCATATGAGATATAATGGAATAATCCAAATATAAATGTGAGAAAAATATTAAGGATGATAAACTTGTCCCTCAACCTAGCCCACTAATCTAGACTCCAAAAGTACAAGTCGATGTCATGACTGTTAACTTAGCTTGTACTAATCAACATGCTGGGAGAATAACAGGTTCCTTGACAAGAACAACCAGCTCTGATACCAACTTGCTCTGAAAATCTTGGTAAAATTTTAACTGACTTCAGACCCCTATAAGTTGTTAGTATTTGCTGACAAAATTACTTTGTTTAAAATAATTCAACTAGTGAAATAGAATACACATAATAACTATCACAGTTCAAAAACCCACGTTGATAACGGAGTTTGGCAATAGCCTACGTCTCTGAGTTTGTAATCGAACCAAACTATTATCCACTTAATGAATGCAAAACAAAATTACAATCTAAGCAAGATAATACTAAATACAAAATGGAATAGGAACCTGAACACCAAGTAGTTATCCCGGCTGATAAGTAGATTCGATCCAGTATTCATCTTCAGGAACAAAGTCACATGGTTCCCCGATGACGTAATCTGATGTTGTGGCTTAATAATCCTGAAGAATAAAAACTTCCTCCACAAACACCGAGTGATAATTTCTCGGCTTATGTAGCAGATCTGATCTTCTTTTACAGAATGTCCTATGACACTAAAGTCCAAGCTCCGTAATATGAAGTGTGGCTCAAATGGCCTATTGTGTAGTTTGAATAAATCCCAATAACAATAATACACCTATTAAAAATAATAGGTCTTATCATCTTGCCGATAATAATAATTGGTCCTTAATAGAGATGATGAAATTGCCTATATGATATAGGTTTTATATCTCTCCATACTTCCTATTATAAAATAGGACTTATATCTCCATATCATCGCCATGAACATACCTTCAAATTTCCAGTCATCCTCCTCGGCTTGGGATTGGAGTACTACTTCAAGGTCGGAGAGAAAAAAGCTTCAATAATGCCTATAGGACTTATACAATGCCTATAAATAGGCTTCAATATATTTGCTCCAAAATATGCCTATATTAAAATATAGGTCTTATCTTCCTCCACATAATGGCCTATAAAAATAAATAGGACCCATTATTGCTCCAAAAGATGTGCCTTCATATTTTACTAGGGTCACATATTATATCCAAAAAGGCCTTAATCTCCTAAGGCTTCATTTCAAACTCCTTATACTCCATAACTCGGTCTTTGCCTATAAGGCTCGCTTCTTAGGAGAGAGAGTCTTAACAGCTCAGGAGGAGCTTGTGTAAAGCTAAGCTCAAACAAATGAGATTATGTGTATATGCCTTCGTAGGAAGGTTATCAATGGAGGAAGCTCGAATGAGCTTGTCACCAAGGAAGCTTGTAATGAGCTTGTTATGCCTTCAAAGGAAGGTTGTGTGTACTTCAATTGGAGGGAGGTTGGATTTTATAGCCAAATGTGGCCCGCAATATGTGGTTAAATACCACATCTGCCAACTCAATACCCAACTAACTCACTAGCCAAGTTTGTTGGGCCACTGCTACACCGTAAGGGAGGTCACGGGTTCCAATCCTGCTCCCTATGCCCGCGCTAACCATTTTTTCACAACCACTGACCATTGTGCCACGTGGTTCTGCGACCCCTCCACGTCACCAACACTACCACCTGCGCCTTGGGCTCTTCGCCAACCCATCCACATGCCCACGTCGACCCCTACCTAGCTTTCGTAACCACCATGTGTCTCGTGTCCACGTCGTGGTTTTGGACGAGTCATTTGGCCTTATGGGTTACTCCCACATTTGCGTGGGGAGAGGATAAGGGAAGGCTTTAAAAACATTTTATCCGACTATGCATAGCGTGGATTTGGGCCACATCCTCCCATTTTTTCAGCCACTTAATAAGGAAAAACTCATCCATAGCTTGCTTAAAGCTCGCCAAGGTAGTGCAAGAGCTCATCCCTGCATAGCTCGATATATAACTCAGCAAGCTATATGCTCCAACTCACCTGTAAACTCAGTGCACAACAAGGTCCTTGGCTCGATTGAGTTGGGAAAATGTGGATAAGTGGTGGCCTGAGGACCCACCACGTGTCAAATTTTTTTGATCGATTGTCGATGACGAATAACCCGCATAATTACGAGTGTCGACTACCGGAGGTATGAAAATTTGAGCCATGCTTATCACCTTCACCCAATCTTGATTTCGCCACTTGTCCTCTGGATCAACCATTGTTTGTTTTCTAGATCTAGTTTTCTCAAGTTGTTGCTACGTGGAAATAGAGATATTTTTGTGAGCTATTAATGTGAGTACTTAGAGAGATGTGTATTGAGCTAGGAAGTGATCTATATATATGGGCAGGTTCTCCCAATGTAGTTTTCACACATAGCAAGTGCTAGGGCATGCATGGCAGACTGCGAATAGGCTCAAAGTTTTCCCTGCCCCTCATGATTAGTCAGTATGGGATTATTTCATGCCCTAGTATGTTACATGGAGTGGATAGTGACCTGTATGGATGGGTTAGGAAACCTAATACAATAGATTACTCATGACAAGTGCAAAGTGGGTGCAAGGTGGACAACAGATAGACTCAAGGTATACCCTCATGAATAGTCAATATAAGATTATTTCATACCCTGGTACATTGTCAAATTTCAATAATGAATGGGAATCCTTCTGTTACCCAAAGTCTTTGGCCAAAGAAAACTTGTTACTACTAGTAATTATTATTTGGATATTTCATATTCCTACCATGTTCATAGGTCTAATGCTTTTTCTATCTTACCTTATTGATCACTCGCATTTTCTCTATCATGAAGGGTAGGGCCACTCTCATTTATTAAGAGAGGTGTGGGGACCTGTAAGGCTCGTGGTTGGAGGTAAAACAACACGATGATATGTTTTCTCTCCTTTACACAACTTTAACATTGGATGAATCTCTTGTGAAAGGAGACAATTGTATCGCAATGTAGTTGTGATGTATTGTATTCATGATATCTATTGTTTTATTATATTTGAGACAGATATATGTAAACTATTGCAAACTTGTAACCTTTGTAAGGTTGAAATAATTATCATGATGTAATTGATTATAAGTGATTACAAAATGGAGACTTATGTATATTAAGACAAAGGAAATGTAACCTTGTATATTGAATACATGTAAATCATAAAGTATTGGAAATAATGTAAAGGAATGACATATTCGTTTGTAATGAATTTAAAAATAATACTTGAGATATAAACCTAAGTAAGGATGTTTACATTGTGGAATTGTGAATGGATGGAACTATTTATCTTTGTATCACTTATCGTGGACTTGTAATTATGAAGGAATTTATATGTTAACAAGCATGAATGTATTATGAACTATACTATCAAATAATTCATTGAATGGAATTTTTACTTGTCATGTTTTTATTAAACATTATTGGAATGGATAGAAAAAGAATACAAATGTTAAAGGATTAATTAGAATGCCTAAGTTTAATTGGCTCAACAAATTATATACAAAATCATTTAGGTACATGAACTTAATGTTTTATGCACAGTTAAAGCACTTATATATATATATATATATATATATACTGCCACAAATTAATCTACTATGATAGATAACTTTGATTACTTCGATTACTTATGTATTGCTTCTTGCATGTGTTGAATGTTCTAACATAAGAGTAGGAAATTAAGAGGCATCAATTTCAATCCTTGGTTTTTTGGGTGATTAGAAAATATGGTTACAAAAAAAATCCAACGTATTTTTTGGTTGCGTGTCGAGGAGGTCACTACAACTCTATTATAGCTTGGTATCCATCTTGCCCCTCAATGTAGTCCAAAACTTACCTCAAAATGTGGAATCTCTGTCAAACATAATAGACATTGGAAAACCAAAATGAACCCACACATTAGCAAAGAAAAATTATGTTGCCTCATAACCTTTTATAGTCTTTTTAGATGCCACAAGAATACACATTTTTTTGAATCTATCAATAACATCATACAAGTAGTCATGGCCATGTTTAGTCATAGGTAGTCCTCTTACAAAATCTAGTGAGATATTCTTCCAAGGTCTAGTAGGGACTAGTAGAGGCATATGCAATCCTTCCTTCCTTATTTTTGGATTACTTGTACAATACAATTTACACCCTCTTATGAATTTTGATATTTCATCTTGCATATTCAGCAAATATACATACCTTTGCAAGTGGGCCATGTTCTTTGTAACTCTAAAATGGGCGATTACTTTGGAGGTATGTTCCTTCCTCATCAATAAAAGTCTATATCCTCTTGGTACACATAACTTACCCCGGGTCAGTGGAGTACCCCATCCTTGAGTTAACACCCATCCATGCCTTCTTTTTCAACTCCCTTGGATTGTGAGTGGTGAAATGTCACCCCAAAATCTACATCTTGACCATAGGATTCTCCATATGCATCCTTCATGAAGGGCTCTAGGTGGGAGATATTTGTTAAAGCTTATGTAATTTTTTTCAAAGTTGGCTTAGACAAAATTTCTATCACCACATTTGTGCTACCTTTCTTAAACTTAATCACGAGATGGAATTGTTAGAGAAATCACATCCACTTGTAGTGTATTTCATGTTGCAACTTAGATTGCACTTGCAAATATTTGAGGGATTTGTGGTTAGTATGCATTATAGTTTCCTTTCCCCACAAATATTGTTACACTTTATTTATTGTTTGAACTAGTGCTTACATTTCCTTATCATAATCTAGATATCCTCTAACTATTGTAATAAAAGTTTCAAGATGATAACACACTTGTTTATCTCCCTATAACAGCATTGCTCCCATAACATATTCACTAGCATTGACATCAACTTTAAATGGTTGTTGCAATTTAGGAAGAACAAGTATTGGATCATGGCTAATCTTGTCCTTCAAAGTTTAAAAAGCTTCATCATATTCCCCACCCTAATCAAAACTCTTACCATTTTCTGTAATTGTATGTAGTGGTGTTACAATAGTAGAGAACCCTGATATGAACTTACTCATGAATTGTACTACCCCTAAAAAATCCTAGTCTCAATGGCATTCAGTTTGGGTCAATTGGTGATGGAGTCCACCTTGGTGGGATCCACTCGTAGTTCACCTTCTCCAACCACATGTCCAAGGTAGACTAGTGATTATTTATCAAATTCACATTTATTCATGTTGCACAATTGTTTCTCTTTCATAACTTGCAAGATTTTATGCAAATGAGTTATATGTTCATACCTTATGACACTAAAAATCAAAATATCATCCAAATATACAATAACAAATGTATCTAAGAATATAATACATCATTCATTAACCTCATAAATGTAGCAAGTGCATTATATAAACCAAATGGGAGTACTAACCACTCATACAAACATTGTTTTATCTTGAAGGTAGTCTTCCATACATCCACCCCCTTCATTCAAAATTGGTGATACTCATATTTCAGATCTAGTTTCGTAAAGAACTTGGCATGTTGAAACTAGTCCAAGAGATCATCTATCCATGGAACTAGATCTCAATTTTTATGGTGATCGTGTTCAAAGCTCATTAATCTATGCACATTCTCCAAGACCTTTCTATCTTTTATACCATCACAATGGGTGACCCACATAGATAGGTACTTGGGAGGATTACCCCTTGTTCCAACAACTCTTGGAGTTATTTCTTTACTTCATTTCTCTCCATCAGAGATTTCCTATACAACTTGATGTTAGGTAGAGTAGATTCTGGTAGCAGTTGAATCTCATGCTCTACCTCTAGTTTTGGTGGAAACCCTTTTGGAGTTTGGAACACTTCCTGAAAAGACCAAATTATGCTAGCCAAACACTTCAATTTTTGGTTATTAACCTCTAAAATCTCCATCCCATATTGTTTATTCTCTAATATAAATAAACAAAACTAATTCTGATTTACATGAATTAGTCTTTATACTTGGTTTACACTTACAAGGGCTAGCTTAGGCTTGCTTTGGTTTGCCTTGATGTTGTACTTTACTCTATCTTTGACCCATTTGTATCGACTATCCCTCTTCATGAATATGGAATCCACGACCTATGAGTAAGGACTTCTAAAAACCACATCAAATGCATCAAGTGGAATCACATTAGCTTTTACCTCATCAATAAATTGAGAATTTATTCAAAACTTGAACTTATATTTGCTAGTAACTTGAATTTCTACACCCTTTTTAACCCATCCCAAGGGATAGGGATTTTGATGCTCATAAGTTAGAAGACTAAACTTTCTCGCAACCACATTATAAATCAAGTTAGATTGAGAACCATCATCAACCAATGCATTTACCCTAACTTTCCTAATTTGGAATATCTTACTTATCTCTTCCTCATGTTTATGGTTGTACACATTAGAGTTTGTGCATTACAAACTCTCTGTTCTATCAAAATTGTCCTCTATTTCAAAGTTAGCCTTGGTCTTCAAAGCTACCATAAACTTCTTGGTTATCCTTGGAGTGATTCTTTATGTGCAACTCTGGATGTAATTTCGAACATGTAGCATTATTATGTGTTTTCAACCTTTTTAGATTTGATTAAGATTTACACATAACCAAAAAGGAATGAAATAGAAGCTAAATGGGTTATTGTGATTAATTAACTTCCAATATTATCCATTGAATGCCATAATAAGACATTAATACTTGTAACAAATGTACATGATACAATACAAGTTCATAAATACATGGGATTGAGTGCACTTAGCTGATTACAAATGAATTTTTACAAGTATGGCTGATTTGAATGATGGAATAGGGGGATCTCAACATGAAAATGCTTCAAAAATGGAACTCTGACATGAAGATGCTCTCGGGCATGATCTTACAGTAGGGGCAGGAACATCTGTATGGTCTTGATCTATTTGTACGATCTTGGCCCTGCTCAAAACTAGGATCTAAAATTTTATGGGTTTGTCACTTTTCTGAATATTTTTGTAACTCTCTATCAGTCGTTGTCGATCACACAGTGGGGGCCTTTGAATGCTCTTCTTAACCTTTTAAACCCTAACCATTAATAGAGATTCCTGGAAAATAAATATTAGTTGGGTTGTGGGCATCCTCATGCATCACCAACGTTGGCACTACTCTGAAGAGGCCTTAAACTACACGTCGTTCTCCACTTAGCATATGATATCTAGCTATAGTGCAATCAAATTTGGCATTCTTTCTTTGTGAATGCTTGACTTGAGTTATTCTGTTACAAATCTACTTGAGTGAGTGACTTTGGATGTTTGCAAATTTGGGAAGCAGTCCCTTGGACCTAGTGGGAAGATTCATATTTATAGATAGTGTTTCCTTATTGAATATGCATAGGTATTTGTGAAATGTAGGGAGCTTTGGGTGCCTTTTATGCTAGATTTTGTAATAGAAGTCCATAAGAGTGCTAGGTTCTAAATGAGGTGAGTTTCACTTGCTTATATATGCTTTTGAAGGTGATTTAAGTTACAAAGGTCAACTAAGGAGGAGTAAATTACCGAAAGAATAATATGTAACTGAAAGTTCAAGATCAAAGAAAGTAAAGGTGAAACCGTAGACTAGGGTTAGGACCGTAAGGCACAAGCTGGCCCTATTGTGCATTTTTGACCATAGAGGATAAATCTAAAGGCTAAGGTTTGGAAGATGACAAGTGGAGTTTCGAAATGAATTTCATGCATTCAATTTTTAGAAATTTTCGACAGATGAGTGTGTATGAGAAAATAAGCTAGATAAGAGACCTAGAGATGTACCAGATAATAATGGATAAAATGCACTTATTTGAGAAATTGTCGACAGATAAGTGTGTATGAGAAAACAAGCTAGATAAGAGACCTAGAGATGTACTAGATAATAATGGATAAAATGCACTTATTTAGCTACAAAAGACTTAGGTTAGGGGACATTAGTTATAAGGATGTTAGGTTACTTTGTAGACCATAGAGACATTATTTTTAAAAAGGTTTAGTTAGGCGTGTCATGATTCATTACATAAATTAATTTAGAGATGAGGATGACATTAGTAAGGGATTTATAGTTAATTTAGGGACAAAGGGAATATTAGTAAAGGAATTAAGTTAGGGTACACGACAAATGGATTTAGGTCAATTTGGGGATAAAGGGGGCGCAAGTAAAGGACTTATGTTGTAAGAGACTTATGTAATGGGAAATTGGTTATAAATATCTCAAGATATTTTGGGGACTAGGAAGACATTATTTAATAAGGGGCTCAATTAGATATGCCATGTTTGGATCGTCTAGGTTAATTTAGAGACAAGGGGGACATTAGTAAGATAATTAAGTTAGTAGATATTAGTAAGGAATACATTTTGATTTGGGGACAAACGAGACATTATTAAGGTACTTAGGTAATGAGATCTTATCATAGAACTTTGGTTAGGGGACATGAATAATGGATTTATGTTAATTTGGTGAGAAGTGGGACATTTATGAGGGGATTGGATGAAGGGACATTAGTTATAATAAACTTAGGTTAGGGATGCTAGTTATAGGGTCTTAGTTTACTTTGGTGACTTTGGAGATATTATTTAATAAGAGGTTCAATGAGGTGTGTTGGGTTTAAATCACATGGGTTAATTTAGAGACATGGGACATTGACAAGTGACTAATGTTAATTTGGAGAGAAATGAGACATTAGTAAGGGAATTAGGTTAGGGAACACTAGTAAGGAACTTATGTTAGAGTACGTTAGTAAGGAATTTAGGTTATTTTATAGGAAAATAGGACATTAGTAAGGGGCTTAGGTTAGAAGAAATTAATAAGGACTTATGTTAATCTGGGGTCAAATGTAAGTCCCATTTTCTCAAAATAAGTCACTAAATTAGTTTAAGTTGTGATATAAACAACTCATGTGCATGGGTGAAAAAGTTACTTTATAATAAAGGGATTTCAGTGACTTTTAAGAAGGCACTTATGTTATTTTATAAAAATCAAGCGACTTTTCCATTAAGTAAGTCAACATTAAAACAAAAAAGGGGAAATTTGTTTTTGGGACTCTTTCATCGTGGAACATGATAAGAAAAATTATAAATGAAAGTTGGGGGGGGTGGGTCACTTGGAGAAAATCGCTAGACTATCAAAATAATTTTCATGAAGAATTTGAGTAGCTAATATAACTTTTGCATTAGAGGACAGAAATCCTCTTGTGTTTTCAACTATTGGGGATGAAACCCCTCATTGATATTCAAATTTTAGGGATGAAAATCCTCAATTTCTCCTTGGTGATCTCATGCAGAGATCACATTTGAGCTAAAGATAAGATTTTCATAGTTAAAGGCCATATTTTCAGAGCTAGGGCACAATTTCAGAGTGGTTTCAAATACTGACAACTATGACATCATATGCAAATATGATTTTCAGTGTTTCTACAGTGGAGTAGCCACCTATCAGCTGGAATTGAATTTGGGAAGGTCTTTAGAGACATTCGTAGCCATTTCTAGGGTTGTCTACACACTTTGGGGTTTTAGACCCATGTTTAGGGCATCATTTGTGGGTAGATTTCTTCAATCCGAAGTTGCATACGCGTCATTTAGCCTATGCATGCCATATGGAGTTTCTTTTATCAAAAAAATTGTTATAATTATATACAGGTATTTCTCTTGTTTTTTGGTTTCAAATATAATAGAAATAAATTTAGTTCTTGGTTGTAAAAAAAATTTGTTCTCATATTCATGTGCTCAGAGGGTTTCTTAGTCTTTTTCCCCTAGTGGGTATTTTTGCTTTGGTGATATTTGATAAATAAATAAGATTTCATATTACTGTATTTTTTGGATATATATCACATTGTGGTTATATGTTTAAGGGTTTGTGAAAAATTTAAGAATTTCATATTTTATGGCCTAAGGGGAATTTAGGTTAGTTTAGAGAAAAATGAGATTAAAAAGGGGCTTATGTTAGAAGAATTAATAAGGACTTATATTAATTTGAGGTTAAAGGAGACTTAAGTAAGGGACTTATATTAATTTAAGGACACGCAAGACATTAATAAGGGATTTGATTTAATTTAGAGGCTTAGGTTACATGAAAATTGAAAAATACATGAACTTTATAAGTAAGATGAGTGTATTAATAAAAATAACATTTTTTACAAAATTAAACATATCAATATTTTTTCAAACTAATCATACAAAAAACAATTATGATATTCATCCAATTGAAGTGGATGTCATTTTATTTCTTCTCGTTATTCTTCAAAAAAATCACGCGTTGATCATCTTGGTCTAGGCACAATTGATAGTAATATACTAACAATTGTACGTGAAATGTACGCTAGAAACACTGAAGGGGGTCTTTTGAAGGAATCAAATTTTAGAGAGAGAAAGAATAGAAAATGGAGAAGGGTGAAGATGAAGGGGTTAGAGGGTGGAGAAGTGAGACGGTGGAAAAATGGGAAAGGGGAAACAATCTAAAAGTTTACCATTCAACAACGCCACGTCAAATAAGTCAGAGTGCAACAGCCAAGTATTTTTTGACTCTATATTTATTATGATGTAAAAAGAATTTGGTTTTATTTGAACATTAGGTGGTCATACCCAAATTATTTGGACCTACAATTTTTGAAGCCTCAAATCTCAATCTTTTGTTCTTGGGAATGCACATTCAACATAAATACGAATTAATGTGAAACTATATAAATCATTTTTATAAAAACGTTAAAATAATGTCAAAGCACCTTATCTTAGATTTGTAACAAACTTGTAATCATTGAAAATATATAATTTTTATCGTGGGTTAAAATATTGGGAAAAAATACAAAATACATACAAAACTATATAGTTGTGTGTGATTGTGCAACGACATCTATCCTTGAATCTTCCACGATTCAACAATCTTCCAGTTAGGAATAAGGAGAACAGAAAGATTATTTCCCTAGAGGAGACTTCAATGTTATATTGATTTCAAGCAAGAAGAAAGGAGGGAAAGGATCATGTGATGATAGGGATACGTTAGATTTCCACACCTTTTGTTGTGAATAGCTACAACTTTGAGATGTATAGCCATAAGATGAATGGTTTGCATGGAGTAATAGAAGGCACTGAGAGGACTTACTAACAAAAATACCATTTATAGCTTATCCTATAATGGATAACAATGGAAAAAATAGTACAATCAAGAATTCTAATAACAGTGGGATCTAATAGTAACCAATAGAGATTTGCATCTAAAATGATAAAAAAGGGCCCCATTTAAATTTGAAATTATGTCCAGACACTAGATCTTGAATTTGAAAAAAAATGTCTGAAGTATGGAAGAATCTTGTCATAAAAGCTAAAAATAGTTAGAAAAAAAGAAAGATAATGATACAACATAGAATTTGGTAACCTAGTTAAGATAAAAAAAATATTTAACATTTGATAGCCATGTCGATTTTTTAGCACCCAACAAGGCTGCAAATTTAAGGGAGGACTGAAAGTGGTCAAATAGGAGCAAGGATGGGTTTATTAACACTAAAAACTTTTAAACTCGTCTGATAAGGGGTTGTGGAGAGGAGATGGGTGCAATGCATAACAAGGGAAAAAGAAATATAATGAAGTTTAAAAAGAGAAATATGCAACACTAATTCTTGATTGAGACC
Source organism: Taxus chinensis (assembly GCA_019776745.2). Classification (NCBI taxonomy): domain Eukaryota; kingdom Viridiplantae; phylum Streptophyta; class Pinopsida; order Cupressales; family Taxaceae; genus Taxus; species Taxus chinensis. The sequence continues at coordinate 187,154,901 of CM034146.1, forward strand.
TACATTTCATGCTGGTAAATTTCTTCTTACAAAGGAGAGTTTCAAAAATAATCTTTCAAACTGGTAGGGAAATTCGACAAATGGATTTCCAATAAGTCTGAACCTAAAAAAACCCTGCAACAAGCATGGGAAAAATATTTCACTAAACCCAATAAAAACTAGACAAGAACATTTTCATTGCAGGTAGAAGTTCGATAAGGACAATCACATATATAAAAACTACTCTTTTTCATGGAAATGATGCGAGAAAAATCCAGACATATAAAAAAAACTTGTTCCCCAAAATTTGAAGAAAACTCATATGTGAAAACCCATCAAAAACACACCCGAAGTTCTAAGAAAAGCTAGATTTGAGATACGCATCATAAACATGTGTTATCTAATAAAATTTAATCTTAAAAAACCTAAATTTTGGGATCCCTTTCAGAACAACCTTCTTTAGGGCTCCATCATAGAAATTAAATTTGATAAATGGTTTTCTAATAATTTTGAACCTAAAAATCCTGCAACAAACTTGAACGAAACATTTCATTGTGCTAGACAAGAACAATCACACAAGCATTCATGTAAAACAAAATAGAAAGAAAAATCCCTAACCTTGAATCTTTAAGAACAGATGCCCAAATCCCCCACTCTACAACATATTTCTCTCATTTGCAACCAAACCATAAATGGAATCACAAGAAATGCCCCTTTAAAACTAGGAAAACATGTTATTTCCATCCTTTTTTCGTCTGCATCTACAAGGTGGAAAAATCTTTTAACCCCCAACATGGGTCCCCTGTCATCTACTGTACAACATGCATCTCCCAAATCACTAAACTCAGCCATCACTAACACGTCTAGTTGGAGAGTCGATGACTATACTCGCGTGACATACTAGGAAACCACATGTAGGATAAGGTCAACCATCGTTTTATTGCATAGAGAAATAAAACCGCAAGGAAATTACATTGAATTACAACCATTTGAAATGTAATAAAAATTTTAAGGCCTTTCGTTGAAAATGGTGCTGCAAAATAGACTTCCATGCCCCAATACACCATATCGAATAGATCAGAAAAATAAATAGAGAGGCCCGCATTCCACACGGTAATGGGAATTCCTCTGTCAGTATAGAGCGGGGGAAAATAAATTGTTTTCGCATTAGCTAGTCATTGGTTAGCATACTCTCCAAAACTAGCCGCAAAAGCTCTAAATCCATGTATAGCCTGCAAGTTGTAAATTAGCCAAACATTTTAGTTACATGTTTGAGATGCCCTAAATCATTTCTTCCCCTAATTTTTTTATGTCACCCCCGCACATCTTTTAACTAAGCTTTCCTTGTTATTTTTTATTTTTTCTTATACGAAAAATAAATATACATTAGAAGTTTGCAAAAACAAATTAAACAAAAAAGTGCGAATGACCCAAAAAAAACTGTAGTAATGGATAAATCCGCTGAGCCCTCCCACTCAAACAGGAGATAGTCGACATGCTTCGGAAGCCCAGCTTTCAAGATGAGCTCGAGCAATCGATCAAGATCAACAACGCAAAAACAACATATGCTTTGAACTCCAACATCAATGTCGCAGGTTTGAATCCCTCCGAGGCATAGAGGGCGACTTACCCGTTGGAGCACCTCTTCCAAAAGCTTGTGATGCCCAACGACGTCGGAAAGCTGAATCATCTGGTGATTCAAAAGTAAGACGTCCTTCCCGTCGGAGGCAATGTCGTGAGGGAGGTTCAGCAAGACGTCCTTCCGGCTGCGGGGAAAACATGGAATTTCAGGTATTCGTACTGTAACAACAACTAGAGGCTAGAGCTCATCCGCACCACCAATCGAGTGCCCGTGAACTAGGTGGAAAATGTTTGCAGAATGGTTCGCGGGGTTGACAGTTTTGTTTATTTTTTGTTGGGGGTAAACGTGAATATTTTGAGCCGTCAGATTTCAACGTATTTTGACAGACTTTTCTCCACCATTGGATCTGTCAATGTTGTCAGAGGGGGCAGGTCTAACCGCACTACTAAATGCCTTCGGCATAAAAGAGAGTCCTAGAAATGAATGTCTTGGAGGAGTGAGACGAGACATTTCAAATGGTTCATGCTTTGCTCAAGGGGATATTTTATTTGAGGAGGAGTTTGTGAGCTCCGAGCATGTGGTCTTCCTAGTGGTGATGGTGTCTGTGGTGAAATATATTTTCTGAAGGGGTTGTCATAGTCATGAAGACAAAGCGACAATGTGCCACAAGAAAATCATTTCTCCAATTTCTTTACAAATTTCATATATATATATATATGATTCTTAAACAAATTTAGAAGCAAAATCCTAAATAAGTCGTTTCTCTCTCATTCCTATAGAAATACATATAGATTTTTTCAAACAAGAACCCACTCAAATCGACCATGTTTCTACTAGCGACTCTTAATATTCCTTGGAAATTCTTCCTCGTATAGATTTCCTCCTTGATGACCTTGTATGTATTAGTTCAATTCTTGCATCATTTTTGTATGATTAAAAAAAAATCATATAAATTGGAAACTATTCTCCTATTCGTTTACAACCGAACTCTGCCAAAGGTACCATATCATCATAAATAGACGGAAAATGTGATATGTGCTTCTCTCTCTCATCATATTGGCAGTAGTGCGAACTTCTTCGTCCCTTTTGATTTCTTCATCACGACAAGTCTTTTTTCTATATGACATAGTCAGATTTGCAAACTCCTCTTCATTATTCTCCTCCAACAATTTGATCAGTTCATCTTTGTTCTTGGGAGGGCTTATAACACTTATTTCATTCGTGCTTTCTGCATTAGATGATTTAGTTCAATATGAATCAAATTATTATTTTTCACCAAGGATCCATTAAAGTAAGGTGTAGAATTATAAGGGTGATAAAAAATGTAGTTAACAAGTTTGCAAAAGAAAGCGATAAAATTCCAATATCCTCTTACACATTAAGGAATTCAGTGAATACACCAAACATGGCTGGAAGATGTAGCCTCGGGAAGTTAAATGAAAGGGAGAAGAGACAAGCGAGAAAAAACAATAGTCAAGGTGGGATTAATAACCAAGTAGAAAGGTGATGTTACAAAATGACCAACAAGGTAGGATGTTAAGAAAGGAAAACACAACCTGATGACCAAAACTTAATAGTGAACACCAAGGTATTTGAGCCATCACCTTTGGCACGCTCACCATCACTTTGCATTCAATCCAATCACAAAGGAAAAAGCACCCACATTCATATGTGATGTTTAGGTTGAGCGTGTCTGATACCTGTCTATTTATTCCCTTCGTTAACGAAGGAATAGACAAAATCATGTGAAGGAAAAACACATCTAACCACCAAGGAAACAAACCTTCCATGATGGAGCATAAAAATAGAAATTACAATTGACAACAATTGCAACAAACCAAGTGTTGGCATACTATCATAATACACGTAAATTATGCTATTAATTGTAGTTGAATAAAATGTGTTTTAGCACTACATGCAGTTACTTTCCTTATGTATTTGGAACTTATGACCATCAAATAAATTTGAATTTTAAAATAAAGTAAACTATCAGTCGCTCTTGAGCAATGTAATGGAGACACCGATGGGAGGCAAAGAAGAAGTCAAAGTTGAAGGAGTGATAGTGAAACATTACAAGAGAAAGAGAGGTGATGAAGGTGTGGGGAAACTATTGAGGGAATGTAGGTGAATATCTTATTTCTTCTCGAAAATCACAAATGGACCATGTGTCTATTTTATGAATCGTTTGAGGCAAAAAGGAGGTGCAATGTGTTGGACCTCGAGGCACTGTACTCCAAAGGTAGCTCTAAACATAAGCCCATATCATTCAATAGGTTGGACATCAACATTTTCTATTTGCAATGCCAACCATTGTGCTTTATGGATAGCTAAAGCCCAAACCGTTTAGAAAGGAAATCAAATGTATTTATTGCAGGAACCACAAAACATTCGGGTTGAGAGTTGGTTTTTTGAAACACTAGAAATAGAAAGGAGGGGATATGCACAGGAATTTGATCTATTAAACGCGAGAAGTAACTATGAAAATATGTCCTATTGATAATAAAATATTGTACGTCTAAGTAAACCAAGAATACAAAAATGATCAAATCGTAAGCCAACTTTAAAAAGTGACTTGATCATTACTACCAATGCATTGTCTTAATAATTGATACAAATGATGGTCCTATGTTCGCCAAATGATATTTCTATAAAAACTCTCTCTAAACTACTCGCTCGAAAGGTCCATACATACAATGTTGTTGATATTACTTTGAATAGGAAGATTGATCACTTTTATAGATTGATTAATGGATTGAAAATTTTAATTAGTAGGTGTGTGTGTGTGTGTACATAGACACAACAACAACAAAAAAAACAATCCTATGCACTACATGTGGTCATTGGATGGTTCACAGAGCTTCATGGACACATATTGCATGCAACATTTTAATCTAGAAAGATAAATATACCTTTTTTCTGAACCAAGTTTTTCCTCTAGCTTCTGTAAATTATAATTTGAATATCTACATGCATACATTGATGTCTAATTCCAGCAAAATTTTGTGGTGTTCAATTTTCTTTCAGTATGTTATGTTATTCGTCGGGCCGAGTGGTGTCATGGAGACAACAATATGTCATGCGTGAAGTGTAGTGTTCTTAAGAATGAAAGAAACCAATATATTAGTCAAAACTCGTGTAATTTAGCAAACCATACAAACTATTCTTCTACATCTATGTCATATTTAGGCTTTAAGGTGACAAACAACTTGAATATCTTCTCCATTGCAAACATCACACCTGAAAATGGATCCTAATAATCCAAGCGCAATTTTAGTGGTTTTGAGAGCCAAGTATTTTTCTATCAAACGATTTCTTTCAATAATTTTATCAACCCCACATCTACATCAATAGTAATCGCCATTGTTTAACTATTGACCTCAATGACTAAGAATCTTCACATAATGTTGTGTGAAAAAGTAGCTCGTTGAAAAATTAAATTGTGCATTAATAAGAATCCCATCATTTTTTCATCATTTATACCAACACTCAAATAAATTCTTAGAACCATGATATGATGAAAGAATCAATCAAGAAAAAAGTGAGTATAATGAATATAGAAAATAAAATATAAATAAAAATAAATAAAAAATGAAAAAATTAAAAATAATGTCTTCAGCGTTCCCTCACATTTTACACAATGAATATAATATCCTCATCCAGGCCAAGGATAAACACACATATAGCATTCTTCTGCAAAACATGTGCTGGAAAATGTTGTTGAGATCCTCCACTTTTGTTTCTAAATTCACAAATCACTGCACAAATGGTGGAAATCCTCACATAAGCTTTTTTTCCAAAGGTTTGTTGTCCTTATCCATCTCATTTTTGCCAATATTTCCCTTGGGCCTACTATAATCTCTTAAAAAGAAATTACAGTAAAAAATTACTTCTCTAAAGCATAAAGCATATTATCAAAATATTTCTTTCCGAAATATACTCCCAATTTCCCTTTTCATCATTAAACTGTGAAACCTTTTTCTCCATAAAATTATAATATCTTGAAAAAATATCTGATCAAAATCCAAGAAAATCTTCACATCCTCTTAGTTACTTGTGATTGGCCTTTCTTTTGAAAATACCACACATTTTGCCATTTTATGTATGATTTTATTCCCTTCTCTAAAGTAGTAAATTATTGGAATTAAACTTCATTAAAGTATTATTATCTCCCAACTTCCTCAAAATGACTACTTAACCTACACCTATTACAATTTCCTTTAGTTGTTCCTTAGTTACGAGTCAAAAACCTCCATCCATGACAATCCTTTGGTTATTATCTAAATTATGAGTTTAGGAGCTTCAACCATTACAATTTCCTTTGCTTTTGGAGGCATTCATTTTGTTTTTAGTGAAATTGTATCATACTTTTGTAACAACCGATACAATTTTTTTGTTTTACTATTGCATGATAAAATCCAGCAATCCTGTTTAAAACAACATTAACATCGAGAAATCCCACGATAAGTTTTTTTTATAAAGGTTTGTGGTCCTTATCCATCTCATTTTTGCCAATATTTCCCTTGGGCCTACTATAATCTCTTAAAAAGAAATTACAGTTAAAAAGTACTTCTCTAAAGCATATTATCAAAATATTTCTTTCTGAAATATTGCTCCCAATTTCCCTCTTCAACATTAAATTGTGAAACCTTTTTCTCCGTAAAATTATAATATCTTGAAAAAAGATCTAATCGAAATCTAAGAAAATCTTCACATCCTCTTAGTTACTTGTGATTGGCCTTTCTCTTGAAAATACCACACATTTTGTCATTTTATGTATGATTTTATTCCCTACTCTGAAGTAGTAAATTGGAAATAAACTTCATCAAAGTATTATTATCTCCCAGCTTCCTCAAAATGACTACTTAACCTACACCTATTATAATTTCATTTAGTTGTTCCTTAGTTATGAGTCAAAAACCTCCATCTATTACAATCCTTTGGTTATTGTCTAAATTATGAGTTTAGGAGCTTCAATTATTACAATTTCCTTTGGTTTTGGAGGCATTCATTTTGGTTTTAGTGAAATTGTATCATACTTTTGTAACAAGCAATACAATTTTTTTGTTTTACTAATGCATGATAAAATCATGCAATCACATTTACAAAACAACATTAACATTGAGAAATCCCATTATAAGATTTTTTTCCAAAGGTTTGTGGTCCTTATCCATCTCATTTTTGCTAATATTTCCCTTGGGCCTACTATAATCTCTTAAAAAGAAATTACAATAAAAAAGTACTTCTCTAAAGCATATTATCAAAATATTTCTTTCCGAAATATTACTCCCAATTTCCCTCCTCATCATTAAATTGTGAAACCTTTTTCTCCATAAAATTATAATATCTTGAAAAAATATCTGATCGAAATCCAAGAAAATCTTCACATCCTCCTAGTTACTTGTGATTGGCCTTTTCTTGAAAATACCACACATTTTGACATTTTATGTATGATTTTATTCCCTTCTCTAAAGTAGTAAATTGGAAATAAACTTCATTAAAGTATTGTTATCTCCTAACTTTCTCAAAATGACTACTTAACCTACACCTATTACAATTTCCTTTAGTTGTTCCTTAGTTACGAGTCAAAAACCTCCATCTATGACAATCCTTTGGTTATTATCTAAATTATGATTTTAGGAGCTTCAACCATTAAAATTTTCTTTGGTTTTGGAGGCATTCATTTTGGTTTTAGTGAAATTTTATCTCACTTTAGTAACAACAGATACATTTGTTTTGTTTTTTCAACACATTTTTTAAATTATATTTTTGGATTCATATTCTTCAATATTTTAGCCTCAAGGCCTGAGGGTCTTCTACTTTTTGGCCCTCTTATTCCACGAGTTTTTATAAAGGTTCATTATGATCTACACGTAACTGGTAAGTTTGTGTCAAGCATAACATATTTCTAGAAAAAAATTAGAACCCTTTGCGCTCTGATTTAAATTGATCCAACACTCAAAGGGGAAGTCATAACAATGAAATGCCATCAACTTCAGATTTTAGAGATTTAATTTTTGTAATTCATTTCATGTGTTCAAATTTTCCCGACTGTTGTTTATAAATTTATTAGGACACTGTAGACACTAAATCATGCACCTTGGGTAATTATCTAGTCTTGATTGCATACTACTATTCATATGATTCCTAAGTAAGAAAAGTACTAATTAACCCATGTCTTTGGCCACCTTTCTTTACTTTCTATAGCTACTTTCAGTCTTGCATCCTTACTTTCTCAGTCTACATTTTCATACCTCAGCATTTCTCATTCTAGACACTAGCGCCCAGCTAGGACGGCATCGCAAGGCGCCCTCATTCCCTCTAGTCGCCCTGACCCTTTTGTACTTTTTTCACACTTTTTGGGTCCTTTCTTGTCGTTTGAGCATCTTATCTGTTTGGTAGTCAGCCTTTTCAGGGTTAATTACAAAATTCAAACAAGGGAATCATATAAATATAAATTTATGTGATCATAATAAAGGACCAAGCACTAAGCATTAACTATCACCACCTAAGGTTGCATCCAAAGGCTATCCAAGAGCATCAAAGCATCCATTCTGACATCCATCACAAGGGACAAGGGTTGGTTCTCTGCATACACTTCATAGGAGGGAAGTTCATTCTATTCCATGCACACATTTACTAAATTTCTTTACGACACACACAAGAACCACCTAGGGCACGATTCCGCACACACACATATAGAACTACATTGGGTCTAAGATGTAGTGCAACGCTCAGTTGTAATTTCACCATTGTGATAGCCGAGGACAATCTGACCCCTCATTTTGCATCTTTCTTTTTTAGGATTTGATGTCTATTTGAGGGTTTTGCCGGTCAATACTACATTGTAGATTTCCAGTGAACTCAATGATCATTATGTGACCTCATAGCAACTAAAGAGGAAAATGAATAACTTGCAACTTGGAAAAGATGAGTTTCTGACCTTTTTTGTAGTCACAGACGCTTATATCTGGACTGTAGCGCCCCTACTCCTTTCTGAGTGCCCCTGTCTAACCTACTCCTTCAGATATGCATTTTTTAGGGTCTCTATGCAACACTTTTACCTCTTTGTTCATCAGATCAACACTTCGGCACAATCCAGATTTCACTGCAAATCAACTAAGGCTCTTCTTACCCTCTTTGCAATTAGTGTTTCACATTTTATTGCTTATTTTTCTTGAGTTAATTTTTGTAATTAATTATTGCATTTATTTACAGCTACAATAACAATTAGATAAGGCATATATAAATCCACATTTAGCTTAATCATTTTGGAGAACCCGAACTCGATCTACACACTCCTAGGACCTTTATTGCTGGTCTTTATAGGGTTTTTTTCATCACGAGTATCTCAACTAATGACTTCTTGCTTATTAATCCTAAATTAAGAGAACAAGTCAAAACTCTCCTTGCTACCACTCGCATTCCTCGATGCATTTTCTCAGCATATTACTTTCCCATTTAATCCTAATGTTGATCTTACTATTTTTGATATTAATCCACCCTTGCATATCATGATTCACATTTACAATGTGGGTGTCAAGCATACTTTAATCGATAATGGATTTGAACTAAATCTTTGTCCTATGTCATTACTTGAAAAGATTGGTCTTTTGGCTACTAATGTTAGTCCATCATATCTTTCTATTCATGCATATGATGGCTCTATTCATTCATGATTAGGTCACATTACTCTACATATTAAGGAATATATGAAGGAATGGCCTCAAGAATCCACTCTTATCCAAAACAACTAGATATATTGGAAAACATATCACTTTAAATATCAGGCATTCATATCATAAGAACATTCCTTCATTGGATGTTTAAAAATAGTAAAATCATATTTTTCTATAATGGTCCTATCCTAATCCATTCATCTATAAGTAGGAATTTTAACCTTTGAGAATTAATGGATTGAATGGAGAATAAGGAAACTAAAAAGGAACATCAAATCCAAAATCTAAAGACCATTCAATACCATCATCATCCAATGCATATCGATTTTTGGATAATGTAGCTAATCTCTTAGCCGCCTAAATTCCCACCTCCTTTCTTTGAAGAAGAAAATTTTCCTCTTCTTGGTTCTATATGATACTAAGAGTTTTATTATTATGGATATAAGTCTTTTCATTTGGGTATTTTTCCAACCTCTTAAAGAAAGGGGTAAGTGGTATAATTCTAATTAGGTTTAAACAAGATCTTGTGGTATGTTGTTTATATGAAAATCTTTAAGATATGTAGAAGGAAAATATAAGAAGTAGCTAAAGAAATAAGAGTTTGAAGGTAAATGGTAGTATAACTAACAATGGTGTTGTCCTGGATTTTTGCAAGGGAAAAAATTAACTTGAAAAAAGGACAACTCTACCCTAGTGTCGAAACTTTTCATTGTCAACCTTCTCAGACACCCCTCTAGGTCAGTCCATCCCCTATGCTAGGCCTATTCCAATCCATGTAATGTTCATGTATGTGGTTTTAACCTTGCCCATGTGTTGAAGAGATGAAAACAAGCTCACAAGTTCCTTTTGAGACAATGTCTTTCACGAAAAATCTTTTGAGAGGCTTAGGAATGGTTGTTTTTAGCCTTTCTAAGGCCGGTGCATATTCTTTAGAGTTTTTTTCAACCCTAAACTCACTAGGTAAGTGTATTAATGAGCCTAGATAATTGTGCAAGTGATTTAGGAAGATTTAGGAAAGATTTGGAGATTCATGAGCAAGTTCAACAAAAGTGAGTTTTTGAGGCCAAAGGAGCTTGCACTACAAAAAAGCACTTGAGCTTCGAAAGATGATTCCAGGAGCTCTGGAATGAGCTAGAAGTAAAAAAACTATCAATGGAAATTTTATTCAATGTCATAAATGGTGGTAATTTCATATTTTTCTTAAGGCCCGTGCATTTCTTTCCACAACTCATTTTTCACAGGCACAAGTAGCGATTTCTATAAAAAAAGGCCATATTGAGAATTTCAAAAGATGAATTAGAGCTTGAGACCCATCCCATTCTTCTAAAAATTCCTTTTTCAGTCAAATTCATATAAGGAAGTGCCCAAAAAGTCCTCCGGGAGCTCCGACAACATCATTTTCAAGCTCCTCTCCAAGGTACAAGCTTCGTCCTTAGCCAAATTTTTCACTACCACGTGGCAACATGAGGTTGAGGCACACATTTGTGTCCCCTTAGTCCCTTTCCAAGTGGAAAAGGGGGATATAAAAATGTACCCCCTACGTGAGACCTCGTGGACCCAACACATGACCCTGTGAGGCTCCGATAAGCACTTTTTGCCATCTTTTTAGCCCTCACTCCTTGCCATGCATGCTTGAAATTTGTCACCTAGGGGCTGAGGTGAACTTTTGTGTCCCATTTTTCCCTTTCTATGGGGACAACTGGGACATAAAAATGCACCCCCTCACCTTTCTCCCATTAGGTTCCTCATGTTACGCCCTTAATCATATATCTTACATTGGATGTATATAGCCGACTTGTGGCTATCATAACTTGTTATCATTATGTATCTCTTTCATATATGTTATACTATCATTAGTGGGTCGACCTTGGTGTTGGCTGTAGCATAGGAATAATATATATAAGGGTTAGTTGGTAGTAGTTGATCATCATATTAAGCATTTGAGTCTTATTATTCGGTTTGGAGGTTTCCCCCTTGAAGTGGCTTAGTTATTCTACTTGCATATTGAGATCATTTATCTGAAATATTGTGTTCATTGGTGTTATAGTGCTGCTAATAATCAGATTTATACAAGTAATTCCATTACAAGTGGTATCAGATCTTGAACTCGACCAACACTGCGTCAAACCCTAATTGTGAAGGTTCAGAAATATCTCAAAATTGGTGGAGATTTTTTTGCAATTTTTTTTGTGGCATGGTGAAATTAATCAAGTAAGCTCTCCTCCAAATTTTAAGAATTTTTGACCTGGTTTACAAAAGTTATAGCGGTTTTATGTTTTTTCATAATTCGGCTACCTAGGGTGCAATTTCTGAAATTTTTCAAAGTTATTTATATTTCCAGAAAGATGATTAAAAACTAGTTTGAGTTCATTTTTTGAATTTTTAAAAATTACACCGAATTCCTATTGAAATCCCAAACCCTAAATTTTGACCTTGATCCCTAAATCCTACCATTTTGGGGCATCATGGTTGGGCCTTCAACAAGAGACAAAAAGAATCCCATCACTCCGAGTAAAACCCCTAACAAGGATGAGTTAATAGTTGAGGAGTTTGAGTTAGAAGGGGTATCTACAAAGTCCTTGGGGTTAGGGTTTACTTTAACGGACCATAAGGTCAACTATCTTGAGTTAGAATTGTGAAACCTTGAGGGTAGAGTGGCCAACAAACAAGATGCAGAAAATATTAGACAACGATTGGAGGATTTCATTCACCAATTTAGCTACAATATAATGGGTCATCATATCCTTCCTAATCAGCCACAACTCAGTCATACTCATATTAACCAGGGTGGATCTTCAGGTCAAAGTAATAGACAAACTAGCCAGGGTGGATCTACAAGCATGACCAATCCAAATACAAACACTCTGCAGGCCAGTAACATGATTCCAAAAGTGGAAATGCGTAAGTTTGATGGAAAGGATCCACTCAATTGGATTAACTAGATGGAGAATTTATTTGATCTTCATCAGATTCCATCGGGACAAAAGGTTACCATGGCATCTTTGTACCTCAAACTTGACCAATTCATTTGGTATCGATGGTTATGTGCTCAAAGGAAAAAGAGTGGCCTCAATGTTACATGGACAGTATTCACCGAAGAGTTGTAATTACACTATAGTTCTAGTGTGTCAGAGAATTATTTCAGTCAATTAGCAAAGCTAAGACAAATAGGAACAGTCAAAGATTACATCCATCAATTCCAAAACCTTTCCTTACGGGTGGAAAATATTCCTGAAGAGAATCTGAATGAATTATTTCTTGGGGGTCTTAAAGAACACATTGAGATTGAGGTGCATATGTTTAATCCTCATAAGGTTTCAAATTCTATGATCATGGCACGTAGGGCAAAGGAAAAATTTCTTTCCAGTAGGAAACAAACTGTCAGTAATATCAGAGATCGTAGCACCTTTCCACCATCATTCCCTCGGCCAGTTAGACTGACACCTCAACAAATTGAAGAAAAGAGAGCCAAAGGGTTATGTTTTAATTGTGACAACAAATTTGGACCAGGACATAAGTGTGATGAAAAGAAGTTGTTCTACATTGAGGGGCCTAATGAAGAAGACGAAGAGGTAGAGCAAGAGGAGGAATTAGGAGATCCTTAGCCAACAATATCATGTCATGAAATTTTAGGTATTAGCACTCCCCAAACTCTCAAAGTAGTTGGATTCTTAAAAAATAGAGGGTAACAATGTTGATTGATTCGAGAAGTACTCACAACTTTATCAATCATAAGTTGGCAGTACGCTTGAACTGCTTTGTTTATTCAGCTCCAGAATGTCAAGTCATGATCGCTGATGGGAAAATTGTTAGTTGTTCAGGAAAATGCCATAACATTAATCTCACCATGGGATAGTACTTGCTATCAAGCAATATGTATGTTATTGCCATGGGAGGAGCATACATTGTATTAGGAGTTCAGTGGCTTACCACCTTGGGAACCATTGAAATGAATTTCCAAGAGTTATTCATGCAATTCCAATCAAAAGGGAGGACTTTTAAACTAAAAGGATTAAGAACAAAGTCCCCCACATATGGTAAGTTCTCATCAGATGCAAAAATTGCTTAGAAAAGGTGCTGAGGGGTTTGTGGCACAACTATTTTCATTGGAAGCACATCATTCAAATACATTTATACCCTGAGATATGCAAGTAGTTATAGATGAGCACTCAATGGTGTTTGGAGAAATGCCAAAGGGTTTACCTCCAAAAAGAGACCATGACCATGCCATCCAGCTAGTACCAGGGAGTCAACCACCCAACATCAGACCTTACAGGTACCCCTATATGCAAAAGAGTGAGATTGAGAAGATAGTTCAAGAGATGTTAGAAGCAGGACTTATTCTTCATAGTTAGAGTGCTTACTCTTCTCCTGTCGTGATGGTACGGAAAAAAGATGACAATTTGGCGCATGTGTCCAGATTACAGGGAACTCAATAAGTACACAGTTAAAGATAAGTTTCCTATTCCTGTAATTGATGATTTGCTAGATGAGTTACATGGTGTTGTTTACTTTACAAAACTTGATCTTCATTCTGGATATCATCAGATTAGAATCAGGGATGAAGATATTCATAAAACAACCTTCAGGACACATGAAGGACACTATGAGTTCTTGGTAATGCCTTTTGGACTAACAAATGCACCCTCTACATTTCAAATCTTGATGAATTCCATCTTTAAGCCATTTCTTCGAAAATTGTTTTAGTGTTCTTTGATGATATATTAATCTATAGTAAAACATGGGAGGAACACCTGCATCATGTAAATAAGGTGTTGGAAACTCTTGAACAACATCAAATTTATGTAAATCCTTCTAAGTGTTCTTTTGGTGTCAAGGAAGTTGAATATTTGGGTCATATTGTCTCTTATGAAGGTGTTAAAGTGGATCCTAACAAGATAAAAGCCATGCTTGAATGGAAGGTTCTCAAAACCCTAAAAAATCTTCAAGGATTTTTGGGGCTTACAAGTTATTATCATAGATTTGTAAGGAATTATGGCAGCATCGCAGCACCACTCACTGCTTTATTGAAGAAGGACTCTTTCCATTGGAACGAGCAAGCTACTATGGCATTTGAGAAGTTGAAGGAGGCCATGTGCACCACTCCGGTTCTAGCCACCCCATGATTTTTCCAAAACATTCATTATTGAATGTGATGCTTCAGGGTATGGTATGGGGTAAGTACTCATGCAAGAAGGTGACCCATTGCCTTTGAGAGCCACCAGTTCAAAGGTAAGAATATATCTAAACCAGTTTATGAGAAAGAAATCCTAGCCATACTTCATGCAGTGAAGCAATGGAGACCATATCTAATGGGATGACATTTCAAAGTAAAGATAGATCATGATAGTTTGAAATACTTCTTAGAGCAACGTTTATCATCTGAAGAACAACAAAAATGGGTCTAAAAAATGTTGGGGTATGATTTTGAGATAATATACAAGAAAGGGAAAGATAATGTAGTTGTTGATGCTTTATCTCAGAAGGAGGAATCAGCCGAGGAATTGTTGTGTGCCATATATGTATTACAGGAGGATTGGATAGAGGATGCCAGGTCTGAATGGAAAAATGATCCAGGTACACAAAATCTCATTTAGAATCTCCAACAAGATCCAAGCATGTCAGAAAAATTTGTATGGAAAGGAGATGTTTTATGGTATAAAGATAGATTATATCTATGTAAGAATTCAATCCTTAAAAATAGGGTTCTATCTGAGCTCCATGCTTCTCCAGTAGGGGGCATTCTGGCTTCTTAAAGACTTATCATCGAATCAAGCATGATTTTTTCTGGGAAGGGCTAAAAGGGGATGTCCAAAAATTTGTGGCAGAATGCATGGTTTGTCAGCAAAATAAGGGTGAAACAATTAAGTCCCCAGGTCTTTTACAACCTCTATCTATTCCTAGCTAGAGGTGGGAAGAGGTGTCCATGGACTTCATCACAGGATTGCCTAAATCAGAAGGTAAAAATGTAATCATGGTGGTGGTGGACAGACTCACTAAATATGCCCATTTTTGTGCGTTATCACATCCATTTGTTGTGAGTACAATAGCAACAACCTTCAGGGATACAGTTCAGAAGCTACATGGGACACCAAAGATTATAGTAAGTGACTGAGACCCTATCTTTACTAGTAATTTTTGGACTGACTTGTTCTCATGCTTGGGCACACAACTAGCTCGTAGTTCTTCTTATCATCCCCAGTCTGATGGGAAAAAAAGGTGGTAAACAAGTGCTTGGAGGGATATCTTTGTTGTTTTACCTCAGATAAGCAAGCGAGATGGGTCCAATGGTTACCACTGGCAGAATGGTGGTATAACACCTCCTTTCATACTTCATCTAAAATGTCTCCTTTCTTGGCATTATATGGGTACCATCCACCATCTATCACCTCATCTTTGAGAGTCCAGCCAAGGGTTTGAGCAGTTGAAGAACATATTCAACACCAACAAGAGGTGCTTTCTAGTCTCAGGGAGAATTTGGCCATGTCACAAAACCGCATGAAGCAACAGGACAGACCAACATCGCAGTGAAAGACATTTTGAAGTCAGTGATTGGGTTTTTGTTTGTTTACAACCATATAAGAAAATGTCCTTGAAACAACAAAAAAAGGATAACAAGCTTTCACCTAAGTATTATGGCCCTTATCAAGTGTTACAGAAGATTGGCAGTGTAACATACAAACTGGAACTTCCTTCGGCTACTTGAATTCATCTAGTCTTCCATGTATCTTTCCTAAAGAAGGTAATTGGACAAACGGTATCAACCCAGAAGTGTTACCAGAGCTTGACGAAGAGGGAAGAATCATCCTGGAACCAAAATGCATCCTTCAGACACACACTAAGTGATTGAGGACAAGGGTCATCACTGAGTATTTGATCAAGTGGAAAAATCTAGACAATGAAGACACAACTTGGGAGGATGCAAACTTCCTACAACAACATCCAGATCTTCTCAACATTGGGGACAATGTTGCTTCGAAGGGGAGGGGCATGCTATGCCTTAATCATATATCTTACATTGGATGTATATAGACCGACTTGTGGCTATCATAACTTCTTATCATTAAGTATCTCTTTCATGTATGTTATATTAGCATTAGTGGGTCGGCCTTGGTATTGGTCATAGCATAGGAATAATATATATAGGGGTTAGTTGGAAGTAGTTGATCATCATATTGAGCATTTGAGTCTTATTGTTTGGTTTTTACGTTCCCCCCTCGAATTGGATAAGCTATTCTACTTGCATATTAAGATCATTTATCTGAAATATTGTGTTCATTGGTGTTATAGTGTTGCTAATAATCAAATTTATACAAGTAATTCCATTACACCTCATATGACCAAAAATCAGCTCTCGGGGGCAGAAAATGAGCCCTTTTCGTTATCACCTCCACATGTACATACTTGACACTTGTCACCTAGGGGCTATGACGCATTTTTGGGTCAAAATCGTCCACTTTCCATATGAGACAAATCACGTTTCTCGATCCCCATTGGGCACGTTATGATAGGCCCAAGAGTTAGACCTTTTTGGGGGGGCTGCGCTCTCCGAACCCCGATTTTGCTACCAGGGGTTTCCACTCCCTAGACCCTCGCTTAGGGCCTAGCGAGGACCTACACTGAAAATTTTACAGTACTCTTAGCATGTACAGTCTTCAACATTTTTCCATGATCATGAAAACAGGTATTTCCACAACCTAACAGTGCAAATCTCTTTCATATATGTCCTAGTACATTTCATTAGTGGGTCGGCATTGACTGTTGGCCATAGCTTAGGAATAGTATATATAGGGGTTAGTAGGTAGTATCTTTATCAACCATATTCAATGGATTTGAGGTCTTACTGTCTAGTTTGGAGGTTTCCTCCTCAAAGTGGCTAGGACCTATTCTTCTTGAACACATTGAGATCATTTATTTGAAATGCATTGTACCACACTTGGTGTTACGATTGCCACTAATAATCTAGACTTCGTGGCCTGATAAATGTAACTACATTACATGGCATAGCATTCTATGCTGACCGGATCAAGCTTGGCAATATAACAAGAAAGATCTAAGAGCGTGAAATGATATCCCCAGGTGGAAGTGGTTTCATCGAAATATGAGATGTGGAAAGGCACTTTTGAAAAATAATAAGTCTCTACACAAGCACTTACTATAAATATTAAAATCTCAACAGAGGGCAAATTATTCAAGGCAACATGCATAGGGAACAGCTAGGACATCAAACATGGTGATCAAAAGTGAAAAGAGTGAAAAAGGCCATTTTCTAAAAATAGTAAATCCCCATTCCAGGTGCACAGGAGTGCCAGTGTCAGCCATGAAATTCAAATTTGCAGGCCTTAAACCAGTCTCAAGTCTCTCATCAGAGTACTCAAGTGTGGGGGACAATGATGTCACCCACATTGACCTAGAAGATCTCAATGATCGAATGCTTGGAGGACCCAGAGAGCCAGTGGAAGACAAGGTTTTCACGAGAAGGTTATACGCAATAGGTGGACATCCAATGTTAGTGTAGAGTATAGATTTAGTGTTCACATGCTCTCATCACTATGAGCTAGACACCAAAACTATTCGAGCAGATGATAACTCAACTCTGGAAGTGCTCCCTCCCAAATCCATCTCTCATTAAATGCAGATTCCAACTTGTAACAATATGGTTGTCATCTCCAAATATGTTGCATCAAGTGAATAGAACAAAAAAAATTCTTACCTTCAGGGTTTTGCATTGGGTTCAAGGTTAAAACAAGTAAGAAATCCTTCCCACATGCCAAAGTCTCTCTCGTGGAGTGAATTTCACGAAGGCTATTCATATGCAATCATCCTTCTTAGTTGAGTGATGGGAGAAGAACCCACAAAGGAATTTTAATATTAGATAGCCTTATTGATGCTCACGATCATTGAAGGTAGGTAGAGGATTGATTGGGGGCAAATCATCAATAATAACCTGCATCATCAACCGCTCCAAGTACCGATCACCAAGAAGTTCACTATGACTTCATATTTGGTATACGTCCTTGTGAGCTCGAGACCATTCAAGGGGTTGGCACTAGCACAAAACATCTCTCCTAAGGCTCCAACATTTGAAAGATATCCACAGTTGGTCTTGAAGAAGAGCAATCAACATTTCAAAAGGGTGAATGATGCCTTCACCATGTTTGCCATCAGAACATTAGAGGGGAATCCCCTCTCAAGGTTGTCATCACAAGTGACTTATTTGATCAAGAATTATGTGTCGTATTTCATCCAATTTTCCACTTTCTCCTATATTTGTGTATCTGGCTTCGATCTTTCTCTGTAAAGGATACCTCGGTATCTCAACAACAAGATTATATTGTTTGATTTATGCAAATAGCGTGCCCATGTTCATAGTAAGCTCAATAACTGGAAGAAGAAGAACATCTCTTTTCTCATCTCACTTTGAATCTTCATTTACAAGAGTGTCGGTGATGCTACACACCTGGAAGCTACGTTCACACCCCTAAGCATGTATTCATATACTCCGATGGAAAACTTTAACATAAAAAGCGATCCAAACACTTTCCATGTCCTAGAGTCATATCATGCTCCATAGATTGAGGAATACTAGGTAAATTTCATAGATGACTTTGATGTCAAGGAAAGAGACCACATGCAGATGACCGTCAGGAAAATGAACAGGTTAAAATTTGAATGGTACGAGGAAGGAATTCAAGATGATGACACAAAATTGTATGATCCTAAATATCAAGTAGTAAAGGCTTCACCCCTTCCACAACTAACATGGAGTGTCTGCGAATTAGGAGACATAAATGAGTGGACCAAGGTCGTAATCAGAAGATCAAAGGAATAGTTTAGGAAGAAGAAGGATACCTTCACTAAATCAAGGAGTTTCCCCACCCTTCAGAGACATACATCATATCATTCTTTTCTGAAGGTCATGGAGAGGACTTTAGGCTTAGTTCATTCTAGGGAGAGCTCAAAGCACAAGGCAGTGGACTCAGAAGCCCCCTACTACAAGAGTTTACACAAGAAGGTCAGATCAATAGAGGACCCAGTAGTAAAAATGGAGCTTGGAGAGAATGATCTAGTCCACATTTCAGTTCCCAATAGCCTCATAGCTTCCCACCTTTCACTATCACTCCTTCTCCTCTTGCATAAGATATACCATCTCACCCTGAGCAGGAAATAACATTAATGCCAGTTACTGAGCTCGAAACAGATGAGATGTTTCCTTGGTTAAAAGAAATGATCACAAAGGAGGGTTGAACAATCAAGCAGGTGACTGTACGCACCCAAAATTGTATGTGCTACATTTTCAGAAAAATGGTTACAAAAGTCCCCAATGACGATTCACATCCTTTCAAAAGATGTTCAAGCTCCAAAATCTATTTGCAGTGTATATTTGTAGCCTAAACGTCCTTACATAGCTTTTCTGCACTTTTTCCAATTTCCCGCTTTGTTATGTGCATGTTTTAGCCATTAGTGTCAGTACCCCCACCCTACTTGGGCGGCGGTTCTGAAACTGCCGCCTAGGTAAGGTGGTGGTCCTGTCCGCTTTTTCCAGATTTCGTCATGTGTGTTATTAACAAGCGATGATTCACTTAACTTTACTTTTAGGATGCGTTTATGAACCGATTTGTCTAAAAATAGTCTTGATTGCTTGGTTCTCCTTCCCTCTTCTATTTTTGGATGTGCTTTAGTTAGTTGGAACTACCTCTTCTTGCCTTGTGCATGAAGGCACATCCCAACCCCAATTCTTATATATTCCATGTTTGTGTTCAAGCAAAATGCCTGAGAATTTTTGTGTATCTTGCATAGTATTGTTGTCACAATCTTGCTAGGAATTGCATAGCCAAGCTCAGATCTCTCTTCCACTTGCATTGCAACTAAACTGCCTTCGAGTTGTCTTTGTTCAAATGTCTTTTTCTGCTATTGTTCTTGCATTCCCAATTCCTTGGACTCATATGAACACATAATGAAAGAAAGGAACAAATAGAGGGGACTGACACAGATAAAACTAGATTTTCCAAAGCTATTGCTTATCAAGGTTGGAATTACTTGTTTGTTTGCTTCATTTTCCAAATTGTCAATTTTGAATCATTAGTTTCAATTTCATATCAAATAGAGTAGTAAAATTGTTCATTTCAATTGATTAGGCAATTACAAGTAGATCAAATCATTAGAAAGTTTGTTTTTTTGACATTACTAAGGAAGTTATGGGGAAAAATAGCTCTTTTAGGGTCATGATTTGTTCTTCGCCTTTGAGGTAGGGTTTGAAGGGTTTTTTATTGGATTAGGTTATTTTTTTAGATTTAGATTCACATATTCACACAAGTAACCAACTACATCCAATTGATTACTTGTCTTTAGTTTGTTTATTAGATTAGAATAAAAAAAAAATTACTTTTATTAGATTAGTTTGTTTTCATTGTTTTGCTCTGATATATTGTGAAAACACCAAAAACATAGATTAGATTTCCTTTTATAGTTAGTTTATTTTATCAATATCATTTCAATTTCAATATGCATGACCATCAATGGCCCACAACAAGAAAAGACATTCGGTTGTGATCCTTTGGTCCCACAACCCAATGGGTCGGAGTTGATAATAGACATTGATACAAGTTTGCCTTTGACATTCCTACGCACACCCACTACATTCTCTGAGAATACAACAACTAAACATTCCAAACATCATTGCTAATTAAGCCTATGATTATTGGACTGCTCCTGGTAACATGGTTTGATTACTCGCATGACCATAACAGGACCACAACCTCCATAATTTTTTAGTTGTGATCCTCAGGTCCCATAACCCAATGGGCCTAGTAACCAATTAGATATTAACATTGGTTTACGTGCATCAGTATTTAGATCATAACCACTTCCACCCGATATCATTGCACAACTTTCATTATTGAACATAACAGCTGATTAGGCTAAGACCTTCTGGACCAGACCAGAAAATCGTCCATAGTCTATGTGGCTTCATTACACCTCTCATTCTTACTTCCATGACCTTGTCTGGAAATCTATACGAGGCACTTGCAGGTCAATTTCCATGTGTTCAACAAGTGAATAGAATATCGGCAGAGCTCGATATTGACTGGAGTCTCCGGGCAGCTATTATATCAAATCGATCAATCATGCCACTTCAAGTTAGGAGAGCATTCTTTGCCTTAGATTCACAAATCTCATATTGTGTGTCGAAGATATAAGGTTACATCATTAACTTATCCATCATCACCACACATACACATCCATTTCTATTCTACATCAATTGTCTCGGAACGACCTCGAGAATTTGGGTGTGAAGAAGGTCACGTGTTGATTTTCTTTCGTACAAATTGGTGGACCTGACGTGAAGAGCTAGTCTCTAAGCGTTTCCACTTTCTTCGTCCATCCTTTATTCTGCGGGTATTCTTATACCCCCCGAATATATCGAGATACGATGAGTATGGTCGACCCATCCTAGGTTTTGACATGTACAACTACCAAAAATCACCTTCACTCTCAACATGGGCAGATAACCGCTCAACTACTCAAAAATCCTCTTCTTCAGGGAGCCAATGTTGGTTCCTCTGTGCGTATTGAGGAACTTGAACATATCACACAGACATATTCTCACGAACAATCAAGTTAAAATAACATGAATTTCTCTGGGGAAGCAAGCTCATCTCCTCGGCTATTGTTTCAACAACCCATTAGCATGCAATCGGACCAGCTCCAACATCTAGATGAGGAATACTTAACACGATATGCTAGGAGTGAACAACGCTTCCAGGATATGAACCGAGATTTTGATAGGTTGTAAGGAAAAATTGATGTTCTGCTCCAAAACAATAACGCTACCCCTCCACCAACTGAAAATATTGCCAATGAGGGGTCGCAACATAGTGAATAATTCATAGCAGGATACCACACTCCTCAACAACCTCCAAGAGTTCAATAACAAGTACCTAAGAAAAGCACCACCCCATCAATGGGTGACATCATCTTGACATTAATAGATAGTCAAGGAGCTAGAGCTTGCCCAAAATGCTCAAAGTTCATATGCATGGCAAGCAATAACTTCTCCCTCTGTACAAAATTACGGATAAATACCTAATGTGTAGAATCCTCCAGTTTATACAGATGCTCCAAACCCTAGAGATTTGCTGACTGGGACGGGCACCTCGGGTATGCCCCCTCACACCACATATGAATATCTACAACAGGCACCAGCCGGAAGTGCGTTCTCAAACGCCATACAAGTTGGAAATGTAACGTTCCCTGGCTTCATGCCTTCGATTCCATATCAAAGTAGTCAACCCCCCTACATACACATGTATTCTAAATCACCACAGGGGGATATGTACACTTACCCAGGTCCGTATGGATATCCACAGGGGATGCCATACGCCCCAACAAATGTTTACATTGTGCCATTTCAACAACCGATGCAACCTCCACCTCCCCAACAAGGATTTTCAATGGTGGAAACATACGCAATGGGGACCTATTCTGGATATCTTAAGAAGCCTCTGGACTTCTCCATCTGGAAAGTCATGCTCCCAAGACCCTTTCCCAATCTTCTGAAATTCAAAGGGGAGGGTGATCCTAACGCCCACATCAAAGCTTACGCAATGACCATTCGAGAGTTGTTCCCATGGGATGCAATTGTTGCAAAAAAATTCTCTAAGACGCTAGAAGGTATTGCTCTCGATTGGTACTATAAGATACCAAAGGCTTCAATACACTCCTTCAAGTAACTCGTATCAGAATTTATTAAGGCTTTTGATATGAACAAACTTTTCAGAACAGGACTCATGGAATTCCTTCATATCAAACATTTTTTGCATATTAGTTTATGCATATTAGTTTCTACTATTGCGATTCTGTGAGGGATTATTCCGCATATTTTATCCCTTATTTCCTAACAAATGGTATCAAAGCCTAGTTTGGTTTGTTAGAGTTTTGAATCGCAAGGAAATTTTTATCTTGAGTGGGAGCTATGGCAGATGATGGAAGATCTAGGGTTGATAAATTCAACAGGCAGAATTTCAGTCTTTGGAAGATGTAGATGGAAGATTACCTTTATCAAAAGGATCTTTATATTCCGTTGTCTGAGAAGGTGAACAAACCCTCGAGTGTGATGGATGCGGAATGGGATTTGTTGGATAGGAAGGCACTTGGGACAATCCGGTTGTGTCTTGCATCTTTGGTATTATTTAATGTTTCAAAGGAAAAGACTACAAAAGAACTGATGGATGCATTAGGGAAGTTGTATGAAAACCCCTCTGCCTCAAATAAGATATTTTTAATGAGAAATTTGTTTAATATGAAGATGTCTGAGAATGGTTCAGTAGCAGATCATTTAAATGATTTTAATACGGTTGTAAATATGCTAGCTTCGGTTACAATAGAATTTGATGAAGAGGTTAGGGCTTTATTAGTTTTGTGCTCTTTACCTGAGAGTTGGAATAGCCTGGTAATGGCAGTAAGCAACTCGGTTCCAGCTAACTCAAAGTTGAAGTTTGCGGATGTTGTAGGGGTGATTCTAAGTGAGGAAATGCGAAGAAAAAGCTCTAGGGAATCTTCTACTTCAGGGAATGCTTTGATAGTGGAAACTAGAGGAAGACGGAAGAATAGAGGAAGCCGTTCAAAATCAAAAAATCAGGCAATGTCAAAATCCAAAAGCAAGATAGTATGTTGGCACTGTGAAAAGTCTGGGCATGTAAAGAAAGACTGTTGGGAACTTCGGGACAAGAAGAAATAATAGGAAGAAAACAAAGAGGCAAATGTGGCAACGGGTAATGTATGTCAGGATGCTTTGATTCTGTTTTTACACAATATTACTGAATCTTGGGTTTTAAATTCGGGGGCTTCTTTCCATGTTACTCCACATAGGCATTATTTTGTTGATTATGTTCAAGTAAATTTTGGGCATGTTTTTCTTGGTGATGATGAGTCTTGCAACATAGTTGGAAAATGTTCTATTGAGGTTAAGATGCAGAATGAGAATACTTGGCTATTGAAGGATGTCAAACATGTGCCTACATTAAAATGAAATTTGATATCGGTAGGGAAATTGGGAAGTGATGGTTGTACTGTGATATTTACAGCGGAATCTTGGAAGATTACCAAGGGTGCTCTTGTGGTGGTGTTGTCGTGAGAATGTGCAACAGGGAAATTGACAATTTCCGAGCACGACAACTATACCCCTATGCCAAAATTTTCATGTTTTATCATTCCTAAGAAACCCCGGACCTGTTCAATCAATCCAAATGAATTCCCAACCAATGTCATGATATTATCCTAGGTGATTTAGGAAATTCCGTTCATTCCCCCTAGGTGATTTTAGGAAAAATGTTATCTTTTGGCAGTATAGGGAAGGGCTATCGTTGGCCTTCCTGGGAATGGAGCAGAGAAAAAGGAAGACCTACATGATGGAAATGATTTTAGAAGGCTTTGTGAAGTTCTGAAAGACTTGGAGCAGTCTGAGTGAAAACAGGGTTCACAGGCCTAGGCAGTACACAGGCCTAAAACAACTGTTGAGCTTCAAACGAAGATTCTGGGAGCTCCGGATAGAGTTGGAAGTAAAAAAAAACATCTTTGGAAAGAGGATTCCAAGACCTACATGATGGATAAATAATATTTTTACCTTGGCGCATATGATTGGAAGACAATTTTTCTCAGGTACAAGTGGAGTCCCAGATCAAAACTCTGATTTTTCAAGGATCATATGATCGAATCAAGACATGAGACCCACATCATTGGATTAAAAATTCCATTTCTAGTCAGGATCATATAAAGTTTCACCAAGAAATTCCACTAGAAGCTCAAGTTATCTGCATTCCAAGTTACCCTCTCAAAGGCAGTTCAGGTCTTAGTCATTTTTTTGAGAGGACACGTGTTAGCACCAAGAGCCTGGCGGGATTTCATGTCCCCCACGTCCCTGAGGTTAGGTACATCACTCCTTGGAAAATGCACCCAGCCCTCATTTGACCCTTGGGACCCTCATATGACCTCCAGACCTGGCAGTTCAACCCTCAAAGTGCTTATTTGGAGCATCCATTCCATGTCATCGGATCGGTCGCCACGTATCAGCTCTAGGACCACCGTGGAATTTGATGTACCTTATGCACCTAAGGTGGGGTACATAAGACCTTGAAAAATGTTCCCATCCCCTATGGGGAGTCATTTGGACACCCACATGATCGTCGTTCAGCCCCCAAGTGTAGTTTTGGAGCATCCATTCCCTGTCGTTGGATTGGGCACCACGTGTCACCTCCAGGACCACCGTGGAAACTGATGTACCTTATGTACCTAAGGTGGGGGACATCAGACATGGAAAAATGTTCCCAACCCCTAGGAGGAGTCTTTTGGACACCCACGTGACCTCCTTTCAGCTCCCAGTGCTTCAAATCAGCTTTTTCCTCCTTCATTCCCTGCCATTGGATCTAGTGTCACGTGTCACCATCTTGCTCATTATGGAAATTGATGTCCCTCACGTCCCTGAGGTTAGGGACATCAAGCATGGAAAAATGTGCCCAAGCCCCACCTGTGCACATCTTTTTGAAAAAAAATCAAGTGTTGCTTTTCCCACTTCTAGCTTCTAACAGTTTTATTTGCACTCCTTTCCTCCATTCTTCCTCTGCAACATTCTACCATCACTCTGCCATTGCAAATGCTCAGTCCAGATCAAAAAAGGAACTGAAATTCCTTTCCCATGGTGATGCACAAGTCTCAAAAGGAATCCTCATCAAGCTAAGGAGAAACGAAGAACAACAAAGAAGAGAACAACAAAATCCCCATAGCTAAAAAATGGAAATCTAAAAAAAGCTTACAAACCAGTGCACGAATCAATGAACCGTTTATTTTTGTTCATTCCTCTATCCAAGACCATCAAGAAGACACCTTCAAACTCCCCCCATGTGCGATAAAGCATCCACAATGAAGAAATCTCCTTTCTGTCTCAACGAAGAAAGAAGTGGGATTTCCTGTCAAACCGGTTGCCGGATCAAAGTAAGATTGCACGTGAAGCACCAGAAGAAAAAACCCACATCAAAAATACAATTTTATTCGCAAATGGAGGAGAAAACAAGACTTGTAATTTTGAGGTCCATTAATGGCTGCCGTACCCAGAAGCACTATCAAGTCCAAAAATTAATACTTTAAAATCTCTTGGATTATTAAGCGGGCGGGCCCGAAATTTCAAAGGGATGATATTAGGCAAAAACCCATATCAAAAAACTTCATTCCACATCAATCCGACTCCCAGAGGCCAACTTTCTAAAAATAGCAGGTCTACTACATAGGAACTGTTATTTCGGGAAAGTCATTAACAGAAGAACCTGCAAAAGAGATGAAGATATCAGAGGTGCACTACAGCTGAGAATCCACCAGAATGGACATTTTTGACACTTACTAATAGTAGTAAGTGGGCCCTCGAGCACCTACTAAAAATAGAAATTTGATCCAAAGGAGTGAGGAACGCAGGGAGAAAGGGGAATCAAGGTCAAAACACTCAGTAAAGGATCGAGAGAGTTGCCTTTTTCACACTTACTAAAAATAAAAGTTACACTCAAAGAGAAGTTTTGGCACAATGGGATGTACAAGGATAATCATTTAGGGGGACATCATTGTTCGGGAGCATCCTAATCATTTTTCACAGGGCATTCAAGATCCACCTTAGTTCATTCAACTTAGCGAGCGTTCGTGAGATAATTTGGAGGAATTTCACAGTGTGCAAGGAGTTCAAAGATTCAAAGTTTCACTGCATTTGGAGCTTTCCATCAAAAACGATCAATGGACTTCATCAGGAATGACATCTCCTCTTCTTCTTCTCCCCCTCTTTCTCTCTCCTCTCACCCCCAACTTTCTCTCACTTTCCAATATTCTAATTTCACGTTGGGGTTTGCACTTTTAATATGACTTAAGAGACTTTAGAAACATAATGTAAATTAAGTCGCCTTGTTATTATAAAGGGGACTTAAATATTTGAAGTGGAATATGAACAATCTTAAGTCATATTAAGGTATTCGAAAGGTCATGAGGAAGATGAAGAGTCATATTCTATTCTATAAATTGTAAAGTCATTCCCATTTCAAAGGGTTGGCGATTGATCTTGTAGACTCAATAGTGCATTCTACCTTGAGAGAAAGCAAAGGAGATAGCCATTTTCTTCCACTCTCTTCCCCTCTCAAATTTCTTCCATTCCTACACTATGTACAACTTTTGTTCAAGCATCAATACAAGAAGAAGGAGCTTCTAGCTTTCTTTGACCAAGGGATTTCATGACACTTTGTTCTCACCAAATTCTATTTGGGCTTGTTGTCATTTACAGGGTTGTTTCTTCTCATAAATGCATGTGATGAAGTTTCTAACTAGTGTGTGTGCAGGAATCTGATTTTCTACCTGCAGCATTAGTTCTCCTACCTCCATTCTCACTTCCTTTCCCACTTCCAGACAAAGTCATCTCTTACAGGTATATGCAAGCATTTGCCGCAGGGTCAGTGGAGTGCCACTGTTGGATCCCCGGTCGAAAGGCCACCACAGAAATTCACCTTTTCATGCACATGCACATACGGCAGCTACTTCGGTTAAGTAGAGAGACTTAGATTCCCAAAGTGTTGGCAAGAAATCCACAAGTTTGTCCACCCGAAAAATTTTCTCGCCAACAGGTGGCAAGAGGTAAGAAGGTTGGAACCTTGTATTTAACCACTTATAACACTAATGTTTGTAATCGTGTGGCTTCAAAAGTAGATACAACATTGTGGCACTATAGGCTCGGTCATATGAGTCATAAGGGCATGGAGATTATAAAGAAGGATTTACCTAGATATATAGAAACAGGTTTGGAGTTCTGTGAGGACTGCATATATGGGAAATAAAAGCGAGTAAGGTTTCTCAAGGTTGGACCTACAAAGAAAGAGAGTAAGTTAGAGCTTGTGCATTCTGATGTATGGGGGCCGGCTCAGGTATCATCTCTTGAGGGTTCAAGTTATTCTGTTACTTTTATTGATGGTGCAATAAGGAAAGTTTGGGTTTATTGTATTAGAAACAAATCTGATGTATTTGACACTTTTGTTAAATTGAAATCCTTGGTAGAGAATTAAATAGGTCTTAAGCTAAAATGTCCCAGGTCAGATAATGGAGGGGAGTATTGCGGCAATGAATTTGATTATTATTGTTCTAAGAATGGAATCTGTAAGTAAAAGACGGTTCTAAGAACTCCACAGCAGAATGGGGTGTCAGAAAGGATGAACAAAACAATAATGGAACGTGCTAAGAGCATGAGGTTACATGTAGGACTACCTCTTTCTTTTTGGGTAGCAGCGGTGAGCACAACTGTGTACTTGATAAACAGAGGACCCTCAAGTGCCTTGGATAGAGGCATACCCGAGGAGGCTTGGTATGGTAAGGAAGTTGATTATTCATTTCTTAGAGTCTTTGAATGTGATGTGTTTGTCCATATAGACAAAGATGATAGGACCAAAGTAGAGGATAAATCAGAAAAAATGTACTTTCATTGGTTATGGTGGTGATGACTTCGGATATAAATGTTGGAGTATTAAGGACAAGAAAATCATTCGATCTAAGGATGTGGTCTTTAATGTGAAAGTCATGTATAAGCAGCAGTTGCAGGAAAACAAGGAAGAATCCAAGAAAGAATATGCAGCAGTAGAGGATCTTTCGGATGGGAAAGTGACACATGAATCAGTTCAGGAACCTCCTCAACAGGAATCCCAAACTCCTATATTGAGGAGGTCTTCTAGGGTAAGAAGAGAACCTGAAAATTTTTCTCCTTCTCTTTAATATTTATTGCTCACTCATAGTGGAGAGTCAGAGACCTTTGATGAAGCAATGCAAGTAGATGTCAGGAAGAAGTGGGAGCAAGCCATGGATGAGGAGCATCAGGCTCTCATGGAGAACCAAACATGGGATTTGGTGAAGCTACCCAAAGGAAAAAGAGCATTACAGAACAAGTGGGTGTTTAGAGTCAAAGATGAAGAAGGAGGAAAGAAAAGATACAAGGCCCGGTTGGTGGTCAAGGGGTTTGCACAGAAAAAAGGTATAGATTTTGATGAGATTTTTTCTCTTGTAGTAAAAATCACTTCTATTAGAATTTTTCTTATAATAGTTGTAACAGAAGACTTGCACTTAGAGAAAATTAATGTAAAGATTACATTTCTCCATGGTGATTTAGAGAGGGAACTATAGATGTAGCAACCAAAGGGCTATGAGGTCAAAGGTAAAGAGGAGATGGTGTGCAAATTGAAGAAGAGCTTGTATGGCTTGAAACAAGCTCCACGTCAATGGTATAAGAAATTTGATAGCTTCATGATGGAGCAAGGTTATATTAGATGCCATTTTGACCATTGCGTGTATATAAAGAAATTTGAGGATGACAGTTATATTATCATTTGTTTGTATGTGGATGACATGTTGGTTGCAGGCAAAAACATGCAGGAAATAAAAGTACTCAAGAAGCAGCTAAGTGAATCATTTGCTATGAAGGATTTGGGGGCAGCCAAACAAATCCTTGGTATGAGGATATCTCGGGATAGAAAGGAACATAAACTAAGTTTATCTCAGGAAGATCACATTAAAAAGTTCTTAGAGAGGTTTAATATGTAGGATGCTAAACTGGTTGGGACTCCTTTGGCAAGCCATTTCAAGTTATCAAAGAAACAGTGTCCCAAGACAGAGCAGGAGAGAAACCAGATGTCCAAGGTACCTTACTCATCACCAGATGGCAGTTTGATGTATGCCATGGTGTGCACCAGGCCTGATATTGCCCGTGCAGTGGGAGCGGTGAGTAGATTTATGAGTGATCTAGGTAGAGATCACTGACAGACAATAAAGTAGATCCTTCGGTATTTGAGAGGGACCATGGGGACAGTTTTGTGCTATAGTGGATCAAACACCACTTTGTGTGGTTATGTAGATTCAGATATGGCTGGAGATGTAGACAACAGAAGGAGCACAACAGGTTATGTGTACACCATAGGTGGGACAGTAGTAAGCTGGATTTCACAATTACATAAGTTGGTGGCTTTATCAACCATGGAGGCTGAGTATGTTACTGCCACAAAGGCAAGCAAGGAAATGATTTGGTTACAACAATTACCTGAGGAGTTGGGGCATAAGCAGGAGGAAGGAAAGTTGCATAGTGATAGAGTGTTATACACCTAGCTAATAACTCTGCTTTCCACTCTAGGATGAAGCATATACAATTAAGGTATCATTTCATCAGGACAACTTTGGAGGAAGATAAGTTGAAGTTGGAGAAGATTCATATCAGTTAGAATCCTGCAGACATGATGACCAAGGTGGTCACAAGGGAAAAACTAAAGTTGTGTTCAGCTTTGGTTGGTCTTCACAGAACCTAGTGTAGGGTTGAGAAGCTTGCTCAAAGGAAAACTAGTCTCCAAGTGGGAGATTGTCAGGTTGTGGAGCCTATTTTCATGTGAAAAAGTGTTGAAGACTGTACACTAAGAGTACTATAGACTTTTCACAGTTGTCTTGCCGGCAGCCCCTGGTAATAGGGGTTCGAGGGCGCAGCCCTCAAAATTTTTTTTTAGGCCTTAAAACGTGCCTGATATATCAGGAAACGTGACTTTCTCATATGGGCGGGTTTTTTGACCCATAGGTTTATGGGACGGTTTTGGCCCATGGTTTTGATACCCACGGTTTTGTAAAACTGCTTAAGCAGTTGTCTATTTATATAGTTTTGTGCATATGGTAGATATGATGTAACATTGCAGATGTGTTTTGAATTCAGGTGTGAATTTTGTAGAGTTTGTTGAGCATAGCTCCAAACAGATCTGGGTATTGTATTCAGAGAGTGGTGGCTTGTAATAAAATATGAGCAAGTGATTCTTGGTGGAAGTAGCTCAAATTGGGTGAACCATGTTAAATACTGTCTCTTTGTGTTGTGTTATTTTATTCTGCAATTTTATTTGAGATTTGTAATATTTTCTGCATATTAGTTTTTGCTATTATGATTCTATGAGGGATTATTCCACATATTTTATCCCTTATTTCCTAACAAATGGTATCAGAGCCTGGTTTGGTTTGCTAAAGTTTTGAAATGCAGGGAAAGTTTTATCTTGAGTGGGAGCTATGGCAAATGATGGAAGATCTAGGGTTGATAAATTCAACAGGCAGAATTTTAGTCTTTGGAAGATGCAGATGGAAGATTACCTTTATCAGAAGGATCTTTATATTTCATTGTCTGAGAAGGTGAAAAAAACCTCGAGCATGATGGATGCGGAATGAAATTTGCTAGATAGAAAGGCACTTGGGACAATCTAGCTATGTCTTGCATCTTCGGTATTATTTAATGTTTCAAAGGAAAAGACTACAAAAGAACTGATGGATGCATTAGGGAAGTTGTATGAAAAACCCTCTGCCTCAAATAAGATATTTTTAATGAAAAAGTTGTTTAATATGAATATGTCTGAGAATGGTTTAGTAGTAGATCATTTACATGATTTTAATACGGTTATAAATATTGGATCCATATTTGACATCAGCAAGATGCCCACGGATGTTGAAAGAGCTCGTAGAGGTGATCCGACATTGTTTTTACAAGTTTAGATTTACAACAACTATGTAAAGCATGTGATGATTGATGACGGGGCAATGGTTAACATAGTCCCCTTCTCTTTCCTTTAAAAGTTAGGTTACGGAGAGACCAGCTACTCTTCAACATGAAATATGCTGAGAGGCTATGATAGCCTCAAGACCAGGTCGATCAGAACTATAGTGTTGCTAGTCACTCTCGGGCCTAAGACAGTTTTAACCGAGTTTTATATTATAGATCAGGAAACCAACTATCATATGATCCTTGGTCGTCCTTGTATTTATTGCATGAAGGTGATTCCCTCCACTTTGTTTCAGGAAGTTAGGTTCCTACATTTAGGGAAGGTCTCTGTGGCACAGGGTGATCCAAAACCCTTCGGCATACATCTAGCTAACTTGAAAAAGAGGTTGGGGGTCCACTTGGAGTTTAAACTTCCTACAAATCAGTTAAATAAGCGTACAAGCTCAGTATCAGAGGAAAAGTTGGTTCCTACAATGGAGTTAGAAGTCACGGATTTGATCTAAGGCATTCCGACGTTAAAAGATGAAACTATCATCGTAGAGATAGTGTCATTAGGAACCACATCAAAGATTTTTGAGCTATTGGATAAGGATTTACCTATTTTCCTTCCTTTAGATTCTATGATTATGGGACATACCCTGGGACTCAGTTCTCTTCTAGCAGATGAATTTCATGTGGTTAAAGTAACTGAGGTAAAAGAAGATGACACAAAGGATGATTCAACGTCCATTTTTCCAAGTAACTATTGGACTCTCCATTTTGATGGAGCCAAGTGTTGTTTTGGTGTCGAGGTAGGTGTAATTCTTACCTCTCCCAAGGGAAGGATTCTGCCTTTTGCATTCAAGTTAAACTTTGAATGTATGAATAATGCTTCCGAATACGAAGCCCTTCTACTTGGTCTCATTGTAGCCAAAAGAAAGGGTGCTCTTAATATTGGGGTGTTCGGTGATTCACAACTTGTTGTATATCAGACATCTGAGGTATAAGAGACTAGAGTTGAGCATTTACAACTCTACAAAACAAAAATGCTAAATCTAATAAAGGGGTTTGACTTCATATCGATTGAAGCAATTCCACGAGAGCAGAACCTTCTCGTAGACTCAATAGCAACTTTCGCTTCTCGCTTTACTCCAAGCTATGAGTTGGAAGATACAAACTTCACGGTCTCGATTCGTAAGACACCAATAACTCCAATTTGTATCTACATAGTCCCTAATTCCACTCTTCTTCCTATTTTGGAAATCCCATGATAGAATCTTCCCCTGGGAAGCAACTCAAAATTTATGAGGTAGAAGAAGAGGGGGATTTAGAGTTACCTCTAGCCCCACCTGAGTTCGAGGAAGGCAATGCCTCCTTAATCGAGGGAACGATTGATATAAATATCGGGATCGAGGAGGAACCAAAAATCTTGAAACTAGGATCCTCTTTAACTCATGAGGAAGTTGAAATACATACCTGTATCCTCAAGGAGCATCAAAGAGATTTCATGTTTGGCTACAAGGAAATGATGAGAATTGCACCACACATTGCACTTCACAACCTCGTCACCAAGCCAAATGTTAAGCCAATTAAGAAAAAGTCAAGGCCCATGAAGCCAAAGGTGGCCCTCATGGTGAAGGAAGAAGTGATGAAACTCCTCCAGGTAGGGTTCATCAAGCCAGTTGACTACTCACAGTGGGTCTCTAATATTGTCCCCGTTCTCAAGAAGAATGGAAAATTCTACATTTGCATAGAATTTCGGGACATCAATAAGGCTTGTCCCAAAGATGATTTCCTGAACCGTTCATCGATGTTATTGTCAATGCAACAACTGGTTTTGAGTTGTTATCTCTCATGGATGGGTTTTCTGGGTACGATCAAATTAGAATATCTGAACAGGATCAGGCCAAAATTACGTTCATAACTCCTTGGGGAACCTACTGTTATGTTGTCATGTCGTTCGGGCTTAAGAACGTTGGCGCCACGTACCAATGGATGATGACTTAAATATTTCATGATCTTATACATAAGATTACGGAATCCTAAGTGGATGACCTTCTGGCTAAGGCCAGAAAATACTGCAATCACCCAAAGGTGCTTCGTATCATCGTTTCTCGCTTAATCAAATACATCATCACGTTGAATCCGAAAAAATTCATGTTCGGTTTAATGGGAGGCAAGATTTTGGGATACATCATATCTTCACGAGGGATTGATGTAGACCCAGCCAAAATCTGAGTTGTATTGGAAATGAATCCACCATCAGACGAGTTTGACATCGGATATTTTCTTGGAAAACTTGGTGCAATCCAAAGGTTTATCCCTCATTTGACCTTTGTTATTCACCCAATCAACAATTTGTTGAAAAAGGATTGTTGCATTGATTGGACGGAAGAATGCAATGAGGCATTTGATTCGGTTAAACGGTTCTTATTATCTTCTCCCACACTCATGCCACTTAGGTGAGATCACCCCTTGATCCTATATTCACGAGCTACAGATGTCTCATTATCTTGCATGGTGGCTCAAGAAGATGATGATAAAAGAGAACGTGTAGTCTATTTCATTAGTCAGACATTGCTTGATTATGAGACATGTTATACACAAGCAGATAAGGAATTCCTCACTATAGTCTTCATGACAAAACACTTAAGACATTACATGTTAAACCAAGAAACAAGGGTTATTGTTAAATCAAATCACCTACAGACGTTTCTCATGCAAGGATCCTTATCTAAGAAGGTTAGACGCATCATAACTCTAATGGGAAAGTTTGAGTTAACATTTGTTAATCAGAAATCCGTCAAAGGAAAAATCATTACGGACTGGTTAGCTGACAACTTGTTGGATGGAGGTGATCTCCTGACGAGTGTGTGTATTTTCTTTAAACTAAGCCACCCATTTATGCGTGTCCATGGTACATTGATATCATTAATTTCATAGTGGACCATACTTATCCAGAAGGGGCAAGCTCGCAACAAGGAAGACGGTTGCGTATAATAACCGTCAAGTATGTCATCTTGGAACAAGTGTTCTATTGTAGAGTCTTTGATTGAATGTTGCTAAGATGCATTCACGAAAAAGAATCTGAAAAGATTCTTTATGAATCACATAGCAGATTATGTGGAGGTCACTTTGGCAGCCACGCCACTGCTCAGAAGATACATTGGATGGGCTATTTCTGGCCCACGCTAGAGCATGATGTGGTAAAGTTTGAGCACAAATTCCATAAATGTCAAGAGTTCTCCCATGAGATCCACATACCGACACAAGCTCTACAACCAATTACAACACCATGGCCATTTTCCACATGGGGTCTGGATTTGATAGGAAAATTCTTTCCTTGATCAATAGACGGTCATAACTTCATAATCACGGACATAGAGTACTTTACCAAGTGTGTAGAAGTCATGCCTCTTACCACCATGCCTAGATCAGTAATCGTAAAGCTCGTTCTGAACCAAACTATTTGTAGGTACAGGGTCCCACAAGTCATTATCTTGGATAATGGCATATCCTTCAAAAACAGTGAAGTACGTGAGCGGTGTGAAAAATTCAAAATAAGTCACCACACAGCCTCTCTCTATTATCCTCAAGCCAATTAATAAGCTGAGGCTATGAACAAGAGATTGAAGTCTATTCTCCTTAAGACCATCAAGAAGAACAAGCGAGATTAGCATTTAAAGCTTTTTTTGGCCTTGTGGGCTTATTGGACATCGGTAAGAATGCCGATAGGGGTAACCCCCTTTTCTTTGGTATTTGGTGCAGAAGCGGTTTTACCGCTTGAAGTCGAGATACCTAGTCTCAGTATATTATTGCAAGGAATTTTGGGAGAAGAAGGCTATCGAGAAGCATGACTCTCTTAGATAGTAAGTCTTGATGAGGCTAGACTCAACGCTGAACAACGACATAACGTTTATGCTGACCGGATGGCTTGGCAATACAACAAGAAAGTCTATGAGCATGAAATATATGAGGGAGATTTGGTTCTAAGGCTTGATAGCCGAATAGACAAAAAGAATGGTGAAGGAAGGAAATTCAAACCCATGTGGTTGGGTCCATATCGAGTAATAAAAGACTACAAAAATGGGGCATTTCGCCTATGTACACTAGAGGGTGAAGAGTTTAACGAATCTGTGAACTTTGTTCACCTGAAGAGGTACTACGCATGATCCATTAACATTTTCATATGTACATTACTACATCTACATTGTATTTTCATCTGCAAGTTCATTTTGTAAAATCTGTGATCAAGGGACTTATTCTTATAGAAATTATTAAAAACTTCTAAAAATGTTGGCAAAACATTCAAATCATGCCTCTACAAATATCCACAGTGTAATCAATTGTTTCCAAATCATTTCATCAATTCAAACAAGATAAGACAAAGCTTTGAGAGTAACCATACCAAGACTTGCATGCATACTTGGTTCAACTTATAGTCTCTTTCTAGATTAGGTGTCTTTGCCTATAGTTTGTTCTAAAAGCTTCATGGTGTCGCATCTATCCCAAAAACATCTCTTTGTAAATAAGAACATTCTAGTCATTTTGCCTAGATAAATAAGTCAACTGTAAATCCACAAAAAAAATTATTTTACACATTTATTTGCCCTACCAATCTTTGGTGTTGAGCCTACGTCTCTTACTAGTGATGTAGGGTTGGGAAAGGAGAGAAATTCCCTTAATCACCTATGCCTTGTCCATGGTGATAAGCTCATGCTTCCTACTGGTAGCATGGGGCAAGGTGTAGGGGGTCTCTTTGAAAAAATTGGAAGTTAGAAGCAGTTCATTCAAATATTGTGAAGTCATAAATCAAAACAAAGTGAGTTAGATGTCCAAAATTTCAAAATAGCTTAAAACCTCAAAACTAGATTTTGTCAACCAAGTGGCCATCTGTGGATCTAAGTCTAAATAAATTGAAAGTAATTCACTATAAATTGGAAAGTAATTCACATTCTAAACTATGAAGCAAAATTAAGTAGAGTGAGGTTATAGTGTCCCAAATTGGTTTTGTCAAAACCTTGTCTTTCTCTCATCATTACCATTCAACAAATTTCATAACTTGTGCCCTTTCTAGCTCTTGGTGTTAAGCCCTCGCATCTTACTAGTTGTGTGGGGTTAGGAGTGGGGCAAGTTAATTCACTTATCATATCACAATGTAACCAAGTTTTGCCAAAAACAATATGAAGTACCAAAGGTTGTTTGAAGAAACTAAAGTTCAGCATTACAATGTGTTTGCATTATCATATATAAGCATTATAAAATATTAAAAAAAAAATCATTCTGTTATCATTCGCATCCACTGCATACATTCTGAAAAGCATAGAAAAGCGGAAATTCTAAACATCTAGAGTATACATGTGAGATGAGCCTAAAGGAAGTCAACTCAGATAAAAAGAATTATCAAACCAAAAAGAAGAGTCTGTACATATCATGGTGAGTCAAGTTTGTATACAATGTCATCATGCGCTAGGCATGGTAAAAACATTCTCAATGAGCCTGAAATATACAAAAAAATCATGTAACGATCGACAAAATAATGACAAAGCAATAAAAGGCCCAGTGGCCTATCAATCCTTCTAGGATCCCTCGGATGGTGCGCGGCCACGTTCAGGAATCTTGCTATGGCTATGACGATGACGGGAATGAACCAAGTAGTGTGAGTGCTTGTGTAGGTAGCCGTTGGCCGTGATCTCACTGCGAGAGTGTCTCTACCTCATCAGTCGCTCAGCTGCCTCATACCAGCCACTTGAGTACGAAGGGAGGTCATCACCTCCACTACTCTCCAAATAGGTGTAAACACATCAGTATGTCTATCGGCTACTAGCGACTGCCCACAATCCTCAGTCAGCTTGGCTCGGGTCTTCCTCGAGGGGATTAACAGGGTGTCCACACACACCTATCGAATAAGATCTCGCCACTCCTGTGCAGTCGCTGCAAGTAAGAAAAGAAGAAGAAATGGCAAGTTAGAAAATTACAAAAACAAAACAAACTGACATTTCCAACTTGTTAGTGTGAGTTATCCTTTGTGTCCTCTCATGTTGGAGGGTCATCTCACATGGGTTAGGTTTAGGGTTTCATGTGTGTCATGCACTAGGGTTACTCAGCACCCTATATGTACCCCTTTTTTATTCATTTATGAGCATGCCAAGACACTCCGATGTCTTTCCTCTATGCAAGCTTTGTTTCTGTTGAGCAAGTCATTCCATTACTGATCATTTTTTTCCTTGCTATCGTTGAAGCTTTCACGATTCCGTTGGAGTGCAACAACTTTGTGGTGCCTCGTTTCCGATTCGATTCTCGCAAACTCTTTTCATGGTATCAGAGCTGAGATCGGGTAAACGTGCACTCAATTTTTTTGTTGCGATTACTCTTACTTGGTTTCGTTATTTTACTCTGCATGCAAGTCCTTTGATCACTATTTTTTGGAAATTATCTTGCTAATATCTCTAACAAGCTTTCTCGGAAAGTTTTTTGTGTTTTTTTTCTTGTGCATGTGCAGGTTTTTCAAAATACCTTGAGAAATCAGGGTTTTTACTGCTTTTTTTAGTTGGATGTAATTAAATCCAAAATAGAGATTCTTTTCATTTTTTTAATTTATTAAAATGGAAGTGAAATTTTTTTAAGATCTCTGGTTTTTGCAGGATATTTGTCTTTGCATGATAGTTTGTGGTTACAGGATCTTTGTGTTCTTATGTCGTGGTTGCTCGTAGATGAACTTTTGTTGTGCATGGTCTGTGTGGACTGTTCAAATTTATAGTTCAGCCTTGTGGACTGTGCAAACTCTTTGCGTGGGCTGTTGTGGATTGTTGTATAACTCTTTGCATCTGCCAAATACCACGCGCGGCCTCCCATCACTGTTCATTCACGTGTGGCGTGTATTTTTTCTTCATTCACATGCGTTTTTAAACCTCTGCCACGTTTTTTTGCTTAAAGGGGTTGTACATTCTTATGCATGGACTGTAGGCTCTTTCCCTTGGTGCCCACGCACTTGCAAACAACTCATTAATGCCAAAAATGGCCTGAAAAATCTCCCACGCTGCCTGCAACCTTCTCTGCATTTTTTACACTCCAGCGCAGTTGTTCTTCTTGTTTTTTGGTAAGGTTTCCATTAAGCGCCTTTTCCTTTGGTAAGGTTTTTAATTTCCTTCTTTTTTATCTC
Source organism: Taxus chinensis (assembly GCA_019776745.2). Classification (NCBI taxonomy): domain Eukaryota; kingdom Viridiplantae; phylum Streptophyta; class Pinopsida; order Cupressales; family Taxaceae; genus Taxus; species Taxus chinensis. The sequence continues at coordinate 187,193,855 of CM034146.1, forward strand.
TAAAATCTTCAGTTTTTTAGAAAAAACGGCCCGAGTTTTCTTTGTTTTTTTTATTAAAAGCTTTAAAATTTTTTAAACAAAAAAACAAACAAACTCCTTTTTGTATGCGTTTTAAATAAACAAATCTTTCTTTATTTAAAGTACTTTCTAAAGTGCATTCAATCTTTATTTATTTTTTTTAAATCTTCATCAAAAAATCTTCTTTTAAACACATTCTTTCTAAAACTTGTAAGTTTTAGAAAATATTCAAAAAAAAATTTACTTTTTTCAGTAATTTTTTTAATTAAAGCCTTTTTCGAAATTCATTAGACTTAATTAAATTAGATCTAATTTTTATTTCATTAACATTATTTAAACACTGTCTATTTTTTTCAAAAACTCCATAGCTCCAAAATAGTAAAATTGGGCGTTTCCAAACGCTAAATTTAGGTGTTATTGGCATTTTTTTCTCTCTAATCGTGCACTCAAGTATGCAGTGACACTTTGTGCACCTCCTTGCCTTCCAAGCTCCTTTCCGGCGTTTTGAAGACTATCTGAACTCCTTGAGTTCCCAAACCATGTATTCGACCCTTATTATTGCTTGCGACTAGTGAGCGTGTCCGCCACAGTCTACAGCAAGGGGGTTTCCATTTGCGACGTGAGACGCTTTTTCTCACCACCAGGGTTGGCTTTCGCCTCCTTTCTATTTTTTACTTGTGCTTGTTTTTGGTGTTCCTTTTTTGTTGCGGTCCACGAAACACTGTTGTGGTCTCCTCTCTTACACGTTATTACGCTAATTTCAAGACGAGTTACCATGTGTTTCAAACCGCACTCATGGACCCGATTGTAATCAAAACACTAAACTATAAAGTGCCAAAAGTAGGGGGGTTGTTATTGTCCTGGGTGGTTGTGTTTCTTTTCTGCATTTCTTTCTCTCTCTCTCACTGTGGATGCACTTTCAATTCCTTTGCTTACGCCGTTCAAATTTTTCGAATGGAGATCGAAAATAATAATGAAACTAAGGGGTAAAGGGTTATTTCGCATCACCATGGGAACTGAGACTGAACCAGATGACGAACCTGAAAAATCTAAGTGGTTAAACCGTAGTGATGAAGCCTTAGGTCTTCTTTGCATGTCTGTTTCTTCTGACTTGCTCTTCCACATTGAGGCGTCCGAAACACCTAAATCTGCGTGGAAAATGCTGGATGCGATGTTTGGACAACTAGATGACATGAGAGCACATGAGTTGGAAAACGAACTACTAGGGTTAAATCCTAGTGACTTTGAAAACCTACAAGCCTTCTTCTCGAAATTTGTCCACATTAAATTATTGTTAAAAGGATGTCAAGTAGAAAAGAAAGATTCTCAACTGATCTTGTCGATTCTCTCTAAGCTAGGTCCCGAATATTCTGTCTTCATGTCAACTTTCTACACTACAAAAGCTGCTTTAGGCGATACTTGGACAATGCCCTCCTTTGACTATTTTTCATCCCAACTCATTCAAGAATAGGACAAACTCATTCAAATGGGGTCTCTCAAGTCCAAGTCACATGCCCTTGTAGCAAGTACTAGCAAGGGAAAGAAGACTGAAAAGAAGAAAGAAACAAAGGATCAACCTAAGAAAGAAACCAAGATCAAACCTAAAAATGACACAAACACTTCGAATTCTGAGCCTAAGGCACAGAAAAACAAGTATTCGTGTTCCTATTGCAAGAAGACTGGTCACGACGAGCAACACTGTTTTAAGAAACAGATTGATCACTTATCTCATTTACTTGAGAAAAATAAAATAAGTGTTCCTGAATCCATAAAACAAAGTGCTCCGAAGGCCGAGTCTTCTGCTGCAAAAGGTGCTAAAAATGATAAGAAGAAAGGAAAAGCCCTTGTAGCCAAAGTTGCTCCTTCATCGACATGGATTATAGATTCCGGTACCTCGCACCACATGGGTTCTTTGCATGTTGAGTTTTCCAACATCGAACCTTGTGGAATGTCCCAAATCATGATGGGTAATGACACGACAGTGTCAGTTTTCGGTAGTGGATCGGTAGAGATGGATGGGGGAACATTTAACCAAGTGTTGAGTGTTCCTGATCTCTCTACCAATCTCCTATCGGTTTACCAAATTACTCACCTTAGTGAAGGAATGCGAGTGGAATTTGGTCCTAACTCGGTGATTATTCGTGAGCTTAACAATGACACTACAGTGGCTGAGGGAAAGGCAGATCACCGTTCACGATTGTACACCTTCTCCCACTTTACTTCTGATTCTACGCCCATTGCCTTGCTCACTCATGCAAATGAGGTTAGTAAGCTATGGCATGAGTGTTTTGGACATCTAAATTATCGCTACCTTGAACAATTGAGTCAAAATGAAATGGTCAACGGGTTGCCTCGTGTCAAGTTTTCTAAGGGTCTTTGTGAGGGTTGTACCCTTGGAAAACATCCTGAAAAGAACTTTGACAAAGGAAAATCCTGGAGAGCCACTCATCCCTTAGATCTTGTTCATAGCGATGTTTCTGGTCCATTTCCTTCTCCTTTGTTTACTAGAGCTCTTTATGTGCTAACCTTCATTGATGACTATTCGCGATATACTTGGGTATATTTTCTTAAGCTTAAGTCTGAAGTCTTTGAACATTTTCAGGACTTTAAGGCTCTTGCTGAGAAACAGGCAAAATGGTCTATCAAGGTTCTTTGAACTGACAATGGAGGTGAATATGTAAACAATAGGTTCATGGATTTCTGTACTTCTGAAGGGATCTCTTTGCAGCATACAATTGCTTATAGCCCTTCGCAGAATGGAGTCGCAGAAAGAAAGAACCATACTCTGAAGGAGATGGCCACTTGTATGATTCACTCAAAGTCTCTTCCTCCGCAGTATTGGGCCGAAGCAGTGAATTGTGTAAATTACATTCAGAACCATGTTCCACACAAGGCAGTAAGAGGGATGACACCCTTTGAAGCCTGGTTTGGACGCAAGCCTGATGTTGAGCACTTTCGAGTCTTCGGATCCAAGGCTATGGCTCGGATTCCCAAGAAGAAACGCAAGGCTTTGGAACCACAATCCAAACCTTGTATCTTTGTAGGGTATCCTGATGGCGTGAAGGGATATCGATTGATGAATCCTACTTCTCATGAGCTGTATATTGAGAGAAGTGTTAAGTTCGATGAGTCTTCTTCGACTTCTACTTCTCCACCTATTGAGGTTCTTCAGCTCACTGATTCAGATTCTGACTCATCAGATGATGATACTGTTGAGCGTGCTCCTCTTCCAGATCCTCCCGACCATCAGACCTTTGAGTCTTCTGATTCTGACAGTAGTGATGACGAGGACTATGTCCCTTCTCACTCAAGTGAAGAATCTTCTGACTCTGAGCCTGATCCTCCTGGTCCCCTTTGGGCCAGGAAAACTTTGCAAAGTGCTGGAGATTTAGTTGGAGATACTTCGGATATGAGACGTACTCACTCAGATTTCATTGGACCCCACTCTTTCTTCACCTCTGCTTCTGATCCACAGTCTTTCCAGGAGGCTTCTGGTATTCCTGAGTGGGATTCTACCATGGATGAGGAGTATTCCTCTCTCATGAAGAACGATACTTGGGATCTCACCACTCTTCCGAAAGGAAGAAAAATCGTTCGGTGTAAGTGGGTGTTCCAAACAAAGTATGGAGTAGATGGAGACGTCAAAAATTTTAAAGCGCGATTAGTAGCTAAGGGTTTCTCCCAGATAGCTGGGGTTGATTATACAGAAACCTTTGCTTCGGTTGCGAAGATGACTTCTATTCGACTGACCCTAGCCATTGCCGCAACAAACAGATGGAAAGTCCATCAAATGGATGTTAAGAGTGCCTTCCTTCATGGTGACCTAGAGGAAGAGATCTATATGGAACAACCTCCGGGTTATGTCCAAGATTCCTCCCTCATTTGTAAGTTAAAGAAGTCTCTTTATGGCCTTAAACAAGCCCCTCAGGCTTGGTATGCCAAGATGGACTCCTTCTTACTTACATCAGGGTTTACTAGGTGTCACTCTGATCCAAATGTTTATATTCTATGGCAAGATGACTCCATACTCATTCTTGTTCTATATGTTGATGACTTGTTGATCACAGGCAACTCTTCCTCTATTATTGATTCTGTGAAGATCACCTTAGCCAACAAGTTTTCCATGACTGACTTAGGTCTGCTTCATTACTTCCTTGGGATCTAGATTTCACAATCTGACTCAGGAATCTTGATTTCGCAACCTAAGTATGCTCTTGATTTGCTAGCTCAGTTTCAGATGTTCGATTGCAAGTCTTCTCCTACTCCTTTTATTTTCGGGGTTAAGTTGGTTTCAGATTGCTCTACTCCCTTGGTTGATGGTACTCTTTATCGACAGTTGGTGGGGAGCTTGATTTACTTGACTCACACTCGACCGGATTTATCATATGTTGTTGGGATCGTGTCCAGATTCATGCAGGAGCCACATGAGCTGCATTGGAAAGCAGCTAAATGGATCCTTCATTATGTTCGTGGCACTTATGCTAATGGCATTCACTATCATGGAGGGGCTGATATTGACTTGATTGGATTCACAGATTCTGATTGGGCCGGTGACTTAGATCATCGGAAATCTACTTCTGGCTATAGTTTCTCTCTTGGTTCGGGTCCTATTAGTTGGTCTAGCAAGAAGCAGAATGCAATTGCGATATCATCTACAGAGGTAGAATACAGAGGAGCAGTTAATGCTGCCACAGAAGCTATTTGGCTACAGGGTATTCTGACAGAGTTTGGCATCCACTTTCGGCGGCCTACCATTATCTACTGTGATAACACGAGCACAATCTCTATTTGCAGAAATCTAGTTCAACATCAGCAGATGAAGCACATTGAGATCCATATGCACTTCATACAGGAGCTTATTCATGATGGTATCATCGACATTCAGTACATTCAGACAACTGATCAGATTACAGATTTATTCACCAAGCCCTTCACTGAGATGAAGTTTTTTCACTTATGGTCTCTTCTTGGGGTGAGGTCTTCTGTAGCTGCCCATCTTCTTCGGGCTATGTAGTCCTTCTTTTCTTCTTCTTCTTCTAGGAAGATTGTGTTTGTATATGGGCACCTTATCAGGCCTTTAGTTGTTGGGCCCCATTGACACATCTTTCTTAGTTGTTTAGGAGTGTCTTCCTCTTCTGGTCTGACTCATCATAGCCGCTACCCCAACTTCGATGAAGGGGGGTGTTAGTGTGAGTTATCCTATGTGTCCTCCTCTCATATTGGAGGGTCATCTCACATGGGTTAGGTTTAGGGTTAGGTTTAGGGTTTCATGTGTGTCATGCACTAGGGTTACTCAGCACCCTATATGTACCCCTTTTCTATTCATTTATGAGCATGCCAAGACACTCGGTTATCTTTCCTCTATGTGCAAGCTTTGTTTCTGTTGAGCAAGTTATTCCATTATTGATCATTTTTTTCCTTGCTATCACTGGAGCTTTCACGATTCCGTTGGAGTGCAACTACTTCGTGGTGCCTCATTTTCGATTCGATTTTCGCAAAATCTTTTCACCTATCAATCCCTCTAGGATCCCTCAGATGGTGCATGGCCACGTTCGGGAATCCTGTTGTGGCTATGACGATGATAGGAATGAACCAAGTAGTGTGAGTGCCTGTGTAGGTAGCCGTTGGCCGTGATCTCACTACAAGAGTGTCTCTGCCTCATCAGTTGCTCAGTTGCCTCATACCAGCCACCTAAGTACGAAGGGATTTCATCACCTCCGCTACTCTCCAGATAGGTGTAAACACATCAGTATGTCTGTCAGCTACTAGCGACTGGCCTTAATCCTTAGTTAGCTCGGCTTGGGTCTTCCTCGAGGAGATTAACAGGGTGTCCACACACACTCGTCGAATAAGATCTCACCACTCCTGTGTAGTTGCTACAAGCAAGAAAAGAAGAAGAAATGGTGAGTTAGAATTACAAAAACAAAACAAACTGACATTTCCAACTAACAAAGTTGAGATAAGAGTGTTAACATACTTAGTTCTCCGGGCATCCAGATCGAATCAGTGACTGCTACTGCTATTGCGAATGGTTGCAATGCCTCCCCAAAGGTAGAGGCGAGACATTATCCTATCACAGACTTGTCATCTCCCTCTCCATCTTGAGGAAGTGGTGCCTCCGAGACCAAGGTCTCTCTCCCCACACTCACCTCCTCATGTGCCGCTCTCAGTATATCCTGAGTGTCATGCCACTCGAGACGCTCTCCTCCTCCTGCATGTGGGTTGCCCCACCAGCCTCATTGCCTGACCCCTCATCCCTCATCTTTTCTTCGGTCGACTCTTCCTCGGTCTCATCTCCTATGTACTCCTCTGAATCAGAGTCTACGTTTATAGGCTCATCCTCCTCTCTGCTATGATTGGGAGCAACCACAATTTGGAGTAAAGGTGCTCGAGGAGCACTAGTTACTTGTCAGGCGTGGACAACATGCCTAACTACAATGGGCACACCAGGAGTAACCAAATTCCAGCCAGAGTCTCCTCTAGGGCCCTTTCGGGCCTCCTAAATAGTCCTGTATATCGGTGCCACTGAAGGGAGCATAACTATATAGGGGAGGCCAAACTGCTGAGGAACCCGTGTCGAATGGATGAATGTTAACTCTCCCTACCTTGTCAACTAACTGCCCTGTGGTAGAGCAAGCCACCACTGTGGTTTCCTCCTACCCCCACAATCCTGCCATGTCCTGGTAGGGTGTGGCAACCATGTCTGTCATGGTCAAAGAAGCCACTAGTTGGTGTGGGGTCTAAAGTACTGACATCCCTATCCACCTCGCCACCCAAACAACCCCTAGATCAAACACTAATGTTCCCCTTCCATAAGGGGCAATGCGCTCATAAACCCAACTCATGACTAAGGTAGGGTGGCTAAGTGACTGGCGCTGCAACCTAATGACCCTGTAAAGGTCATGATGTTTGGTCCCTAATATGTCTACTCCCCAGGCGTAAATACGGCCATGTGGCTCAATTTGAGTAATGATGGGAGCCTAGGAATAGAGTAGTGTGTCACCTCCCTTGTCCTCAATTAACCACGAGGCCAAGATACCCATGATGGCCTTGCGGATAGTGGGGATGGGAGCGGTAGGAATGGATCAAACCTTGACCCCCTTCTTCGAACCAAAAGAAACCACGACATCCCCCGTATAAGTGGCCCATAAAGTCATCATGGCTCTGGATCCTGATGTCTACAGGGTCAATCTCCTCACATGTATAGGGAGTCCATGAATACGGTATACGTCCTCCAAGGTGATGGTCCACTCACCCTTGACACATGGCAACTAGAAAGTGTTTCGGTCTACATCCCAGTAAGAAAACAAGTCACATAGTATGTGACTAGTAGGAGTGACATGGGGCACCCGTGCAATCCTCAAAATCCTTGCCCACTAGAGAGTGTCCATCTCAGCCTGAGTCAGCTGATCTAAAATCCCCATGAGCCAATCATACTCTCACTCACGGCTCCAACGGATGTACTCCTCCTTTTGCATTCACCAAAAACATAGAAAAAGAGTAAGTTAGTAACGTATATCAAAGGATAAGCTCACCAAACACATAACAAAACATCAAAAACCTGAAAAAATCCAAGTTAACACACATTTTGGTCATTCTGTCTAGAACCGCTGCCCAATGCAGGGCGGTGGTCCTGGACCGATTTTCTGAATACGCCTTTAACCCTAAAAAATGCTCAAAAACACAAAAAAAGATCATTTTGAATGAAATAAAAGACTACCCCATGCCCCCCTAGAGACTCATTTAAGACAATAAATTTTTAAAATAATCCCCCCTAGGTAAACTTTTGACATTTTTACATTTTAGGGTTGAAAACCTAAAAGTGAAAAAAATCAACCTTAGAACGTGTTGGTCTATCTCCCGCTTGTGGAGGCATGATCATGATCTCGTAATGGTCGTTTTGGTTGTACTCGTCGAAAATGGTCACCGTGGGTCTAGAGCTCCAAAATCAACAAATCAAATAAGCGCAAATGAATTGGAAAATGAGTTTGTTTTGATACATATATGTTATTTTAACCTTGTTTTGAGTGTATGTGTTCACAAGGCTAGAGCGTTGGTGCAGGTATATCTCTATATCCCCGCACAAATGGTAAGTCCTCTTGTCATTTTCATTTAGTGTTTATTTTTTGATATTTTATCTATCTGCACTTGAGTCTTCTTTCCCTCTTGTAGGTATCGGGAGCTTGGACAACGACGTTTTGAGACACGAGCATGTCAAGTATAGCTTTTAACTCCCCATTTCGAGAACGTAATACTTGGACTCTACATTTTACGCCTTTTCATGGCTAAGACGCTTCTCTGAGGGGCAATATGTACGCACCCAAAATTACATGTGTTACATTGACAGAAAAATGGTTACAAAAATCCCCAATGATGATTCACATCCTTTCAGAAGATATTCAAGCTCTGAAACCCATTTGTAGTGTATATTTGTAGCCTAGACGTTCTTACATAGCTTTTCCATGTTTTTTCCAGTTTCCCACTTCGTTCTGTGCATGTTTTGGCCATTGGTGCTAGGACCGCTGCCCTGCACAGGGCGGTGGTCTTGTCCGCTATTTCCAAATTCCGTCATGCGTGTTTTTAACATGCGATGATTCACTTAACTTCACTTTTAGGACGCGTTTATGAACCGATTTGTCTAAAAATAATTTTGATTTCTTGGTTCTCCTTCCCTCTTCTATTTTTGCATGTGCTTTAGTTAGTTGGAACTGCCTCTTCTTGCCTTGTGCATGAAGGCACATCCCAACCCCAATTCTTATATATTCCATGTTTGTGTTCAAGCAAAAGGCCTGACAATTTTTGTGTATCTTGCATAGTATTGTTGTCACGATCTTGTTAGGAATTGCATAGCCAAGCTCAGATCTCTTGTGTTATCTCTCTTCTACTTGCATTACAACTAAACTGCCTTTGAGCTGTCATTGCTCAAATGTCTTCTCCTGCTATTGTTCTTGCATTCCCAATTCCTTGGACTCATATGAACACATAAAGAAAGAAAGGAATAAACAGAGGGGACTGACACATATAAAACCAGATTTTCCAAAGCTATTGCTTATCAAGGTTGGAATTACTTGTTTATTTGCTTCATTTTCCAAATTGTCAATTTTGAAACATTAGTTTCAATTGCATATCAAATAGAGTAGTAAAATTGTTCATTTCACTTAATTAGGCAATTACAAGTAGATCAAATCATTAGAAAGTTTGTTCTTTGACATTACCAAGGAAGTTGTGGGGAAAAATAGCTCTTTTAGGGTCATGATTTGTTCTTCGCTTCTAAGGTAGGGTTTGAAGGGTTTTTTATTGGATTAGGTTATTTTTTTAGATTTAGATTCACATATTCACACAAGTAACCAACTACATCTAATTGATTACTTGTCTTTAGTTTGTTTATTAGATTAGAATGCATTGCTTTTATTAGATTAGTTTGTTTTCATTGTTTTTCTCTGATATATTGTGAAAACACCTAAAACATAGATTAGATTTCCTTTTATAGCTAGTTTATTTTATCAATATCATTTCAATTTCATTATGCATGACCATCAATGGCCCACAACAAGAAAAGACGTATGATTGTGATCCTCTGGTCCCACAACCCAACATGTCAGAGTTGATAATAAACATTGATACAAGTTTACATTTGACAGTCCGACGCACACCCGCTACATTCTTTGAGAAAATAGAACAACTAAACACATTAAACATCACTGTTAATCAAGCCTATGATTATTGGACTGTTCTTGGCAACATGGTTTGATTACACGCATAACCATAATAGGACCACAACCTCCACGAGTTTTCAATTGTGATCCTCAGGTCCCGTAACCCAACGGGCCTGCTAACCAATTAGATATCGACACTCGTTTGCGTGCATCAGTATTTAGATCATAACCACTTCCACCCGATATCATTGCACAACTTCCATTATTGAACATAAAAACTAATCAGGCTAAGACCTTCTGGATCAAACTGGAAAATCGTCCATAGTCCTTGTGGCTTCATTACGCCTCTTGTTCTTACTTCCATGAACTTGTGTGGAAATCTATACGAGGCACCCACATTTCAATTTTTGCATGTTCAACAAGTGAATAGAATCTCGACAGAGCTTGATATTGACTGGAGTTTTCAAATAGCTATCATATAAGATCGATCAATCACACCACTTCTAGTTAGGAGAGCATTCTTTGCCTTAGATTCACAGATCTTGTTATTGCGTGTCGAAGATATAAGGTTACCTCATTAACTTTTCCATCATCACCACACATACACATCCATTTTTATTCTACATCGGCTTTCTCGACATGACCTCAGGAAGTCAGATGCAAAGAAGGTCACGTGTTGATTTTATTTCGTATAGTGACATCCCCTAATTTCTCAGCGATATCATCATTGATCAAAGGGAAGAAGAAAAAGTTCGCTCAAGCAACCTCTCGTTTTTTCAGTGGTGCCATAGACAATCAATATGTGGAGGTAGTCAGGCCAAGGGTAATCAAACCCATTAAAGAAATGACCTCATCCGACTATGAGATGAGCACCATTTCACTAGGCCCAACCACTCACGAGGGAGATACACATCTATTCCAGGAGTCTTCCACTCGCCTCCTCGCGAGGAATGAATACAAATAGAAGATTGATCAGTTGGAAGACCATGTGCGAATGCTCTCCTCGTACGTGCAACATTTCATGAACTTGAATGCTCCTTCATCGCTCCTAATGGAAGAAGTTACTTCGATCAGTAGCTTCAATCCAGAATCCATTCGAAAAATGCAAGGTATTACCATGTTGGGACGATCTAGTGACAAATGGGTGAATAAGATTGTGGAGAAAGCAAAAGTATTGCTTCCAGATATGATTTCACTGTATAGGTACATGTGCGTCACTCTTGAAAATTTCTGAATGACAAGGGAAGGATTGGAAAAAGAAAAAGAACATTGGGATCATGTACATCCACTAGTGATTGAAATGGGAAATGTTCATTCTCAGGTGTTGGTAAGCAGGAAAGTGTTCGATTCTCCATATGAGAACTTGTCACGTGTTTGGGCAAGGACTCTTGTCTCTCGGTACAAAATATTGAATTAGGTTCTTGATGAGCTGGAATCGAATGAGGAACATACCTATAAGATGTAGGACAATGTTAATAACAGGATACATAAGCTTGGAGTGCCCACCATCAATGAAATCGCCTCAACAGATGAGTTACTGAAGTCATTTGAGGACTATGTCCAGAAAGAAGCCAAGGATCCCTTTTCTTTCAATGAAGACACATTGGAGTCTCTCTCTGAGATTAGAGCCACAATTTTGAACATTATAAGGAAACATCAATCGTGGTTCACTAAATTCAAGAACATTAATGACATCTCATATGGTTGGCTCAAGTCCATGAGTTGTGTCTGCATTCCTCAAGCGGAGATGGTTGCATCTACAGTGGTTCGGTACAGTAAAGAGCTCAAGGGAGTGGAAATATTTTTAGTTGAGCTTGGCAAGGATCCTTCAGACAACGAGGCGGAATCAGTGAAGGAGGCATCTTCATCAGCCTAATTATCTCTCCTCTTCTATCTCTTTGTCTCTCTTCTCTCCCCCTTCCCCCTTCTCCTTCATGTTTTATTCCTTCATTGGGGATTGCACTTTTAATTTTGTCTTTTTCCTATTCATTTAAATGTGACTATAGTCAATATTGTAATAAGTCACCCTTAATTAATAAAAGGGGACTTAATTTTCTTCCTAGGAATATAAAAAGTCACATGTTGTGAGGGACAAATAAAAAATCACATGGGAGTAGGTGAAGAGTCTTTCCAAACTCTATAAATTGTAATGACTTCCCCATTCTCAAGGGTTGTCAATTTTGTATGCTCAGGAGTAGATAACTGCTTGTGAAAAGTAAAAGAGATAGCAAATTTTCTTCTATTTTGTTTCTCTCATGTTCTTCCATTCCTCACAAAGTACAACTTTGCCAAAATATCAATGAGGAAGAAAGGAGTTTCTTACTTTTCTTGATGAGGGAATTAATGAGACTTTGTGTTCATAATTCTATCTTGTCTTGCTATTCGTAAAAAAATTGTTTTCTTTCTAGTTATGTGTGATGATATGCTCTTATTAATCTTTACAGGCATATGATTTTCTACATGTGATATTAATTCTCCCTCCTAAATTCCCACTCCCTTTTCCCACCTACTCAACAAATTCCTCTCTTGCAAGAAATTGCAAGCATTTGTCACAGGTTTAGTGGAGTGTTCTTGTTGGATCCCAACATCTAGGCCACCCACAAATTTCATTTTCATTCACGCGTAATAAATATAGATGGACCATTCAAGTAGAGTGACCCAAGTCCCAGAGCATTGGCAGATATCCACAAATTTGTCTAACTGATAAATTTTCTTGCTAACAAATGGACATTCACTGGAGGAGTTTGTCCATCATGAGACAACTCTCATATAAGCCAAAATGACATGTATGTAGGGGTGATGAATGTTCGAGAGACTAGATTTTTCTGCAAAATGTCAAGGTGTCAGTGATAAATCATAGCTACTTTTGGATGTGTCTAATACAAAGAAAGATGTCGGAATTTATCCGGACGAGAAAGTAGACCTTTTCATGAAAACAACCATGGGAGACATCCAAAATAGCCTTCAGATGGGATGTGCTTTGAAGATTATTGGTTTGGATATTTGTGCAGATACCATTATAGGAAATGAAATTCATAGGGGGTATTAGGTGGACAAAGAAAACATGTTACAACATGACACAATTTTTCCCTCTCATGGATGCAACTATTCTCACGTCGTTACTTTAGCCTGCACTGAAAGTGTATGACTTATTTGAGAACATAATAATCCTTAAGAAGGACATGTTGTCTACTAGGGACCAAGAGAGCACATGCTTAATTTTTCCCCTGGGAGAAAAGGTGTTTCCAATTCCCGCACGAGGAAATTTCAATGAAGGAATAAGAGCATGTTGAGTTAGCTTTGCTCTTTCCTTTCTAATTACTAAAGGATTTCTACTGTAACTTTACGTGCATTAGTTTTCTTCTTATTCTATGTGTATGTGAATATAATATTGATGTGTTTTCTATAGTGTTAATTCCCTTCAATCATAAATGATGCCTTGCTATTTATAATTGAATAATGCTGTTAACTTTACTTTTCTCCCTTATTGTATGTGATACGCCAACATTCAAACTTTGTGTTGGGTATCTAGGTACGCAAACTTTGTGCCATAATTGTATAGTTTAGGGGGCATAAATACTTTGCGTATCTACTATTGTATTATTTCCTTCATGTGTGAGAGAAATGGTTTTATGTTGTGTTTGTGCTTGAGATATCTTGCCAGTTCTCTTAGTCTATTATGTTGTAGATTTGTCACTTCCTCCTTCCTCCTTTTTCCTTCCCTTTTTTGCTTTCTTTGCAATTTTCAATTAAAACCACCAAAAATACAAAATACCCCTATCATACAAGGGAACTGCCCTCTAAAACACAAAGGAACATCACCATGTCAATAAATGTTCTTCCCTAAATGTTACATATTTTATACCACTTCCATTGGGCCATATTTGAAAATATAAAGCAACATAAAATCATGTCAACAATTTTTGGTGACTCTATTAGGTAAGCAAAATACTTGTCACATTCATTTCCCCACTTCAAGGAACCTCCTTTACAAGGGAGGTTGACAACTTTTTGTGAAGTTGGTACTTGAAATATGAATATTGCCAGAAGATGAGGATTACAAATTGACACCTTGTGTTGATGAGTGATAATTATGAAGAAGAGGAAACTGATCTTCCGTTTTGAGGCATTCAAGTTTCAGATGATCTTGAACATGCCTAAATTTTGAAAGAGTTCTATGGAGGTATGGAAATCAACTTAGCAAAGATATCTCCCATTTTGACTGAACCCCAATGACAAATCAAACAAGTAGAAGAAATGGATATTTTCTCATCTTCTCGACATCATAATAGCCCTTACTGCACTGAAAAAATTGAGTCATCTCGTGATAAATTTGATGCACCATGATACAAGAAAAAGGTTATTGTCATACCCTTGCAATTTGTTGAAAATAATAGAAAACTGCATGTGAAGAAAACTAGAGTGGATGAACTCACTGCATATTGTGACCATACAATCAAATCCTTGTGGCTTAAATTCAAGAAGAGCATTGTTAAAGGAAAACAGATAAAGATTAAACCCGCCAATGATTAGAATTCAAATTGCCTAATGAAAAAAGTGAAAAATATAAAAAATTATGCAAACACATGTGATATCAACTCATCTTGAAGATGAATCTTTGGATGAGGTGAGTAATGATAAAATGTTTTTAAAAGATATATTCGACGAAAGTGATATTTTGGATTATTCATGTCTTGGTGAAAATCTCATAACATTGCCCTTCCTTTGTCTTCCAATTGATGAATTTCCCACATATGGGGATGAAGAAATGATGGCCCTAAAAAAAGAGTATATTCAAAGGATTGTAAGAATAACATAAGGGATGTCAAATCTCCACCTCAACCTCAAAATCTTACACTTTTCTGAAGCTATGCAGAAGAAGTTTGAGCATCTTGAGACACCCTAGGACAAGAAAGAGAATAACAATTTGTCAGAAGCAATTCTTGAAGATCCTCTACACTTTTAAGTATTTTCTCCTGAGAAATACCTTGATGCCTATGGTGGATACATTTTTTGTGAACCACCTGATTCCTTTCAAGATGAAATCGCTGAAAATAATGTAAAGAGCAAGGAAATAGAGTTCTCATCCATGACTTCATCTCAGGCTGGGACATAATTTTTTAAAGAAGTGAATTGCAAGGAAAGTGAAGACCTTTGTCTTGACGCAAGTGATTTTATGATTGTTAAATTTGTTGCTCATCATGAAGATATGCCAGAGTAATTTATGCTCAAAATGAATTCCTCTTCTCTGTTAGAGACCCTTCAAGAAAGTGATGTTGAGGTAATTGTCATTGACTTCCTTGTTATTTTTTATCCTTAATATGTTGCACATGTGTTCAAAGATAAAGAAGAGAAAATAGAAGAGTTCAATGTTCCTCTTGAGACATTTGTCTTATCTAGAGGATGAGAGAGGAGAGATAAAAACCATGAAGGCGGAGGAGGCGAAAGATGGTGATGACGGGTCATTCATTGATTAAATTGTTTGCTCTATAATTTTTTTAGATTCTTCCCAATCTACTCATGAAACAAAATTTATTGTTGTCCTAACTCATAAAAAGGTACATGGCTCTTCCAAATTTATTACTTGGGAGTATAAAAGGTGAAAACATTGTGACACATTTGATGAATTTCCATATAAAGCACTGCATGCCAATGAGAAGAGTGTTATTCCATGCCTTCTCTCACTAAAATGGGAGTTGTAAGAGTGGATGGTGATGAGAATGAGGATCCTCATATTGAAGAATGCATGCTCTCACGAAGTCTCGAGAGGAGTGATGAGGCTTGCATGGTCGCGAGTTGTTGTGTAAGGTTACACATAGATCACATTCTATAGATAAGGAATGGTTCCCATGATGTCTCTGGTTAACTTTAGAAACTCAAGTTGAAGCTAATGAAGGTTGTATCAATTAACTTGATCAAAAAAATTCCCAACTTTGACCATTTAGGACTACTGATGTGTGCCTTAGTGGGTGTGACTATGAGTTACCTCAAATAATCTAATATCTCTATGGGGTGCACAAGTGATCAGGATACAAATAAGAATGGTATCTTATCACTATTAATTCAAGGAGTGGGGGGAAGTATGGCTTGAGGAGCTCTATATTAGATATTGGGTGCATGCCTAAATACAAAGGTAGTTCAAGAATAAATGTGTGCTCACTAGTTGTGAGGAGAATGGTGTTAGGATCATATCGCAGAGGTTTAATCATCTTGTGTGGACCCTTGAAGTGTTCCTTCTAAAGTTACAACTATACTTTATTGCCAACTTAGATTGCATGAGGTGTGCGATGTGCATCATGGCACTCTTAATGCTTCTACCGTAAAATCTTAAGACTCAAAGAGCTCTCTACATTGGATATTGGGTGCATGCTCAAGTATGTAAGCATATTAAGAATGAATGATTTATCAATAGTTGTGAGGAGGAAGGTATTGGCCTAGTTTCATCTAGAAGGTTAGTTTTTGCATTAATATAAGAGCTTCATATATGTTGGCATAATGAATTAACTTGAGTTTGAAGGGCCCGCTTGAAGCACAATAAAACAATCTCAAGGACGTCATTTAAGATTGAATCACAAAGGTTGAATGTTATTCATGGATATAAGTACATAAATAATTACCATACATATACACAAGAGTTCTACAATAACACATCACAAAACACAACAAACCTTCGTTATATTAATGTTCATAAAATATTACAAAAATTGTATGCAATAAAATATGCACCAAACCCTAACAACCATGAAACCTGCTCTTCATTATAACCATCCTAAATCACATCATAGTGTATGGTGTCTACCAATGCGTGTGAATTACAATTGTGATTACTATTTATAACTTACGACCCAAAGGTATATTCTTACGAATATACTGTTGTTCAATAAGATTATAACTATTATGCACTATTCAACGTGCCACATGCTCCAACTGGTGTGTTTTTTGTGGATCTAGTTGATTCGCATCGTGTCTCACTCATGTTTTGTGATCACCTATTCATTTGTGCTTGTTTGCTCAAAACCCTCAATCAACATCTCCCCACACTAAATTTCTTGTTTGTCAAACAAGGTTTTTCACTCCTGCACCATAAAAAATAAAAAATCTACTTTCCACAAATAATGAATATTAAAATCTCTGTAAGAATGTTAAAGAATCAAAAGAATCCAACGAATCACTCCAAAACTCTTGGGACATTATCTTTCAACAAAAGATTTTTTTGTCCCACTTTTTCACGTGTGCATCCCCTTCACCCTTCTGTGTGCAACCTTCAGATATTGTGATCCAAAAATCTTCAACCTTCCTAGTCCTACAAGGAAAGCTTCTAGATGCATCTGTTCCTCTTGTAAATTATCCACGGTGGGATTTAGGGTTTGTGGGCACTCGTAGTTTGGCCCTTATACTCTGTGACCTCATCTATAATTATCTCGTTATCATCCCATTGCTTTTCCTATCATTCTCAGGATTATGCTTTTAGCCTCATTCGTGAATGGGTATAAAGTTCTTTCTTGTAGAGTAGAAAAAAGGGAGTAAAGGTTGGTTAAATAAAAACAATTCAAATGCATTCATTTACTTATCTGGAAACTACCTATCACTTTTAAGAGAGTTCATTCCAAAAGCACTCCAAGCTCTCTTAAATTCCTAAAAAGTACCAGTGTACTCTAGGATTAGTGCCACATAGGTTTGAAGCACACTCAACCACTTTATAGAGTTGTGCCTCCCAAGTTAGATACCAACCAAGCCAAGCCAACCTAAGCACCCTAAGCCATTGTTTGCATTATCAAGCGATCAAATTGCCAAATCTAGTTGCATCCATAGAGATATCACATGCTAGGCAAAGAACTATGTGCAGTTTGAGGCCTCTTTAAAGTATTGCCAATAAATCAACATAACCTTGCCACCTTAATACCCCATCCTCTCTTCACGAAAGGACCATGAAACATGTCATTGACCATCATTATTTAATAGCTCCAATGCCATCATAAGTCTTGAAGTATGACGAGACATCATTCCCTGAGATGACGACATGACTTGCATTTGAATTTTAAAGTGGTTTTCATACATCGCTGTGGCATTTTTCTTGGTATTTGTTCCAACCGGTTTGGATGTTGCAAAAATTATTGAAGCAGGTCAAATTGAAAGGAATCAATGCCCATTATACATGTTTTGTTGAATATGAAAAATTTCGTGATGCGAGAAAGGTAAGAATTGTTTTCAAATTATTTTCCTAGCCACTACATTTTTTTGTGGTAGTTATTCTTGTCAAAATAAAATAAAATAAGGTATGCACTAACAATAGGGGAAAAAATACAAATTTTGAAATGTTGAATGTCAAATAGAAACCCAACAAAACTAAAAATCCGCATTTAACAAAACAATTATTTCTTGTGAAACCCATAAAAACCAAGAAAAAAAGCTAATACCAAATATTAAGAAACAAAACCTTACATTAATACGAAAAATTAGGAAACATAAATCATATTTGAGCATGGAAGATGCGTTGTTTAATGATTTATCATATACTTGTTCACAATTTAATAATAAAATACCCACTTTCCTTTTTCTACCAATTTCATCTTTAAACATATCCAAAATAGATCCTAGACCATGAATCATAGATTTGTTTTGTTGAAGATGAAAAATTGTGTGATGTGAGAAAAGTAAGAATTGTTTTCAAATTATTTTCCTAGCTACTACATTTTTTTTGTGGTAGTTATTCTTGTAAAAATAAAATAAAATAAGGTATGCACTAACAATAGGGGAAAAATTACAAAATGTGAAATGTGAAAGTCAAATAGAAACCCAACAAAACTAAAAATCCCCATTTAACAAAACAATTATTTCTTGCGAAACCCATAAAAACGAAGAAAATTTCATTTAAAAAATGACTTTTTTCTCACCAAACCTCTTTCTTTCCCATACCTCATGAGGATGATAATCAAGCATAAGGACCATACTAACAACACAAGTACAATGGGCATTGATCCCTTTAAATTTGACTCGCTTCAATGGTTTTTGCAACACCCAAACCTGGAACAAATACCAAGAAAAATACCATAACAATGTATGAAAACCACTTTAAAATGCAAATGCAAGTTATGTCGCCATCTCAGGGAATGATGACTCCCCATACTTATGGACTTATGATGTCGTTGGAGCTATTAAATAATGATGGTCAATGACACATTTCATGGTCCTTTTGTGATGAGAGGACGGGTATTGAGGTGGCAAGGGTATGTTGATGTCGAAATTATTATAGTGAACATGAGGACATTTTAAAGCTCGTTGTACGAGGTGGTAAGAAATGACACTCTAAAAGAGGTATATATGAACCCTTACACACTATTCTTTTTAAGATTACAATTGCAAAACACATTTAAACGAGTGTCAATTTTATACACAAATTGTAATTCTCAATCAAAAATAGAAAAACAAATCTAAAAGGGTGTCAATTTTAAACCTAAATTCTAATTCTAAGTAAGTCAATAATCAACAAAGATCAAATACCCTAGAATAATACAATTTTGCAAATAAATTAAGTGTAGTGTACTAGGTCTGTATGCTAGACCTCTGGCTCACGTGACCACCAGCTCCGAATTTTAGCCCATGCGACCGTGCCCTAACTCAATCCTGCCGTTCACAGTTTCTACCTTATGCTTTTTCCCACATAAGCTCGCACAGAAAATGTTTGGGAGTAAATTTCATCTTCTTTCTCGGGATTTTCATGGCTTTACGAGGTGAGTGCAGTTTATTTCATGCTATGCAAATTTCATACTATAAGGGTTTTTGTTTGGGTTTTTACTTCTTTCAACCTTTCAAAATTTTCCTTTATCACTTAATGCTTTTCTGTTGACGCGTATGTCCGATTTCTCGATGTTAATGCTGTTTTGTAAATGGGATTGCTTGATTTTATCTGTATGGATTATTTCTGCAAGTGGGTATGCTCATTCATCATAGATGTGGCATTCGAATTTTATGTGTTTGAGGGGAAAACTATCTTAGTATTGACTGTATATTGAAAATGGTCTTCTACTATTAGTTTGTAAGTCTGTAGAAGCAAACACACTAGGAAATCTTATCAAGATGTGTATTCTGTCAAAGATAGTTTGCACCCAGTTTACCTTTAAGGCATCACTTAATTGTCCTTATGACTAGACCATGACTTTCTGGACAGTATTAACTATTAGGTATTTCTGTTTGGGCGGATACCCTTTGCAAAGACAGACAGATATCTCTTCTGTCAAATTCACCGGTGACCTGCATTCCCCAAGTTGTGTATTCTGTCAAAAACACGTTGAATGCAGGTTACGATCAAGGCTTTACTTAATTGTACATTCGACTAGACAATGATCACCTGGACAGTACTACTAGTAACTTTTAAGAAGTTCTTTTTGGACGGATTCCCCCTGTACCGACCAAGGGGTATCTCTTCTGTCAAACTCATCCAGGACCTGCACCTAGCCTCTATGTCTGTCAGGATACGCTGTCAGCAAGTTGGATGCACTATTTAACCCAGTCCTCGCACTTTATCATGTCACCTAGAGATTTGAACCGGAAACTCCATTATGAAAGCTTTGATGCTTTTACCTCTTGAGTTTATATCATTCAGCAGACCGTATTTGGTAGTTTAAATTATGTAGGAAGTTCTCATTGTTTCTTTTACTGCCTTGAAGAGATTATATATATACACTCTTAAAAGTTTTAATCTACGTTGTAATTGTTTTCAATGAATTTTGCGACTATATGAATTAGGCTATTGAATTCTATGTGGACAGATTGGAAATCTGCTATTTGATTTGACATCGTGTTTGATAGAAGAATATATGGCTTGAAACCTGAAGGTTCTTCTGTAACAAGACTGCTAAATTCAGAAGAAAATGGGTTATTGTTGGGTTGTGTGACAATATGAAATAGATTCCTAGCACCCCTAAAGAGTTGTGTGACTGACTGTGGCTTCTATTATTATATCAATTTACACCCCAGAATATTGAGTTTTGGCTTCATCATCTGCTTTCAGTTAAACAGAGAAATATCATTGGAGAAGCACTTGCTGAAAGCCAATTGACATAGTGGAGTATTGGTTCTCATGCCACTAAAGAGGAGATTTGTTTTTACATCACAGTATCCTTCCCAAGGAGCTTCACTTTCACAAGTTTTGTGAGTCAAGACTTTGTGTTTGATACATTCATCATCTTTTTGTAGCTCAATTAAGTGGGTAAGATGGAAGTTAAAGTTGGAAATGGAGCCGTCTCTTCTGGGGTTTCTTCTTCAAATGGTGAAATAGTGGCAAGTGCATCGGCAAATTCAGGTACACCTAAAGCACCACGGAGATTCATAAGACAGCAAATACCAGATTCAATTTTGAAGGATCCTGCACTCAAGGCGGCTATGTCTGTTTTGCCTTCCAACTATAATCTAGAAATACCAAAATGTATTTGGAGGATTAAGCAAGCTGGAGCCAAGCGTGTGGCGCTGCAATTTCCAGAGGGTCTACTTATGTACTCTCTCACAATTTGTGACATATTAGAGGCATTTACTGATGTGGAGGAATGCTTTGTACTTGGGGATGTTACTTATGGAGCTTGCTGTGTTGATGATTTTTCAGCTACTGCACTTGGAGCTGATTTTCTCATTCATTATGGTCACAGCTGTTTGGTTCCAATTGATTTTACAAGTATTCCTTGTTTGTATGTGTTTGTTGATATACAAATAGATGTGCAACATTTAGAAGAAACAATAAGATATAACTTTAAACCAGAGGATAAAATTTCTTTAGCTGGGACCATACAATTTTCAACTGCTATCCATGCAGCCAAAGCTGCCTTGCTAGATCAGTATCCAAACATTGTTGTTCCACAGACAAAACCGCTATCTCCAGGAGAGGTTCTTGGATGCACATCACCATCCTTGCCATGCGGTGCTGTTGATTCTCTTGTTTTTGTGGCAGATGGGCGGTTTCATCTTGAGGCATTTATGATAGCTAATCCCAAAGTTCAGGCCTTTCGGTACGACCCTTATCTGAAAGTCTTGATCTTAGAAAAATATGACCATAAGAGTATGAAAGAGACTCGCAAGAGAGCCATCATGCAAGCACAGAGAGGAAAACAGTGGGGCATAATTCTGGGAACATTAGGTCGACAGGGAAATCCAAAAGTGCTTAATCATATTGAGCAGCGATTTTCAGAAAAAGGACTCTCATATACGGTTTTTCTCATGTCAGAAATCTCACCATCCAAAATTGCACTTTTTGAGGATTCAGTCGATGCCTGGGTCCAGATTGCTTGTCCCCGTCTTTCTATTGATTGGGGTGAGGCTTTTACTCGGCCTTTGCTTACACCTTTTGAGGCAGAAGTGGCGCTAGGTTTTGTACAGCCATGGTGGAATAGAGAAACTGAACCAAGGAAGGTTTGTGAGCGTATTGCACAGGATCAGGTTATTTCATATGATTCTGCTGATGCAAGGGATGATGTCATGATTTGTGCCAAGGACTCATGCTGTGCTGGCGAATGCTCTGTAGATGGGAATGGCAGTGTAAAAAATATTTCCATGACCGAAAGTGAGGGAACTTGTTTGCCAGATAGGATATCTGAAGATACTGTATATCCTATGGACTACTATGCTCGAGATGGGGGTCATTGGAATTCTGCATATGTTCCAAAGCCTACTGGTCAACGGAGATGTCATAAAAGTTCAAAATAATGGTAAAAGTCGTTCAATTTGATTTTTTCTCTTATGATTTATAATGTAGGATGTATCATGTTGTCCTATGCTTTCTTTTTTGTTCCCACTCTTAATTTTTTGTCTTCTCTGTCCTTGCATCAAGTTCTTTGTTATAATTTGAAAATTTGTTTGAAACCAAATCTTGTGTAACATGATCTGACTATATCTTGCAAGCGATTTGATACATGTGATAGGTGCCTAGATGGAGAATTTCAATTTTTATAATTACTGTTGTTTATATTGATATCATTTGGCAATTGTTGAAAATTTTACTATGTGCAACATGATCTAACTATATTTTGCAAGCTATTCGATATATGTGATAGCTGCCTAGCTTGACGATTTTGATGTTACAAAATACTAATGTCGTTCCCCCAAATGCTAGCAGTCCCTGCTTTTGGAAATGATATTTTAGAGAGTGGTATTACCCATAGTTTGCATACTTGTATTCGGCGAATATTCGGCAAACCCAAAAAAAATTGACTCGGCAAAAAATCTGCAATACTTGACAATACTCGACAACTTAAAAAATAAGCAAATTTCTTTAAAAAACATAAATCTTATTCAAAATATAGCTATACAATGTATCAAATGACTCTGTAAAATGTTGGGGAAGTGTTTTCTATTAGATTTGAGTATAGTATTAGAATACAACATTGCATCATGCAAATACAACAGCACAACTAATCACAGTGTTATGAATTTATGATGATTGTCATTGAAAATTATCGTCATAAATTGTGTATCTATGCAAGTTACAATCTACAATAATTTACATTTTCCTCTTTCCCATTCTAGAGAAATATTGGGGAGAGGGTCTAGTGCTTTTACTAGTCCCTACACTCGATTGTGATTGCTCTCTCCTCCTAAAAGGTTGCGACTGTGGCTCCACCCTGGTAGTAGATGGTGGTGGCTTCTCTTCTACATGTTTGACATCACCTCCAAAGATGTCATCCAATCCAATCTCTCTCACTGTTAGTGCTTCTTCACCCTTCATAGCTTCTCTCTCAAAAGCAACAATATCTTCCTGTGTGAACATGGGGATCTCCTCTTCTTACGCAATCCATTTGTTGTATGGATCAATCAATCTCATCCAAATCAAAAGGCTCTTGCAATGTGGCCCCCCATCTTTGTTGTGCGAAGCCGAAGATTGTATTGCACAAAAACCAAGTTATTGAGACGTTTTGAGTCAACTTGTTGCACTTCTTTGTGTGAATGGCCTTAAACAAACTCCAGTTGCGCTCACATCCAAAAGCGCTACAAGGCTGAGATAAAATTCCGAGGGCTAGCTTTTGAAAATGTGGGGTATTTCTGCTACTAATCTTATCCCACCAAGAACCTACAAACAAGATAATCAAAAGTTTATAAGTTATTAATAAAATTAAATTTGTAATTTGTAACATTTAAGTAAACATTTTAATTTTTGTTACCTGGTGGCTACTTCTCCTCGGACAATTATTGTCGAAGAAAAGAGCCTACCCCTAGCATGCTTGTAATTTTGCAACTCTAAAATAATGAGGTCTCTTGTCTCAACCTTTGGTGTCATCCTCTCAATGCATGTTGAGAGGCCCTCCATAACCTCCCCGTTCACATCTGTGAAGCCATTGAAGACGTAAAACTTGGGGTTGAGGTAGTACCCCGCTACATGAATAGGTTGGTGGAGTTGATTGTTCCACCTTTGATCAATTATCTCCCAAAAGGGACCAAATTTGGCGATATCCCCTTATAATAGTTTTGGATGGCCTCTTTGGCCCTATCCATGGCCTCATAAATGTATCTCATTAGGTTTTGCTCCCCATCAACCAAGCGAAAAAACTCTCACCAACGGCTCTGACACCTACACACAAATTAAACTTTAAAGTTACAAACTTACAAATAAAATAAATAAGGAAATAACAATACATTTGACAAATAAAATAAAGGGATCGCCTTGAAATTTAAATTGAAGCTTGAAGTTACCTTGATGATCTCTATAGTTCTCTTTGCAAAGACATTATCAAAAACTATCTTTGCAGTCCTCTCTCCGTCGATTTTATTTGAATATTGTGAGTCTAGCCATGTTTGACTCACAAACATTTGGTTCAATGATGTCAACAAACTAGAAATACTTTGCAATGTCAAGAAGTTAGTTGCAAACCTTGTGACACCGGCTCGCACAAGCTCTTTCCCCTTGGTGTGTTCTCACATCAAGTTGAGAACCCAAGGGTGATTATATATGTACTTGGTTATATTTCTTGCATCTTCTATAACTGACCTCACCCAATCAATTTTTCTTAAGTTCTCCAAAAGAAGGTCAAGGCAATGGGCCACACAAGGGGTCCAAAAGAGTGATGGATGCTTCTCCTGTAGTAGTCTTCCAACGGCCACATATGCTGTTGCATTGTTAGTGATAACATGCACAACATTCTGGATAACCATCATCTAAGACAACCTCCTTCGACATGAGACCCGAATTTTCTGCATTTTTTTACTATGTCAGACCTCATCAAATTGACTTCTAAAATATACTATCTCACCATTTGAAGCCGCTAAAAAAACTTGACGAGGGTGCAATTCCTTCCATTGCTGTCCTCCCATTTGAAAGAATGGTGCGTTTTGTATTTCTGCTATTGTTTATTTTGATCTTCTAGGATTGTCGTTGCATTTGCAACTGCATCCTTTGAAGCGATTTCCCATTCAAATCTTTTGGAAAGGGTTGCCTTGTACTCTTTTCCTTGCAACTATCAATGCTGTCACCAAGTACTCCTAGTACGTGTTCTCGCCACCACATTGAAGGGAATGTTGTAGTACCAACAATTCTCACATGCCTTATTTGCTTCCTCGTGTGCACATCCTTGTATTCAACTCTGTACCTTGCAGAGTATGTTTTTTGGTACTATGCAAATATCTTGATCTCTTTGCTTGAACTGCGATGAAGAAAATGTGCCTCTTCCCGCTTCATATGCGTGTACTGCTGAGTATAACCCACAATTGTTGCCGCATCGTCCTTTGAATCCTTTGCCATTCCAGGTTGTATTGACTTCTGTTATGGTTGCATGCGCCCTTTCCCTCTCTAGTTTCTTCTCCTCCAGCCCTGCCAACTCTACCTTCATCTCTTGTTTTGTCTCTTTTGTAACATTGGGACATACCACAATGTCATGGCAACCAATACATACGGGGTGATACTTTAGGTGATTGATATCTCCAAAAAACGTGTTCCTGCAGAAATTGCAAACTTCATTCCCTTGAACCGCTCCACATACAACATAGTTTCAAGCAACAATACAAGCATTAGTGCAAAAAATGGTTCCTGCTAGTGATGTTGACCCGGATGCCAAACCTGATGTTGACTCGGATGCCATTGCTAAAGCTCTAATTTGCAACACAATATATGTTTAAAACATTAAAAAATTGTAGAACTTAATTAAAAAACAACTTTGTAAAACCATTTAAAAAGTTAAAATATTGTAAATTTAATTTTAAAAAACAGCATTATAAAACCATTAAAAAATTAAAAAAATCGGCTTTATAGTCCTATGTAACCGTAATTGCAAATTTGTAATTGTGAGACCCTACGAACACAGAATAAATTCTCAAAAAAGAATTCAAAAAGTTACTTTTACAACCAATACATTTTGGCAATTTCGTTCATTAATGAATAACCATGATAAACAAACATAAATAAGTTAATAACAATTAAAATCATTCGGAATTGAATTGAATGATTCAAAATTGCAAAATATTCAATACAATATATAAATAATATAGAACAAGTTTATATTCTTCAAAAGAAGGGGGAAAAAAAACTTCCCCCTCTAAATGAAATTCTTTAAATTTGCTCTTCGAATTCACTATAAAATCTCTTCAACTCATGCAAAGGATGCTCAATGGCTGTGTGATTAACAGTGAGGGAGTGTGTTGCCTGAAAAAAACATTTCAGCGTTTTTTTCCATGTTTTAGACGTATTTCACATTTTTTCAGCACCTGGGGAGTACTTGACTCAGACTCCCCTAGTATTGGCGAATATTCGCCAATACTTGGTGAGCCCCGGTGGCAAGTTAAATAGGCGAATATTCGCTTGTGATAAAACTTCGCAAGTACTCACCAACCTTGCCTAGTTGGCATACTATGGTATTACCATTCAATGAGTTCCAATCACAATACCAATTAGTGGTTCTATTTAATTCATATTTGTATCCATTACCAATGTACATGCTATTATCAAAATAGTGCTTCTATTTTGAAAATGTATCAACTTGATAGAAAAACAATAGCAGCTTAAAGAGAATTCATGACAGGTGAGAGACCCCTCAGAGGGGTCCTGTTGAAACATCCTCAAAGAGCACTGCTTCATAAAATCCGAGTTTAACTTCCACAACTTTTCACATGTACTTCAGCTGACTATGGATATGAATGTTCTAAGACACTGTCAACTTAGCTGCAACAATGCTTAACAACACGTGTCCTTGAGATAGGTTCTCCCCCTCTTTTGCAGTTATTACTGAATGCATCCTGTAAAAAATTGCATGCATTCCAAAGTAACTTTACTTGACAGCATGCTAAATTAACCATCCTATATTCAACTGACTGCATCCTAAATTAACTATCATATATCTAACTGACTGCATGTGGAACATTTCGTAACATGCAGACTGTCTCCAATCTGAAGTTCAAAATGTAACCACAATCTCTGATTTTCTTTAAAATTGCACCAACAAGTAGCCTTGTACCTTTCTGTTGAACTTTATGAATGCAAGCTACCGAAATTAGTGTTTTAATTTTTGTTCGTGCAGGGATTCTAAAACCTTTGGTGTGGTTATTCTCCTGAAATTATTATGGCTATGCATCTGAGCAAATTAAAAAACACAGAAGCAATCAGGGTTACCAGTATTCTGGGCTACTAAGATTTTCATAGTCCTTCGAAATCCCAAACCTAAATGAATGCAACCCAATTTATATCTGTTTAAGACCTGAAGCATTATGCCAACTCACCCTTCCAAAAAAACAATATTTTGTTTTGTTTCTGAATAGATCTTTGTGTATTTTGTAAAAAGAGCGTTCTGCATTGCTTAAGCATGTTTTTTCTTCCTGATTATCTCCACAAAGGCACACATGCCATTAGTCACAATGAGAGTATAGCTTCTGGTATACTCCAATCTGTTGAGCGTTCACAACCTTAGTAACCTGCAACGTATATTACAGTCAGTTCGTATACACTAATACAAGGTGACATCAGTCTCCAATAGAGAATAGTTTTGTGAGTATGCTAAAGTAAACAATACCATAATCTAGCTGTCCTCAGTCTCATGCAGCTTTCTGCTGGCAAGGGCCTGCATAGTCCAAGGAACAATCCCTCAGAGCCTATATAGCACTAGCCTCAAAGCATGTAACTAGAGGGTAATCCCAAACTTATGATCTGCACACTGGCAGGGAAAACAAATGGAGAAACAGTACAGGAACAACTAGAAAAAGCTAAAAGATGTTCTATAAAGCTTTGCAGCTTCTATGACTTCGATGGACCTTCACAGCTTCTTGGGCCTTGCTAATTTCTACAGCAGGTTTGTGTTGGGTTTCTCTCATTCTGCTTGGCCTCTAAACCAAGAACCTAGAGCAGGCACCAAAGCAATCTTAGTTTGGTTAGAGGCACAACAGAGTATGTGAAGGGTTGAAGTGGCATCTTTCTTCCACTGCAATTCTTGCCTTGCCAAATTTACAGCAGTCATATGAAATAGAGACTCATGCTTTGGAATATGCATTGGTTCAATACAACCATCCCGTCACCTACCACAATGAGACATTTAATGATGCTAAAGACGGTTAACTTATGAAAAAGACATTTATGCCATTATCCAAACATGTCACCATTAGAAGCATTTACATTTGGGGAAGGAAACAAACATCCACACTGATGACAAATCTTTGCAGTTCTTACAAACACAAAGAAAGTCACAGAGTGATTGTCACCAAAAGCGGTTTACATATTTGGAACAATTTCACTTGAACATCAAGCAAAATAAGTTAGCACCAACTTGGTTGCTGACTGTTTAAGTTGATCTGCAATAATGACACTTACTGCTATTCTTGATTCTGGGGATATGAGACTTTAGTTTAGTCTCGGTTATATGAAGTAGATCCCTACTTTGTATAAACAGAGCAGGCTCCTGCATGTAAGCAGGTATGTTTAGTCTAGCAGGACATTGGGGTAAACAAGACCTTGGCAGTTCTATGTAGACATTTTTAGTGGCAAATGATTCAAATCATATCACTCAGTGCACCAGATCTTGCACTGTCAATGCCATCTCCAAGCCTGAAAACAAGAAATAGGGGATGTGCACTCCATTATGAACACCAGCCAAGGCTTGGGAGTTGGTCTACATGGACCTCCCTTCAAGTTTTCCTGCTACTAAGCATGGTCATGATTTTGTTTTTGTGGCGAGTGATAGATTCTCGAGGATGGCCATTATGGCACCTTGCCGAAAAACCATCTTAACGTAGAGACTGCAAAGCTCTTCTTCTTCCATCTCTGGAGCTACATTGGATTTCCAAAGACAATTGTAACATTGTTTCAATCATGGATGCAAGCTTTATGAGTTTTGGTGCAATCTTTGAACCATGATATATGTGGAGCTGACCGTGCCTGCTACAAATGGATGGGAAGGTAGACTTGGTTAATCCATGTTTCTCCAATTTTCTAGTATGGGGGACACAAAAATTTCCCGGATTTTGGGGATGGTGGGTATGGCTAATATATGCAAGAAAATTAAATAAACTACATATTTTTGTAATTTGGAGTGCTGAAATGAATTAACATTCAACATTCCATGACTTCAAAAAGGGCTGAAAAATGAAATTCTAACACCTTCCATGACATTGAACATTGAAAATCAAAATTAGAGTCTCATTATTTCATATCAATATGGCAATGGAAATCAGAATGACCAAAAATTAACACTCACAGAGGACGAGTTAGGTGTATTAACTATGATCAAAACGATTAATATCCCCACGGAGCAACCTGACCCACAAATGTCTCACAATTAACTGCAGCACTTACCAATGACCAAACTAAATTTATTTCCTTGATCAAATCACTTACATAAGTAAAAGCAAAACTTAATCCCTTAGTAGAAATTTGAAAATACTAGTCAACAATATCCCTTGGACAAATTCAAATACTAGTCAACAATATCTAATTTTTGGTCAAAACAGGGCACAAAAGCTGGTGAAAGGTCAGCTTGTGTTGTAAAAATAGTCAAAATCTATTCATGTAGCAGGTAAATAGCCAAATAGCAACGACAAAGCTTTGAGGTTCTTTGTAAAGTATCAACTGGGTAATTATAAATGCCTTTGTTATTTCAGATAGTCTCTAGGACGATCGAGGGACGTCCCAGCATGTAGGGGACAACCTGGGGATGTCTGTACATCCTAATTTAAAGGAAATGAGGATATCCAAGGATGCTGGGAAAACTCGGGGACGTCTCAAAAGAAAAAAACAAGGGTGGCAGTAGGAGGAATTTCATTTCGGGTCCCTGCTTCCCCAAAACTTCCCGGATATCTGGTATTGATACAATTTTATTTAGGAATGTCCATTTACACAAGAGAAGCCTCTATATATAGGCCAAAAATCTTACAATTACATTTAATGTTGGTAGATGTCTACCTACTTTTAATTTATTCCCATCTTACCAACTGTTCCAGTTGTCCACAAACTTTTAATTCATTTTTATCTACCCTTTACAGCTGTTCCAGCTGCCCATCCACTTTACAGTTCTTCTAGCTGTCCATCTACTTTTCATTCATTGCTATCTACCCTTTGCAGTTGTTCCCGCTGTCCGTCTGCTTTAGGTTTATGTCTATCTACCCATTTGTATATGGATTTGATTGATAAATAACGGTAGTTAAATAACAAACAATATTAGATGTCCCCACCATCCATTTTCTCCTTGCTTAAATGGAAATTGTACTCAATGTCAACAGATGGATAAAAAACACCTTGTAGCTACAAAAATGGGCCATGAGAAAATGGAATGTGGCAGGGTCTGAAGTAACATGTGAAACAAAACTGTGACGGATTCCCCAGATGAATTTAATGTAAATGTTGAGTGAGAAGTGTTGGAACACCCGAGAATGAAATATTATGGGGATTGAAATACTTTGTCTATGCCAAAAGGATCCTCACAAGGAGATCCAAGCTCTAGAAATCAATGATCATGGAAGATCATTGTATTGAGGAGATATTCTTCTAGTGGGAGAGGGCTAGATCTGAGGTGTGGAACTTGATCATAGGAGTTGCCAAAGGTGAAGCCAGTGAGTGTCCTCCCTGCTATGGTAGAACGTATGAGAGGCAATGGAGGAGGAGGAGAAGATGGTAACACTGAATTTCATGAAGAGACGTCCTTGGAGCTGTGAGAAAGCTCCCTTAGGATCAACTGTCACTGACAACTAAGGAAGGGGATGAACAATATGGAGTCTTTGGTTTGCTTAATTTTAAATTGGCCAAAGGAAGAAGATTGGATTGTGTGAGGAAGGCTTGCTTAGGATCAAGTGTCACTGACAACTAAGGGAATGAACAATATAGAGTCTTTGGCTTGCTTAGTTTTAAATTGGCCAAAGGAAGAAGATTGGATTGTAGTTGGAAAGATAGGAACATGCTCGTCATGGTGTTGATCACCATGTCCCTGAATGCAACCACTGGAGGAGGTAGCAGGGTGGTGAGGTGGTGGTCAAAAGCCTTGCTCACAGGTGGAACATGCTATAAAAAAGTTGTCTCCAAAACAATATCTTCATCTGTGGTTGTGCGTCTAACCATCTGATGACAATCCTACACAGATGGTAGCAAAGGAGAATCATCCATTAGGAAGTGAAGACAAGAAGTTTGGTTGTGTAGATGAAACCAAGTTGTTAGGCAGAACCATTATGGAGATGTATGGTTTTCCGGAATGTTTGATCCATGATTAGAACATGCTTGTCATCTACTGCATAAGTGGGAGTTGAAATGCATTTTATTGTTGGCACGAGTGGTTGAGCTCCTGAGTGAGCAACTGCACGAAGTTGGGGTTCTTGGTGGTGCTTGGAGGACTTGTTGATATAAAAGAAAGGATGCAAAGGGCAAATTGATACAGAACTTTTTTTTTAACCATTGTAATGGCCAGCTATCTATATGCAGCAGCAAATTATCTGAAATGAGAAATGGCAGGTGAAATCTAAATGTGCAGCAAATGTATGGTGTTATGGAATCTGAAATTTGGAAGGACTCTGTCTGTAATCTGAAAACTGATAAAAAGCCATGTTCATGTCCATCTTGGCTATAGTGAGAGGACACATTAAACTCACAAATCAGAAAGAAAATTGCAGAAAAGGAATCAGCATTATACAGCAGAAAACTGACAATAAAGTTTTAAAGCAGAAATTGGTAGCAGAGACTGTGTCAAGAAGTTAACGGCAGAAAATGAATGAGGGATCTGGTCAGCAAGAGGTGTTTTGCAAAATACATGATGTGTATTCGAGGCTGGAGGTTGGAGCAGATACTAAGAGTGAGGTAACACAGTCGAAAATCCCAATGTGCAGCTGAATAAACGTCGAGTTAGAAATCAGAAATTTGAAATTATAAATCGGATGGTAGAGATCTAAAATCAAAGATGTGCATTAAAGGTTGGATAATCCAAAATTTGAATACAGACGAAAAATTTCAGATACGGGAACGCCTGATCATTAGGCTGTGCTGAAGATACACAAGGAGCATATCAAAGGCCGAGTTATCTAAAATTCGAAAACATGCATCAAATTTCAGATATACACAATGAGTACAACAAAGGCCGATTAAGCTGAAACTTGAAAACATACAGAAAAAATCAGATACACAATGAGTACAACAAAGGCTGATTAACTTGGAAACTTGAAAACATACAGAAAAAATCAGATACCAATTGATACCCTGATCACTATGCTCTGATACCAATTGATATGATTGATGATTCTATTTCATCTGTCCAACTACTTTTAATTCATTGCTATCTACCCTTCACAGTTGTTCCAACTACCTGGTACTTTTAATTCATTGCCATCTACTCTTCACAGATATTCCAGTTCTACACCTACTTTTTGATTTATGTCTATTTACTCATTTACATATGGATTTGATTGATAAATTGTTGTAATTAAATGACTAACAAAATTGGATGTTGTCATCATTAATGGCGTGAAAATGTTGGGGGCACGTTCCCATGGTACAGAACCACAAATGTCGAAAGTACATCTTAGAATGTAAAATTTGAAACATTAGTGCACTTGGGGGAAAAGTTTTCCTGTCATACAACATAGCCACAAGAAAGCTCTACACACCTTTAACGGACATGGTTCATTCTAGGCGTGTTTTAGGTTTCAAGTTTCAACCATTGGTGATCCATATAGGATCACAGGTCAATCACACGACAAACAACAAAGTGTTCTGAAAATTGTAAAGTAAAAGGAGTAACTATTTGTACAGTGACAGGATCTCCTCCTGGCGGTTTTGCTCAAGAAACTATGGTTGTGCCATTGTCATGTGTGGTGGTGGAAATGTTAGTGGTGGTTCTGCGATAAGTAGTTGCCACACAAATGCCATCAGTGGCGGCAGAACTGTCATCGATGGTTGTGCTAATGTCACTGGCAGTCTTGCCCAACAAACTGGGGACCTGTTACTGTATTTTCCATGCCAAGAAGTTTAGTTCTATTTTTAGAAGTGCTAAAAATAGCATTCGCTAAAAATAGCATGGGCTAAAAATAGAAGGTGCTAAAAATAGCGTTTGGCTAAAATAGAAGTGGCTAAAATGGGAGTGCTAAAAATAGAAGTTCTGTTTTATTATTAGGAATGCATAAAAATAGAAGAGGAGAAATAAATATGAAAATAAGAGCTGCTGTTCCAAAAATAGCCATGTGCCAAACATAGAAGGATAAAATTAATTAAAAACAACAGTCAGTTCCTATATGTGGTGCCAAAAGGAGAGGTTTTTTCATTAAATCTAATGCATGCAACCCCATGCGCTAAAAGGAGGTGAAGAAATAAATTAAAAAAAAGAAGCATGCAGACAAGCAATTTTGGGGAGGCAACAGTCTAATAAGGCTGAGTTTTGTATTATTGATTCATGGGACACTTTCGGCGGATTTGCTCTGGCAATTCTAGCCTTGTACTTGCACCTCTGAATAAAAAAGCTCCATTTTTGCCCTCTCATATCGTTGTTTTCTGATTTTTCATTGTGTTTAATAGGTTTTTTCATTGTGGAATTTAATCCCTCTATTGCTATCCTTTTCTCCTAAACCCTTGAATTTATTATGCAGGTGTGTGGATCTTTGACTTCTCTGTGTGCAGAGTTACATGCATGTGTTAAATTATTGGTGTTTCACCCCTATTTCCCAATTTCCGCATTCCTTCTCTGTTTCTAGTCTCTCAGCCTTTGTTGTTTCCTTCTCTTCCTCTCCTTCTTTCATTGTTTTTTGGGCGACCGGTTTGGGTCCTCTTGCTGGTTTTGTTTGCTTTGTACTCTGCAGTCCCATTGACCTACTTTTGTGGTCATGTGTTGGACATTAATAATATTATCTTATCTCCCTTCTCCTTGTCAAAGTTTTAGTTTTTTAGGTGATTCATAAGGGAACCAAACCTCTCTGGAGGTTCACCTCAGACATAGGTTACCCACAACCTTGAGGTGTTCCAATTTTGTCAACAGGCGAGAGAGAGTACACACACCATTCTCTATTAGGGTGCAACTTCTGGGTGACAACAGTTTCTGGCACGCGTAGTAGGACAGTACAAAAATTTGCTAAAGAAGTTGATGTTGTTCTTATCAAATATTAGTGTTTCAGACACAAATATTCAACATCTGATGACTCCATTGGCCCAAAGATCCATTTTTCTCAATCAGCAGACCATTTCCTCCATCTTTCCATATTTTTATGAGGTTGTGTAATCGTGACTTCAATTCCTCATTGGAATTCCCAGTTTCAAGAGAATTATTACTCTCTTCCACCTCCTTTTCCCCAAAATCCTCCTCCATATCAGTATTATAAACCCTATCATAATGAATATGCTCATGATCCAAACAATTTGTATGGTTATCCTAATAATCATGGTGTATTTTAGGAGAAGGAATATGCAGATTATGGAAACAATTCCATGCCTAATGATGATTTTCAAATGCAGGTACAACACTTGGAGATAAAAATGGTACAAATGAGGGTAACAAGTTTCATCAAGGCAACCAAGCTTGGATTCAGGGTACCCTACCCATGGGCCGGTTCTATGCCAAACTGGTATATTCCTCAAGAGAAGATAGATTTTGTGTCTGAATTGATACCCACAAATATCAGAGTGGAATGAAGAGATGGAAACTTACCAATATAATGTTGAGAAACCTTGTCAATGGGGTAATTCTTCACTATCATTATGTAGCCCTCCTACTTCTACTTTCCAACCACTTCAACCGGAGGCCAAGTCCCAAATTCCTAGCTTTCTTAAAGCTTCTTCTCCACAAGATCTTACACCTCTCCAATCATCTCAACCATTGCAAAATCAGTTAACAACCCAACCCACCCCTCCCCTCATATTCCCAAATCTATTTTGGAATGAAACTAATCAACAAATCAGTTTGGAAGAGTAGCCAACTAAAGAGCCGAGTGAAGAAGTTCTTAGGCAACATCTAACAAAATGGAGCTTATAGTTTGAGGACAAACAAATTCCATGGTTGGTTAAGCTTACAATAGAGGAGTGCATGACTGTGGTTGAAATTACAGAGCAACAGGAGGAGTATGACCAACAAGCAAAGGCTAGATAAAGTTTTCTCAAATCTCTTGAGATACAACGTAAAGATAATGTTTTGAAGGAACATATGAGTGTTTCTAAAGATCAAATCATCAATGTTGAGCCTATATCACCTTCAGATCAGCAATGTTGAGCCTATATCACCTTTAGATCAGCTTGCAAACAGTCAAAGGAGGAAATCAGCGAAGAAATTCGAATTCAAAAGGAGTATTCCTTAAGCATGAACAATAAAGAGGATGAGGTTTTATCAGAATTAAAAGATTCTGATGATGAGGAAGAGCCCATTGCAATTGTAAGTATTCCACCTCCATCATCTATCTTCTTCAATAACGACTCTCTTGTTATTACATCTTCTTTCGTGCTTGAAAAAGAGCCAAATATGGGGTTGTTTGCAAAGGATGAGGTAGAAAATGTTTCAGATTAGTCTCCAAATATCCAATATGATCAGGGAAGTGCCTCAAGTACTCTAAATGATGATATTATACACAAAGAAGAGGGTCAGATCAGAAAAATAAGTTTATCGACTATGGGAAAACCATGTCCAATCAAGTATTTAGCTAGTTTAGCGCCACAAAAGGAGTTGTCATCAGTTATGCTCATTTTAGAGCATAAGAGAGAGCTTCAAGTTGCCAAAAATCAGTCCCAACATCTACAAAAACAGAGTGCAGATCCTATAGAGGGGTTCATTCTTTTCTTGGATGATATTTTGAGCAAATCAATGGTGCACGCCATGTCTGCACTTATACCACGTGTTCTAGTTGCCAAATTGATCTCATGGCCGCACTTTCTGAGAAAAGGAAGTAATTTCTCCTAACCAGTATGTGGTTTTGTCTAGCTTTCATTTCTCCTTGTTTAGATTAGGAGTAGTTTAGGTTTGTTTCTTGTATAATAAGTGCTTGTATGCACATTGTTTTTCCAGTTTTCATAGTTAGTTGTCTTTTCAAGAAGTGCTTGCATGCACATGTTTTCCGTTTGGTGGAGAGAGAATTTCAGTAGCTTTGTTTTAGAGGATGCAAGTTGTTGATAGAGGTATGTGATTCTATAGCCCAATGGATGTAGTAGGCTACTGATCTCTTTGTTTAGCTGACAAACTATCCTGTGATGTCGCCAAAATGTTACCATATTTTCCATGCCAAGAAGTTCATTCTATTTTTAGAAGTGCTTAAAATATCATTCGTTAAAAATAGTATGTGCTAAAAATAGAAGGTGCTAAAAATAATGTTTAGCTAAAAAAGAGTTTGGCTAAAAAAGAAGTGGCTAATATGGGAGTGCTAAAAATAGAATTCAGTTCTATTTTTAGGAATGCATAAAAAGAGGAGAAATAAATATAAAAAATAAGAGCTGCTGTTCCAAAAATAGCCATGTGCCAAACATAGAAGGATAAAATTAATTAAAAACAATAGTCAATTCCTATATGTGGCGCCAAAATGAGAGGTTTTTTATTAAATCTAATGCATGTGGCCCCATGCGCCAAAAAGAGGTGAAATAAAAAAAATAAAAAAAAGCATACAGACAAGCTATTTTGGGGACGTAGTAGTCTAATAAGGCCGAGTTATGTATTATTGATTCATGAGACACACTTTGGGCGGATTTGCTCTGGCAATTGTAGCCTTGTACTTGCACCTTTGAATAAAAAAACTCCATTTTTGCCCTCTCATATCGTTGTTTTCTGATTTTCCATTGTATTTAACAGGATATTGTATTACCTTAGTGTGGAATTTAATCCATCTACAATTGTCCTTTTCTCCTAAATCTTTGAATATATTATGCAAAATAGCTTAGAGTTGTGCAGGTGTGTGGATCTTTGATGTCTGTGTGCAGAGTTACATGCACGTGTTAAATTATTGGTGTATCACCCTTATTTCCCAATTCCCGCATTCCTTCTCCCTTCTCCTTGTCAAAGTTTTAGTTTTTTAGGTAATTCACAAGCGAACCAACCCTCTCTGGAGGTTCACCTCAGATATAGGTTACCCATAGCCTGGAGGTGTTCCAATTTTTTCAACAGGAGAGAGAGTACACACACCATTCTCTATCAGGGTGCAACTTCTGGGTGACAATAGGACCTGCATGAATGTGGTAGCACAATAAGTAATGACTGTGAAATGTTGTCTCTTCCAATTTTTGACAGATGGGTCCTTTAGTGTAAGAAAGGATACGTGCAACGTTGTTATAAGAGGCATATCTCAGTTGTAAAGGCATGAGTATAGGAGTGAGTGAGTGAATTCAATTATTTGTAACTAGAGGAAGTGTAAGAGGCAGCATAGAGTTGAGAGAGTGTACAGCAATATTGTAGTTGTACACTTCATTTCTGCTCTTTACAAGGGAGGAAAGGTTGTGATCAGCGGACACTATCAAGTTGGTTTTGCTGAAGTGGGGTTCCAAGGGTAAATTTTTTTTCATGTTATGGTGTTAACTGTTATCGTATGTTTTCAGCTGTAATCATTCTTGTTACATTTCCAACAACAAAATTTTCATCAAACTATCATAATCTACATTCTAAAGCACCATCATTTGATGTTTTATTTAAGTAGGAATAGTAGTTTGTTTTCAAATCTGTATTGAATTTTCAATAATTAAGAAAATAGAGAACTGCAAATCATATTGGTATCAAAGCATTTTATCCTTTGGTTATTGTGGAAGTGGCTAAATTGTTTGTATGCCAATAATAAGTTCTAAGAAGAAAAAATTGCATCCTTAACCAAATAAAGATTTCTTCAAGAAAGTGGAATCAAGAGGTGAGAAAGATGGCTATAGAAAGTGAAACCTCACATGAGTGCCTTTTAAAGAAAATCTCGCTATCGGAATCAAGCCTGAAATTCGTGATGAAGCAATAAGGACTTATTGCCAAGCAACAAGCACCAACAAATATGGTGGTTCATGCTTTTGCCTAGAAACTTGATGTAGAAGAAGATTAGGACCTTTGAGGGAAAATCTCAACATTGGAATCAAGCCTGAAATTCATGATGAAGCAATAAGAACTCATCGTCAAGCAACAAGCATCCATGAATATTGTGCTTCATGCTTTTACCATGAAACTTAATGTAGAAGAAGAGCCACCTCATGAAGAAGAGAGAAGAATTTATGGATAAAGAGGAGCAGCAAAGGCAAGGCTAAGATAGTTGAAACAAAGGTGGAAATTAAAGCTTTTAAAGGGAAAGTATGATGTAAATCACAATGCCCAAAACGGTTGCTTAGAGGACAACCTTGTAATCTGTCTTGCAAACTACGGGTTTTAGAACAAGCAATAGAAAATAGTTGTAGAGTAGTTAACCATTACACATTCAAATGCGAAACTTAGTAGAATAATGTTACCTTTATTCAATGAGAAAGATTAGGGTATGTTACACGTGTACAATAAAACAAGGCCGAGAATGGAGATTCCAATGATTAGAAAGGGGAAATGATTCCTTACTAATTTGCCTAGATTGGAAAGAGTAGTTAGATGACCATTCATTGCTAGATACTTGAAGCATGTTGGTATTGTCCCCTTAGGGTTGAATGGCTTACAATATATCATTACAAGAAAGCAATTACAAAAGAGATGGTTATAAAATAGTTGGCGGTTCACCTTCTTATAGGTGCAATGGTTGGTGGTTTGTTCCCCAAGTGCATTGTATGCTGATAGGAGTTGTGGTGAGTTCTAGAAGTGCTTCATGGCATGGCACGAAGGAGCACGAAGCTTTTGTGTATCTGTGTTATATAGAGACCAAGTCATCTATGGTATGCCTAATGGTGATGAGCAAGTGCACAAAGGAGGTATGCGGGTACCTCAAAATATCATCTAGGTGTGCAAGCTCCATGTGTTTGTGGTATGTTGAATGCGTTATGTAGAGGACCAAGTCATCCATGGTATGCCTAATGGTGCCGCGCAAGTGTGCAAATGTGCAAGGTATGTATGTGGGTGCCTCAAGATGCCACTTAGGTGTGCAAGCTGCGTGGAGTGCCAAATGCTATCAGGACAAGAGTGCAAAATAATGTAACTACACTTAGATCAAAGTAGATGCAAAATAAATGAATAAATGGTTGAAGCAAGTAGAAGTATACTTTAGTGTGCATGAAGTTAGTGGGGTATGAATGATTTTTTTTTGCACATAACAAAATGGAGGGTCATGCTCTAGTTTGGTGGGAAAGCTATGTAGGCTCCTTAAAATAGTAAAAGAGGCTAGTGGGTGCTATATGGGGATGATGATATAGGTGGATTCTTCAAATATAGTTTCAGTTATACTATCGAGGCCATTCTCATGGCCTTTGGTCATGACAACTCATGTTTTATGGTTGAAGGTACTTTCGAACCACCTTTGAGATTTGTGGTATCTCCAAGATCATCCATCAATCTCCACCAGATGGCACACACAAATTACTAGTGGTGCAAGGCAATTTGGGCAGATTAGATGTGGTGCCATCCAAGTGTGTACCAAACTTTATGTGGTCTTCATCATTGGCTTTGTTATGGTCCTAAATACCTACGAACCAAAGCTGCCAAGGAGAATCCATCTTCCATAATGCTTCTTTAGTTTTCATGGCTTTGTAACAATATGTATACATATCTAGATAGATAGTTATCATTAGGCATCATAACATAGTCATAGCTACTGGAAGATAGACAACCATACATCTCCTACAAGAGTATGCCATATACAAAATGCTTAGATTAATAAAGTTATTTGTTATCGTTATGTTATCTTTTCTATGTGTTACTTTATATATTGTTTGTCATTCTGGATCATTATTCAAACCTGTATCTGCATAATAAGACATCTAGATTCTAATACTTTAGCGTGTTTTCCCCCAGATATATCTTGGGTTCC
The DNA here is from genome assembly GCA_019776745.2 of Taxus chinensis. Taxonomy (NCBI): domain Eukaryota; kingdom Viridiplantae; phylum Streptophyta; class Pinopsida; order Cupressales; family Taxaceae; genus Taxus; species Taxus chinensis. The sequence continues at coordinate 187,233,823 of CM034146.1, forward strand.
ATATCATTGGTATCAAAGCGGTTCAACTTGGTTGTGTATTCCCATTGAAGGAGGTTGAAGTGTTTGGATTTGGGCATCAAACCATGAGACTCCTCAAATTATCTTTTTTGTTGTTTCAAGCAAGTTCAAATGACGAGAGAATGATTCACAGGATACAATCCAAGAGTTGATTGATGACGGAATTGCAAAAGCGTTTCGAGAGCAAAAGATGATTATGTTCAAACCTTATGCAGTCTTCATCATTGACTCTATTAGGGTCCTAAACATCGATAAACCAACCACTAAGGAGGATTCAAATTTGACCCCGACATTGTAACGCCGATCAATGTAATTATCGAGAGGTGAAGAGTCACACGTGGAAGAGCGACCATTCCATTTTCTGTAATGCTTCTTTAGTTTTTGTGGCTTTGTAACAATACATATACATATTTAGATAGATAGTTATCATTATATATCATTGCACAAACATAGTTAGTGGAAGATAGACAAACATACATTTCCCACGAAATTATGCCATATACAAAATGCTTAGATTAATTAAGTTTTTTGTGCTAATTCTATTATCTTTCCTATGTGTCACTTTGTATATTTTTTTTATCATTTGTGAATCTTAGAGCGTTCTCCTTGAGATGTCTCTTAGGATCCAGATCATTTGTATCAAAATGGTTCATCTTGGTTGTGTATGCCTGTTAAATGGGGTTGAAGTCTCCGAATTTCAACATCAAACCACTACACCCCTCAATTTATCTTCTGTATCATTTCAAGCAAGTTCAAATGACGAGAGGCTACAATTCACGAGATGATTGATGACATAATCACAAAGATGCTTCAAGAGCAAAAGACAATTATGTTCAACTAGTTCGTTTAAATCCTTGAGTAGATGGTACAATTGGTGCAATCCTCAACTAAAGCTTTTGGATGTCGAGCCCCCCCAAGGTTTTGAGTGAATATACGTGCTTATGTGTTTGAGGGTAAGATCAATGCTAATGCAGTGAATAACTATAGTTAGAATCATATTTTTCTATGAATGACTTTTTTTGGTGAAGAAAAAATCAAGATTTCACTTCTGAAAGTTTTTTCACCTGTCAAGAAGTGGTTGCAAGTCCATACGTTGAGGGAGAAGGATCAAATAGAAGAATTTGAACCAATTTGGGAGAATTTTCTTAAAGCTTTCAAGGATGGGTACTGAAGAGAAGTAATACTGATAAATTTACGTAGGGGAAGCAATGCTAACAAAATCTTAGACTACATCAAAGAAGAAAATGGCACACACACACACACACACACACTATACATGATATTTTCACCCGGGGAATCCCTTTCGGGAAAAAAGCCAACACCACTATTCAACTAGTTCGTTGAAATCCTTGAGCGGGTGGTACCATTGGCACAATCTTCAACTATAGCTTTTGGATGTCGAGCCTCCCCCAAGATTCAAGCAAATTAACATGCTTCTATGTTTGAGGGTAAGGTTAATGCTAATGCAGTAGATAACTAGAGATACCATCATATTTTTCTATGGATGATTTTTTGATGAAGAAGAAATCAAGATCTCACTTTTAAAAGTGTCTTCACTTGTCAAGAAGTGGTTGCAAGCTCATACTTTGTGAGAGAAGGATCAAATAGAAGAATAATTTGAAACAACTTGTGAAAATTTTCTAGAAGCTTTCAAGGATAAATACTGAAGAGAAATAATACTAACAAACTTATGCAGGGGTAGCAATGCCAACAAAATCTTAAGACTGCATAAAAAAAGAAAATGGCACGCACACATAAAAGAAGAAAATGGCAACACACACTATACATGAGATTTTCACTTGGGGTAACCTTTTCGGGGAATAATCCAGCACAACCTCCTTATTGCATTAACTCAACCATTTATAATATGATAATGTTCTTTGAAGTTCGTGCTTTATCCTAATGCATATGTGAGTAGTTGTAGGCACATCAATAAGAAAATGTCAAAGGGGAATTACAATACAATGGGTATCAAACCTTGGGCCAAGAAACCGACCTAAAACGGTCACAAAAATATGATAAAAATTAAAAAACAATATTTTGGGGGCATCTGCCTCCAAACCCTCGGATGGTGGAGTTATCACCTACTTGGGAAGAAGGTGTCAACAAGGATCATTGACTGGTGTAAATCGTGCAAAGTACGCAACACATATCCATCAATACTTTCTTGAAGATGTCTATGAAAATTATGCTAGAGGCGTCCAACTCTGAGGAGCCATTTGCCAGTGAGTGTACGTGTTTTCCGAGACCTCTTTTCCGGTGTTATTACGTCGGTTTTAGGCACAATCGGCAGGCTGTGGAGCCTGAAGGATATGCATGAAATGGGTCTGCAGGAAGAGCCCCCCTCCTTTTTTCCCATTGTTGTAGAGCTCATTACAGCTGTTTCAGCGAATAAACAACAGAATAGGGTGGTATTCGTGCATACCTTCTAGGCAATCAATTTACTGTATCTTCTTACGATCTGCAGATTTTCCGTCCATGGTGAAAGCTGCTCGTTGCTTTTCAAAACTATGATGGAGTCCCTCCACAATGATAAAACAACATAGTTTAGAAATGCCTCTATTTTGAAAACGAGGTTTCCTTCTTCTAGATCCTCTGTCATTTCGAGATACTCTGCTCCACATCCCAGCCCTGAAATGTTGGAGGTGTTTAAATCTATTGCTATGTTGTAGCAAAATTTGGCAGCTAATTTGAAGGATTCTATGCCTCTTGGGATTTTGTCCAGTTTATGTGATCTTTTCTTTGTGTTAGTCTAGTAGTTGTATATTATTTGCTTCAGTTTTCCGCTCCTCCAAAGCATGGGAACTAAATCATCATTGAAATACATTGCAATGTAGATGAAAGCTCACACCTTGGATCTCAACCACCAGATCGCTTGGATAATCGTTGCTATGCACCTGTTCATACTGCAAAAATGGTCAACACCATTAAGACGAATCAGAAATACTTTTCAAATCCTGTAAAGTGTGTTATGACTATGGCTGGCATCAAAACATGAGACATATTTATCAAGGTGTAATACTCAAAATTTATACTTGCAGTGTTCTGGTACTACATCAAATTATGCAATATATATTGTAGATATTAATGCAATTATTTTCCCAGATGATGTAGTTGTAAGTGCTCTAGTAGATATGTATGCGAAATGTGGGAGCATGCAATTGGCCTGCGAACTGTTTGCCTAAATGCTTGGCAGAAATGTGGCATCATGGGCTGCAATGATTGCAGGATATGCACAACATGGGATGGAAAATGCAATTGGCAGGTGTAAAGTCAGACTCCAACCTTTGCCAGCGTCCTACCAGCCTTTGACAAAATGGGAGATTTAGAACAGGTCATAGACATCTGGTGTTCTTTTCGACTCATGTTAAATAGGATATAACACATGGGCAATGTAAAATGGGTAATGCAAAAGCTAATTTTTACTTACATTTGAAAGGGTGAAAAATCGTATGGGTTGGAGCCAGGTTTGTTTTGTAGTTTTGACCCTCTATGACCAGCAAATTTTTTAGGGGCCATAGACAATTATAAGTTAAAACTAGTAAACCATATAAAATTTTCAACATTCTTTAATATATATAATTTGTGAAAATATAAAACTTATTTGTATTTATATGAAGAAACCATAGAAATTTGTATATAAAAAATGGAATTTATAGCCACGTAAAAGAGCTAAGTCGTCCACAAATTTTGATTTGATAGGCAGTAATAATTTGAAATTCCATCCTTGGGTGGAGCTTGGGACGAGTAACTGGTAATGGACTGCAAATGATGGACAAAGCTGAGTTGCTGACGCCAATTTTCACAGCAACCATGTTTATTGAGATTGTCAATTGGTTGTTCGACTTGACCGCTCCGTTTAAGGAAAATCGCCCAACATGTTATGTAAATATGTTCACACGTATCCCAATATAATTGGTTTCTTTATATTCCTGTAGGGCATACAGACGGGTCACAACAATTCTGCAAGGCCTTCCTCTTATAGTAACGAGCAATTGCACATGAGTTGCAAATTATGCCGTAAGGGATGCAAATGTAAAGTTACTTTGGAAATGTTTGTCGATGTGATAGTTGTGTAATGTATGTATTATGGTTGTTTTGTTTTTTATGTTGTGATGGTGATGGTTGAGGATTGATGGATTAAAAAGAATGGAAAAGGCAAAAAATGTCTACATAAAAGTAGAGTAATTGTAAAAACTATTTCCTTGTTTCCTTCGCCAACAACTTGACACTACCATAGTTTATCCATAGCCTAGATCAATTGTAAATACTAAAAACCATTTTCTGTCTCTTATGTGAGTCAAAACTCTATTTCTAGTCAAATCAAGTGTGTACCTTCAGAATGTAAAATGCAAGGCATAAACACCTGTTAAGACACATTGTTTTGATGGCATGCAGGACTTAGGGGTATCTTGTGTAAGGGTGACGTACTCAATAATCAAAGACATGTAATTTTTAGGGAATTTACCAAATATAAATTCTAAATAACAACTCAAAGCAACATGCGAGATTTATAAGAAAGTGGTGTTAAGTATATTTGTTGCTATCTCTTTCATCAATTGTCTTGGCTAATGAAGAAAAATATCTATATTATCATAGAATCTTTACATTCATGTTTTCTATTTTGCTAGTTAGACCAAGAATTATTATTGTGGGTTGATAACTTCTATAGGTAAAGTAATGGTTAAGTGTTGAAATTCGATAAAATCACATATCCAACTTGAAATGTAGAAAAAATGTTCTCCCTCGATCCTATCTCTAACCATAAATGAGACAAAATGGACAAACATATGTAAATTTATGTACATAATCTTGTGTGTAATTCGATCCCAATATAATATAATTATTCTAGACAAAACGGACCTTACAAAAAAGACGAAGGTTGGTGTAAAGAACCATCAAGAGATTCTATCTCCATCATCTCCAACCATTGGATTGGTTGTAAGTCTTCTCACATTTCCTTTTGGTGAAGTATCTTTCCATGTCCTTCAAGGGTACCACTCCTTTTTCTTTTGCCTTATCTCCACCTCCCCCTTCTTATCATCCTAGACATGCACAAGTTTCTTGAAAACATTGCAATGTCATGACACCTCCATGATATTATAAAACATGACTTCAATAAAAAACCCATTAGTATATATGGGTAGTGATACACATTACAAACTTTACATATGATTTTGTGAAGTCAACAGTATGGTCTAGATCTCCAAACACTTAATTTTTTCAATATAGTGGAAATAAAATACGATTCCTTATTTAGCACTGCAGGTCTGATATAGTGGACCTTGTTATAGTGTCAACCTATGTCTACAGATTGCTTCACATAGCTGTAATATCCTTGAAAATAATTTCTAACAGATTTGGATATTTTGTTTAACCCTAGGGAAGCAGTATTAAAAATCTAACTTTTATAATAGTAGCGATAATCTGATTTTTTATATAAAAACAACAAACCATAATGCGTAAAAATCAGTCTTTTATTTATTGAATACGAACTAGCTACAATAACAATACTAGTGTTTTAATACAATTGTTTGGAGCTGAACTGGCGGAACACTTGCACCTTGAATTGTCACTGCAACCCTTGAATGGAATTGTCAAGCTCAGATGTGAGGATTTTTGTCCTCAGACCTGTATGCAAATGAGGGATTTCATCTTCTATTGCTATTGCAGAAGTTGAAGCTACTTGCAAAAAAAGAAAATAATCGACGAATTTTCAAGATGTAATAATAAACCCCAAATATGCCTTTGTAACCTCCCACCCTCTTCCAAAGTGGGCGCCCCCTTCCGGAAATACATGCATGCCCCCATGAACCAATAAAATAATACTTTATTCCCCTCAAGTTGGTGCCCCATTCTAAAATTAGGAATATGCAATATTAAAAAGCTCAAACTCTACTTTATTCTAAAAATAGGATTTGTTTTCTCATGCAACCCCTTTCTATTTGTGGCACCCCCATTATAGACTCTTTTATTTAATTATAATTATTATCCAACTTGGCACCTAATAATAGAAGTACACCATTCTATTATTATTTTATTCTATTTCTATTTTTTGGATTAAAATATATTTTAAGTGTCCTTTCTCCAATTAAAATTTAGAAATATCCTTGGACCACTTATATTAAAATATTTTCCTCTTTTAATTTCCCCTTAGCCTATAAAAAATTCTAAAAATAGGCTTTAGATATTCATAATTAATTAATTTTGAAAGGGGGGCATTATAGTCCGCCCTTCCTAGAACTGCTTGCCCTCAAGCAATTGCAAGTCAGGATCCCAAATCCACTTTGGGAATTTGAAATTCCCAACCCTCAATACTTCATGTGATGCCAACATAAATGACTGCGCAAACTGCTGCTGTCCAAAAAATTGTTGTCCAAACTGCTTATCATTAGTTGCTGATCTGAAAATGTCAGCAAGCTTAATTACAACATTAGTATCTACTGAGTCATTTTCCTCGGGTGAATGCTTTATGCTACAAGTTGTATCCTTCACCCTAGCTTGAAATGACATAATAGGGAACAACATAGCTGAAATATTCTTATACCTTAGGTTGTAATCAAAGCTCACCTTTCTGTGTCGGAATAGGAATTGTTGAGATACCCTCAACACCTCCATCTTTGGGACTTAAGACTCCCGAATTAATGCTAATCAAAATGTTTTCCTCCAATGCATATCCATCTATAATGCTATGCTGAAAATCACTCAATGGCTTACCCTTTGGAAGTTCGGAGGATTGTTCATGATTTTGTGCATCTTCTTCCATCTTGAGCTCGTTGCATCCAACAAGTGATGTCCTTTCCCCCTTGACTTTCTCACTATTAATTTTACAACCATTCTGCAAATCCCCTTCATATGGCATGAAAGCAATCTTTGCGAGATTGATGGGTACTTCTTGAACATGAATATCTTTTTCAACTTCCTCTTGTATGGTGGATTCCTTCATGGGTTGCTTCCTCTCAATTTCTTGCAGCACTAATTGTTCTTCTTTCTTCTTCAACTTGCTTATGTATTCACACAACCCTCTTTTATTTGGATTCCTCATTTTGAATAACTCCAACTAATGATCAAATGAAACTTCAGATTTAAGATAATAATGCATCTCTTGATACTGGTCAAGGATTCAGAGGGCCTCAAGTTTGTACTCTCCATTTTTACCGACACCTCTTGAATGAGATCTATATTTTCTTCCCGTTGTAAAAACTTTTCTTGAATAAACATTGTCATAGATTCCTTCTCTATCTGATCCATAAGCTGACGAAAATACTGTCCATCTTTTCCTCAAAAACAACCTCTGGATCTTGCTGCCTTAATCCTTCCTCTGGTTGTTTTAAAGTTTTCTTTTTCTCTCTTTGTTGTTACCTGACATCTCTGTCACTACCTTGGATGTAGTTCAAAGTTACAATTTTTTTCCCTCTATTTTTTAAAATTCCCTTCCACAAGCTGGGAGGAAATTTGCTCTGATACCACTGTGATATCCCTGAAAACAATTTCTAATAGATTTGGATATTTTGTTAAACCCTAGGACAACAATATTAAAAATTTAACTTTTATGATAACAACGATAATCTGATTTTTTATATAAAAACAACAAACCATAATGTGTAAAAAACAATATTTTATTTATTGAATGCAAACCAACTACAATAATAATATCAGTGTCTTAATTCAATTGTTTGGAGCTGAACTGGTGGAACACTTGTACCCTGAATTGTCACTGCAACCCTTGATTGGAATTGCCAAGCTCAGATGTGAGGGTTTTCGTCCTCAAACTTGTATGCAAATGAGGAATTTTGTCCTCTATTGCTATTGCAGAAGCTAAAGCTACTTGCAGACAGAAAATATTTATGAGTTTCGAAGATGTAATAATAAACCCCAAATTTGCCTTTATAACCTCCCATCCTCTTCCAAAGTGGGTGCCCCCTTCTGGAAATACATGCATGCCCCCATAAACCAATAAAATAATACTTTATTCCCCTCAACTTGGCGCCCCATTCTAAAGTTAGGAATATGCAGTAATAAAAATCTCAAACTCCACTTTATCCTAAAAATAGGATCTGTTTTCTCATGCAACCCCTTTCTATCTTTGGTGCCCCTATTATAGACTCTTTTATTTAATCACTATCCAACTTGGCGCCTAATAATAGAAGTACACCATTCTATTATTATTTTATTCTATTTCTGCTTTTTGGATAAAAATATACTTTTAAGTGTCCTTTCTCCAATTAAAATATAGAAATATCCTTGGACCACTTATATTAATTTATTTTCCTATTTTAATTTCCCCTTAGCCTACATAAAATAATAAAAATAGGCTTTAGGTATTCAAAATTACTTAATTATGAAAAGAGGATATTATGAAGTCAATAGTATGGTCTAGATCTCCAAACACTTAATTTTTTCAATATAGTGGAGATAAAACGCAATCCCTTATTTAGCACTATAGGTCTGATATACTACACCTTGTTATATTGTCGACCTATGTCTACAGATTGCTTCACATAGCATTACCGATAATCTCTATAAGAACATTGTCCGTTTTTGAATTGGTGGAACCACTCTACATCTCTCACAGCAAATTGCTTTGCAACAATCTTGGAGAAAACTTTGGTTGCAGTGTGGTAGTCAACACATACACAAAGGTTCTTGACAATGCCAAGTGTTGTCTGAGGGGGCATGTTTAACAATCCAAACAAAATTTCCAACTTCTCACTATGGTGGTAGAGGAATATTTTTTCCCCTCCTTGTCCATGTCACTCAGTATATGTTTTGAATCTGAAAAATATCTTGTTGTCTTGTGTCTGTGGGTGTGATTTGTCTCCTACACAAAAAGCATGCACCATTTTATGGTCTTTAATCCAACTACATCCTCTACATCTAGGTATCTTTTTAATTCCTCTATCCTTCATCAATCTTCCTACCATTTTAATCTTACCCCACATGCACACTTCTGCATAAATGTTTGACATAAGAGCATAATAATAATTAACTTGTCCATGAATAGTAAATTTGGAGCCCATTTATTTCATAGAAATATTTTTTCGAACTCGACATAATAGTCTAAATAGATTGACACCATTTGAAACAATTTGAGTGAATAGAAAATTCACAACGGAATTATTAATCAAAGATAAAGGACTTGATAACATTTTCAGATGTATTGATGATATAATTAGTAGTTAATTGGCAGGTACCATATACACTTTCTAGTATACTAAACGCTTTCCAAATGAATCCAATTCACCACCCAAAAAAACCCAAGAAATATGACTCACCCACCCCGTAGGACAGCAAAATTGTATATTATTGTAAACTTGATTGGTTAACCAGTCCACCATGACATAGTTTTCTTCTTCTTTGCACCTGTGCCCGTGGCCATGTCTATGCCTGGGCTAGTGCCCCACATATTCATTTGAAAATTGACGTTGGATTCAGGCTGCATAGTGATGGTTTTGAAAGAAAATTTCACCGTCTCCCCTTTGCCTGGAAATTGCATATGCTCATGCCCATTCTCTCTCTCTCTCTCTCTCATGCTTGAATTTTCCATGATGATAGAAACTGACAGGACGCCCAAACCTGAATTGTCTACTACTTTCTCTACTTAAAATTCCACCGTTTTTCCTCAAGTCTTCTCTCTACCAAGGAACACTCTACTCAGACTCGTCCCTATCATTTGGTAAAAGAAGAAATGACCTTTCCTCTTTCGCACCAATTTTGGCGATTTCCTTTTTTCTTTCAAATTGATTTTTGCAATCCAGAGAGATGGATAAGAATGTAAATACTTATGAGAGCCCGCCATTGCAAATTAAAATGTTTGTAACAAGGTTTCTCGGGAAAAGAGGTTGACACGGCCATGTGCCTGCCTTCCATGGCATGAACACCACCAACTAAACCGACATCCCAACTGCCACTGTGTCATGCATACGTTTCAGCCTTCCACCTGTCTGATAAATCTTTGGAGGGAGTCAAGAGTATCACTTATGATGTGACAACAACTGATGGAATTTGGAAAGACAGCCCTAAAAGCTTTCGTAGATACACTTCCGTGAAAAAAATGGTGCAAAAAACATGCCGGGAAATACGGACACCCACCGGCAACGTCTTCTCCACAATGAGACACCTTCCGGCATAATTATAACTTCCCCCCTTTTATTATTTTTAAGCTAACAATCTTAAGAGAAATCCATTCAACAAAAAATGCCTAGAAGAAATGCGGTCTCATGGACTGCAATTATTGCAGGATATGCACAAAATGAATTGATTGAAAAGAACTGGGAATACTCTCAACAAATGCAATTGGTAGCATAGTGCCAGACCCTATAACGTTTTCCATAATCCTTCTAGCTTGTGTCATAATGGGCACTTTAGAACAGGATGTGGACATTCATCATAACCTAATAGGAAGCATATTTTTGTCTGTTGTAGTTGCAAGTGCCCTTGTACAAATGTATGCAAAATGTGGAATTATACCAAAGGCATGTGACTTGTGTGACAAAATGCCTCGAATAGATTTGGTCTCATGGACTGCATTATATGCACAGAATGGGTTTGTTGAAAATGCCTTCAAAACATTCATGGAAATGCAATATAATCCAAACTGTTCATGGCTGTCAAAATTTCCTTTCTGAGGTAAAAGCAGGTGATTTTTTAATTATCTGTATTAAAAAATTATTAGTGTTCAGATTTCTGGGAGCCAAGATGGCTGCTTGATCTGCCCGATGGACTGCTGTCTATTTCAGTGACATGGACTTCTTTAAAGGGCTTAACTGTAGTTACTCCTTGCTGAAGATTGCAGCTAACAGAAGACATTGACATCCTTACAAAGTATTGACATTGTTTCACCAAATACAACCAACAGGTTTCCAATCTGATCACTTCACCTTTGCTATCATACAAGCAATAGCACACCCTATCACTGCAGGTCTGACACGACATACTTTTTTATAGTGCCAATCTATGTTTACAAAATGCTTCATATAGGAATACCAATAATATCTAGAAGAATTATACTTTTCTGAAATGATGGAACCGATTTGCATTTCTCGTGACAATTTGTCTTGCAACAATCTTGGATATAAACATGGTTGGAAATCGTCTCATAAATAGAGACAACAAGCTAATTAAGCTCTGACACCCTACCCTACCCTACCTTATTGTAATCAGGAATCTTCATCTGCTCAACAAAAATCTCCAACTTCGCTATCATCCGGATATGCACAAAATGGGCTTGTTGAAAAGGCCTTGGAACCTTTCTGCCAAATGCAATTGGCAGGTGTAATGCCAGACTCCACAACCTTTTCCAGCATCCTCCCAGCTTCTTCCAAAATGGGAGATTTAGAATAGGGCACGTGATCTATTTGATGAAACTGTGCTGCCTCTGTTGCGTCATTGGGCAGTTCTACCGTAGTGGTGCATGTTGTGGTTACCATTGTAGCCTTCAAGGAGTGCAGGTTTGAAATAGTGATGATACATTTCAAGTTTGGCCAGAACTCTCTATCTTGCGTAGCAATTGGTGAGTTGTGGGTTTGCATTGGTTACTCTATAGAGAGTTGTCGATGCCCAATTTGTTATGGGAAGCTAATTTTTGTTAGATGTTGTTGTGAATGCCTTCGTAGACATGTACGCAAAATGGAAAAACATACACAAGGCACGTGAACTATTTGATAAAATGCCTCGATGAGATGTCTCGTGGACTGCAGTGAATGCAGGATATGCACGAATGGTTTTTCTGAAAAGGTCTTCAAACCTTTCAACCAAATGCATATAGAATGTCTAAAGCAAGATTTCACAACCTTTGTCAACTTACTCTCACCCATAGTAAGAAAACTCGGTGAGTACCCGCCATTCGTTTGCCCAATCGAATACTTGCCATTAAAACTCGCTACAGTTAACTCGTCGAGTATTCCCGAGTATTGGCCGAGTATTCCCGAGTATTGGCCAAGTAGCTATGTGTTGCTTAAAATTTATGTTTTTTAAAGAAATTTGCGTATTTTTTAAGTTACCGAGTATTGGCCGAGTATTGCCGAGTTTTTGCCGAGTCAATTTTTTTTTGGTCTGCGGAGTATTCGCCGATTACGAGTATGCGAACTATGCTCTCACCCATATGCCAAAATGGGAGCTTTAGAACAGGGTACATACATCCATCAAAGCACAATGGAAAGTGTATTTTTATTGAATGTTGTAGTTGCTAATGTTTTTGTAGACATGTATACAAAATGTTGAGGCATACAAAAAGCATGTGAACTGTTTCACTATATGACTTAAGAAAATGTGGTCTCATAGAATACATTTTTTCATTTGTTTTGTTGACATCAAAACAAAATCACAAACTAACTTCGACTTTACATCCTTTTTGACGTAGTTTGTGGCTCCTGCAATTGCTAGTTGCTACATTCAATGTCAACAATTGCACCAAGGATATGACCAAACTGTCGAAGACTACACTGATGACTTTCATGACCTGTAGGCCAAAATGGGTTCATTCAAGTTAGAGCAGCATAGAGTACTCAAGTACTGCAATGGCCTATGCTGTGAAATGTTAAGACATTGGGAGAGGCCTATTGTTATGCATCAATCAGGGAGGAAGAGTCTAAGATGAAGGGCAAGCGTAACACATCTTATGCACTGAAGAAATGACCTCCAGACAAAAATCCATAGCCATATATGACAGGTAAATGGTGTAAGAAACATAAAATGAGCAGCCCTTTAGATGCAAAGTGCCATGCTTGGAAATTGTTTCTTGCGCAGCCAGAATTATAGGATCCTGAAGTCCAATGCTATCAAAGAAGCTGTGGACTGTAATCCAAATATCTTGTGGACCACCACAGCAACATAAACACTAGATGAAGCAGAATGCCTATTCCATTCATAGATGTTGGGTGGGAGGGCAGTCTGTACATTATTTGCTTGATGACAGTAGCACGAAGAACCTCATCTGTAAAGCAATTTGTCAATCATGCCTTATCCTCAACCTTACAATCTGGGATGGTTATGTTCCTGCAACACCAAAGATATACACGTCACTCACCAATGATGTATATCATTTGCCATAATCCTTTTAGAGACGAAATAATCTCTGATGTAGTGCCAATTGATATTTGTGATGTTATTCTCGGGCATTCATCTGTGCATAGTCACCAGGTTGTTTTCTTAAAGTGATTCTGTAAATAGCCATGCATTTACTGCGAGATTCCTGAATCATTGTTTAATATTGCTTCTGTGTAATATCACATCTGGATTTTAACAGTTTAGTGTTGTCCCGAGATATTTCCTAGGATCTGGATCAGATGATTTCAAGGAATTTTGGAAAAGCAATTTTATTCAATTGGACATAAAATTGATCAAAAGATTAAGTGGTGATACTATAGAATTTAGAAGACAAGCTATGCAGATGGGCTTTTACCTAGATGAAGACAGCTTAACCAAATAGCTTGGAGGTCTCCATCAAAACATAAGAAGATAAGTCATGCTTTGCAACCCACAATACCTTGACGAGGCAAGTGTGCAAACATGTTTCTTGAGGAAGAGAAGAAGCAAGGTGGGGATGATACCTCCAAACAAAAACAGCCATCCAAATCCTACACAAAGGGTAAGTGGAAAGGTAAAAAAATGCCATTGCTTTACATGTTTGTAAAGATTCAAAGAATCATTGTAGTCATTGTGTTATAGACAGGCATACTAACGTAAAGTGTTGGAAGCTGTATCTGGAATTGCATCTTATGAACCGAATCAAAGTGGAAAAGAGAAAGAGGTAGTGGTGGAGGACGAAGTGGATGTAGATGAGAAGTTGGGTTGCACTACTACTAATGTGGCTGGCAAGGAGCAAGAAAGAGAAGAAATGAGGAAGCTTTTCCAAATCCAAATCCAAATCAGGAAGACAGGCAAATGCTCTTGCTAACAGTAGTTCACAATCTAATTTGATTTCAGATGAACTTGTTGAAAGGTTTGGTTTAGAAACTTGTTATCATCCACGTCCACACCCCTTGGGTTGGGTGAAAAAGGGGTACAAATCGAGTAACCAAACAATGTAGAATCAGATTTGGCAATAATTCAAAGTCTGTTGATGAGATGGAAGTAGATGTGATTCCACTTATTGATTTTGATATTGTGTTTGGAAATCCTTGTATCTCATTGATGTTATCTTCATGAGGGAAATAAATTACAGGTGGGTCAAAGATTGGATTAGCTATATCATCAAGGCACGTCAAAACAAAAGCCCAAGCTTGCCATGGTAAGTGCCGAGTAAGCCAAAAAACTCATACAAGCAGATAAAATATTGTCTACTTTTAAAGCATAAACAAGCAGATGAGCTAGAAATTTCTGAAGTTAATTGTTCTAACAAAGGGTTCAAAGATTTAGATGAGTTATTGTATTCTTTTTATATAGTGTTGAAAGCTCTTAAAGGGTTGCCACCAAACAGGGAGCCATGAGATCATTTGCTTCCTGAATATTGTCTACCCCATAATGTCTTGTAGAAACAATCACTTTTGGAGTAATGAATTGAAAGGGCAACTTTAAGCATCCACCAGGTATATCAACTCAACACAGAAATGTGTAATTTAACATATTGGGGTAAAATCTTAAGATGCGCCATTGCAGGAAAGTATTCCATGGTGCTGAACATTATCCATCAGTTATTTTATTGTTGCACTAGGTGTGTGGCATATGCCACCATCCAGTGTAGAGGGACAATTGTTAGAATATGCGGAGAGAGAGAATAAAGAAAGATTAGAATGTGCAAAGAATGGATGAAGAGAAACCGGAATGCTCACATTATTCATTTTGTCTGTCCTTTTATTATGTGAGAGATGGTTACAAAGTGGTTGGCGTGGTTACAACCGTTTATTAGTTAACATTTAATTAATATTAACATAACACTAATTTGTATGCCTTATATTCTAATACCCCCTCTTAAGGCTTACACTATAGAACATACTGACAAAACATTATAGTAACAAAACCAAACAAGACCACGCATTCTTCAGAAGCTTTTTGCTTTGAAAACAGTGCTTTGATGAATTAAAACTCCATCAAGCTGCCTGAATTCTCGAGTTCTCAGATTCCACCTCCCCGAACACCCGAATTACAAAATCTCCTGAATTGTTGGACAACCATCCATACTGAGCTACTCCCACAGTGCTCCATCAAGCTTTCTCATGACCCTTGTAAGGGTAAATTCCCGAGGTTCACAGACTCCCGAACTATCTGGACAACCATCCATGCCGAGTTTTACCTATACTAGATTCCTTCATGTCTTCAAAGTGTTGGGATTCTTTTAAATATGCATTCTTTGTCAATGAGTTCATCAATTTCAGCTTCCGGTGGATTTTCAACAATGGCTATAATTGTTCTTCCTTTCGTGTCATGTATTATGTTATTACAGTTTATATTTTGAATTTTTGACTTCAGGCAACCACCAAAAATAGTAATTCTCTATTCTTGAACTGTCCTTGCAATAATAATAATTTCCATGCCCTAGAAGACGATGGTGTTTTTGCAGATTTCAAATAGATTCAGGTTCAATGCTTCAAATCTCTACCAACTTGATCGTCTACGATGCCCTTGAAATCAATCAAATTAATGGAATTTGACCGTGCAACTGTTTTTCATGCCTTTTGTGCCCTAGCGCAGACATTATCTTCAGATCTCTGGTAATTTCTGAGACTTGCGATTGGCATTTTAACTGAAAACACTGTTTGCGACTAGTTTCAATCCCTACGACCCTTGCAATGGCACAAATGTGATTCGCGACTGGTAAATGTTGTGGTATTCACGACTGTTTTGGTTGTCGTTCCTTCTCTTACCGACTGGACAGGGTTTCACGAACCTCATGACTGTATTTTATGCCCTCGATTTACTGAATCGACTCCTGAAATTTGCGTTTTTAGCGATGACCGTGTTTGCTCCGTTTGACACTCTCGATGCCCTTGTTTGTGTTTTTAGTGATGACTGTCTTTGCAACAGGATGTGCCTGAAACTCGCAGTTCACTTTAAAAATGGCGGACTTTCTTTCGACGTGATTGTAAACCTCGAACTGTGCCCGAACGGGACTGACTTGAACTTATTTCCTTCTCTTTCTCCTTGCTTGCCGCGCTCTGATACCAATGTTAGAATATGCGGAGAGAGAAAGAATAAAGAAATATTAGAATATACAAAGAACGGATGAAGAGAACCTGGAATGCATACATCCTTCATTGTGTGTCCGTCCTTTTATTATTTGAGAGATGGTTACAAAATGGTTGAAGTGGTTACAACTGTTTATTAGTTAACACTCAATAATATTTACACAACACTAATTTACAAGCCTTATATTCTAATAGCAGCTGCTGCTCCTCATTCACAGTCCACCATACAAGGGCAAATGTGCATTATAAATTGACGATTATCTATCCACCACTGGAGAATTGTCAGCTGTGGATGTTAGGAGATCCACTGGGAGAAGTGCCTTGCTTCTTTCCAGGATTATTCAGTATCTGGCCCTTTTAGCCCAGGCTATTCTCTGAAAGACATCACTAGACTCTGTATTTTCTCTTTTGTGGTGATTGATGAGAATGCTAACCCTTCTTTTACTTCTGACTCTGATACAGGCTAAACTGTGATCTCCATCGCCCCCCTCCTTGGCTCTATAGGCGAGGGACCTTTCCTTTCACATGATTATTTGTATTACATGAATTTATATAATCTGAGTTGTCCGGGGCTTATCCCCACTTTTTGGGGTTTTTCTAGCTTCCTAGATTCAGTTTTAAATACTTACTGCGATTGTTTGTTTAGCACTCATACTTGCCATTGCAACTTGCTGTACTTTTGAGTCCTTTTGCTATAGACTTAAATATGATTTCTTTCGATCTTTTTAAACCTGGGGATCTACATCTTCTTCTGCAAATGCCTCTAGCAAAGCCCTGATATGTACATTTAAAAGAGTGGAGAACAGTCTACTCTGCAAATAAATGGCAATTGGAAATTAGTTACCATTGTTCAAATGATCTTCAGACTTGGCCTCGTTCAAATGACTATCATTCACACTGTGTTTGTTGAAGCAAATTACGGTAACCTTGAAGAAAGCTGCCTTTAGATTTGTAAGCTTCAATCTTCTATTTGACTCCTCCAACAGCTCTGTCCAGATTGCCAAACATCATACGATGTCTTTATTGAGTAGTTTCATTTTAAACCTGGGGATCTAAACGTATATATGAGGCATATAAAAAAGTGTGGAAAACCATTAGAAATTATGCATTATACAGGGACAGGTTCTTAGGTATTCCTCATACAATTATAAACTAGATCTTAATTGTTACTCGTCTCCATATATACAAGCATAGTTTACTTATATAGTTAGATCAAGGTTATTTCTTTTGGGCTATCTAACGTGGTTGATCTCTATTAATATGCAAGCATAAAATAGTATCATTTGTGATATTATACATATCAAATAGGGATGGGCTTTGGTTTGAAGGGTTTGTATAGAATACAATAAAACGTGCCTAATTAACTGCACTTATTTTTGGTATGTGAGACCCTTGTGGAAGCCTGAGGGTTTCTTTTATATATATAAAGCTTTAGAATTGAATTATTTAATATAGTTTTATGAATATAAATACACCTACCTCAAATCAAGCATAATAAAACACATACACTACAATAAAACATGCCTAATCAAATGTTGAGTTCTAATATTGACATGTGCCGCATGGCTTGTGGCTTGTGTTTGTTAACACTATATGGCGTGTCACATAACTCTCTTATACTTATTATATATTTAGTGTTTTATTCCATGATTATTATGATCAAGGGTCATGATTTAACCCTTGAATGTTGCTAATCTATTGCCGACATTTATTTCAGGACATCCAAACGAACCACATCTTGGTGGAATATTTGATAATGTATAGAGGTCACATACATAAACATTTGTAAGAAATTAAGGTTTTTTCATTATTCTTATTCAAATTATTTGTGCTATGATGCTTCATGGTTCAATGTTCAGAACTTCTTTTGTGATTTTTTGTGGCGACTGATTTGGCGATCTTTATTGTGACAAATATTGCACATTCATACATGGTATTAGAGCATGAGTGAAATTATCACTCATCATTCCTCCATTGTGAAGATTTAACTTTTTAGGTTTAATTTTTTGTATAAACCCTAATTTTGAAGAATCATGTATATCTTGCAAACTGTTGTGAATGTTCATGTGATATTTTTAGGGAAGTTGAGGTTTCACGAAAGGAAGCTAACCCCAATTATTCATCCTTTTGTGACTTATTTTGACTGAGTTAGTGTTTTTAGGGTTTCAATAATTTTGATGTTTGAGCTACAATTTTCATTTTTTAAATTTTTTCTTACATTTTAGAAAGTTAAAGAAAAAATTGGCTCATGTTTGTTGAATTTTAAGAGTTGAGGCTGACCTCATTTTGAAATTGGTTGATCATCCGAAAGGCTATCAGTATGTATTTTTTTTTTCTATATTTAGGGTATACCATGGATTTCATGATGAGGATTAACAAAGAGCTCATCCACATTGGTTGGTTGAGTGCTCTTTGTCGAGACTATAGATGGTTGTCTCCCTATCTAGAGAGGGGTCAAACGAGTACCAAGTATTGGACAATTGCCTCCAATCAAGATCCTCCCCTCTTCAACCCCAACCTTAGAGTAGAGGGGGTAGAGCACATGGACATCATTAGGTACTTTCGTTGGGGCTTAACTAATAATTTGGTTGAGACATTGCACAACAATTTTTTTTTCAATTTTTCGTTATTCGTTTGTTATACAACGATAAACACTTACACAAATATATAGGTAAAGTAGTATTTACGAACTAGGAGTTAGCCTTAACTACTCACCTCACAAATCCATTTCTTTGTTTGTGGTTAGAATCACCAATATTCTTTCAAACCTAATCTACGCGAGTTATTGATACAACTCACTTACAATATTCCTCATGATATATTTCTTTCTAATTAAATAACTCACACACTAACTATATTCCCAATCATACAAATATATAATGGAGCATTGATACTTTCTAAGAATCCCCCTCTTAATGCGGACATAGGAGAAATACCACTCTAGAACTATAGTGTGCTGCCACGAAGCTTGTTTATGAACTTGATTCATTGCACACATACTCAACAAAGTTGTATTCTCACAAATGGCTTTCATGGATGGATACAACCACCACCAATGTATGATACAACCTCCACATTTGACGATGGTTTTAGATGGGTTGTAACCAATAACCCATAAATCTAGATGGTTTTACAGGGCAACCAACAACCTACACATACAAGTATCATGATGCTATTGTACTATGATATAATTATCCATCACACTTTTTTATTAGGGTAAAATACTAAAACTTACGAGTCCTCACTATTGTGTATGCAACCACTTGCATATGATTGCTGCCACTTGATCATGCACAACATAGGTTGCCACCAAAAGTCACGCTCGGCGTTAGTCATTTAGGCGCTATTGATTTGTCACTAGTGTAATCTTGCGGCCCTATCGT
Source organism: Taxus chinensis (assembly GCA_019776745.2). Taxonomy (NCBI): domain Eukaryota; kingdom Viridiplantae; phylum Streptophyta; class Pinopsida; order Cupressales; family Taxaceae; genus Taxus; species Taxus chinensis. The sequence goes on from CM034146.1 coordinate 187,253,348, forward strand.
TATGATTGACAAGAGGTCACTGATCGACCTCCATCCTCCAGTGTGTTGTTGCTTTACTCAGTTGATTGGAATTCGAAGTTCAATGGTTTCCACATTGTGCGCATCATAACTCTCCCCCACAATGTGAAACATATCGGATATCCGATTTCACGGAAAATACATCTATTTACAAACCATTTATTTCACAATTTTGAAAAAAAGAGAAGTTATTTGGACTAAGGACGCACCTTATAGACTTATTTGACACTCAAATTATTAACACATAAAACTTGTATACCAACCATAAACTTTACACAAACAAGGATAAAGACTCTAAACAAAGACTTTTTATGAGATCAACAGAATGGATCAATGACTAGACTACATAAATTTCTACTGACGCTAGTGACTAACAAAGAACTTAAATCTTTATAAAACACGATACTACAACAAAAAACTATATGAAGAATGTCCTAAAAGTTAGACATATAACCAAATACCAAACAATTGACTCACAAATACACGTATAAGATGATGCCAAAACAAAACATATATGTGGATGTCAAATACGTGCGTTTCAATTTGTTTGGAGGCACAATTAGTAACAGATCTAGCAGAGAATTGGCACTTGCAGCCAGGTTTGAATGAGCCTAGAAGTTAACCTTGGATGCACGGCAATAAGATTAGTGATGCACATAATTATATGATGAAGCAAAAATTGTTGGATTTGCAGCAAATGGACTGACAAGCCAATATGACTTGAAAACAAATTCACATCCAAGCAGGTCATGGAAGATGAATTATGCATTTCTGAGGATGAGGACAAAATTGATGTGAAGCACATTCTATTTAGAAATTATTTTCAATAACAAGCAATGGACTGCCATTTGCGAATTAGATCAACACTTTCTTAATGGGCTGGAATGTGCTTTTAGGACAATGCTCATCGTCTAATGGAAACATCAAAGGCTTGCATTTTCAATTTTCCTAGGGCAATCAGAGAAATCATGAAATTGCGCCCCCTTTTTTAATATTAAAACACTATATGAACTCCCATGGGCTCCCTGCTTTGATACCAAATGATAATTTGGTTCAGAAATTGTACAATAAAAAATAATCCAATTCTTTGTTATTCATTCATTATACAATGGCAAATGTTTACACAAATATATAGGTAAAGCAATTCCCACAAACTTGGAGTTAGCCTCAACTACTCACCTCACAATCATATTCTATGTGTGTGGTTACAACCACTAATATTCTTTCAAACCTATTCTAAGTGATACAACTTAGAATAGGTTTGAAAGAATATTGGTGGTTGTTATTCATTCGTTATACAATGCCAAATGTTTACACAAATATATAGGTAAAGCAATTACTGCAAACTTGGAGTTAGCCTCAACTACTCACGTCACAATCATATTCTATTTGTGTGGTTATAACCACCAATATTCTTTCAAACCTATTCTAAGTGATACAACTCACTCACAATATTCCTCATAATATATTTCTTACTAATTAAATAATTCACACACTAACTATATTCCCAATCATACAAATATTAAATGGTATAGTAGTCCTATCCCCATTCAAATAGATATATAAGGGTGATGCCTATCTAAAGTAGCCCCCTCCCACTTGATCTCCTTAGTCGTTGCAAGGGACATATCTATAGTAGTACCCTTGACCTCCTCGATCGAACTCCCCAATTTTAGAGAGAGCAGGCCTGTAACTCCGTATATTGTAAAGCTATCTTTCGAGTGGAAATGATCCTTGAGAGAGCTAACGGAAGAGTCGAACTTCCAACATACACAAATTCCTTTACCTTATGCGCTACCCACTTAACTAATGTTATACATATGTAATACAATACACAATACGCTATCAAGGGCCCGTAGTGAATAAGAGTTCTTTTTTGGCCTCTATCTATATAGAGAGGGGGTGGGGGTGAGGAGAGGGGAGTGATCTAATCTATCTAGGAAGGGCGACGTGGAGGAGCGCCTCTAGGCTATCGACCAACGGGGAGAGATGAGGGATCGACCAAGGACCGTATATAGACAGTTAACCAACGACCCGAGCACTTGACTGTCGGCCCCGTCGATTGAAGATGGACGAACGAATAATAACTGTCAACTAAAGATGGGTGAACAATCCCATAGTTCAGTTTAGATAGGCCCCGATTGCAACTGATTGATAGATGCCTTATAGTTCTATCTGGGGGGTCGAGGGATAGTCATAGTCAGGCTCCCCTATATATAGATAGGCGCCCCCCTCCCCCCCTTCTATATAGATTCGATTCTATCCCTATCTAAACGGAGGGGGGCATCGGCCCTATGTAGATAATCTAATTGGTACTTGGCCTCATGAACATGAACATGACCCCATGGAATCGCGGGATCCCAATCGAACGACTGTGATCGAGTAATGGGGGGCGAGCAAGTCAAGTCGCCCTACTCCTACATCCCCCGTCCGCATATTAAATGGAGAATGGAATCAATCGCACTATCAATCTTATAGGAATCAATCGCCCGATGCATTGATGAAGAATACTCCTTCCCCTCTGGGCCGACTTCCCTTCCTGGCCGTAAATGAAGAATACTCCACCTTCTAACTCCTTAGACAAGGAATCATTCCGACCAAGACCTCGATCTACTCGAGGATGACATGTGCATGGGTGAAGCAAACAAACGTACTTTAGATAGTAAGCTTATTGCTTTCTGTTCGATCATGGTGTTGAAGCTGACGCCGACAACCTCTCCTTTAGAACCTGAGGCCCGTCCTCTATGTAGACAATTGAACTCATAAATGAACTTTCATTGCCACGAGGGGCATGGCTTTAGATTCCCTCTCGCCCTCTAAAGCATAACATATAGATAAGTACTTGACGAATTTTCTCACATGGAGTTGTCACATGAAAATTCTTGGAGACGTTGATTAGTTGAGGCATATTGATGAAGAGACAACATATTGTGATGAACATAATCTTGTTAGAACCCTTTTTGTTCACACACCAATGTACTTTATTGGTTATTCTGACATGATACAAAGACATATGTGGGTGTATATTTAAGAGCATTTTGAGATATCATTCTATTTAAAAGGTTTATTTCATTCCCTTGGTGATGTGGCTCTTGTTCATGAGGATAATATGTTTCTTACATCTCAAATTACTTTTAGTGGAGTTGAGAGTGAGATATTGACACCTTGTGACACTTAGGTTTCCTTTTGCATTGAAGATTGTGATATTATTTTTGGGGACGATTTGTTGGCAAAATTTCTTACGAGGTTTTAATAGCTCTCGTTTCTTACACTTATTCTTTTGCGATGACTGGTGGTGAGGGTGGTGCTCACTCATCCTTTACTCATGATTGGCTTTTTGACTGTGGGGATTCCATATGTCATGACACTTTCGTTGGTGATGGTGGTAACTTGAGTTAGGTTGTTCATTTAATGGAGTTAATGGACCAAGTGACCATTCACGGGGTTTGTGACGTATTGAGGATACATCATCTCACATTATTGGGCATTTTATGGATGATGAGGTTAGTTTATCACATGAGTCTACCTTTGCCCCTTTCGTGAGTGTGGAGGAGACTTATGGGGATTGTGATATTTCTTGTGATTGTATTAGCCCTTCAGTGTGCGATACAGAGCATGGTGATGCTATAGGTGGTGTTTTGCATGATAAAACCCACATTTTAGTTCCTTCTATTTGTGGGGAGGAAATTGAAGACGTTATTCCTTCTATGGATGAAGAGGACATTACACTAGATTCTTCTTTATGTGACATCACTTCTATTACTTCGTCCATTGATTTTGTGGAAAACTTTGGAGCGAATGATCATATTTTGGTTGAGAATCCTAGTATGTCTCTTCTTATGTGGATGATATTGTATCTAATGACCCTTTCTTAGATAAAGGGGGAGAGGAAGAGGGGGTTCTTATATGCCTTAAGTAGTACCTCTTCTCGATAAGGTTGGGCCACTTGGTGGTAGGCATGATTCTTAGGAGCCTTTTTTTCCATGATGTAGTATGTGATGTTTTTTTCCATGATGTAGTATGTGATGGTATGACACATGGAGGTATTCATGGAAATATTTGTGACTTTGCTACAAAACATGTTCGTGAGCATGTTGGTCACTCTACTCCTTTTACAGTGGCTACTACGTTTCAAATTATGTGGACATGGTACCAACTGAGTATCCTTGATGGGATTTGAGGCGCTTGGAGGGGATGTTGTTTTAGGTTATGGAGTTGCATGGTGGTAGAGTTATGACTCATCATGTTTATTTTGCCTTCATAGCTCTAGTTAAAGGAGGGGTGGAATATTCTTCCTTTTTGCAAATTCATGGCATATCGGAGTTGGATGCGACATTTAGAAGAGATCTTTATCATATTTGTGATTGTTTTCTTTATTGTGTCTCGTGTGAGCCATTTGGAGAGTTGGGCGATCACCTTTTGTCAATATTCTGAGACACTCTTTTTCATTCATGACACCTTTTGTACTCTTGAGTTGGCCTAATGGTGAAGAATGCGTGCTCTTGAAAGAGAGGTCACAAGTTCGGATCCTGTAGGAGGTACAATATGTACACCTCGTATTTGAAACATACTTAGGTGCCTCCTGTATATTGGGAGTACAAGGTAGTTTGATATGCTATAAGCCGCATGCAGACCCAAAAACATGCTGCCTGACATTGTGGACTATAAAAGTAATTATTATTATAATATCTTGGAGATTGCCCCTTCCTTGGTGGGACTATTGCATTGTTCTTGTTTTTTAAAAACTTGGGAGGTAGTCTAAAGACTTGTCTTTAGGAATCGAAGTTGTTTCTTCCTCATGGCGAGGGTGCCAATACTAAGACTATTAAGTCATATATAAGTAGACAAGTGATTAATGTCATTTAATCATTCCACACTTATCAAGTTCTCATCTAGCACACTCTTGGAGCACTTTGCTAGCATTATTATTGCTATGCAATTTCTATTTATCAACTTGCAATTTTCTTTTTCGACTTTTGAGTCATGGTCATATTAACACTATTACAAACCATTGAAACAAACCCTTACTCATTTTCAGTTTTACATCTATTTTAGAGAGCAAGAACTTAAAATGTGTGAATCATCGCATTTTAGATTTGTGCTTCATGATTGTGAGTGTACATGTTGATCATAGCCATTCTTATGGTCCCAATATTGACCATAAATGTCCATATGATTATAGCATTGTTACATGCTGAGATACAAATTCAAGTTGTGATAGGTTAGGCATTTCTAGATTCACACTTACATGTTCTAATTATGATGACATGTTCAAAGGTGATTCAAAAAACCTTTCTATAGGATTGTGCAATATTTTTCATAAGGTGAATCACCAAGTCAATCACCTTAAGAAAAATGAATGAAGATATGAACACCAAATTATAAAGTGAAGTAAGACAAACACTTGAATTAGAATAAGGAAAATAACTTATTTCTTATAAATGTTAGGTGGGTGACCTATATATAGCCAACCTCAACCAAGGCAATCCATGTGGATGTGCCTAAATAAATGTTGACCATAGGTTAACAAAATGCAAGTGTTAAATCACGACCATTGATCTTACATATTAAATATAAAAAATACTAAAGGTAATATATATGAGAGAGTAAAGTGTCAAGCTATATATTGTTATAAATACAAGCCACGAGTCAATCTTAACACTCAACACATTCCCTTAATATTGACTTTGAGAGTCAGGGGTGTCTTTAACCAAACACACTTTCTTGATGACAACATCCCACATCTCGATCAACTCTTGTAAATGATTAAATGGAACCCTTGAAAATGGTTTGGTGAAGATATATGCTAGTTGCTGCATAGTTGGAACATACTACAATCAACCAACTTTTGTTGTCTAGGAGGACCAGAAATCAAAACTAAGTAAAAAATGAAGCCATGGCTGCTCACACTCCAATAGTACCATACACATCTCCACACATGCAAAGGAGACCCAAGTAATGGCACAAACAATGGCCTATAACAAGTAATGTGTCCCTCCTACAACATCATATAACAAAATTAAAAATATAGCCCTGATTTTTTAAGGAATTCAAACTTTGGTGAAATTGGTGTGCATGAACTACCTCCAATTGCCAGATATGGGAGAGATAAAAATGACAGACAAGCTTGTTTAGTTAAATAGGTGGCACAAGCAAATGTGCTAGAATTGTACAAACAATATTGACATGTGTCAAAATTGTATGGAGGTCGCAAGAGGATGCACAAAAAGGGATTCCCAAGCTTTAGAAGTTTCCATAATGGTTTAATACTGCAAAATATGGACCATTCACACACACACACACGCGTGCGCGTGCGTGCACACACACACACATGTGCGCGCACACACACACGCATGCGCACAAGCGCATGCACACACACGCAAGTGCACACATGCACACACACACACATGCACACGCACACACCCACACACTCACACACGCACGCACCCACACACTCACACACGCACACGCACACACGCACACATACACGCATGTGTGCGCACACACACACGTGGGCACACATGCGCGCACACACATGCACACATGCGCACGCGCACACAAACACACGCACACATGCGCACGCACACACAAACACACGCACACACACATGACTAAATTAAGGAATCACCTTTTGAGACTGCGATAATGACTTTGTGACGTTTTTAAGATTTTGTATGTCTTTCCAATTAAACAAAAACTCCATGTAGTAATGCAACATATTTGTGTATTTGTGCATGTGTGGGAACATGTTTGAGAATATGTGTGTGCTCTACTTTTTAAACACGCAAGACAACATGAAGTAATCAAGCTTAAACCCATTTAAGGAAAAATAAGAGAAACAAGCTCAAGGAAAACAAGTTCAAAGTGGAATAACTCGTAGTAATGCATTTCAAAAGAAATTGCATCATAAAACATATATTTGCACTTCATGTGCTTATACATTATAAAGCAAATTCATAACATATCATTTTTCATATAACATCACTGGAAAGCTTGAAATATTGCAAATCATTTGCATTTGCATATTATAATTAATTCACATTAATAGATGCTAAATTTTTGAGCCAATAAACTTAAAAAATTCTCGAGGTAAGATGATGAAGGTAAAAAGAAATAAAATGAATTTCATTCATCCACTCTTTCTATCAAAATATTTGATTGTTATGCTGGAGGTGTCTTATTGTGAGGAAACCTCCCCAAAAAGTTTCAATCCTTTGGCGGCTCCTTTTTCGACAGCTTTCATTCAAACTGCAAATCCATTGCAAGCAATAGTTTTTGCATCAGATGTAAACCCTTATCTAGAACCATGGGAGGTTGACATGTCTAGTACTAATACTAATACCAATACCACAGGAAAAAACCTTTTTTAATCATTATTCAACTTGGATTGACGCCAAGTGTAAAAGACGATTTGAATGACTTCATCCTTATCCAAATACTATTCGAACCGACTTTTACAGGGATTTGTCGTTTATCATATCTAAACTCAAATACAATTCTCAAGTATTATTGTTACATGATTTTTTTTGTTGTTGTAATAGCGACATTCAAGCATAAGAGCAATTATATCCCTACAATTCATTCAACAATCGGCAAAAATATTCACAAAAGGTATAATAGGAATTTTGCTACAGTGTCTTGAGTGTTTTCTTCTCCCATACATTAACAAAAAAGCAATAGGTTGCCATGATGTTATAGACCATGTGAAGGAGTCTCCTCTCAAGAAGAACCTCCAAATGAGGGGATAAAAGAGCCATCTCTCATTCACAAAGCTGAAAATACAATCATGGAATTATACTTATTTATTTTAGTTCTTTTCAGTTAGAAATCAAATTTGGCACTCAACTCTTAAGGTTTTTATTTCAATTAAGTGTTGTTGGTGTAGATTATTGTAGCACACTAGAAGGTGATGTAGGATATCAGTGATGGGAGGCCTAATTTGAGTTCTCGTTGGTCATGACATATTTGGTGAGCCCTAATCTAAAAGCACAACACACCAATGTAAAAAGGAGGGAAGTTGATTTTCAAGTTGGAGACTAGGTTTTGGCTCAAGGGTAAGGTTTGCAAACAGTCATAAACCGCTTTTTTTTTTGGTCGCTTTTTATGTTGCGGTTATACCCCAAATTTTTAAGTTTTTGTTTTTGTCTGAAAGAATATGTTGCAGAAGCTATAAGTTGAAGTGGAAGCTGGTTTGGAGAGACTTGAAAAACTGGTGAGCTAGGCAAGAGGTGTGAATAATCTAATTGAAATTATGTATTTTATAATTAAAATATCAAAAAATGGACAATTGGCAACCATTGACAAGTTGATTGTGGGCTCCTCAAATAATCTAGAGGAGAAAGGGTGTCCATTCCTTGAGCTAGACGGATTCCTAAAAACATAACAAGAGATGGAAGAATAAGAGAAGAAAATGATGTTTGAGTCCTCTTATACAAGATTGTCTGGAAGAATGGCCTATGACCATTTTCATTCTTTGTACACTCTCTGCCTCGATCATGAACACATTGAAACAATACTATTCATAAATATTTTTGCACTATCTATAAATTATAATTTTTAACTACAAACACAAGTTTTGAAAATTTAATATATTTTATAACTCATAAGTATAATAGGAAGAATTGTATAGTAGTATATTAGCTTGTATAATTTGAACTGTCTTTCCATTGACGGCTGCAATTTACCCACTCCTACTTTAAGATAAGAGTTTGAAATATATAATATGAAAATAACCAATATAATCAATAATTACAGATAAAAATTAAAGATCCCCTTAAAAATCAATTCAAAATGGAATTTTAAAACATTTTTTCCCTTACATGCAAGATATTTTCAAATATATACCATTGAATTGTAAAATGTTTTTTTTTTTCTTGCCAACATGCCACTTTCAAAAACAAGACACGTTTCAATAAATATGTCTAAATTTTAACACGTTATCTTTTTTTTGGTTTTTCTCGCACGGCACTTTCGAAATCATGATATTTTCAAATGTCTATAATTTTATTGAAAATGGATGTCTTTAATCATGAATGCACACATTAAAATAAATACAGGTGTTTTCCACGACTAACATGGTAGATAAGCCAATATTGTGTGCTTCGCCCTACGAGGCATCTTTCTTCCCTTCCTCGTTGTTTAACTATATATTTTCTTCGACTCCATGAAGGAAAACTGGTCATCTTAATCATCCTAGCAATTAAAAGGGCTTCAAATGGATAAACCATAGCAAGCTACAAAGTTACCACTTGTCTCAGGATGGAGGAAAGTGTCTCGAAGTTTCTTTTACAACACCTTTCCGTTGCTTTAAAATGTGTTAGAATGGTGATGATTGAAAAGTTGCTTTAATTCTATGACACAATTCTGCACTTTCTCTATTATGACAAATTTATGTCATGGAAGCCTCATTAAGCTTGTGATTGAGGGAAAATGGAGTTATGTAATGTATGTGGAAGTTGGTGAAGAATTCGTAGATTTTTTATTGAGTTTCCTCACACTTTTTGAGGTAGTCTTCGTGTAGGAAGCGTTGCGCACAAATGAATGTCATTTCATCACAAATATTCATAGTAACATCGAGAGCATGTCTAATTTGCTCACCCAAACTGAATACAATATAAGGTCGTATCAAACTACATATATATAATGTTCGAGAATAAACCTCCTAAGTTTTTCATGTGCCACAATGCACACATGCAATGTCCCACCTGCAACAATGACACCATCCATGAAGTAAATTTTGTTGATGGGTTGTTCGACCACCACAAAACAAGGTATGTAAAAAATAATTGAAACTATGCCATTATTAATGACTTGAATATCATGCTACTCAATTCCACTATTTCTATTATTAATCTATGGAATAAGCTTCAAGTGAAAGAACTCAACAAAGTGGAAGGGAAAATATAACAATGAGCCCTACAAAGGTAAATGAATAATTCTGAACTTGCAATGGTTTGTTATATTTAAAATGCAAAACTGTTGTGCTAATAATTTCTTGGTCATAGTTAAATTTATATGTATGTGAGAGGAGCTATAAAAGGAGATTATGGAGAGGGATGTACATAGCTCTATGCTGCCAACCTGAACTAGTAGGAAGGGTTTAAGCAACAACCATTAGAATTACATGACCACAAAGTCTTCAGGGACAATCATATGGAAGGAGAAGACACCGATAAGATTGCAACTTTTCCCATGCGTAGGAGTAAAAGATAATCTAAAGTTCCTAGGAAATTGTTCCCTTTGTTGGAATCATTGAGGTCTATCTGCAATCATGTCCTTGATTAATTCCTTTGTGTATGTTGTTTACATCATGAACCTTTTAATATTATCCTTGAAGTAACTCATTTCCAAGTAAATGGAGCCTTCTAAATTTTCTCGCCAAATAGGTCAAGGGAATCTAATCATTGACATGTTCCATTATATGAGAAATAAACATTGACATTCCTTTTGACATACTTTGCAACTCATGTGTGATTGCCAATGTATGTATTGGCACACATGTTTGTTCATTATATAGATGTCTTTTTGAATTTCAAGTAAAGTACATTTTTAGATTTTTTTTGAAAGGTATAAATTCAAATGAAAAAAGAATCATAAAGAGAGAAGTATACCCTTAAAGAAAAACACCATTGAGAATGCAGCATAACGCCAATTTATGAAGTTAAAAGGGAAAATAAACTAGCATTTGCACCCAAAAGAGGTGTAATGGTTGCACCGATAACAAACTATATGTTAAGTAATATCTTAGAGGGTACAATTGAGGAATGTATAAGAGGATATACTATTTTTTGTGAAGGTGAGCTATCAAGAGGATCAAACAAGAATCTGGTCAACGATATAAACCTTTAATCAACACAACCAATAGACAATGCATAAAAAAATCCAACAATATCATTCTCTGCAATCTTGTTAAGACTCTTCGTCTTTGTGTTCAATGAAAATTTGTAAAAGCCATGGATTTGGGGTAAGAATCTCTAAAGAAACCCCAAAGGCTTTTAACAATCTGATCAATGGACCATGTGATAAGAAATGAGCAAGGTTTCCTTCTTTGCATACATTAATTTGAAATAAACATGCAAACTAAGCAAATGAAGTTAATCTCTATTCTTTGAAAGCTTGAAATAATGAACCTAAGAGGATCTAAGCATTCAGTTTATGTGTTAAGAGAAAGATATCTCCCCATTAATGGCTTCAAGGCCAATGGATCTTCCCTTTTACTCTATGTTAATGCTATGAAATACAAGATTAAATGCTTTTAGCTCAAATGAAAGAAGATGAAATACAAACTAAAGCCTAAACAAATTGCTATAATTTGTGCTAGGAAGAAGAGAGAATTCTTAGGAAATGAGGGAGGGGGTATAGCCCTATTTATAGTTTTTGGTTTGGAAGAAAAGGGAGATTTGGGTGCATGTGGGACAAAGGCTAAAGTCCAAAAAGCACTTTAGCAAGTCAAAGTGTGATTTGACTATGTTATAGGGTAATTAACCTAGGTTAGACTAATTAATCTCTCTTAGAGAGTAATTAGGGTTTTGGAAGGGTTCTGAAGGGCTTAATCAATCCAACGAAGTGGATTGATCTTCTCGGGAGCTAATAGAAGCAAGCTAGAAGAGAATAAGAAGCTAATGTAGTTAGAACGAGGCTATAACTGCTTGTTTAAATGGTTTATAAGAGGAAAAATGACCAAAAGGGTGTCGTAGGAAGGGAGTTAGATAGGCCTAACTGGCGGTGTGCCGTCAATTTGCAAAAGGAAGAAGTGTTAGTGCACCATTAGAAATAATAGTGTATTGATCAAACTACAGGTGTCTACATTTTCCCCTCTTTGAGGTGACGTAAGCGACGTCACTTCAAAGAAAGTAGACAAACACAAGCAAGTAGAAATTTTTTGAAGGGGTAGAAGAAAACTTAATAGGGTGAAGGATGACGAATGCCCCCTTGAGTGTCGATGGGGTGACGAAGAAACTCGATCGACGATCGAAAAAAAGAAACAAAATAGAGAGAAAAGTGCCGAGTGAAGACGAGGAGCTAAAAGGAAAAAGGGATATTGAGCTATCCGCAAATTAATTGCTAACAATACTTAATCATCATAATGCTTAGAATCCTCCTCATGGGTCCTTATTAAAATGTGAGCATGCGACGGAAGTGTAAAATGACATTAAAAGCCAAGATACAAACAACCGTCTTCTGCCAAAAATGACCAACTCCATGCAACATACACGAATGTAATGCAATACGAGAAATAAACAGAATCACCTGACAGGGAAATAAGTACAATCACACACACTTAAACCAACAACGTTCAAGGTAGTTGCACAAATATTTTGTTATCGAGATGAAGTCCCAAATGTTCTTATAAATGACTAGGGTGAAGAATGATGCCCCAAGCAAGGTGTATTATGCAAGGGGGAAGATGGAGGACACTTCCGTCCTATGAAAAAGCAATGTGCACGACGAAAATAGTACTAGGTGATTGTTGTTGCCCCAGAGTACAGATGAAGTAAGCAACATAGCTTGTTTAGGTGATTGAAGATTTTGGTGATGCGCGAGTCGTTGTTTCAAACGATTTTGAGAATGTCAGCAAGATCTGGGATGAGTGCCATGCAATAGACACAGATTTCAGCCGTAGATGATCAGTTTAATCAATTTTAAGCCATTTTGATATTTTCCAATATTTTTGTGGTTTTTAAATATTTTATTGATTTTTTTCATTTTCTAGGTTTTTGATCGATCAGAAGAATTTTTAAAAGATCAAAGATCTTCCAAAAATACACGCGTAGGCAATAGTGGGAAGGAAAATTTGTCAAAAAGCTTAGAATATACGCCCACAAGAAGAAAGACCGGTGAAATAATTTATTTAAAATAAATTAGTAAATAATTATCACGATGGGGGAAAATAGATGAAAAATAGAGGAAAAGGTAGGAAAAGGTGCTTGAAAGGTTCGTAAATTATCTCAGTGCGACGAAGAAGTGACCGTTGGACGACACGAAGTGCCCCAACATGTGAAAATTAGTAAAAATAATTATTTTAATACAAAAATAATTATCACAGTGGATAGAAGAAGGTTAGAATGATCACGGCGGAGAAAACATGCCCTAGGGGCATCGCGACGGGTTAATATACTCACCCGGGGTCGGTAAAACAATCACGACCAATTCATTTCTACCAGAGCCTTTGTAAATTTTTACCGTGAGTGAAAGTGAGAGCCCTGGAGTGAGATGGCGAGGATACCGAGGAGGACGAGGCACGCGGATCGCATCCGGGAGTACATGTGGGACCCAGTGGATGGACCATTTGTGAGTGCCCTAACCCCTATTAATTACGCATTTAATGCTATTTTTAGGGTTTTTTAGGGTAGGTAGGAGAAATTTTGACGCATGCGCGTAGGCGTATGCGTCGGATTGACAGGTATGTGCACGCGCATGCGTCAAAAAAGACACGGACGTGCATGCACATCCATTCTTGGGGGACAGGGACGGTTACGCGTACTTGTTTGGCAGAAGTGGGTATGCGCACGCGTATCCATTGGGAAAGGTAGGTACGCGCATGCGTACCCATAGAAAAGACAAGAGGGGGCGTGCAAGCGTCAGTTAGGGTTTGGATGGACACGCGCATGCGTGTGCGTCGAAATGGGTGCGTAGGCATCATGGAGGGCGCGTAAGCATCTTGCATTGGCTTGCGCCAAAAAAAGAGAAGAAAGGTGTGCGTGTATGCGTTCAAAGGGTGTGTATGCGTCGGTTAGGGCGCGCAGGTGCCAAAGGAGGCGCGTATGTGCTAGAAGCATGTGAGAAAAGACAACTGGCTAGAAAATAGCCAAGTATAGAAGAACAAAGGTGAGATTACTTTAGAAGAAAAGAATAGTTAGTAAATTAGATGTATTAAAAGCATTATTTTTCCTTAGAAAAATATTATAGAAATGTTAGATGCCTAACACTTGCGTTGATTTTGCAGCGTATGTTACCTGTTCTTCAGACTCGCGAGCGCTACGGCCGCTTAGCTGTGATAGAGGCGCAGTTTGATGAGGATGATAGAGCGACCCTGGCGAGCCTTTTGCACGTGACGGGACTATCTCATGTGGCTGAGATGCCCCAGATTACTTTAGATCATGGCCTTTTGATGGCCATAGCAGAGCGGTGGCACAGCGAGAGCCAGTGCTTTCACCTCTCGACCGGGGAGATGACCATTACTTTAGAGGATGTATGGCACATCATGCGGGTCCCGATTCAGGGACAACTTATCGAGACGATGAGCCACTGGAGTGACATTCAGCGTCACATCACACATTTGTTTGGTGTTCCTACCATACCACGGTGCGGGATGTCCATCAGACTATCCCGATGTATAGATGATCCAGAGTTAGACCGCGTAGTGGTCTATATGATGGCTCTTGTCAGTGGAGTTCTACTCCCTGACAAGACTGGTGCTTCATTTCCGCTGGACTCCTAGGAGTGATTCTTGGCTTGGTGGAGGGACAGACCTACTGCTGGGGTTAGTGCATATTAGCACACTTGTATTGGGATCTCCATTTGATCACTTACTACCGTCAGAAGATGGTAGGACCTGCCCGTTTATTACAGATTTGGGCATGGGACCACATTGCCATTGGGTGCCCCCTAGGTGTGCTGAGAGGTCAGGCTACCGACGAGCCTTCTACGATGGGTTGGGTCCCAACAGGGACGATGTGCGACCCTTCATGGGAGTTACATACCACTACAGGTGTGAGTTAGATGAGTTGCACCAGGATTCCATTGCATGGAGGCCTTACAGACATTTTCAGTGGTCAGAGGATGGTCTAGAGCTCAGCACTACTACCATTGAGCACTTTATCTTGGGCAGCCGCAGCTATATGCGGGAGTTATACAGAGTAGATCGATGTCAGTGGTAGTTCGGCCTTACCCAGGATGTTCCTGGGCCAGATAGATGGTATGCTCGTAGAGCCAGAGAGCATTTTGATATGGGACCATAGATTGACCGTGACAGAGCACTAGCTAGTTTTTGACAGGTGGCACCTGCTATTTGGGTGCCACTTAGACAGATCAGAGATCTGGGCACTACGCTGGAGTATGGGCCATGGTACCATGGTGTGCTCCCATGTGCACCGTTTGAGCATTCCCAGAGTGGCATATGATGTTGGCATGAGGCCTCCTCCAGTGGGGCCTCCTAGCGGTGGTGAGGGCAGAGATGACAGTGATGATGATGATGATGAGGGTGGGCCCGATGCGCACCAGCATGTCAGAGGTAGGGGACAGGGTCCCATACCACAGCAGCCATAGGGACAGGGCCCCTAGGCCCAGGCCGAGATAGGTATACAGGGCTGTGGACATAGAGTTTCCCCCAGTGGGCATTCCAGTGGGGATTTATACCCCTCTTCAGCAGGTATTACCAGAGCAGGGGCCATCTTTTGATACCCTGGAGAGTAGCAACGTTGGTGGGCAGCGAGCTGCTCTTCAACAGAAGTTACAGGAAGCCATCACGCTTCAGTTACATGTGGTTGGTGAGAGAGATACAATGAGGACTCAGGTACATGCCTTCACATCAGAGTGAGATCAGGCACTAACCCAGGTGCATATTCTGACAACAAAGAGAGATCAGGCTCGGGCACAGGCCACTCAGGGAAACGATAGTGTTGCATGGCAGAGTCAGGTGTGAGAGATGGCCACACAGGGGGCTCAGATATTGAGCCTCCTACACCAGTCCCAGACTCAGGTGTGGATGGTTGTTGCCCAGAGGGATCACATATATAGACGGTCACATGGTCTTCTAGCACAGAGGGATGAGGCACGAGCCCAGGTGCAGACTGTTACTGCAGAGCGAGATTGAGAGGCTGCCTCCTCAAGACAAGCTGAGGCCGATTTAGGTAGAGTGACAGGTGAGTGAGATGTTTCCCTTCAGGTAGCCTTGCCTCTGGAGATGCTGACCTGATCCGTGATGCTACGAGGCTCGGTGGTGAGGCTTTATTTTATAGGACTACCTACTTCAGGGTAGTTCCCCAGAGCAACGAGTGGTACTGTCTCAACATTCAGAGACGAGCACGACAGGTTCCAGATCATGGAGATCAGGCCATTCGTCGAGATCAGTTAGGCAGCCTATGCCAGAGCAGCCAGCTGGACAGGGGCCATCTAGTCAGTTTGGTGGCCCACCTAGTGCAGGTCCTTCCCAGCCACCATTGTTCTGTCGACCAGGTGACAGACCTGGGAGCCCCAGCGAGGGCGAGAGCTGTGGTTGAGCTCTACCTTCTTTTTGTTGTACAAATATTTTTTATACATGCCTCTGATGAAGGCTGATTTTGATGTATAGCTTTGTATACTATTATTTTGATGATGCCTCGTGATGAAGGCCTGATTCTTTTTGATGCATGCCCCTTTTTGATGGCATATTGTATCGATGATGTATTATTTTGAGCACTGACTGGACAGTTATACATGTATATATGGACATTTTTGATGTATCATTTATATGATGGATTTATGATGTATGTTTGTTCTTTCTTTCATGTATGTGGCATATCTTAGATTCAGAAATGTGTATACTTCCTGCTTTCATATTTGATGATGTATCTACAGATGGCACCACATGTTTTTAGATTCATGATTTAGTTCTGAGTTTTTATGCTAGCACTTGGGATGATACTAGATGATATTGGTGTGGGGGGGATAGATTTGTGATTATGCGCAACCCCTCTTGCCCCCATTGATGATACGATATTTGATGATTAGCTTAGCATACATGCATGATGTAATACTTAGCATTTTTGTATATATATGATGTAGTGGATGATGTTATAAATGTGATGAGATGATAGATGATAGATGTGATAACAAACAACTGTGCAAAAACACACAAGCAAAAGTTAACAAAACTAAACAAATATACACATACAACAAACTACTAATAAACAAACACACATGCACAAACCTCAAACAAGAGATAAAAATGAGATCTAATCTAAGCAAGTAAAAATGAACCCTAAAAGGATGCACACTAACAAACAAAGAAACCTACAACAATTGTTTACAAGCATGAGAGCCTTCAAATGTATGTAATGCAATACTCAATTTAAATCAAACAAGATTCAAAATTTGATAAGCAAATGATCCATTTAAAGAACTAACAATTCAACGGACTAAGTACACCAAAACTATACAAACCAACAACTAAAAGTAATTAAAGCACTACTTTGTTTTTGCGGGACAACATTGACATATTTTCTAATGTTTTTGGGTTTATCTAAGAAGATAAGTTTTCGCGGCTACGTTTGTCACTGTTTTGTCTAGGTTTCCCAAAGATAACGTTGTGAGACGAATGTAGCTTTATCCCTGGAAAGGGGAATTTTCCAAATGTTTAGATTTTTTTGTGTATTGTTTTCTGAATGTTTTTGTATTTTCCAAGGTCATGTTTTGAAAGCAATGTACAAGAACAATGAAGCGTGGATGCCCCCAACGTGATGTGGGAATATACAAAGGGCAGAATGCCACGCGCATATGTGTAGGAAGATGGCAATGGTATTTTCATGCTCAGCATTAGATGGGTGTATACAAAGGTAACATCCTTCATGCAGATATAAGAGCAAACAAACCAGATCATGGCAAGGCAAAGGTGATCCTAGTAGGGTTCCTAGACCTAGCAGAAAAAGTCGTATCTAAAAAGTGGTAACGATTACCCATCCTTCTGTAAGAGTAACTTGTGTCTGGTGAATCCTCCTTGAGTGCCAAAAATTGGTTTTCACTCAAATACCTGCCCCCTGTGCCACAATTGTGTGGTTTTCACATGAGGATGACCTGCTTTTTCTTTACTATTTTCTCATTTTTCCATTTTTTTGCTTGTTTTTTCTTTGTTTTCCAATTTTTAGTTCTTATTTGATATTCTCGTCATGCCTAAGCATAGAACCACTTTAAGTGCATGGCATTCATAGGTTCCGGAAGCTCTTCACCATCTGAATATGCAAGTTTGTAGGCCCCTGATCCATATTTTGCAATTACAACATAAGGACCTAACCAGTTAGCCTCGAACTTTCCTTTCTTTTCTCTGTCTTTGACGGTGTTCTTCTGATTTTCTTTGAGAACTAGATCCCCTACATCAAATTCCTGATGAATGATGTGTTTTTTATATCCTCTGGACACTCTGTTCTGATAAATTTTAGGTGATTGAGCGCTTTGATACGCCTTTCATCTAATAGTTCTAACTCCGCTAGGCGAGCAACTCTGTAGTCTTCATCTTTATCAAGATAGTCTCTGAGAGATATTCTCAGGGAGGGAAGCTCCACTTCCAAAGGTATGATGGCTTCAGTGCCATAGACAAGTGAATAAGGGGTCACACCAGTAGGAGTGCGGATGGAGGTACGATAGGCCCAGAGGGTGAGATGTATCTGTAAATGCCAATTACGGCCAGTTTTACTGACCATTTTCTCCATAATCCACACAAGGGTTTTATTGGTGGCTTCCACCTGTCCATTACCTTGAGGGTAATAAGGGGTAGACCACTTAAGTTGGATATGGAAGCGTTGACACAATGTTTTAACCATTTTATTTTTGAAGGATTTACCATTATCAGTGACAATGGCCGAGGGGATCCCGTAATGGCATATGAGATGGTTCATGATGAATTTTGAAATCTACGCACCGGTGACATAGGTAAGAGGGACAACCTCTACCCATTTGGTAAAGTATTCGGTGGCAGTGATGATATGAGTATGACCATCTGATGAAGAAGGATGGAGCTTCCCTATGAGATCCAGGCCCCATTTAGAGAATGGCCAAGGTGTTGCAATAGGCTGTAAGGCTTGCACCAGCGCATGTATTAAATTTCCATATTTCTGGCATAGTTCACACTTCTTTATGAAGTTGCAACAATCAGATTCCATGGTAGGCCAATAATAGCCTACTCTCAATAGCTTTTTAGCTAAGACCATGCCACTAGTATGTGCTCCACAAATACCACTATGTACTTCCTTAATTGTGTGGATAGAATCAACGACATCCAAACAACGAAGCAGATTCCCGTCGTAGCCACGATGATAAAGGGTACCTCCTAGGAGGGTATAACGGGCTATGCGGCGAATAAGGGCTTTCTTTTCAGAATGGGTGATGTCAGGGGGAAGGGTGTCATCTTGTAGGTATTGGAAGATAGGGTCGTACCAAGGGGATAAAGGACCAACAACTTCACATGCCAAACATGACTCCGACATATCATATGTAGGTACCTGTAGATGTTCCATGAAGAAAGGCATCTTTCTTTCTTCAGGTGCTATGCGTAAGAGAGACCCAATAGTAGCCATAGCATCCGTGGATCTATTATGCGACCTTGGTTTTTGTTCAAATATGACTTGTGTGAAATATTCCTTCAAAGTTTCAACCATTTTCTTATATGGAATAAGTTTCTCATCTTTAACCTTATACTCATCATTAACCTGTTTTATGATAAGTTGAGAGTCCCCAATGACTCACAGTTGTCTGATATTCCATGTAATAGCTAGCTTGAGGTCGACGATGAGTGCTTCATACTCTACAATGTTATTTGTACACGGGAATCCCAACCAGAATGCTCGTGGTATGACATCGCCATTTGGAGTGATGAGGACCACTCCTGCTCCAGATCCATGGAAGGTAAAAGATCCATCAAAATGAACCTGCCATTCTACGGACTCTTCAATATACATCATAGATGCATCTGGTAAATCTAAGCATAAAGGTTCCATTCCTGGGAGAGGAGCTTCTACCAACTGATCAGCCAGTACCTGTCCTTTTAAAGACTTCTGATTTACAAACTCAATGTCAAATTCACTCAAGAGAATGATCCAATTAGCCATTCAGCCTGTGAGGGCAGGTTTGGATAAAAGGTACTTGAGAGGGTCAACTTTGGATATGAGCTTGGTCTTATTATTCAGGAGATAATGGCGAAGCTTTTGAAATGTGAAGACAACTGCCAAGTAGGCCTTTTCTATTTGGGGATAATTCAGCTCGTATGCGATCAAGGTGTGGCTAAGATAGTAAACTACTCTCTCTTTATGGGCTAAGTCATATTGGGCAAGTAATGCACCAATGGAAAACTGGGTAGCGGAAATGTATAAGAGGAGAGGTTCACCGGGGGTAGGTGGCATTAGTACAGGTGGGTTGGACAAGTACTGTTTGAGTAGCGCAAAGGCTTTTTGACAATCAGGTCCCCAATTGAATGTGACATCTTTCTTGAGAAAATGAGTAAAGGGGTGGCACTTATCCGCAAGTTGTGAGATAAAGTGACGGATTGCCTGAATCTTTCCTTGTAGACTCCTTAGCTACTTGAGAGTGGTAGGTGGTGGCATTTTTGTGATGGTCCGTAACCTTTGCAGGATCCTCTTCAATCCCTCTTTGTGAGACAATGAACCCTAGGAGTTTTGCTGATAAAGACACCGAAGACACATTTCTTAGGGTTCAAACGAACCTTATAGTCTCTTAGATGCTGAAAGATACGCCTCAACACTTCAGGGTGTTCTTTTCTACTTTTGGATTTTGCTAGGATATCATCAACATAATCCTCCATGATGTCACTTATCATATCATGGAAAATAACTGTCATGGCCCGCTGATAAGTAGCCCCAACATTTTTAAGCCTGAAGGGCATGAATTTGTAGCAGAATGTTCCCCAAGGGGTGATGAATGTTGTCTTATGCTGATCTTCCTCCACAATTCGTATCTGGTTATAACCTGAAAAACCATCCATCAAGGACAACATTTCATAGCCAGCTGTTGAATCGACTATCATGTCGATGTTAGGTAGGGGAAAATCATCTTTTGGACATGCTTTGTTGATGTCACAGAAATCCATGTAGATCCTTATTCCAACAGGTTTTTTCTGTACTGGGACTATGTTAGAGATCCATTCTGAATAGTTAATAGGTTTTATGAAATCAACAGCTAACAACTTTTCTAATTCTTCTTTGACCAAGATCGCCACCTTAGGATGCATCTTTCTTAACTTCTGTTTGATTGGTTTGGATGCTGGGTGCACAACGAGGTTGTGCACAACTAGCTCAGGGTCTAAACCAGGCATATCTGCATATGTCCATGTGAATATGTCCATGTATTCTTTTAAGAGCTCTACAAAGGTCTTTTGTTCCTGAGCTGAGAGTGAAGCTCCCAACTTGACTATTCTAGGTTGCTCCTCTGAGCCAATGTTGACACTGATTGTTTCCTCAATAAGCATTTTAGAAGCATCTTCCATCCATGTAGGATCAGGGGGAAGAGTAAGATCGACCTCCTGTGGTAATTCATGATCATATTTGAATGGATAAATCACTTCATCTTTAGACTCTTCATTTTGTTTGTCTATGAGCTCATCAAAGAGTTTGTCACTATGGGATTTCCATTGAGCCTTCTTGCTTGGTTTCTCAGAAGTAGGTATGCTTTTAGTTACAACCTTTTTATTCAACCATCTGCACATCTCTGCTTCTTCCCCAAAATAGGCACAAGCATCTAGTTGAATCTTAAATCCTTTCTTGTGGTCTCCAGCCGGAATAAAGTCCCTGAGTCCCATGAACTCTGTGAATGCCTCATCATTTTCAAAGAAATCCAATGGCACGTGAAGTTGTTGATCCCAATCTATAAGCTCAGGATATATAAGGGCTATTGGATATTTATCTAGGGGGATGGATTCAGATAAGGTAAGGACCGACGAATCTGGGAATAGGTTCGTGGAGGCAAGATCTTCGTAAAGGCTACATTGGGAATCTGCGTCACTATCAGAATGAGGTGAAACATCCTCACTTTCAGAAGAAGTGGCATTGTTCTCAGAAGGTAGAGCATCATGGGGCCTTATTCCAAGGCCATGTTTATCAGTTTTGAAATGAGGGATAGGGATAGGCTCCAACTGGCCTTGTGCATTAACGCCACATCCAAACCCGCTATAGCCCATGACAAACATCATGTGAGGACCTTTGATGTACTGAGGCGCTTGATTGCATGAAGCCATGGTGCCTTCTGGTACTCTGCTGGTAGGGTCTTCTAACATTTTCTCCTCAGACAGGAGGCCACTATGGAAAAATTTCTCCAAAGGTTTAGGACATTGCTTGCGGGTGCTCTTGAACTGAAAATAAGGCTTACCCCTTGTCCTGGGGGATACTGATAAGTCTGATATCAACAGAGCCTGCTCAAGAGTGAATGGCCTACTTGGGCCATATTTTTCTGATGTGGCCTCCCATGAAGCAAATGGATTGACCAATGAGGGAAAATCTTGATTGAAAGGTGTGAGAGATTCTGAATCTACTCGGTTCTTCATGGCCTCCATTTGTAAAGGGACAACAACATCTGCAGAAGGACATTCATAAGCTGCACGAGAAAAACTGTGCAAAGCCCTACAATGTGTGAAAGGTTCTGGGTCACCCAAAATGGTAACCACCTGCCCTTCATGACATAACTTGATGCACTGATGAAAAGTTGATGGAATAGCTTGCATGGCATGGATCCATGGGCGTCCTAAGAGCATGTTGTACGGAAGGTCCAAGTCAAGGACATGGAACGTTGTGTCATGACATGTTGGTCCTACCTCCATGGGGACCACTATAGTCCCTGCTGACTCTCTTTCTTCATTGTCATATGCTGTGATTGTGATAGTTTTAGCACCCAGCTCTATTTCTGAATGGCCTAGCTGCTTCACCAGCTTCAAGGTGCAAATATTCAGACCAGATCCCCCATCTACAAGTACTCTTTTGATCTTGTGATGGGTAACCACCACTTTGAGATATAATGGCAAGTTATGCTCTGGGTTATTATGTGGGATTGTAGTATGATCAAAAGTAATATGATCATTGGTGTCTAAGCGTGCAATCATGGCTTGAAGGTTCGTGGGATCTATTTCTGTGGAAACCCCTGAATTTTGCAAAGTTTTGAACAATATGTTTTTATGGGCATTGGAGATATTTAGGAGATCGAGGATAGATATCTTAGCAGACATTTTTTCTAATTGCTCTATCAAGTTATACTGACTTTCCTCAGGGGTAGGCACAAGATCTGGTATGATTAAGTGGGCACGTCTTGTCCCAACTGCGCAACTCTTTTTCTAAGATCCAAATGGTGTTAATCTGTTCATTAGATGAGTTAATACATCCAATGAGGGAATCATAAGGACTATCATTTGTAGGGTACACATAGGTAGCAGTCCTATAGTCGTTGGAAGTTTTCCCTTGATCTGTTTTCTTTTTCTTTTTATCTGCATGGTCAGGAAAAGGTTCCTTGTAAATACCCATTTTTTCATTTGAACTTTTACCGGTCTCGGGGGGAGACTCTACAAAAATCTTCCCTTCCTCTATGAGGTCTTGGATATAATGGTGTAATCTCAAACATCTATCCATTTTGTGTCCTTTGACACGGTGGAAGTCGCAATATTCATTGTCTTTGAACCAAACCAGTTTTGGAGCGTCTTCCGGGTAGGGTATTGTTGCAGTTGGATATTCTACCATCTTTGCACCATCTAATTGTTTTAGGATGGTAGATAAGGATTCTGTCAAAGATGTGAACGTACATTTTGTAGGTGCTTTGGGACGAGGCCCTTGTGAAAGTTTTAAGAGTGGGCCTGTCTGTACGGCTTGGACTCTCTTGGAGTCTGTAATGCCATCACCAACAACATGTTTATTCTTATTGAAGAATTTAGGTTTGTCTGTGGATTTGGCTTCATGTTTGTTTTTAGTAATAGGTTTAAGCATGCCCTTGGAAATGAGTGCTTTCTCAATTTGACTGCCTTTCTTTATGACTTCTTCAAAGTTTGAGCCACAATGCATTTGCAAGTGAAAGGCTATTTCTGGGTTCAAGTTAGGAATGAATATACTCACTAACTATTTTTTTGGGTAAGGCACAAGGAAAGTGACTAGCTAACCCATGCCATCATTGTAAAAATCCTACAAATGTCTCATTGGGTTTTTGTTTTGTGTTGCATAGATCGTTCATCGTGATGTCACTCTCCATATTATAGGAGTAATGCCTTACAAATTTCTCTGCTAGTGCGGGCCATGTTGTAATGGAGCCCTTAGGTATGCTATAAAACCATTCCAATCCCACGGCTCCTAGGCTGCGAGGAAAAAGTCGTATCAGGAAATTATCACTATACGTGACCTCTTGGCAAGCCATGTAAAAGTCTTTTATATGATCACGAGGATCACTTTTGCACTTATACTTATCAAACTTGGGAACAATGAAATGTTTCGAGAAAGGATGTTGTAGCATGTCCTTATCAAAGGGGTAAGGACATAGTTCTTCATACGAATATTTTCTATTTTGGCCTATATTTCCCTGTTGTAATGTCGTGAGCGTATCTTTCATAGATTTCAATTCATCTTGAATGAGTTGCTCTTTAGTAGGCGATATTGACCTTTGAGCCTGAGTTGCTTTAAAGGTATAGTCCGTATGCGGATCAAATTGAAACTCGTTAAGTTTGTTTTTGTCTTTGTCTTTACCTATGTTTCTTTTTGAAGAGCCTAGGTTTGCTAATTTCTGACTCAACTTCAAGATCTATTTTTGGAGGATCTCCTCCTCAACCAGGGGATCCTCTTCTTCATCAAATTTCAGAGGAGGGGAGGCCTTCTGCTCAGTTTTCACTTTACACGAAGCCTTAAAGTGAGGTTTACGTGATGTTTCACCTTCGACAGTGGCCTTATGTTGCCCAGAAGTGGATGCATACCCCACATCAAAAGGATTATCTGTGTCTAAGACAAATCTTTTCTCTCCTAAGTTAGGGTCAACGACCTTTGTTTCTTCTTCGCGCTCATGCGGAAGTTTAGCTCCTAATGCCAAGACTCTTGCGAGTACTTGATCTTTGTTATAATATAAGAGCTCGTCAAATCTGTTTAGGTCTAACCTTTGTTGTTCTCCCAAAGAGTTCGACTCTTCTCCACTATGATCGATTAATGTCTCCTGTATCTTTGACTTGAGAGAAGAGCGGTCCTAAATTATGACCACTGAATGGGAAGGTGTCGAAAGGGTTTTCTCCCATATGCTGCTCATTTGATTTGGCTGCCATTTTTATGTTTTTAGGCATCACTAGCGGACGTCTTTATGTAGCTAGCGTAACCCTTAAGTGTATGGTTTTCTACAAGCCATTTAAGGGGATGTTGGAATTATACCACAGTGTATCATAGATGTAATTTTATGCAATCATTTTTATCAAGAAACACTCATATGCACATCTAATGTTATGATTCACTCAAGTTGTTATTGCCATGCCTATACCCTAAGATAGCGACAAAGATGTACCAAT
Source organism: Taxus chinensis (assembly GCA_019776745.2). NCBI lineage: Eukaryota > Viridiplantae > Streptophyta > Pinopsida > Cupressales > Taxaceae > Taxus > Taxus chinensis. The sequence continues at coordinate 187,278,579 of CM034146.1, forward strand.
ATGTAAGTCAAGTTAGAACCCCAACAAGGTCTAAGCACTGACGTGATGCTGTCATAGTCCCTTGACAAGGTATACTTAAAACTAGTTTGAATGTCGATGAAAGCCAAACCTTCTGAAAAATGGAAGTCGCGAATAGATATAGCGTAATAACATCACCGTGATACATTAACCGAGCAAGCAAGGTGTTAGTACCATGGTAACTTTATTATGATATATGTAAGGCGTTATCAACACTTTTCAAGAAGACTAAGATGACATCAAAGTGAAACCAAGTAATAAGTATAACAAGGAGTTTTTAATCATGTGAGCAACGTAACCGCACAATAAGGGGACTTATACCACCTCACAAAATGAGAATATGATGTAAGTACCGAGATTGTACGTCTAAGATGCGAACAAGACTATCAACTCAAGAAGAGACAAAAGATGAACCGAATACACAACGGTGAAGATGATCTTGAAATCAAGATGGAAGGACTTTTATCAAAGATACGAAAAGTGTACCATGCGCACTTTAGACGTTTAACAACCCAGCCGCAAACATGGATGGGCGTAAATGGACAAAAAAGTGATGAGTACTATCTCTGATAAAAACGCGTGATGTATGCACCTTTCTCACCCCGAATAATGGGTGGTGAGAATGCAAGGGTACTGATCAAAAGATGGACACAAGCTAAGCAACACTTAGGCAGAGCTTCACCTCGTCCGAAGACAAGAATAAAACTAAGCAAAAGTGGGACGTAGCTTAGTTCCGTGATGAAAAGACACTCAGTTCAAACTCACAAGGGTTCTTTTCCTTGTTTCAACAAACAAGGTTTAGATTCCAGATGAGCCGTCACTTTGTGATGGCTTGATGCAACAAGGACTAGTAAAGTGGGCTCCTTGAAAAAATGGTTTCCTTAACAAGTTCTCTCAACTAGGTGTTACAAGGTTGTCTAAGAGTGAGGCACGATTTACCCAAAAGTTTGCAATGACTAGTTTGGGAGTATCTCGGCTTTGTCCCCTTTCAAGTACAGTGGGAAATGAATGCATCCATCATGTACTTTTACTAAGGTCGCGATACGGACAACTTGCAACTCTAACTCACAAGGTGTACTAGTCAAGTGGGTAAGCGGAGCGCTTCCTGTTTCATCCATGAGGTTACATAGTGGTGGACTACTTTAGGGTTCCTGGTACCACCCCCATTGTTATAGCTTAAGGTGTTATGCCAAAGGGGTTATGTTCCAGTTGAGTGGATAGGGACGTACCCTTTTCTGAAACCTGCAATACAATGTTTTGAATATGGTGTGTTTTTTATCTTGCTTAGCTTAATGTGGTTTTAAGTAGCACACCGTTTGGCAACCTGTAAGAACATGTGTATTAGAAGGTGTGCGTTTTGTTTTGTTTTTGATGCCTTTCTTTGACAAGCGATAGGTCCTGTAGACAACAAGTTTCATTAATTTTCCAATTCGTAGGTTGATTTTTAAGAAAGAGAGTTTTTCACTTTGCTTTTGATTCCTAAGATCGCCAAAAAGGCACGAAGGAAGAGCATACACAACGTGAAAAATTCCACTGAAATTGCATGAAAGTTTTATTTCAACCTTATAAAACAAGTGTTTTTTTTTAACAATTTATATGATTTTTGTATTGGTGTTTTTGATCTCCAAGATCACCTTGGAAGACGTGAGGAGAGAGCATACACACTTCTACAAAAGCTACTTCTAAGTAAAAAACAAAACACTTTTAATCTATGCAAACTGAAACGTTTAAGAAAGAACCCTGTTTTTCCAATTGTTAGTCCTAAAAACCTGCAGTGATGGATTAGAAGAAAAGTTTTTTGCAGACTGTAAATATTTTCAATTTTTAACACAGACACCTGCGCGCCTATACTGACACCAGTGCTCCCCAACCGATGGATACGCGCCCCACCTGACGAGTACGCCTGCAGTAAAAAAATTAATAAAACCCAATGAAGTAAACACAGACACTCACAATATGACAGAGATGCGCCTATATTGACATGGACGCTTAGGTTATGACGTGTACGCGCCTAAGCCTAAACAGAACTGTAAAATTTTTACACAGTCAGACCTTTTACACTTGCGCAGCCAAAGAGAAAGATATGCGCTCCAGATGACAGAGACGCGTGTGCATCCTTGTATGGGTTATTTTTGATTTTTTACACAGTTAGACCATTTACGCCTGCGCGGCCAGAGAGACGTATACGCGCCCCAGATGACGGAGATGTGTGCGTGTCTGTGTAAAGGTTTAGTTTGCAAATGATGGGGACCTTCTGATAGGTATGCACCTGATATGATGGGTACACTGGGGTTCCGACGTGTATGCGCCCCTTGTTGGACACCTACGCGCACCCTGTGAAAAACCTGCAAAAAACATGGATTTTCAAATTTTCAAGAGCAAACAGGTTAGTTGTTAGTCAAAGTGTCCTATTTCTATATCAAACCCACAAAATGTATATAAATGAAGGTCATTTATCTAGGGTTAGAAATAAAAATGAGGAAATAACAAGTGATTTGAACAAAAAACTTGAAAATGAGCTTTGAAAAACCTAAAAGACCTCCATTAATGGAGGGTGGACATAAGTGTCCCACCGGGCGTGCCAAATGTGTTCAATGAAAAGTTGTAAAAGCCATGGATTTGGGGTAAGAATCTCTAAAGAAACCCCAAAGGCTTTTAACAATCTGATCAATGGACCATGTGATAAGAAATGAGCAAGGTTTCCTTCTTTGCATACATTAATTTGAAATAAACATGCAAACTAAGCAAATGAAGTTAATCTCTATTCTTTGAAAGCTTGAAATAATGAACCTAAGAGGATCTAAGCATTCAGTTTATGTGTTAAGAGAAAGAGATCTCCCCATTAATGGCTTCAAGGCCAATGGATCTTCCCTTTTACTCCATGTTAATGCTATGAAATACAAGATTAAATGCTTTTAGCTCAAATGAAAGAAGATGAAATACAAACTAAAGCCTAAACAAATTGCTATAATTTGTGCTAGGAAGAAGAGAGAATTCTTAGGAAATGAGGGAGGGGGTATAGCCCTATTTATAGTTTTTGGTTTGGAAGAAAAGGGAGATTTGGGTGCATGTGGGACAAAGGCTAAAGTCCAAAAAGCACTTTAGCAAGTCAAAGTGTGATTTGACTATGTTATAGGGTAATTAACCTAGGTTAGACTAATTAATCTCTCTTAGAGAGTAATTAGGGTTCTGGAAGGGTTCTGAAGGGCTTAATCAATCCAACGAAGTGGATTGATCTTCCGGGGAGCTAATAGAAGCAAGCTAGAAGAGAATAAGAAGCTAATGTAGTTAGAACGAGGCTATAATTGCCTGTTTAAATGGTTTATAAGAGGAAAAATGACCAAAAGGGTGTCGTAGGAAGGGAGTTAGATAGGCCTAACTGGCGGTGTGCCGTCAATTTGCAAAAGGAAGAAGCGTTAGTGCACCATTAGAAATAATAGTGTATTGGTGACCTGCAATATAAAAGTTATTTTCCACAATTTATTTCATTGTTTTTTTTTGTAGTTTGCACATCTTTGCAGAAGAATCCTCACATCTGGTATCAAAGCACTTTCTTGGTGTTATGAGTAAGATTTTGAAGATTTTTTTTTTAGCAGGGCTTCCCATGAGCTGTGCCATTTCCAACACTATTTTATTTGTAATTGTTTTCAACATTTTTACTGCAGGTTCAGAAAAGGGTAAATACCCGTCCGCCTAACTATGTGAGAAGTACTCGGGCATAAGCCCTAAAACTCATTGTGATGAAGTATCACAAGAAACCTCGAAATAGTTGGCCCATTGAGAGGACATGCTAGCGAAAAGGGCACTAACCCATCCCGATTGATTAGTTTTCACTTGTGAGGTAAACCAAGAGCTATGTATGTGCTGACGACTCTCATCCTGATTGATTAAGGGGTAAAGTCCATGACGATTAAATTTTTTCTAGTGAGCAACACTCGTTCAGACAACATTGGTAGAGAGAACCCTTCAGAACCCTTGGGTAACTTAATCGATTGGGCCATATCTAACATAACAATTCAACGGACAAATAACAAAGGTCACAGTTGAGAATTGTTGGTAACCACACACTTCGAGGCAGGTTGTTGGCAAAAACAACGAAGCGACCCTCAGAATTCCAAAAAAATCAGAAAAAATCAAAATTTTGCCATATATTTCAATTTAAAGTCCCATTTACTCTCAAAATTTCTTGGAACACCTGAAATTCCATTCCGCACGTTTCTTTTCTTGAGGGTCCATATCCAAATTCCACTTTTATTAGCTCGAAATCTCATTTTGTTGATTTTTTGGGTTTTTGCCATTACTTCTTTAGTTTTTCTTCGATTGCTTCAAAATTTTTCCATAATGTTCCTCTCCATTTTTTGCTCCTTTGTCCCTCTCGGAGGAATTTCTCAGTTTTTCTATTTCGGTTCCAAAATTGACCCTACATTCGTTAATCGTAATTAGGAGGTGGCGAAAACACTATTAAAAGTCCATTTACTCCTTCCACGATTGAGCTCATATTAAAATTTTCCATTAGTGACCATGTTTTAAAACACAGATTTTCTGTACATTGCAAAAATAAATAAATAAATAAAATCAGGTTATGGTTGTCACCCTGTGCCAGTGCAAAAAGCATGCGGAGGAAAAAATCTCTGCCTTGAAAGCACAAATGTCTGAACTCACAAAAATGATGCAAGGATTGAATCAACAAAATGCCATCCTCATGCTAAGAAACTCCATACTGAGTCCATTTCAGACCACAATTTCTCAGCAACAAATATGCCACGCGGCCCCAAACCGGGTTTTATTCACTTTAATGGATTGGACCCAATTGGATGGATATACAAGGCAAAACAATTCTTCAGCCTCCATAATACCTACGGAGTGAACAAGGTCCCCGTTGCATATTTTCACTTGGAACAAGAGGCCCTACAATGGCATTGTTGGTATGTAAAAGCTCATGATGAATCAAATTGGTCGCGGTTCACATCTCTCATTCTAAAGCGGTTTGGCCTGAGTGCTTATGATGACTTCATAGGCGCACTCACTAAACTCTGACAAACAGGCACAATCAGTGACTAGCTAACAAAATTTGAGAGATTGGCCAATGACACAGAAGGCTTATCAGATTAATTTTCCAGGAGGTGCTTCATTAGTGGCCTTAACGAGGTAATACGTTCAAAAGTCAAAATGTTTAATCCCAAATCCATGATGGAAGCATTTGGCTTGGCCAAATTGGCGGAGGACAAAATCATAACACATCACAGACCTTCAAGTTTCCCTTCGTTCAAAAATCCTTTCACTCAAAGTGCTCTCATGGTGCCTCCCCTGAAGTCAACCCCAATTAAAGGTCTTATTGATGCAAAAATGTAGGAGCACAGAGAGAAAGGCCTATGCTACAATTATGATGATAAATTCACTAGAGGGCATCAATGCGTGGAACAAAAATTGTACCTCTTGAATGTTGAATCACCTGATGAATCATACAACTATGAAGATGCCTAAGAAGTCCAAGAAGAAGATCCACCATTCGATGAAACCCTTCCTCAGGATTCTCAACCGGAGATCTCATTTCACGCCCTGGTAGGAGTCACCACCCCTCAAACCATGTGGGTAAAAGGGTATTTCAAAAATATTCCTCTAACCACCTTAATTGATTCAGGTAGCACACATAAGTTTATTGATCCAAGGTTGACCAAACAAACAGACTGCTTTGTTTACCCTTGCTCTAGCTTTGAAGTTATGATTGGTAATGGTGGTACATTGCTTTATAAGGGAAAGTGGCGTAATGTTCATATTGCAATGGGAGATTATCATCTTCGCTCTGACATATTTGTCCTACCCCTAGGTGGATGTGATGTCTTGTTGGGAGTTCAATGGTTGCCCACACTTGGACCCATCCTTTGGGATTTCTCTGAACTATGGATGCATTTCTTTGACAATGGGAAAAAAACACACCTTAAAAAGGTATTTCTCCAGGCTCCACTAGTATTATTAGTTCCCATCGTATGGAAAAGCTTCTGAAGAAAGGATCACATGGGGTCATCACTCAGTTGTTTTCTATCCAGCTGAATCCACCTACTTCTTCATGCACTCCTGTAAATATACATGCCATTTTAAACAAACATGCCCTTGTCTTTGCCAACCCCAACGAATTTCCACCTTCACGCCCATAAGATCATCGTATTTAACTCCTCACAGGAAGTGATCCTTCTAACATTTAGCCCTTTAGGTATCCTTTTCTACAAAAGACAGAAATTGAAAAGCTCGTTTAAGAAATTCTCAATGCGAGATTCATTCGCCCTAGCACCATCTCGTATTCCTCCACGGTTTTACTTGTATGCAAAAAGAATGGATTGTGACATCTTTGCATTGATTTTAGAGAAGTCAACAAGATCACTATCAAGGACGAGTTCCCTATTCAAGTGATCGATGAGCTTCTAGATGAACTTCATGGCACTCAGTTTTTGTCCAAATTAGATCTTCGCTCAGGGTGCCACCATATTCACCTTCATGAGGAAAGATATTCTAAAGACAACCTTCCACACTTATGATGGTCACTATGAGTTTTTAGTCATTCCCTTTGGGCTTACCAATGCCCCATCGACATTCCAAGGCTTGACAAATAAGATATTTCGACCCTTACTTCGTCATTTCATCCTGGTATTCTTTGATGGCATCTTGATCTATAGTCAAACTTGGGTCGAGCATCTACATCACATTGATATGACATTACACCTTCTCACAGACAATCAAATGTGTGCCAAACACTCCAAGTGCTCCTTTGGCCAATGTGAAGTTGAATATCTGGGACATATTGTTTATTAAGGAGTGTTTAGGCCAAGAAAGCCATCCACGAATATTATTGTATTGAGCTTACTCAAAGGAGTTTGCCCCCTCGAAGTGCCTGCGATATAAAAATTATTGAAGTTATTTTCCATAGTTTATTTAATTGTTGTTTATTTTCTGTAGTTTGCAAATCTTTGCAGAAGAATCCTCACAAATCTCATACTATGTTCTACAATATTGCCTATTAAATAGGTTATACACTTTGTTATTCACAACACATTATCGTAACAAAATAACAAATAATCAAAAACTGTAAAACAAGTTTGTTTAAATATAAAAAAAACTTTGTTTATACAAAAAAACTCCCTATTATGAGCATAAATGTGAACATAAAGAAAAACTAAGTGAAATAAATTATTTTACTACCTAATGTAGGGAGTGAAAAAAATGAAAGTGGGTCCCCGCTACTAGGCTTGATAAGGTACTCATCAACAAACATGAAAAAGAAAGGATGGCTCAACTAGAATCCCCCCAAGTACAACTTCCTTCACCTTAAGCAATGTTTGTTACTGAAGGTAACGAGGGGAAGCCAAGGGCTTAGTGAAGAAGTCAACAATTTGATAAGCTGTTGGAACAAACTCCAAGTGAACAACTCCATCTTGGACTAGCTACCGAATGAAGTGGATGTGAATCCTTATATGTTTGGTGCTATGATGCTCAATCCGATTGTATGTAATCTCATTAGCACTCTAGTTATCACACTAGATCAAAGTGGGAACTTGTGGAAATCCAAACTCACCAAGTAACCGTAAAAGCCAAAGAGCCTCTTGTCCAGCCTTAATAGTACCTTTGTACTCAGCATTAGTCGATGATAGTGCTAACCACAGTTTGTTTCTTGTATGCTCGTGCAATATGATTAGAACCAAGGTGTAAGAAAAATCCATAAGAAGATCAACAAGTATAAACACATGCACCCCAATCTGAGCATGTGAATCCCTCAATATTAGAAGATCATTGTGTGTATTTAATGGTAAAATTCAATGTGCTCCAAGTATAACGCAAATTGCGTTTCATTTCCTACAAGTGACTCTCATGAGGCTCATGGGAGAAATCGAGACACCAAGTTGACAAAAATGTGATATTAAGGCGTGTATGTGTCGATTATAAAAGACTGCCAACGAACTACCTATACAAAGTGAGATCAACCAATCTTGATTTGTTATCAATAGTCAAATCAACACCCGTGATATGGCACTGGAGATGGCTTGCAACCAGCTTGGAGTACTTTTATTGTCCAATAGAAATACCTTTAGGAGACCGATGACCTTGGAGGCCTAGAAAATAGTGCAGAAGTCCTATGTTTGTCATGTCCAATCATTCCATCAACTTGTGCTTTATGTCCTAAATCAAGGAGTTTGAACTACCTGTGAGGATGCAGTCATTAACATATAACACCAATATCAAAAGATCCCCACCTTGTTTCACGAGGTAAAAATTGTGATCATATTCACAATGATAGAAACTAGAACTTAGTAGAAAGCTATCTTCTCATACTAAGCTCAAGGAGCTTGTTTGAGCCCATAAATAGAACAACGAATTTTGTGTATCATGGAAGAGTCTTGTACAACTCCTTTAAGCTACTCCATATAGATCTCTTGTTGGAGATCACCATGTTGGAAGACACTCTTCACACCCATTTGATAGACTGGGCACTAATGTGATGCAACGAGGGAGATAACAAGGCGTATTGAATCCATCTTCGCAACTAGAGAAAAAAGTCTCAGAGTAATCCTGTAGTGCCCCACTTTGTTATGAAAATCGGTGAAGATATGGGTCCTTTCCGACAAAGCGAGCTATAAGCGCCTCTATAGTGCCCTTCCTAGTAATGAGCTGCCTCCATGCCCAGTTTGTGTCTCTCTTCGCTAATAAGATTGTTGCAAGCCTATACCCGCGTGTTCTGTCAAATTGTTGCCTTGGTTGTAGTGATGTTGGGGGTGGTAGAGTTGTGCGTATTCTAGTTTGAATGTTGTCATGAGACCATGAAAAGCCATTCCCTCTTTTTTTGAGTCAATAGACAGATTGTAATATCTTGGGGATGTAACGAACTTAACTCGGTTAGCACTATTTATCACCCCCTTAGTGAGCAATAACTTGTGGAGAACATAATAAAGTGGCGAGTTTATGAAATGTAAGAAGCTCGAGGCATTCGTCATATTGAAGGTCATTTGGTACGTGCCTTGTTGAACATACAACACAAGTGTAAGCTTCGGGCCATAAGACCCACACATTCAACTAGCTTAGGTGAACACAAGTCTATTAATAATAATAACGAAAAATAAATAAATATAAAAATAAAACATGATATTAAAAAATTAAAATTTTAAATATTAATACAAATAAAATGAGTTTTAAATAAAAATATATAAACAATGATAATATTCAAATAATTGAAAAAAATAATGAAGGCCATGTGGGACGTGTCAGACCTGTAGTTTCAAGAAAGGCCGTTTGGTTATGCACAAAACGAGTTTGTTGAAAAGGCAAATGCCTTGCAATCTTCCAAGCAAATGCGACTGGCATGGGTAAATCCTGGTTCCACACCGCTTGGAAGAACATATGTTGCAGCATTTTGAGTATCCAGTTCAAAAAGAAGAGTTGCTATAAATAATCGTAAAGCCATTTCTTCAGGAACCAAGCAAACACATCCACTCATCCACCACAGGTTTTATTGGTAGTTTTAAAGCCAAATTCCTAAATCTTTGCCAGCATTTCCCAGCCTGTGCTAAACTGGGAGCTTTGGAACAGAGTAGGGAAATCCATCAAAGAAAGAGGGAAAACAGATCTTGTTGTATGATGAAGTTATCACTGCCCTGATAGATATGTATGAAAAATGTGGAAATACACACAAGGTGTGAAGACTGGTTGACAAAATGTGCAGAGAAATGTGATTTCATGGAATGCAATAGTTGTAGGATATTCCCAAAATGGTGTTCTTCAAGAGGCCTTCAGAGTTTACAAAGAAATGCGTAGCTGAGATGTGGTTTTATGGAAACGGGTCTGTTGAAAGGCTTTGAAAGTTTTAAGTAAATGCATTCACGAGGTTTTAAACGCCATTGGTTAAGGCATATGTAAACATCTTATTTTACAATCTTACTAATGATTACTCTTTGCAATTTATTGATGCATTAATCTTTCTAGGGATGCCTTTGGGTTGGTTAGAAGTATGTGGAGAGAGAATTGTGGTGCATCACTTTAACTTTCTCAAGCATGCCACCTTACTATCTTCTTTATTGCCCTCTTATTATATGTGACCATTTGCTATCCCAAGTATTATCACCTTCACATTTTTATGTTGGACTATTTGTAGTTGACGGTAGATGTTATCAATTGGAACCCTTTTTCTAGCTGACAACATTGACTGTATAGATTGTGACTTCATGTTATATTTTCTTATAAATAAGTATCATTGTTGCTTCCCCATATAAATATGGGGGGCTATATCTATATGGGCCAATGAAAGAGAATTCTCTACATTACGTAGGGGATCTCCTGCCGTAATTCTAGGTCTCTAAAGACTGGAGATTGGATGGGCTTGGGGAGGGTGGAGGGAGACAATAATGAGGTGGCCCCTTTCTCTCTATATATGGTGATAGCCATACCATATATATCTATAGCGGGGGGGGGGGGGGGGGGGGGGGGGGGGGTGGGGGGGTACCCCTAGACCAATCAAAATGTAGAGGGGCTATATCTAGAGGGTGATGGCCCCTATTTATATATGGGGCACTCTCTCTATAATATCATTGCACAGTTTGTTATGTTTTCACTTGCAAATCTGCCTTGTTTAAGAGTTTTAGGATTTTTCGGAGCTTATACTTGTAGGTCTACTTTAGAATACTACTTTAGAATATTAAGTTACTAGGAACAACAAGAATGAGAGCTGGACAAACAAGGTCTACCAAGTCTTTTGAGTCACCAACTTTGGTCAACTTAGGTCTTCTACTTATCCCTCTCATGATCCACCCACGACAATTCCCTCATTATATACTACTAACCCTTAGGGGGTTAATGTGCAAACAATTTCTTCTCAAAAGCAAGTATCCCTAATTCAACTCTTTTATATTGGTATGATTGATTATGTTTGATATATCATTTGCTTGACTAGGATAGAGTAACATATCTTTGTCTATTGCATTATCACTTACAATCCTTGCCTATTATCTATCACATGGCTTTACAACCCTTAGTGTAGACATCTTAAAGCACTTGCTTATTTTCTTTACTCTTATAACATTAAGATTCTAGTAAAATCATATCCCCTATCCTAGACCCAAGCTCTAGAACCCTATGCCTATAATAGAGTTTGGATTACTCTCTTTTAGATCCATGACTATTTGCACCTCTTAGCATTTAATATTTGGCCTATGTGTTTGTCCTAGAATGGTCTTCATCGTAATCTACATTATTGAGAAGAGAAAGAGGTGAATCATATTGACCATCTTAGCTAACATATAGGGGCAATCCTAGGAAAGATATTTGACGGTTTCAAGACGACCATGAGGAATTTGGGGCTAGGAATTCCAATATGTTTAAGCCGTTCTTAGAGAGGGAGGCCTTGATAGACTACACACCAAAAGATATGATGCAATTAAGCCACGTTGTTTTGGGAGAGGAATTCAAACTCCATCGGGCGTTAAGCTTATCAAAGGTTGGGAAAATGGGCTCATTAGTTGATATAGCAATTTGCATGACTAATTTTTGAAGGTGATGTAAGAATTCCAATGTTAGTCCTCTTGCCACCAAGTAATAGAGGATTTCAACCCAAGCTTGTGCAACATAACATTTGGCATTACCTCTTAAAATCTTGAAAGGAAGGGCAAATCATATGCAATAAGCTTGAAATCTATTTGAAAATTAGGCCATGAGGGAGAGCCCCATGCACCATGAGCAAAGTTCCACAGGATCCGTCGACACTAGGCTATCCATCTCCTTGCACCAAGCATAGGAGTAGTCACTTCCGTAGTTGGGTCTCTTCACCTACCCACAACCGTTTCTCTACTCCTTAGCAAAAAGGCTACAAATCCATTGTTGAACCTTCTCAAGGACTATCATCGACATAGGGAGATGTTATGATGATTGATTTTTCATTATTTAATTGAAGAATCATGGCATCGTTGGCTATGCAAGATTATACTAAATTACAAGATGAGTGGATAATCCCCAAATCTCCTCTAGAGAACCCTCTCGTTTGGTTGCCTTTTTTACAAAAGACAATCCACCACATGCCCCCAATATTGTTGCATGTGCTTGACTTTCATATTAGTTATTTTTTAAAAAATAAAATAAAATTTATGATGTCTCCCTACAATCCGGAAAAAACCAAAAAAAAACACTTCAGAATCCTGTGGCACTATTTACATCCTTTAGCAAATTGCATTGCCCAGTCAATTTTGAATCAGCTGGGGTATTAACTTTAATATAAACGACAATTCCTGAGCAGAAAATTTTGGAGGAGAATTTGTCGACGGTCTAATTTGGCTTCCCAACGAATCCGTCGATGTAAATTGTTGATTGTCATTGGCCATGTCGACAGGATTGTTTAAATTACTGTTGAAGCCGGTAAAATCTGCCACTGCTTGGGCGATTTCTTGTACAAAATCCACGATTACCCCATCGATACCGATTAGATGCTCGAGGTACACAGTCTCCCCCACATTACTGTACAAAAAAATCAAAATATGGTGTCATAATCGGCGATTTTAGAGAAATCTAAAGAACAAAAAAGGCTTAAATTCATCATTAATGGAAGCTTTTTCAACGAATTTGAACAGAAATTTACGAACTTTAGCTGGCCGTAGGTGAGCAGGCAAAGATTTGACTGCTTAATCTTTGAAACTACGCCCGGATTTTGAAAAATGGCTTTGACTTCTGAAACAATGCCTTGCAGTCCCCCTAAAATGCATACTTGTAGAGCTGCTTCAAGCGAATTTCTTCTGATATCTTTGTAAATTTGTGAGCCACCATTTGTCAAAAATAATACCTGCAAACAACACCGAAGATCTTCATAAGCTCTCTTACATTTTCTTTTGATATATATTTTGTTAAATTATTCAGTAATTGTTTGGAAAACTTACAGGATAAATGTTTTGCAACTTTCTGATCAGTAGTGCCGCATCCGGATGAAAACTGGAGAAAATGATTTGTCTTGTGCTGGCATTTTGGTGCACATCCTAAATAATTTGACAAACCAGGGATCGTTCAGGTCGGTTGCCGTTAATTCGGTGGAAAACTGCTGAAATCACAGAATAATGGAAGGATTTCTTACCGCAAGAATAATTTCTAAAACTTGCCGCAGTTGAGCTTCAGTATATTCGATTTCATCGTCAAACTTTAACTCGATGTTGAATCCAAGGGAAGGATTTACTTTCTCGAAGGCGTCCTGCAGAGTACAAAGAGAATCGTCCACCGACACTTTCCAGTCGAGGAACCTGCCGTCCGGCGCTTTTCTGAGCAATGGCTTTCCAGTCTGGTCACAGCCATCAATGCGAAACATTAGGTCAGAGGTTCAAACCCTAACAAGATACCTGTATTAGTTTATTTTTAGGATCCAAAGCTACTTAATTTATTTCAGGATGGAGGTCGGGGGTTCAAACCCCAGCAATTTTGTTTTTTTTTAAAGCAGATAAGTAAGCCATAAATTTATTGATTAAACTTCGGTGAGTGCTGAGATAAGCTTTAAATCTATTGGCCAGTCCACGCGATCGCGGAGATTCGAACCCGTGAATCCGTGATGCGGAAGACTTATCTAGAAAAGTCAAATTGGGGATTCGAACTCGTGATGTGGAAAACAAATCTGGAAAGTCAAATTTTGAAACAGCAAAAAGAAATTGTCGTGTTTACCGTGCGGCCGTTTCTTTGAAAACCGTAGGACAAGAATTCTTCAAGGCTCAGCTCATTGATACGCTTTTGCACAATGATTTCCTGTTAAAATACGCACAGAAATCTTAGGTTCCAAGAACATTAACAATATTCTGAATATTATGCAGAATGCAGGTGAAACTGAATCTTACATTTTCTTTTGTGACGATGAAATCGTCGTGAAAGATGACGGCACGGCCGTCCCCTGTGACCTGTAAAACAGCATTACGAGATTATACTTCTGTTTTTTCCCGTCAATTCCTAAGAAATTCTACATTTCAGCGCATTTGATCTTAAAATCGATGAAATCCTCATTAATTTCTTCCGTCTTTTCGCTTCAATTGCTACGAATCTTATCGATGAATGTCTGATTTTCTTCCCTCATTTTCTAGGAACTTTTACATTTACCGCATTTGATAAGAAATTCGACCAGATCTTACTGTGTAAATTACCTGTACATCGAACTCGACGAATCTAACGCCGCTTCTCGCAGCTTCATTGAACGACATTATAGTGTTCTCCATAATTGCCTGCATCCGTTTATCAGGGGATGACACCTTATTCATACCACTGCCACGGTGCCCTATCACCATAAATTCAGAAGAAGGCCTCCATACATTCCCATCCATATCCTTCTCCGGGCCTGCAAAACCACCGAGCAAGATCTCAATTTCAAAAGACTATTAAATTCTACATATCAAGATTCATAGGTGGAGAATGCTGGTTCAAATACTCGAGCAGGGTTTGGTTCTCTAACAACATTTGATGCTTGCACAACTGGAAATTTTTGAAAATACAGCTAGATGTTTAGAATCAACGTCGATTCGTAATTCTTTTTTCTTAATGATAAATCACAAATTGTCCCAAACATTAATCTTAAAACTGACACACAATTATTTATTAAAGATTTGATGCTTTCACAGTCCATAAAAATTAAAAACAAAAATTTGTCTGGAGAATGCTTACCATCCCACAACTGGTTAACCAATGTGATGGTGTGATCCGCTGTATAATTTATTCCGCCCGGCTCTGTTACAGGGACATCTGAAACATGCACTGTGCGCCATAACACAAGATTAGTATCTTGATAAAACTGAAAAAGAAAACTACACATTTTTCTTATAATTGAACGATAAAGTGCATGAATAATCGACCCTAGCAAAGAAAAAGAGAGAAATTTAGAGAACATTACAAGCTTTTAGTGCCATTTCCGACTGCAGAGATTGAACAAATAAAACGACGATACAGAACGATTTCTTTTAGCAGATTGCTTGTTTGTGTATGAGACGGTCTAAAATTTTTGTGGTTTTATACATAATAAAACCGGGAGGTGAGAGGAATAAGCTGTGGCATATTCGTGTAATTGGAGATGCTTTTAATATTCTAGAATGCGCTTTGGATAATACTGGGCATATTCGAAATATTAAAAAAACGCGAGGAGGAAAGCCAAGAAAAGCATAATCCATGGAATATACCGATGAAATATTCGAGAGAGCATTGCATTAGTCACATTGTGGTGGAAAACAAAGCGCAAAGCGCGTGCACAATAAACGTTCTTGTTGGCCGCTCAGCAAACCGAAGTAAAAAATAAAAAAAAAGTTGAGAGGATGATATTTTAATAGCTGCCACGTCATTAACGTTGTTATCCAAAGGCTGTTCCAATATCAATTCGCTAAAACAAGAAATACTTTTTTGTCACATCTATTTTGGTGACTCAACGCCTTCTCAATCCACCTATTCCTATTTTTTTTCAAATTTTTATTTATATCCTTTCTATTTTTAAATTTTATTTTTAGATTTATATATAAAAACAACCGGATTTGGATTTATTTGTGTTTGTTAGTTATTTTGTATTAATAAATTTGTGTCATTCATCTATATATGGATGTTGTTATTAGTTTTAATTTCATCTTCACAAACTTATTAATATACTTGAACAATTTATAGTTTGATTTTTTAAAATATTATTTAAGGGATTTATTTTATTATTTATTTTTAAAATTGACTTGTTTAATTTTAATATCATCTTTATATTATTATTTAATTTAAAATTTACTATCGATTTATAAAAAGAAGGGTAATCTTTCAATATTAATTTTCAAATTATACAACATAATATTATTAAAAAATATTGATAAAATAAGAAGAACATTTTTAATATATATTTTATATATTAGTATAATTTTTGTGTGCGTGTATATATAAAGGATGCTTGAATATTTCAAATATACAAGATTAGGAAAAACACAAAGAAAAAGGACAAATCCAATATGTATGGGTTGTTAACCCTAAAGAGGTATACATTTTTTTGCCTTTTAATAACATTAATGGGTTAAGCGCTTTGACCATGTTACAATTTGAAAAAAACAAAAAAAAATGTCTAGTTTATGCCATTTTGCAATGTGCATCCCTTATTATGCCAGAGACATTTCCAATAGAGGGACTTGTTGTTGGAAAGAGTCAAGCCTTTTCGGGAAAAGGCAGTCCACCAAAAAAAACATCTGGGCAGTCAACAACACTTGTGTTACTACACAATAACAATCAACGACATATGTTTATACCTTCAACCTCCTGCTCGATCGACCATTCTTTTTCATTCAAACTGAAATTAGTGATTCAATTGAGGAAATATTTGTGTTTCGATTTCGAAAAAAAATATATTTAAATCGTCCTAGGAAATGTACATACTTGAGAATGTAAAGGAAGTGAACGCTTGACACACTGCAATTTATGTCCTCATCTTTGGTCCACTAACACCGTTCACCTCCTTATTAGCACATTTATAGAATAATTGTGGTTGTTGTGGGCACCGACATATGTCCATTCATTCCATGCCTCAAATCCATAGTTCGAGATGTCTTTAATTTCATTGTGAAAGTTTATTAGCAATCATCTCCTGAGCACTACATGCTTTTATTGAGTTTCCCTTCTAACATATAGCTCAGTTTTGACGTATTGCACAATTCATAAATTCAATGCAAAGGTGTACAATACTGTTGGTTGTAAATATCTCCATGCCTCTCAACTTGCCCTAGCTGCCCTGACATTGATTAATGCACCAAACCTAGACCTCTCTAATCACCATAACATTGTGATATATTAGGCCCATCAGTGTTCAAATAACTTACTCATGAATCAACAACAAACTTGTAATATGACATTGATGGCGGCTTTTCCGCTCATTCTTCCAGCTTCACACCACGCCTAGATTTCTTCCTCCTCCGTGTTGTCCATATACTCAACATGTCATTATACAACAACAATTTGGTTCTTTTTCAAAGGATGTCAAGTTTATGTACAATTTGAATGTGGTATTGTATTATTCTAGATTAGATTTAAAACTATGTTTATTAAATTCAACGTAAATTTGCATCACCCCTTATATTTCATTCATGAAAACAACGATAAAATCTAGAATCTTATGTGCAAACCATTCAGGTCAACGAATGCATGAATTTGGATATTTTTCAAGATTACATTCACATGGCTATTTTAAATGCCTTGATATTTCTGTTATGCTTCAATTGCATAAAATTGATTATCAAATGATAGAGATGATTCCATGTAAGTATTCAAGCAAAGGTGACCATAAAGAAAAGGTTGTGTTCTTGATTCACGCATACTTTGATAAACCATGTCTTAAATCACAACCAATCAACTATTCAATTTGTAGCCTTATAAACCTAACAAGCATCTTTAAGGATCCAGTTCATAGGATTTCCACCTCATGAGTTGCTGATGGGAGAATTAGTACAGTATTATATCTCTTACAAAACAAGAGTCCATGGTGTTCTCGAATGAAGGGATCAATTAATTTGAGACCCAAATTCTCACCAAAGCTATACATCAAAGGTTATGAGGGACTGTAAATTAGATTAGATGCTTTCCTCTTACATGTAAGAACAACAATGCTCTACACCAAGTGTACCTTCATATTAGTAGAATATAAAAATCAAGTAGAGGTCACTTTAGAGTTGTCCAAGTGAATCTTAAAAAGAATGTTGAAAATTTCCAATATATGAATAATACCGAGGATTTAAAAAAACTTTTTTTGCATCATAATATATTTTTCCAAAATAGAAAACAAACTGCGAAGAAACAAAGATTACAAAAATAAAAAAGGATATTTTGTATCACAGAAAGCACAAGTTGTTTTATAACTCATATTATGTTTCGGTTAAGCTCAA
Organism: Taxus chinensis; assembly: GCA_019776745.2. Taxonomy (NCBI): domain Eukaryota; kingdom Viridiplantae; phylum Streptophyta; class Pinopsida; order Cupressales; family Taxaceae; genus Taxus; species Taxus chinensis. The sequence continues at coordinate 187,296,467 of CM034146.1, forward strand.
AACTTTTGTAACTTCTTTAATTGCTACAAACTTATGTATCATCTCAATTTCCTCGTTGAAGTGTAACTTATTTTTATTTCATTGTTAACTTTTGCAACATAAATTTGATTCATTTGGCATGGTCTTCTTTTTACTTGCATTACACTAATGATCAATACAACCCTAATTATACACAATTCAAGAGTTGCTCCTCTCAAATCCTTATATTTCCATGCATATATCCCTCGTTATGTGTTGTAAACTTACTGAATTTTGTCATTGTGAAATCAACATGCAATTGTTACCTCATGTGTACTAAGGTTGACTGTTCAATCCTTCATGTCTGGGTATTCCAATCTTCAAAAAATTGTAGGCTAGGTGAATGTATTATTTTGTTGCACCATTTTGAAATTTAAATTCCAGTGAGGGAAAGTCGCTATAAGTTTGTATGTTACTATAGCCTATTAAGGGAAATGGTTTCACCTTTGCATGTAAATGAGACCATGTTCTTGCGGTTCTCTATCAATCAAATACAAGGGTTCTCTTTCTTTTCATAGATGGTAACTCCTTTATTTTCAAATTTAGTTGTTCCTTTTTGTATGTTTCCAACTAGACCAAATACAATTACATGAATGTCCTCTTATACTCATCCATTTTGCAATATAAAATCCCCTTATCTGCATATTGGCTATGTTTGGAACTGTCATCCAATTGTAAAATCTCATGGAGTTCAAAATGATTATCTTGTTAAGAAGACTCACTTCTTCAACTAGATTGTTTTTTAATAAGTGTATTTTGCATTGTGGCTAATTGTAATTTTGTCTCTTCCATTTTTTACTATCATTATGTAGTTTTCTCTTATTGTATCAGATATTGTATTCCTGATGTCACATGCTAATGTGCTAGGATATTCACCATTTTTTATTATTACAGAGCTAACAACTAACAACTTGTCAACACTTAAAATTTACAACTTCACAGGAGGATACAATTCTAAGATCTAGTTTTCCACTTTCAACTTAAATGAAACTGGTGGCTTAATTAATTGTATGGAAACCTTTTCAAGAAGTATAGTTTTACAACTAATTCCATATAGTTAGAAGAACCCATTCCATTATCTTGTTAGTGATCTTATCTAACAAAAAGTACATTACTTCACAAAATACTATTGTGTACGCAAAATACTATGTATTTATCTTTAGTGGTACAAACCCCTACACATATTTAGTACATGTGATGTATATTACAATGACTATATTCATTTATTTCATTGGTATAGTATGAAGTCTACATTGGAGAACAATGAGTTGATCATTATATCTAATACAATGTCGATTGCTACCTCTAAAATTTCACAGGAGATTCCATGTTCTGATGGGTTCCTACTTAATGTTGAGAGTTATACGAATGTTATTGTTCTTCCATTAGAAATACAAATTATGTCGATATAAGCATCACATTTCTAATGGAAAATTGACAGGCTTTTGTGGCATATGTGAAATCTCTTGCATCGACAGTGGCTGCTAGATGTGCCAGGATTTTCAACACTATCGTAACCACTCCTTTATATACACATATAGATGAGGATAGTGAACTAAAAATCATGTATGAATTTATGGATAAGATCAAAATAACTTATCTCCAACTACAAGGGATGATAAAATTTCTATGAGAACTAGGTTATGACCAATACAACAAAGGCAATGGAGCGATTGAAATTGTAGATGCCTTTAAATATTACTTTCACAACATGTAGTTCAACATAATATAGTGCTTATCCTATCCTATCCTCTAAATTTTGTGTACTCTTGGGGTTTTTGACCATGTCGCTGTCATACAAAGGCATTTCTCAAACTGCCCTTTACACTTTCGCAACCTTGCAGTGCTATGAATGTATAATATGTAAATAAACACATCTTAAAATACATCATTGTTATTGTTTTTTATGTTAGTCCAACCTATATGATCAGGAAAATGGATGGTGTCTACAACCAAAGAATAAAACTCACCCTAAAAGATTTATCAGACTATTGCATTGATGTTGAGATGTGGAGCTCAATTACTTCAGTTTAACATGCTTTATCAACTTGATAGAAAACACAGTAACCGACATCGGTTATGAAGGGACCGAAATTGGTCACCTATGACTGACATCAATCAAGCAAGTAGGAACCGTCATCGACTAGGGCTAACCAACATTGGTTATCTGTGTGTGAGTGTTTTATTTGACTCACACGAATTAGATCTACTTTTAGTACTAAAACAGATTTATTGATTGCAATTGCATGACTAAGTGCCCTAAGTTTGTATAAAGTATTTATAAGCTGGGAAGCTAGGGTTAGAAGTAAGAGTTAATGATTATTGTGAAAATAATTGTGTGAGAGAGAATTCTTGGAGAGGAAGGAGAAGCTTGAGAGAAAGAAAATACTGTACATCGTGAGAAGTGTGGAAGATAGTAAATCTTTTGAAAGCTTTGGATAATAGACTGAATTGTTTCTTGGTGGATGTAGCCCACATTGGGTGAATGATGTTAAATCTAGTGTTGATTTATATATCTTGTTTTGTACATTTCTTCTGGTAGAATATCCACTTTTATTGCATGTATGCTTAGATCTGATAGATTATCTGTACAACTTGTGTGCTAATCCCAACAACTGGTATCTGAGCTTTGTTTGAGGGTTTTGTGTGTTGATAGATTTACTGACAGAGGGTTTTCTGATTGAGTGGGAGCTACAACAATGACAAAAGAAAACAAATACAAAGTAGAGAAGTTTGACGACCGAAATGATCAATTATGGAAGATGCAGATTGAAGATTATATGTATCAAAGAGATTTTTACTTACCGTTGGATGAAAAGTCTAGACCTACGAAGATGATTGATAAAGAATGGAAGATTCTTGACAGAAAGACTTTAGAATCTATAAGATTGAGCTTGACAACATCTGTGGCTTCTAATATTACATAAGCGACATCTACGGTAGAGTTAATGAAATCTCTAGTTAATTTATAGAAAAACCTAGTGCTTCAAATAAATTTTATTTGATGAAGAAACTATTTAGTTCTAAGATGCATGAAGGTGGATCTGCATCTAGTCATTTGAATGAATTCTGATCTATTGTAAATTAGTTAAAATCAATTGATATTTCATTTAATGATGAAGTGAAAGCACTCTTATTCATATGTTCTTTGCTTGATAGTTGAGATAACTTGGTAATGACTGTTAGTAATACAACATCTGCTTATAATATTTTGAAGTTTGATGATGTGGTTAGTATAATCTTGAATGAAGAAATTTGTAGGAAAAATACAAATGAATCATCATCTGGGAATGCTTTGAATGTAGAAAACAAATACAAGTAGAAGGAGAGATCCAAGAGTAAGAATAATGGGAAATAAAAGTCAAGGAATGACACATCTAAATCCAGAGGTAAGGGAATTATTTGTTGGAACTGTGGAAAGAAAGGACATGCACAAAAAGATTGTTGGTCAAAGGATAAAGAAAACCAACACCCAGACAAAGGTAAAGAGACAAATATTGCAGGAAAGGTAATGCAAGATGCTCTTATTCTTTCTTTGAATAATAGAATAGAATCATGTGTTTTAGATTCAGGAGCTTCTTTTTTTGCAACCCCTAACAAGGTTTATTTTAGAAATTATGTCCAGAGAAATTTTGGGCATGTTTATTTAGGTGATGATGAACCTTGCAGTGTTATTGGTAAAGAGGAAGTTCATCTAAAATTGTAGAATAGAAATACATGGGTATTGAAAGATATGAGGCATGTGCCAAGCCTCAAGATGAATCTTATTTCTGCAGGGAAACTAAGTGAAGCTGGTTGCATGGTTACATTCACAACAGACTCTTGGAAAGTCACCAAGGGTGCCTTTGTTGTGGCAAGAGGCAAGAAGGTAGGAATATTATATTTATCTACATGTATTACTGATTCCTTTTCTATACTATCTACTTGAAATTCAGATGCATGCATGTGGCATAATCAGTTAGGCCATATGAGTCAAAAAGTAATGCAAATTTTAAAGGCTAAGGGTAAGTTATCAGATTTGAAATATTTAGATCTTGATTTATGTGAGCATTGTGTTTTTGGAAAGTAAAAGAGAGTGAGATTTCTCAAAGTTGGGGCAACTAAGAAGGAGCATAAATTAGAACTTGTACACTCAGATGTGTGGGGACTAACCTAGGTAGCTTCTCATGGAGGATCCCAGTATTATGTTACTTTCATTGATGATGCTCCAAGATAGGTATGGGTTTATTGGATTAAACATAAATATGATGTTTTTAAGACTTTTAAAATATCGAAAGACCTTGTTGAGAATGAATCAAATTCAAAGTTAAAATGCCTTAGATCTGACAATGGTGATGAATATTGTAGCAAGGTTTTCAATGATTATTGTTCAGTGAATGAAATACGTAGAGAAATGACGGTTCCAAGAACACCACAAGAGAATGGTGTTGCAAAAAGAATGAACATGACAATCATGGAACGTGCTAGAAGTATTAGGATAAATGCTGGATTGCCCTTGCAGTTTTGGGAAGAAGCAGTTGATACAATGATTTATTTGATTAACCACAGGCCTTCAAGTTCACTAGATGGAGGAATACCATAGGAAGCTTGGACCGAAAAAGAGGTAGATCTTTCTTTTCTTAAAGTTTTTAGTTTAAAAGCTTTTGAGCATATTGATAAGGAAAATAGAAAAAAGTTGGATGTAAAATCCAAGAGATGCACTTTCATTGGTTATGGATATAGTGATTTCAGATTCTATTTATGGGATTTAGAGAATTCTAAAATTATTAGGAGTCGTGACATTGAATGAAATGACAAGAGAATGTACATGGATCAAATTTTGGTATCCAAGGATGAACCGATTGAGAAGTTTGTGAATGAAAATGAACTCTCGGATTTAAAACTCATACCTACAGGGTTACATAGTAACCGGTGTCAGTTGATCCTTGATCGACATCGGTTAGCTAAACCGATATTGGTTACAGAAAAGCCAAAATGACATCAGTTAGCAGAACTGACGTCGGCTACAGGTGATCGGCGAAGGTCACTCTCAGAATCAGAAACAAATGTCCAGGAGGTTTAGAATGAGCCTCTGGTACCCCAAACTCCTATGAGAAGGTCACAAAGGGTAAGTAAACCTTTAGAAATATTTACACCATCTCTATCTTATTTATTATTGACTGATAATGGTGAACCAGAAATTTTTGAAGAAGCAATGTAGGATAAAGCCCACAAGAAGTGGGAACATGGCATGAATGAGGATATGGACTCCTAGGAACAAAACCAGACTTGGGATTTGGTTAAGTTTCCAGCATGTAAGAGGAAATTACATAACAAATGGGTTTGCTGGATCAAGGAAGAAGAGGGTGGACAAAAAAGGTATAAAGAAAGGCTTGTAGTAAAAAGATTTGCATAGAAAGCATGTATTGACTTTAGTGTAATATTTTTTCCTTTTGTTAAAAGGACTTCCATACGTACTATATCGAGTATAGTTGCTGTACATGCTTTGCATTTAGAGAAACTAGATGTGGAGATGACTTTCCTTCATGGTGATTTGGATGAAGAGATTTATATGCAGCAACCGCTTGGGTATGACGTCAAGGGTAAAGAGAAATTAATGTGTAGGTTGAAAAAGAACCTATACGGGCTCAAATAAACTCTAAAGCAATGGTACATGAGGTTTGATAGTTTCATGCATGAACATGGTTACTTGAGATGTGAATATGACCATTGTGTTTATTTCAAGAAGCTTGAAAATGAGAGCTATATTATTTTGTTATTGTATGTGGATGATATGCTTATTACAAGACATTGGTGAGCTTAAGGGAATGCTAGCTCACACGTTTGCTATGAAGGATTTAGGAGCTGCAAAAAGAATCCTTGGCATGCAAATACACAAAGACAAGAAGAACATGAAATTGCATTTGTCTTAGGAGGATTATATCTACAAAGTGTTAGAAAGGTTTAAAATGTAGAATTCAAAATGTGTAAGTACACCTATGGTTGGACACTTCAAATTGAGAAAAGATCAATGTCCTTCATCACATGAGGAGGTCAAATACATGACACGAGTACCATATGCTTCACCAGTTGAGAGTCTAATGTATGCTATGGTTTGTACCAGAACAAACATTGCGAAGGAAATGGGATTTGTAAGTAGATTTATGGCCAATCTAGGTAAAGAGAATTGGAAAGCAGTCTAATGGATACTCAAGTATTTGAGAGGGACATCTAGCATACAGTTATGCTATGGAGGTTAGGATATTTCTTTATGTGGCTATGTTGATTCGGATATGGATGAAGATCTGGATGGTAGAAGGAGCACTTCTTGATATATTTTGAAATATCCCTTGTGGGATATCATTTAAAAATGCACAAAATATTAAAAATTTGCAGCCACCTAAAATACTGATTTTTGCAGATTTTTACAGTTAGGGCATTGAACTAAAGAAAACTTAATATCTCCCAAAATATCCACCCGAATTACTTGAAAATTTAAAGAGACCTTGATATTATTATAAAGGACATAAGAAAACTGTTGTTGGAATTTTACAAAAATTAAAATGCTACCAGAAAATTACAGCGTGCCCTAGACAGCTGGAAAACTTCTAAAATTCGTAACTCACCAAATACAAGAGCAAAAATTATGAGTCTTTGGAAATAACATTAACAAATATAGGAAATGATATTTCAACCTTTAGATCTGAAAGGGGCCAACTGGAAACCCTCCAAATAAAGGCTGCAAGTCGCCTAGCTTGGAAAAGGGTTGGAAATTGATGAAGATGCCTTCAAAGTGATGCTGAGCCCTGCCCAAATGGCTACCATGAATCTGATCTGAAAACCCTCTAGTTATCTTCCCCAAATGCCCCCAAAACCCCTCAAAATCCTTCCTTTGAAACCTCTGATAATATCTCTGTAACACAGCCCAGAAGGCGGCTCCAAAATGACAGCTAGGGTAGATCTCTCACTACCGAAGAATGCCCTGCTAGCTAGGGATGGATCTCTCACCACCGAAGCTAGGGTCCCTGTGGGATTTCACTCCACAAGTTGTAGATTTGCAAACAACAGTTGCACATGAAGGGAAAATAAAATGTATGCAAAAGTGCCTTTTTCTTTCTCCCCCAACTCCTTATATACTTCTCCAAGGCAAAAGAGCCCCAATAAACCCTAGACGCATTTCTTTCCATGGAAGGGCCAATAAAATAAAAGTAACTAAAGTTACTTTTTCCTTTTTAAGTCGTCATGGTCCAAAAGTGACCCCCAAATGCAAAACTTGAATATTAGTACCATGTGGCCCCTTCCCAATAGCTCCCAGCATCCACAACCCCTTGGGTATGACCAAGGCTTGGACTCGACTTGGCCCTTAGGCCTTTGGCATAGGAAAGGGGACATTACAGTCCTCCCTTCCCAAATTTTTCTTGTCCTCAAGCAAATGCAAATTAGGATGCTACAAAATCTGCTCTCCCTCCCAAGTAGCATCCTCAAGTGGCAGTCCCTTCCATCGCACCAAATACTTCAGTGATTACTCTGCTCCTGAGCCCCCTCTGTCTCTCTTCAATAATGGATTCTGGTTCCAACACCAACTTTCCTCCTCATCTAGTGGCAGGTAACTCTGTAGATGGTACAATACGTTGTCTGAGTGCCTTCTTAAGGCATGAAACATGGAAGACATTATGTATCTTACTGTGCTCCGGTAGCTCTAGCTCATATGCAACTGCCCCAACTCGACGAACTACCCAGTATGGACCATAAAACCGTGGTTTCAATTTCTCTGCACCCTTCTGCTTTAGTGAGGACTGCCTATATGGCTGTAAACATAGGAATACTAGATCCCCAACCTCAAAAGACCTCTCTATCCTATGTTGATCTGCATATACCTTCTGTTGATTTTGTGCCTTCTGAAGGTTCTCTCTGAGAGCCTTCAGAATATCCTAGTTCTCCTGTAACCAATCTCGAGCTTTGGGAGCTCAACTATCTGGTAATACCAAATCCACAAATGTCATAGCGTCGTACCCATACAAGGCTCAGAAAGGAGTCATACCTATGCTCATCTGGTAGGTGGTATTGTAGCAATACTCACCCATGTGTAACCATTTAATCCATGCCCGCTGATGTCCTGTCACATAACTCCGCAAGTAGCCCTCTATCCACTTATTGACTATCTCCATCTGCCCATTTGTGGGTGTGGGTGGTAGCTAGTGCTAGGAGTTAACTCTGTACCTACTAGTCTGAAGATCTCCTGCCAAAAGGTTCTCATGAAGATCTTGTCCCTATCACTGACAATATTTTTAGGCAACCCATGTAGCCTAAAAATACCGGTATAGAAGATCTGGGCCACATCCACTGCCTCGTGCCCCTTGGGTAGGGAAAAGAAATGAGCATACTTAGTTAACCAATCAACTACAACATAAATGCAGCTATGCCCATGCACCAAGGGAAGCCCTGTGATAAATTCCATAGATATGCTTTCCCATTTTTGTTCAGGAATGGGGAGAGGTTGAAGTAATCCTGCTGGAAAAGACTGCTCGGATTTGGTTTGCTGGCAAACCATACACTCTCTGACATGATTAAGGACATCGTCCTTCATCCCCTTCCATGCAAATCTCTCCCTGATAAACCTATATGTTTTGAAATACCCAGGATGTCCAGCTAGTGGTGTATCATGTACTACTCGAAGGATCTTCTCCTTCATTTTGGATCCTGGTACAAGGAAAATCCTATCCTTGTAGAAAATGAGATCATCCACTACTCTGTATCGGTCATCATGTATAATACCATCCATGATCTCACATGCAAACTAATTTTTGGAATACTCAACAAGTATATGAGCCTTCCAATCCATAGAACTAAACTGAAATCTCAGACATAGAACTAAGCATAGAAGTGAGGTAAGGCCTCCTAGATAAAGCGTCAGCAACAATATTATTCTTACCTCTAGTGTACTCTATGTCAAAGTCATATGTTTGTACCTTGTTCACCCATCTTTGCTAGCGATTGTTAAGCTCCTTCTGTCCCAAGAAGAACCTCAAACTATTGTGATCCATACAAATCACGAATTTGTTGCCCACAAGGTACTGTCTGAATTTGGCCAAAGCATGCATAATGGCTAACATCTCCTTGTCGTAAATTGAATACCCTCTCTCCACGGGTTTCAATTTCCGAATCTCATAGGCGATGGGATGCCTATCCTACATGAGAACTGCCCCAACACCCTCTCCTGATGCATCACACTCTAGAATGAATGGGCAAGGAGAAATCTGGTAATGCGAGGATGGGACACGAACTCATCACCTCCTTGAGGTGATCAAAAACCTGTTGTGTTGCGTCTGACCAAGAAAAAGCCCCCTTCTTGGTCAAATCAGTCAATGGAGCAGTCAACCGAGAGAAATTCTTCATGAACCTCCGGTAGTATGTGCACAACCCCACAAATCCTCTCAAATGTGTCAATGTCCTAGGTGGCGGCCAATCCAGAATTGTCTCTATCTTCTCTCTATCCACCTTCACTGTACCCCCACCAATCACATATCCCAAGTATAGAAGTTCGGTCATGTCGAAATCACACTGAATTAGCTTCTAATATCCCCAATATCTCACCCAGGTGCCTAATATGGTCCTCCCAAGTCCTATTGTAGACTAAAATATCATCAAAGAAAACCAATACAAACTTCCAAAAGTGGCGGTTGAACACATGATTCATGCAAGACTGGAATGTAGTTGGAGCATTAGACAATCTGAAAGGCATCACCAAGAACTCAAAGTGACCGTAATGGCATCTGAAAGCTATCTTATGCACATCCTGCTCCCTGACTTTGATCTGATGATATCCAGAACGCAAATCTATTTTCAAAAAATATATTGCCCCATGTAGCTCGTCCAACAACTCATCAATGCGTGGTATGGGATACTTGTTCTTTATTGTCTTCTTATTCAAGGCACGATAGTCCATACACATCCGCAGGGTCCCATCCTTCTTCTTCACCAATACCACTGAAGAAGCAAAAGGGCTGGAACTCGGTCTAATATGCCCCATATCAATGAGCTCTTGTATAGTCTTCTCAATCTCATCCTTAAACCATTTGGGGTGATGGTAAAGATAAGTAACCACCGGTCTAGCATCCTCGAGCTCAATCACATGCTCAAATCCCCTATCTGGAGGTATGCCTAGAGGTATGTCACCAAAAAACTACACTATGTCTGTCCAATAAGCCCTGTATATCCACATGATACTCTTGTAGTCCATCCTCTGATTTCTTGGTCGAAACCAAACAATGTACTGCCCAATCCACCCCGTTGTGCCTATAGATCCTCTTGATCCTCTTGTCCATAACAACTCGGGGTGTCTCTGAAGATAAGCCCCTCAAGATCACATTCCTCCCTTCAGACTTAAACTTCAGCTCCATCGTCTGGAAGTTAGTCCGAAACTCACCAAGGGAATGGAGCCACTGTACTCCAAGCACTATGTTGGTCTCTCCAATACCAAAAATATAGAAATCATTGGTAACTGTATAGTTACCCATCGTGATGCTCAATTGGGGAACCCGTCGTGTGCATCTCATGGAATCTCCATTGGCTACAACCACGTTGAAGCCCTCAAATTCCTCTGTCTGTAACCCTCGCCTCTCAACCAATGAGGCATCAATAAAGTTGTGGGTTGCCCCACTATCAATGAGTACCACTACTCACTGTCCCTGCAAAACTCCCCTAACTCTGAATGCCTTGTACCTCAGGGGTACTAGACAAAGTGGCGATAGTCTCCTGGGGAAAAGTCTCGCTATCCTATCTCAACACCCACACTATCTAATGCCTCATCATCATCATCCTTTAATCCTTGTGTGTCCAACTCCTTGTCACCATCACTCTCCTCAAAGACCTCTATGAATTGGGCCCTCCCTCTACCCTTGCAATCATGTCCTGGAACCCAAGGTGTGCGGAAATTGAAACATAGTTTCTTTCGCCTCAATTCCTCTCTGTCCTCTCTAGATCCGAATGGTCTCTAGGTTGTATCTTTCCTAGGTGGAGGTACCTTTAGCTGCGAACCATCAGTTCTGGAAGGGAAACCCTTAGGCTGCACTCGAGGTGGAGACCTCGACTTAGGAGTGGATAACTCCAAGTCACAAGCTCTCCTAATAGCCTTATGCAAAGAAGAAGGCTCAAATGCCTTCACAAATCTAGCGAGAGCGTCTGTCAAACCTACTGTGAATAGGGAAATCAACCTCATCTCTGTAACATCAGGTACCATGACCAATAGTCTCTGAAAATCTGCGATATACTGGTCCAAGGAACCGGTCTGCCTCAAATGAGTCAACTCTCTAAAATACCTGTCGGGGTCCCTCCTATCAAATCTGCTCACTAGCCTCTTTGTGAACTCTGCATAAGTCATGATGTATATGTGTCCCTGTGTAATCAACCCATGATGCCACCAATCATGAGCATCTCCCTCTAGATGTAAGATTGCAAATTTAATTGCATCTTCCTCACGCATAAGATTCAAGTCGAAGTATGTCTTCAACTTATGGACCCAAGACTTTATAGTACACTTCTTAGAACCGTCGAAGTGTGGAACAGAAATCTGTCCCAACCTCCTTTGCATCTCTGGTACCTGTACCTGGTAATCTCTCCTAGGCCTGCTACCAATCTTCATTTTGCAATATTCTTGGAATGGCATGTTGTCACGAAAGCCATCACTTAAGGTCTGGTACCTTTCCCAACAAGACTCCTCATCTACAATATCCACTGGTTGCTGTACTTGTGAAACTTTCGGATCCTTCAAGAAAGAAGGTTAGTGAAACCCCAAAGGCCTGGTAGAAGAATGGGGAGACCACTGCCCTAAATGTCCACCCTCACCTCTTTGACCATGTTGTCCCCTATTGCTATTTTCTCCTCTTTCTGCATGAGTATCAATCCTGTCCTATGCTAATCTCTTAGTGAGCTGGCTCAAATAGAGATTGGTAGTCTCCTGCTGCTTTACCATGTTGGTGAACAATTGTTTCATCAGATCTACACCTATATCCTCACTGTCTATGTCCCCCATCTTTCAATCCCAATAGGCTGGAGAAACAACTGCTCTGATACCACTGAAATATCCCTTGTGGGATACCACTTAAAAATGCACAAAATATTGAAAATTTGCAGCCACCTAAAATACTGATTTTTGCAGATTTTTACAGTTAGGGCATTGAACTAAAGAAACCTAATATCTCCCAAAATATCCACCCGAATTACTTGAAAATTTAAAGAGAGCTTGATATTATTATAAAGGACATCAGAAAACTATTGTTGGAATTTTACAGAAATTAAAATGCTGCCAGAAAATTACAGCGTGCCCTAGATAGCTGGAAAACTTATAAAATTCCTAACTCACCAAATACAAGAGCAAAAATTATGAGTCTTTGGAAATAACATTAACAAATATAGGAAATGATATTTCAACCTTTAGATCTGAAAAGGGCCAACTGGAAACCCTCCAAATAAAGGCTGCAAGTCGCCTAGCTTGGAAAAGGGTTGGAAATTGATGAAGATGCCTTCAAAGTGATGCTAAGCCCTGCCCAAACGGCTGCCGTGAATCTGATCTGAAAGCCCTTTGGTTATCTTCCCCAAATGCCCCCAAAACCCTCAAAATCCTTCCTATAAAACCTCTGATAATATCTTTGTAACACAACCCAGAAAGCGGCTCCAAAATGACAGCTAGGGTAGATCTCTCACTACCAAAGAATGCCCTGCTAGCTAGAGATGAATCTCTCACCACCGAAGCTAGGGTCCCTATGGGAATTCCACTGCACAAGCTGTAAATTTGCAAACAACAGTTATACATGAAGGGAAAATAAAATATATGCAAAAGTGCCTTTTCCTTTCTCCTCCCATCTCGCTTATATACTTCTCCACGGTAAAAAGAGCCCCAATAAACCCTAGAAACATTTCATTCCATGGAAGGGACCGATAAAATAAAATAAACTAAAGTTACTTTTTCCCTTTTAAGTCGGCATCGTCCCAAAAGTGACCCCCAAATGCAAAACTTGGATATTAGTAACCATATGGCCCCTTCCCAATAGCTCCCAGCGTTCACAACCTCTTGGGTATGACCTAGGCTTGGACTCGATTTTGCCCTTAGGCCTTTAGTGTAGGAAAGGGGACATTGCATATTTTCACAATAGGTGGCATGAAAATTAGCTAGATTTCAAGATTGCAAAAGGTTGTGGCTTTGTCTACTACAAAGGCAGAGTATGTTGCAGCTATAGAGGCTAGAAAAGAGATGATATGGATGAGCGGGTTCATGGAAGAGTTGGAAAAGGAGAAAAATGATTGCAAATTATTCAGTGACAGTTAGAGTGCAATTCATTTGGCAAAGAACTCAATGTTCCATTCTAGAACAAAACACATTTAGTTGAGATATCACTTCATATGACAGGTATTGGAGGATGGGCAACTGAAACTAGAGAAGATTCATACAAGTGAAAACCCTGTGGATATGCTAACGAAGGCATTAACAAAAGAGAAGTTGGAGCTACACTCCACTTCTGTTGGTATTCGAGTTTGAGACTTGAAGAGGAAGAAACAAAGCTAAGGAAAGGATCCAAGAATGACGTTGTACAAGTATAGTGCAGTAATTTATCTCCAAGTGGGAGATTGTTGAGATGTGGAGCTCAATTACTTCAGTTTAGCATGCTTTATAAACTTGATGGAATACACAGTAACCGACTTCAGTTATGAAGGGACCAACATCAGTCACTTATGACCGGCATTGGTTAGGCAAGTAGGAACCGTCATCGGTTAGGGCTAACCGACCTCGGTTACCTCTGCGTGAGCGTTTTATTTAACTCACGGGAATTAGATCTAATTTTAGTATTAAAACAAATCTATTGATTATAATTACATGGATAAGTGCCCTAAATTTGTATAAGGTATTTATAAGATGGGAAGCTAGGGTTATAAGTAAGAGTTAATTATTATTTTGAAAATATCTGTGTGAGAGAGAATTCTTGGAGAGGAAGGATAAGCTTGAGAGAAAGAAAGTACTGTACATCGTGAGAGGTGTGGAAAATTGTAAATCTTCATTGTATATCTTCTAAAAGTTTTGGATAATAGATTGACTTGTTTCTTGGTGGATGTAACCCACACTAGGTGAATCATGTTAAATCTAGTGTTGATTTATATCTCTTTTTTTTGTATATTTCTTCTGGTAGAATATTCGTTTTTATTGCATGTATGCTTAAATATGATATATTATTTGTACAACCTGTGTGCTAATCCCAAAAATTGACACAAATCTTTGGGATGTCTTCTGTGATGAGGAGGGAAAGGTTTTGGAATACCTACGTGTATCCAAGGCTTTATACCAATACTTGCTATCAAAAAAGGCAAGATAACATCATACAAAGGGAAAATTATTGCAACTGGTTCCAACACATAGTACTACATCAATCTAGATGTGGCGGAACCGTAATGTTTAAGAACTTGGTTTGATTCTTATGGTTCCAATGTACCATCTACATAAGAAACTATGGATGTTACTAAGGCTAATAACATCAAAGGCATCAAAAGTTTAGGCATTCTAGGAATTACAACCATATTTGTAGTTACAACAATCATACACATCAAAATGTCAAACTTCTACTACCCCACTTGTGTTTCTTGAACGAAAAATAGAAAATGTAAGAAAACAATTGTTCAAATCTCGAATGGGTCTCAACACTGTGAAAAATAAAATAAAAAAGATGTCAAAAATGTGAATATAAATATGTATTAAATTTCTTGATAGAGGATGACATAGGTACACCATGGCTCACTTCTTTTTAAGACGTCGCTATAGAAATCATGGGCATCACTGTACAAAATTTTCAAAAGGTAGACTTGAATCTTGAATTTTTTTGGGATGTTCTCAAGTAAGTAATCTTCTAAAAATACCACTTTATGGTTTCCGAAGGAGTTGTATAATGACAAATAACAAGTCCATTGTACCATTCTCAAGGTGTGAAAATATGAATATACATTCAACCATGTAGGTTTATTGGATGTATTTACTGAAGACTCATAGACATGTATTAGACATGGTATTTTCCTTCATATTTTACTTGTTTTCTCACATGTAATTGAAAATCGTCCCTCCTTTATTATCTATATTGAATAAAGAAGTGTTGCTTCTATTTTCCCCATCCCCCCACCTATCAATTAGCCAATTAATAGCTCTTTTCCGGTCAATGAATACACCATAGAGGACTTAGTTTCTATGGTGTTTTCATGTCTTTTTCCAACATGGTATTCTATTTTATAGAAACCAAACAATAATTTTGTTTAAATGCATGAATACTCTTTGCATTTGTTACGTTAGCATGCGAAACTAGATTTGGGTCACACTTGTGTTTCCACTACTTCATCCTAAACCTTATGATGTGCCATCGTATGCATAAAACATTTGTGGTTTTTATAAAGGTAAATATTGAGGAATACTTTCCTATAATAGTTGTTGCACTATGCCAACAACTCCAATCCATCCCAAACGCACACATTGCAGATCAACTCTTGTGCTTAGGGTCTTCCCTACAAGTAATACTACACAGTGTGCAAAAAACATCATGAATTGTGTCTAATTTACGTCTGTCCTTATTTCATTTTTTACATTTCCAATGGAAATTTTTATGAAAATATTGTGACGTAAATGTGATGTATAAGTGACGTAAATAAAATTAATTTCACATCACATTTGCGCCACCACCATATTTGAATTTAAAAATAAAAGGGGGTAGGCCCATGCGTGCCCTTTTTTTTGGCTCTACTATGCATTCACATAAGATAACAAAACAAAAGGAAAATAGAAGGAGAGAATGGGAGTGAGTGGAAGGAGAAGAATGGAACAAGTGACATGGAAGGACACTTGACCATGCAAAAAATTCTTACAATGGCATGGGATGACTGGGAGAATGGTTTAAAATTTTTTAAATGCATGAAATCTCTGTAGAAATTAGGGGAAAATATTTGAGGAGGTAGAGAACAAATTGTTGAAAGGAATTCATCTGGGGTTTAACCAAATCACTGAATTCCTCCTTTCAATCATTTTTTACTTTTGAAATATGCATTATTTTTACATTTTATGATGACATATAGAAATTTTTAAATCAATATTTTCATGTTTAGGGTTTGTAGAGAAATGGAGCTAAATCTAGAAAGAAATTTTCAGATTTATAGTCATTCCTTAATGGTTGACCACAAAACAAGCCTGAGATAGAGTTATGCAGATGAGTGAAGAAAAAATTAGTAAGAAAATATGGTTGTTACATGCTCTATAACATTCACCCTCCTTTGGAAAATCTAGAAAAATGGTTGTTTCTTCATATGGGTTAGTAGATTTGCTTTTAAAAGAGGAAAATTACATATTTTGCTTGATAGATGAGTGCAATCATTCTTAATTTCATGTCCACACTTTAAAATTGTTGTATCATCATTTCCATAGAATATCATAAGTAAAATTTCATAAATAAGGATGTTTTCCAAGTGTTTGACAAAATGTGTAAAAACTAAGATCTCTCTGGGTAACCTTAGGATGGATTTTTGAAATGTTTTACTCTATTTTAAAAGCTTTAAAAGCATTATTATGATTATTAAATTGATGGAAAATAAGAAATCAGGTTTCGGAACATTAATTCAAAGCATGCTTACAATGTATAAATCTATTTTATTTATCTGATAGGATTTTTGTAGGAATCCATTCCTAAATAACATTCGATAACATTGTCACACATCGGTTAACTACTTATGCCTCACCGCATACTATTTCTATTTCTAGAGAAAGATGTCTCAAAATCACTTTCAAATGAAGTCTAATTTTTTAAAGTGTTTCATGCCTATGAATTCCAATAACCGATGACCCAACACATCAAGCATTTCTAACACATCAAGTTTAAATCTAGTATGGCATATGTTATATCTAATTGTTTTATTTATTGACTTTGATAAGAATACCAAAAAATAATGAGGGAGTGGAGGGATTCAAACTCATGACCCCTCACTCCCAAACAACCTCTCAATGACCATGCTACCATGGATCTCATATGGGTGAGCCCCTGGCCTATATAATACTTATTCCCTATTTTCTAGTTTATTATCCCAAAGATAATTAAAAGCATAATGGGTTTTGAACTTGCAACCTATTTATTTGAAAACCAGGGTCTTAACTAATATGTCATACACATACTCATAAGAAAATACCAAAGCATCTAATATAAGAGGGAGTATGTTGCAGAACCTAGAAATGAAATTGATTTATTTCTTCTTTCGTGTATGCGATTTCCTTATGTGTGTATTTTACTTTACACTCCATGGCTATATTCGCAGACTCAGTAAACTTCTTTTGTGCTTAGTGTTCTCCCTCTCAACATAAAACATGTGAGTGTTCTTCTCTCTCTTTCTTCTCGTGCCCCCTCCCCACATTAATAATTAAGCTATCCTTGTTTTATAAACTCCTATCGAGCTATGAATAGCTCCCAGATGGTTTTCTCATAGCTATAATTGACTCATCCATTTTATTTTTTAACTATCAAGCACCCTTTTAGTTATGACATGTGTTCCTTAATCCATTATTTTTTATTTTCTGTTTGGATTTTGAATTGTAATTAACTATACCCCTTCACTCATTATTTTATAAATGTGCAACTCTCTTTTTGTTTCAAACATCGTCGTTTTAAAATTTAGTGCACGATATAATTATTTTCTATATTTTCCCACCCCCTACCACTACCTATTTTGGGCTAAATTCTCATAATAAATATCTTGTTAGGCCCCATGCCATGTGGGCATGGCTGAGGTGGAGGTATTTTAGTGGCAGTGAGCTTACTCGAGCTCGGCCCAAGTTGGAGCTTGTTTCTCATTGTCCTACTCCAAACATTATCCCACATGCACAAGTGTTTAGACAAAGCTAGTGTTTATATTCAAAATATCTTGTGATCTAACTTGCCTTTATAAGGTATTTTACTCTATCCTCATGTGTAAACAACACGATGTGCTAGATAAGCTCATCGATTATGTGTTATGCTCAAGTTGTGTTTGTGTGTGGATCTCAGTGAGCTTGGTCGTAATGTAATATATAAGGACCCTTCTTGGTGGTTGAGTGTGCCATGATCTCAGCTATATTGTGAGGTAACTCGATGGAATACAAAGTGATGCATATCTGGTTGGGATCACTCAACGAGCTCAACCCTATTTTAAAATATAAATTTGGATTAATCCCACATGCAATGTGTGACCGACATGATTAGTCTTTAAATATAAAAACACATCTACCATATGGTAGAGTCATGGATATGGCCATGCCCACCTAAAGCTAGCTTGAGTTGAGAGGTGGTATGAGCATAGGGCATCTCAATGGATTTTCCCCAGTCGAAGAGGTAAAAAGAACATAGGGCTCATATGCGAAAAATGAAACTTATAAGCACAAAGCCAACTACGACCCATAAGCCAAGTGACCCCCTGCAATAAATACACTTTTGCTTAAAAAAACATTAATTATTTATTTTAATCATTAATGTCATCATTAATTACTTTATTATTTTAATCAATGAGTATTTTAGGCTATCATTTCTTGGTTAGGAATTAGTGTGTTATAACTCACATGGTTGTTGATGTGGTTAGTATATTTTTATAAATGGGTTGTTTTAACAACTTATATAACTTAGGAGTTTAAGATAATAATGTTATGAGATAAGTGTACATGATGGTTGGGTTATTCAACTAAATCATAAATATAGGAGAGGGATTAAAAGGTTGAGATATTCTACATGTGTTAGAGAGATGTTGCTCATTTGAGTTGTATTCCTCATTCTTAGTTTCATGTGTACGAGACTACTACATTATATGTGTGTTGTGAGTTATTGTAATGGTTTCAAACATAATAAGTGAGGCAATCAACAATCTTGATAAGTATACATAAAATTGTATATTGATGACTATGTGATGTACAAATAAATAAATATCAATTTTAGATTTATTTATAATTTCTTAGGTGGATTGTATAAAATTTTCCTAATATTTGGATTTTATTTTATTGCAATTTAGTAGCAATGGACTCATTTTTTATATGACATTTATTGCTTGCAAGTATACATTTTGAGGTTTATGCCCAAAGTTGATTACCTCACATTGTGCCAAGGCTTTGTACTTTTATGCCTCTTTGAAAGGGCATGTTGAACTATAATTCATTTTTTTCTAGTCCCTTACTACTCCTTGACTACTATGTGTGTGTGTGTGCGTGCGCGCGCGCGTACTAAATAGACTGGAAGATGACTTCATTTTCTTTGGTATCCATAAGGTGTTCTAATGAATATTAATTTTATCTAAGTAAACTAGTTTGTTTATCTTAATATTGAGGTTGAGGTGCATATAACTTTTATGTAGACCTTCACTTATGGTTTTTTGTTGTGTTGTATCTACTTTTCAATGGACAATGTAAATTTCCTTTTTATCTTACTATATTTCAAAAAAATTAATTTACAACCCTGAAATTGATTAACTATTAAATTGTTGACATTTTTTTTCCAGAATGCTTTCCAGTTTGTATTTTTATTTTGGTCATGGGTAAGTCTTTTCTTTAATTGAGCGGCAAATTATATTTATTATTCACGTTATTTTGATACATATTTTATGTACATACAATTAATGCAATACAAGTACAACCTTAAATATTTCTTTCATGGAAGCACGAAAGAGATTGTAAGTACATTAGGCATGGGTTCATTAGTTATAAGTTTTGGACCCATACCCATTCATTGAATTCCATTACTTGAAGAACAAAGACAATGTTTGCTCTTATTTTCAAATAATATATGAGACTAGGGATAATATATGGTAATGACCGAATCAATGGTATATATTATTGAAATTAAGGACTATTGTTCAGATCATGTACAACTATGTAATTCTTTCTTGTGACAGAAGTATAGTTGTCACCTTAAGCTAAATTGAAACCAAATTCTATTTATGATTTGTTTGTTATAATAATACATTTTGAGGAAAGGAAAATTTAGAATGAGTTATTGTTGCTCTTGCAAATGGTACAAACATGAAAAAAACATACATGATGAACAATTGGATGATTCTTTGAAGATATGACACCATGACACAGAGAAACCTGAGGTGTAATAAGATAAAATCAAGAAGAGACAATGATAATTCAATAAGCATAAGTGGAAATAGTACACCAGCTAAGGGATCTTCGTTTAAAGTAGCAGAAGAAAGTCAAACGTGTCAACCTCCTCTACAACCACTGATGCTTATCCTTACCAAAATATAGAATAGGTTGATAAAATTGAAATCAAAGAAAAAACTTCAAACATAATCCAACCTAAAAAACTAGAGTCTTCAAGAGACAACCAAGATAATTGAGACTTGGTGAACCTACTGGAGGAACATACCCCATAGTAGATGAACCAAAAAAGGGGTAAACCATAATGACATTAAGATGAATGTAGGATTATCCATTGTACTTCACTCTCTCCATCCCATTCTAACAACCAAGACCAACCCAGGTTGACTTGACCAAGGTGCACCAAGTCCCCACCCACATAGATCAACTAACAATCACAAAAAATATAGGGTGGAATCTTCTACTTGATTTCGTAAACCATGCACTTCATAATGAGAGATTTCCTCGAATGGAATATCTTTACACTTGACCATAGGTTCTCTTCGATCCCACCATGTAGATTGAATCTAGGAAAAATGAAATCCATTCCCTACCTCTAGGGGACCCACAGAAAGATAACCTTGCCAAACCTCATATTTGGCAAAGAATATAAATAAAACCAAGAAAGGGGGAACTGTATTTATCAAGAGAGTGCAAACACTATTTATTGTCTTTCCCTAATAATCCAACCCACCTATTAGCCACAACAAGCTAATAGGTCACATTTTAGTAAAATTGGTGAAAAAGGAAAGGAAAGTGACATCACACCAATAAATATCTCTTGAGACAATTATTCAAAAATACTATCAAATTTGTTTTGTCCATGTTGCCCCCAAAAACTACTTCTTCCCCCTCGACAAACTCAATGACATCCCATAATGGGATTAAAGCATAACCATAATCCTTAGACAATGCAAACAAATGAGAGGTAAAAGTGCACTAAGACAAGGGCCATATGCATGAAATCCCCCTCATCCTCACCCAAGATCTAACCATCGTCAAAACTAGAAAAACAAGGTGCAGTAGGTGCAAAGGAGCTTAAATTCATGCTTCTCTCTGACCGACCCCTGTACTTGCATCCACATCGACCACCATATTCTTTATTCATGCGGTCTAAGTTAGGAAAAAAGATACAAGGGTAAGAACGAAGCTAATCTCATACTCAAATGGATCCATGGCCTTGTACATTCCACTATTAATGTCCCTTATACCATTTTTGCAGTGCATAGTAGGGTTTGATAAAGGAAACACCCTTAATTCATAAACCATTTTGTGTAAGCATTTATGTGGCTTCTCAGGAATATTTACTCCTCAAGGTCCATTCCACTACCACTCTTTCTTCTAGGATCAATTTCCACCAGGGAAGGCCATTGAAAACTCCTTCATTTCCATTTCCTTGCTTTGCTTCTACTCTAACTATTTCATTCCTTCTCCATGTTGCTCTCTATCACACTTGTCTCTAGGAAAAAAATGATTCTTATTATAGGGAAAAACATAAATAAAGCTCAATAAATTGGCACACTATGTGTGATGTATTGTTTTAACATTTTAATTTCAAAATTTTAAATATTTTTTCATTTAACTCTATTATTTTGTATATTGTCCATTTAAATCTTATTAATTGTATTTTAAGAAATGCTATTGAATATTGTTTTAGTAAGTATACATATTTCTAATTTATAATATGTTAATTTAATTTTACATTTAAAATATATTATATGTATATATGTGTGTTTGTACATATACATATATATAATATTAATGTATATTTAATATTTAAAAAAGTTAATGTGATATAATTATTTGATAAAAAAATTGAATGAATTTTGCATCATTTTGCACCACTTGATAATAATTTATCCAAAAAAAGTAGTGGTGAAAATGTGACACAAATGTGACGTAATTAAAAGTGTCTAGTCGTGTTAAGTTTGTAGCATGATTTGTGTCATATCTATGACACAAAATCTTTAAAAACATGGCCTAAATCCTTAAAAAGGGTAAATTTCCGTTGTAAATTTGACCCAAATAGTGGCACTATTTGCACATTGTGTAGTAGTAAAGGAACCTGATCCTATTGGTCCTAACTCATGGATATGATCAAACAAATTAGTACCCCAACATTGTTCTTCACACTGAGCGGTACAGACACCAAATGGCCAAATTTGCACAATTTCATGCTAGGAACTAACTCTAATAGATCCCTCTTCTAGGAACCACTGGAGAAATATAAACATAATTGAAAAACCCCACATTACATATTTATACATGGAAAAAAGATTCACAATTTTTTGTGAAGAAATTTTATAGGGACACCTTCATAGAAAGGACTACTTGTACAAGTTAGTGTCTACAACACACCTTACATTTATCCCCATGCACTAAATTTTGAATTCACCTAAATACCCTTATCATTGATGCATAGGTACGAATGGAAACATAGAGGGTCCTCCCATATCCATGGTTTCATGTGGCCAGAAAATGCACCAAATGTGGACTTACTATATTAGAATGACCCTCATTAGTTGGATGTTGCCAAATGCTACTTTGAACAAATCATAATATCTTAGAATCCATTAGGGAAAAAAACTATAGTTCTTCTCTCCATCGTTTCAATATGTATCAGTCCTGCTTGCTCTCCACCAATGATATTTTAACATCGAATGTTTTGAATATTAGAAATAACTCCTAAATTATATACAAAACCACACCAGATGCAACACGACAACATTCCTACATAGGTAGGGTACAACTTTGAAATGTTGATATAAGGCCTCATGGCCAGTATAAGATGCATCAAACATGCACATCGATTCCAAAGGGCACAAAGCATACACACCAACACAAAATGATGCAAGAGTAAACATCCATAACTTTGAAATTATTTCAATCAATTATCTCGTGCCGTGTAGTTCTCAAATATATTTCAAAAATATGTAGCGAAGGTCGAAAAATCAGAGAGCTGCCACCATATGTTGATAATAATATCTAGCATAGTTGGCAATGAGATCCCCATAAAGATAACATACAGTAAGTTCTTGACATAAACTTATTTTTATTGTGGAATTTGTTCACAAAAGACATGCCACATACTAAAAAACTCTTTTTATATATGCAATTGTGCCTTCCTCACCCTATATGTTGTTAAACAGGTACTAATCATGCCAATGCAAACAATACAACAAGAAACCCAATACCATCCTTCATATATGCCTACACGAAGTGCCCTACTCTTCTGGAAACATTACCTCTCATTGAGGTCAACAAACCTTGGTATTTCAACAAGAAATGAAAGGGAGAGCTTTGGAAAAACATAAAGTTATTTCAATCATTTGTGTGTTCCCACATTACGCTAGCATACCGGAAACCAACTCTCTTTCATACGTTGATTTCCAATTATCAGGATTTTTTCTTTACAAACCATTATAATATATACAAACAAACATTGGTGTAACCAGAATTTTTTTTTGGCATATTTGTATCAACTCAAAGATACCTACAACGCATGGCATACCGAGAGAACACATGTAGAAATATTTTTTTTTTGAAATAAACATGAGAGCCACCGACGTAGATGTAAAGTTCTATATATAAGCACAACTCCAATAATGAGAACTATTGTCTCATATGCACCCAACAAGGCCCACAATAATGAATGACCTAGACATGTTATGGCTTTGAGACTTCGAATACAACTTGTCAAAACATGGGTTGGAAGGTAACTTACACAATACAAGATCACAATTCAGAGATTTCTCTCATACTGATAACCAAGCCCAACACCTAGTTGGCATGAACCCAACCCGACCAATGCCAAACAACAGGTGACTTGCAAAATAGTTACTAAATACACAATTGACCATAAACACCACCCACAACTAAATATTATAATTCAAGGAATTGCAAGGATAGGAAAATCATACTTAATGAACTGCCTTAAACATACAATAAAAATAACCACAAGAGGAAGTCAGTCTCCTTGCCTTCTCCTCATCTAACTAGCATCTCAACATTAACATAAAGGGTATAAATATACATGTTAGATGAATCCACACTAGAAACTAAGATAATATGAGGACAAGCATTAACAATTTTCTAGGAAATATGAGACACATTGATCACATTTTCATATATTTGATGAGCTTCATAAGACAAAAAATGATTAACAATATAAACAACAAGTTACATGAGGCCTTCCTTCAATAAAACAAAAAAGAATTTGGGGGCTTCTCTATTATACTAGTGGGAGACTTAGGGAAACTTCCTCCTATTAAGGACATAACAATGTATGTAAGTAGATCATTTGTGAATACTCTCCTTAAACATTTGACACGGTCATAACATTGGACAAAAAAAATTGTCAATAGGGATTCATTGTAGAACAACTGTAATTTAAACACTTGTTATCTCTATTGGTGATTGTTAGTGCTTTCTCTATTCCTAAAAGTATTTTCATTGAAATTATTCCTTAACAAAATTTCTAGTGTCTTTTATACTCCAACATGTTTGGTTATGCCCCTACAATGTGCTTCCTAAATTATCTCGCATTACATTTAATTTAATTTTATCATACAAAAGGATCTAACAAGTGTTATATGCAACCCATACTTCTCGTGTCTCCTTTGTACATCGTGCCCTATTTAGTTTCCTTGGAAGGGGGAGTTTAACATCACATTGGTGTTCTACATGAAGGTTTTCCTTCACTTTACCATTATATGCCACATGTTCTACATAATCCTCTAAACCAATATTACCACCTCATCAATGAATTCCTAATGGTAAGCAACTATGTCACTTAGGTTACCATATAAGAGTTAAGTGGTATTGAATGAAATTACCTCGAGAATCAACCACAAGTCAATCCAAATATGTTCATTACATATAAATCACATCATTTAGTTTTCCAAACACTTACAATTCCATTAGCATCAACAACATTCACACTTACGCGCATGTAAGACCTATAAAAAGATTTTAAAGACAACAATAGAGAAGTTATATTCCATGAGGGTACCCAAATAATAAATGTAGGTCTATTTCCACCTTGATATGTACCACACGAGAAACTATCCTTAGACTAGTTCTTGGGTGAGACTAACTTTACGTATATAAATTTAATTGGGCGTGAAAATCACGAAGTAAGTATTATATTTTTTACTAATTTACATTGTCGACTATCTTCTTTATTAATTAAGTTAACAATATTTATACATGGTTGGCCCTACACTCATTAGATGTCACCCCTATTGATGTTGGAAAGTTAGTTTTAAACATAAGTAGATACAAGCCAAATAGTTTTCCATGTACAATGCTTAAGTCATAAGAGTTCAAGAAAAACAAAGGTTTTCAACACACTAATTTATATATATTGCATTCTCTTTAATTCACTTTCATATAACATTCACATTCAATGTCAATGTAAAACATTTGAATGCCAGATCATCAAGACTCTTTTAATCCTTCTTGTATAGACCAACGCATGGTTAGTTCTAGGATTGGTATGGAAAACATTTCCACATTCATTTGCACTTTCATTTTTTAATTATAGAGAGGGAGTAAGGAAGAGAGAGAGAGAGACTAGGATACATTTTATTTTCTATTCACAATATCAAAACCACTTACATTTCATATCCATTTCTTTTCAAATCCATCTACATTTTCAATCCATTTACATTTTCAAGACCAACCACAATTTCATAGTTATTTGTAGAGAGAGAAAAGAAAGGAGAGAGAAAACATCATAAATTTTGAAATCCACTCATACAAAGCAAATAATTAAGTCATACTCTACACAATATTGTGATGGTATTAAAAGGTTTAATGAGTAGTTACAAGTCAACGAGAGGCTCAAAAGGAATTTTTAGCTAAATTTACAAGTTTGCAAAAATTGACCAAAATGGCTAAAGTGATTACGAATTGGGTCCTGAAACCACTCATTTTAAGTTCAAGCACAATTTTTGTTGATTCCTAACTACTCCTATATATATGGAGAATTCATCAGATTTGACGAAATTTTCTTATGATGAACATGGCTCAAGTCACAAAGGTGAATCCAGAGTCAATTATCATGAATGCGTCAAACACTCTTGTTGCATAACGACCAATGGGCCCCAAAACCCACTTAAAAAAATATCATTCGAAAGCATTTTCATGGAACTAAGAGTTGGTTTTGATTCACATATTAGAGTTCTAGAGGTAGGTGGGGGTTATTTTCATTTTTTCCCAATCGAAGTGACAACCGTAAGCCAAAATCGATCGTGTTGTCTTAAAACAAGAATGTCACCACAATTGACTGAAATGTAAAAAGGGATGCATAACTCATATTGTTGAGGCATAAAACTAAGCTCAATTTTTTTTTAATGGCCTTCATGGTGTCCTGGTCGATAGGGATCGTGTTAGAGGTTTGTGTTTGTAGTAGCAACTTGGTCTGGCATTCCATAATGCAACTTTCGAGGTCAATTTTCTATATTTTGATTTTTTTTAGATAGGTAAAGGTTGTACCTTTCATTTCAGTTTTTTTTTTTTACTATTCAAATTATTGAAAGCCAAAAATAGGAAATGATAAAGTGCGTAATTTTAATCAAAGAGGAAGGGAAATCTATACCTGTTTTGAGCATAATTTGTAATCATTGCATTTGATGAGACCACATTTCTTTTACGCCTTTTGTCAAACAGTTCATGTGTCTGTTGTATGCTCCCATAACCTAACAAAAAAATACACACTATCACTACAAGTTTATCAGCAAATTGATGAAAAAGTTTAGAGCTTCCTCAAGATATTTGGGTGTGGCCAATAATGGCCATTCACAAATGCAAGAAAATATATTATTCTATATATTTTAATCTTGTCCTGATAAAATCAAGGAACCCATGTCATATTACAAGGCTTCTAATTTTGGCACATGTGTCAAGGATGTTGGGCTTCTTATGGAGTTTGGATTTAACTATCAATATTTGTTTAAAAGATTCTAAAGATTTTATTTATTTATTTTAAATAAACCCATTTTGTGCATATCATGCCAAGGTAGATTTAAAAACATTGGTATTCCTTCTGCATATATCCAATAGCTTGTAGATTCATGAAGCCACATCACTATGAGTAATTTGAACAACAGTCTAAATTAAAGTCATACACACTCCGAAATACTCCATCTTGACACGTAGGGGTGGGGGGGTTTACTAGCAAGGGTGAATATATCAAAATAGAAATTTGTGTGTGGCTTTTGTTGAAGTTTAAATTCCAGACATGTGCATCTAAAGAAAATGAGATTTGTGCCAGAATGAGATCTTGGAACAAGGCATTGACATTGTTTCACCAAATTCAACTAGCAGGAGTCCAAACTAATCATTTCTCTTTTACATGGACACATCCAAGGACATTTGCAATTACAACATCTTATATGAGTAATATCCCTTCTATGCCCCCATTACCTTACACACTATCATATCTCTCACCAACTCACATGTTGGGGTTATAATGTGAAGTGGGATATCATTTGATAAACCACCACTTACAACCCTTACTAAAAAATTTATTTAAAATATACTTAGTCGATCTACACAACCTCGAATAGAGTGAAAAGACATGACCTTCCACCTATCTTATATAAATAGGATGATCTTGCACAGGATTGATGACTGCTATGTGAGCTATTGATCTAGACAGGAAAAACTTGAGTTTTTTATGTAAGCGGGTTGTTTACTGTGAGACCAAGGAGTGAAGTGGAAGTGTTGGGTTAAAGTATGATAATTCTTAATATAGAAAATGATTTATCAGTGGGGTTTTCTCCTTTGGGTTTCCTTGCTTAAATATGGTGTTATTTGTCTTCTTTTACTTTCATTTGTTTACTTTCAGTTCATGGTATTAAGCTATGTAATTCACTATTTGTAATAAGCTAAATCTGTGATTAAATTGACTGCACAACATAATTTATAATCTCTAACATTTTAATAGTGAATATATAATTTTTCAATTTTATTTTCCCTTCGTTTCCCTAGCATGGTATCAGAGTTGGAGATTATGCATGTGCAAATTGATCTGGAAGATTTTAATTTGCTTCTGTGAAGAAGCTTTAATTTTATTCATGGATCTGTGAAACCCTAATTTTTCTGCAGTCGTCTTCAAGCTAATCAGCGTTAAATTTCCAATTCCCACCTAAATATTTTTTGAAATATTGACTAAATGGCTATTTAGATCGTGTTTGAGCTATTGTATGCTTAGATATTTGCTTCTGCATCTTGCTTCAATCATTTACATATTAAATCCGTCGTCTGTGAGCTTATTTTTAAGTTTTCACACCATTTATTGTCGTTAGACCAATTTTTTGTCTGTGGATCTGAAAGATCTCTTTAGATACAGTTAGTTCGGAGTGTTTAAATCCACACCGATTTTATAAATCTTTAGTTCTTTGGCTAAATCTGCTTGTGCAAATCCCGATCCAATCCTAAAGTGTCAAGTGGCTTTGCTATGTCATTTTTATTGACTTTTTTCATTTTTTGTGAAGTTCTATTGACTACGAAGCTTGAGTCAATCATTTTTCTGCATTTGGCTTTGCATTGTTAGTATTTTATTATTATTTTTTCATTTTTTTGAAGCCAAAGCCAATCAAAAGGCTCCACCTTCCTTCACATTGTCAATTTTATTATTTATTTGATTGTCAGTCGTGAAATGCAAGCCAATAAGGGATTTACACGTTTTTCACATTATTAGACCCCTTTTCAGCTTTCTTTCGTCATATGCGAAGATTGAGCCAATAAAATTGCTCCAAGTATCTTTGTATTTTGCATTCGTCAAATTTGTAAAATCCAAGCCAATAGAATTGCTCCATATTTCACATTTTTCAGTCTGTTCATTTGTGGCAGTGGCTATCCAATTAGATTTAGCCACCTTTTTGCACTTGTCAGTGTTTTCCAGTCTTGCAAAAATCGAGACATTTTAAAGGCTCCACATATGTCCATTTATGCCTTAAGTCATTTTAGTTGGAATGCGAAGTGTGAACCAATTGCATTTAGACACGTATATTAATTTTCTATTGTAGTGTCTGATTCTATCTTTCAGGGTGTCAATCTTTACTTTGGTTTAGCCACTAAGATTGTGACACATGTATTTTAGTTTTCGGACCCGAACTTTATTTTGAGTTTGGCTTATTCTGGGGACTTATAGTTCGCCCAAGGAAATCGAGTTAAACTTTGGCAGAAATCCACCAAGTGTATATTGTCAATCGTTAGATCTTTGACAAGTGACATCATTTGATTGCGTTTTTTTACTCTCTTTGCTTTTGCATTTTGTTTGAAGTTTGTTAGAGTGAGAAATAGCGAACTAATTAATTAAAGACACATGTATACATTTTTGTTAGATGTTTTTTAATTAATTGTCTTCTGGCTTATTAGCTACAATGTGAAGTGCAAGCTAAATGAAAAGTGACACGTGTATTCTATTTTTCACAGTTGTCAGGCTTGTTATAGCTTTTTAAATTTATTTTTGTCTATCTAATTTAATTTTTTAAAACTTTGCATCCGCCAGAGGATCTATGATATTTAAAAAAAATATCTTTATACCCCGGGTTTAATATTTTATTTATGCCATGGCTTTCTAAATTTTCTTTGTACTGCGGGTTTTTTCAAAGTTTCTTTGTTGCATGAATTTTTAAACTTCTTTATTCTGCGGGTTAAATTTTTTTTAGTGTAATACGGGTTTCAAAATTTGAAAATTTTATAACTACTTCTCCTCTGTTCCGTGGCCTTCCATGGCTTGGTGTTTGTGTTTGAGCTTTCAAATTTAGCTAAGTTTTTCTTAAAATGTCTAGTTCTACTATTTTTTTATTAGATAAGTCTTAGCTACTAAATGGAACAAATTATAACATTTAGAGAGTTCATTTAAAAGCTTGTTTTATGGCTAGGAAGCTATGGGATCTGGTGACTGGTATGAAAAAATGACCAATTGGTAGACAAGAAACTCCTGAAAACCTTAGCTCCTTCTCTCAAAGATCACATGAAGGTCTATCCATTCTTTTGTAAAACATAAAAGATGAATTCTTAATGCATATAGGTCATATGGACTCACCTGTTGATGCCTGGAAGCAACTCGAGACAATTCATGAAGGTAATTGTTTCTAAAAAATAATTAAGCTAGTTTTAGAGCTGTTCACAACTCCCATGAAGGGGAATGAGAAAATAGTCAATTATTTATCTAAAATTAAGAACATTAAAGCTCAAATAGATAGTTGCAACTTCAAATTATTTCAAGACTAGCTTCTGTACTTTATTATCCAGATTGACATTAATGAAAAGTTCAGAAATTTCATCTCAACTATTAACTCTAAGTACCGGAATGAGAATGATGTGCCTAATTTAGACACTATGTCTTCTCTTCTAATTCAAGAAGAGTGTGTTATGGAAAAATTTGATTCAAAAGAGACTGATTCTCAAGATCTGTTCTCATAGAATCATAAGTCTCCTTAGAATAAGAATACCAATAATTATAATCAGAAATCTAATATTAGATCAAGATTCAAGGCAAATCCTAAGCCTAACTATGCTAAAAATAATAAAATTTTTAAGGTCAAGTTTAATGGAAGTTGCAACAAGTGTGGAAAATTTGGGCATAAAGAGTCTGATTGTAGAGTGAACACTAATAGATTAGTCAAGAATGCCAAGAACAACAAGCCTAATAATCATAAGAAAAATTAGAAGCAAAATCAAGAAAATGTGGCTGAGCAGTCTATTGCCCTGTATACTACGCTCTCAGCCTCAAATGACAATGAGTGGATTCTTAATAGTGGTGCCTCTAGGCACATGGATTTTACACCGGGTATTCTCTCAGATATAGTTAAATATGAAGAAAATATCTATCTAGGAGATAACTCCATCATTCGATATGAAGGTTGTGGCAATGTTAAGCTATCAAATGGAGTAATTAAGAATGTCTTGTATGTTCCTCAACTAAAAAATAGTCTTCTATCTTGCTCTCAGCTAACTAAAGAAAATTGTAATGTTGTTTTGTTGTAAGATAAGTGGTATATAAGAGATAAGTTTAGTAATGTTATTGCTTCTAGTATTTAGAAAAATGGCTTGTATGTCTTTGATGGTTTTGTGCCCGATTCTTGTTTTCTTCCTCTTTTAGGAATGATATTCAACTTTGGCATGAAAGGCTTGGTCATATAAATTTCAAAAGCATGTATGAAATTTCTAGATTGAATCTTGTTGTTGGTATTCCAAAGATAAAATCATATCATGATACTTGTGAAAGTTGCCTACGTTGCAAGCAACATGCTGAACCATTTCACAAGTTGATTCATAGTGATGTAAGAGGTACTCTTGAGGTTCCTTCTCTTAGTGGTGCTTTGTATGCTGTATGATTTATTGACACTTTATCTAGAATGAATTTCTTTTATATTATTAAGAAGAATTCTGATGTCTTGTCCAAGTTTTAGGGATTTAAAGCCTTAGTTGAGAATGCTTCTAATCTAAAAATTAAGAGAATTAGGAATGATAACGGAGATGACTATAACAAAAAAACGTTTCATGAATTTTGTGTGTCTTGTGGGATTAAAAAAGATTTGACTACTCCATATTCTACTCAGCAAAATGGCATTTCAAAAATAAATAACAGGATTGCGTTAGAAATGGCTAGGACTATGATTCATGCTTCGAATGTGCCTAAATTTATATGATTTGAATCTATGAACACTGTTGTCTATATTCTTAATAGAGTGTCTACTAAAGCTCTTCATCAAGCTAATCCCTATGATGTGTGGACAAAGAAAAAACCATATGTTTCTCACCTAACAATATTTGGTAGTCTTGCTTCTATCTTTATTCCAAAAGACAAAAGGAAGAAGCTTGATCCAACCTCATTTTCTTGTATTTTTTTTTGGCTATGGCTTTAGAACTAAAGGCTTGAGAGTTTATGATCCTTTCAAGCATGAAATTATTGAAAAAAAGTTCAATTTTTATAAAATACATTATGTGATGTTTCTCATGAACCCTCATATGTTTCTCCTGAGTTAGAACCTGATAACCCTTCTCCTAACATTATGGAAACACAAGTTCAAGAGGTTGATTATCCTAATCTAGATATGATGGAGATTGAGGGGGAGTCATCTAAAAATGTCTTGCATCACAAGGTTCATAAATGGGCTCAAAGTATTGTTCAAGACTCTTAGCATGCTAATCTTATAAAGGTAACTCGTAGTCAGCATTCTTATCCTACCTTGATGACCCTTTATGAGGTGAAACCACATTCGTTTGCAGAATCATGTTAAGATGATAGCTGTATTCAATCTATGAAAGATGAATACAATGCTTTTATTAAAATAACACTTGGGAACTAGTCCCTCCTCATTCTAAGAGAAACATTGTAGGATCTAGGTGGTTGTATAAGATCTGAAGACTACTAAAAGTTCAAAGCATCGCTAAACTAACAAGACTAACACCACATAGTCTATAATAAATGAATTATGAATCTAAGAATAGTTACATAAATGATAAAAGCTTAATGGAATTCTTGAAACAACTAAAATGATATAAATCAATCCTAGCTAAAGCATGCCTACTTAGTATGAATTGCTAACTACAAAAGACCTAATTAGATCTAGAAGGGCATTCAAATTGGGTTTTTTGCTACTTCAAAGGAGGTGAGATGGTATCTCCAAAAATTACTACAAGGTCATATTGGATACCCATCTACTAACCCCATTGAATATTGGAGGCAAAGATTGAGCTTGGCTCTTAATCATATTTCTGATATGATATGTAATTCAAAGCATAGTATAAAGTTTAAAGGTATGTGGTTAGTCCTTTTTATAGTTTTCCATTTGGGGAAAACTTGCGTCTTGGCGCATGTGGGACTAAAAGCACAAAGTAGATTAAGAATTTATAATCCTAATTAAATCTTACTAATCATAATTAGTGAATTAACAAGTGATTAGGATGTGAGCAGCCTTAATCAAGCACTTAGGGTAAATTAGGAGGCTAGGATAAGCTTTTGAAGCCTTCTGAGATGTTGTGAAGGGAAGTGGGGTGATTTTGAATGGTTGGAAGAGGGTTTTAAGCCAATAATAGGGTTTATTGACCAAAACAAGGGTAAAATAAGATTAATTAGCTAATAATCGCTAATTGTCTATTTGGAAGAGGATTTTGACTTACAATGTGTTGTAAATTGGCATCCTGAATGTGAAAGAGGCTAGGTAATCAACAAAGAGTTGTTAATTAACCAAAATGGTAAGAAACTTTAGTTAATTGGTAGAAATCACTAATTATAATAGAAATGGTAAGAACGAGAGTGATTAGTGCTTTTAGCAATAAGATTGCAAAAGTGGAATTTAGGTGTCTTCATTTGCCCCTGTTTGAGGCGAAGTAAGTGATGTCACTTCAAACATAGTAGACACACATAAACAAGTAAAATTTTGAAGAAAAATTAGTAGGATGAAGGATGCTCCCTCAAGTGTTGATGGGGTGATAGAAGAAGTCAATCGACGATTGAAAATAAGATCGAAACAAATAGAAGAAATATGATAGGGATAAACATGATTGTTTATTGCCCTAGGTGTTTTGGAAGAAAAATTAATAGTGATAAGACATGATATCAGAGAATTTAGGAATAAATATTTGCATCCAATATTCAATAAGAAAATTTGTTTCATCATGTTTCCCCTATGATCTAAATCATCGACCTTTATTAAAATAAACAAAAGTGTAAAATAACATGAAAAGCTATATTATTAATATTTGTTCATTGCTAAAAATCCGTAACTCCATACAAAACACATAATGTAATGCAATACGAGAAAGTAAACCAGCTAACATAACAGTGAAACAAGTACAATCACACATACTCAAATAAACAAGGTTTAAGATAGTTACACCAATGTTTTTGTTATCAAACTTTAGTTCCTGAATGTTCATGTTGTAACAACAAGGGTTAAAAATGGTGCCCCAAGAACGGATACATGTAAGGGGAGTAACAGAGGATACAAGTAGTCCCATATAAATAATCTATGCACTCTGATACAGTCTCTAGCAACTCATTGTTACATGTGAGTACTGACATAGTAAACAAGCCAACTTTATTAATGGAGGTAGATCTCAATGATACACAAGTCGTTTGAGACAATAAAAAGCAAGAACCTAAGAAAGATGTTTTTGTAGGAAAAATTTTGATGTTCGAGGAAAATTCATTTGATACAGGCTTCAGCTGTGTGCATGCCATTTACCAATTTTTGAATTTTTTTAAATTTTTGCAATTATTTGGATTTTTAATATTTTTACAAAAAAATTTTGAAAATTTTAATATTGTTTTAATTTTTGAATTTTATAGAAGAAAATATCATAGAAGAAATAAAAAAATTCATTGTACATTGTCAAAATATGCGGGAAGGCAAGAATATGCCCTAAGTAGCAGAAAGGGTCGCCGGGAAGCAAAAACATGCCCCAACGTAGCAAAAACGAGCAAAAAAAATTATTTATTAAAAATAATCATTGTGGCGAATGCTAGAAGAATTTAGAATAATCACGTCGGTCCCAAGGCACTTCGGGGGTGAGAGACATGATGCGGGGGGTCAAAACGGGAATATAAACCATGCCACAGGGGTAAAAAGAATTGCGACAAGTTCATTTACCACATACTCTTACCATTTTACTGCTGATTGAGATTTGACCTACGAGAGGAAATGATGAGGGTACAGAACTAGAAACACCATGCAAACCATGTTCAAGATTACATGAGACTTCCCGAGGATGGCCCGTAGGTACACAATGCCAAACTTTTTACCTTTGTCCTTTTATAGTGTATTTATTATCCTTAATTTAACACATTTATTAGAGTAGAAATTGTGCGCGATTGCACCAACACATCCCTTAGGGTGCGTAGGCATTCATAGAAGTGTTCTGGCATTGAAGATTCACAGGTGTGTCTGTGCTAGTGCATAAGGATGCACGCTGGTGCTCACAAGGTCCGAAGGCACATACGCCTGCGTGAATGCACTTGAAAGGGCACACTTACGCTAAAAGTGCCGCACTGACGCGAGCTAGGGGGTGGGAGAAAAATAAAGTGCGTCTACATAGAAAATGGGGTGTTGGTACTTGGGGGTGTTGGTGCCACAATGGGGTCGCTGGTGCCGTATGTGGCACGCTGGCGCTAGAAATCATTCTTGAATGCCTTGCTAGAAGTTTTGGGAAGTTTTTGGGAAAACTTAGATGATAGGATAGATGAATCAGATGGTGAAAATAGAAGAATTGGATAAAAAAATAGAAGAATTATATGATTAGAATAAGAGCATAACAAATGACCCAGCTTAACCTGTAGATGGATTTAGAGTGATTAGAGATGCGGGAGTGACATGGGTGGGTCTGGGCCTATGAGGAGACATTTAGACGATGCGAACAAAGTTTCTTAGAGATCATACTGGAGGTGAACGATCTATTACACATGGCTTGCATGCCACATATCAATTTGGATTATAGCATGCTCATAGCCTTAGTTGAGAAATGGCGGAGTGAGAGCCAGACATTTCACCTTCTGATAGGTGAGATGAGAATTATCTTGGAGGATGTTTAGCAGATTCTTAGAGTGCCCATTCAAGGTCAGTTGGTGACATACGACAACCATCACGACTGTAATCTACGGAGTATTACAATGATTTTTGGAGTAGCAGACATTCCTCACCAGGGTATGTCAGTGGATATTTCAGGATGTATGGTTGATCATTGGCTTGGACGGGTTTTGGTATACCTCATAGCTCTTGTCAGCATCCTGTTGGTGCCTGACAAGACTGGTGCTTGTTTTTCATTGGGCCTTATTGGAGTGATGCACGACCTCATCTAGGGAGAGGTTTACTGCTGAGGACAATGCATACTAACACATTTATACGTAGATCTTCATCTGATAGCTTACCGCAGTTAGAAGACCGTGGGTCCTGCTACTTTATTATAGATATGGGAAGGGGACCATATCACCATTAGATGCCCCGTAGGAGCATTGTGAGCTCAATTTATCATTGGTCCATCTATCATGGGCTAGGTTCTAGATGGAGATGATATTCACAGGCACATAGGAGACACCGATTATTACAGGTGAAATTTTTATGAGGTATAACCTAATATGATTACATGATGTCCGTATAGGTTATATCAGTGGCCTCAAGATGTGACAGAGTTGAGTATTATATCTATTGATCATTACATCATTGGCAACAGGAGCTATATCCTTGAGTGGTATAGAGTGGACAGGGTCTAGTGATAGTTCGACCTCATTTAGGGGATTCCTGGCGATGAGATGTGGTACGAGCACAAATACAGAGAGACCTTTCATATAGAGCCCCGAATCAGGCTAAGTTGAGCCTTTGAATCCTTCTGAGATGTTGTGAAGGAAAGTGGGGTGATTTTGAATGGTTGGAAGAGGGGTTTAAGCCAATAATAGGGTTTATTGACTAAAACAAGGGTAAAATAGGCTTAATTAGTTAATATTCTCTAATTGTTTGTTCAGAAGAGGATTTTGACTTATGATGTGTTGTAAATTGGCATCCTGAATGTGAAAGAGGCTAGGTAATCAACATAGCATTGTTAATTAACCAAAATGGTAAGAAACGCTAGTTAATTAGCGGAAATCACTAATTATAGCAGAAATGGTAAGAACGAGAGTGATTAGTGTGCTTTTAGAAACAATATTGCAAAAACAAAATTTAGGTGTCTACAAGATCAAATATAACTTTGGCAAGTTCAAGGCAAGATGGGTAGCTCATGGTTTCACTCAAAAACCTGGTCTTGACTATGTTGAGATGTTTACTCATGTAGCTAAGATGATCACTGTTAGAATTCTTCTTTATTTGGATTCCTAATATGGTTGGGAGATTCACCAAATGGATGTTAAAAATAATTTTTGGAATGGTGACTTAAAAGAAGAAATCTATATGAGTCATCCTAAAGGTTTTGAAGAACCCGGTAAAGAACTTTGTATCTGTAAGCTTAAAAAGTCTTTGTATGGTCTTAAACAAGCTCCTAGAGCTTGGTATGCTAAAATTAATAGTTTCTTCCAAGATCTTGGTTTTTCTAACTGCTGTTAAAACAATCATATTATTATTATTGTTAAAACAATGTTTTGAAACGACTGATTTAGGTTTATTAAATCACTTTCTTGGCATGAATATATTTCAAGATCCCAAGTCTATTGTTGCATCGAAATATTATTAT
Source organism: Taxus chinensis (assembly GCA_019776745.2). Lineage (NCBI taxonomy): Eukaryota > Viridiplantae > Streptophyta > Pinopsida > Cupressales > Taxaceae > Taxus > Taxus chinensis. Next base: position 187,333,815 of record CM034146.1, read on the forward strand.
GATGTGAATTTTCTTAGAAGATTTAACATGATTGATTGTAAGAATGTTTCCATTCCTATTAAATTTGTTGTTAAGTTAGATCCTAAACTAGCTTGTGCTAAATTTGATCCTACTTTGTATAGACAGCTAGTTGGTAGTCTAATTTTTTAACTATTACTAGACCTGATATTTATTATGCAGTAGGAGTTTTTTCAAGATTTATGTAGAAGTCTTATGAGGTTCATTGGAAAATGGAAAAAATAATTTTGAAATATATTAAAGTAACAGTTAATTATGGTCTCTTTTATTCATCTTCTAATGATGTACAATTATTTAGGTATTGTGACTCTGACTATGCTGGTGATGTTGTAGATAAAAAGTATACTTCTGGATATCTTTTCAAGTTTGGAGCAAGTTCCATCACTTGGAGTAGCAAGAAGCAACCAACAGTGTCTATATATTCTATTGAGGTAGAGTATAGAATTGTTAAGGACGCTGCAAATGAAGCTATGTGGCTGAAAATATTGTTCGATAAAATGCACATGGGCATCAAAGGTAGCACTACTCTTCTATGTGACAGTCAAAGTTGCATTACTCTTGAAAATAATCTAATTCAACATCTAAGGACCAAGCATATTGAATTTCATATGCACTTTATTCGACAAAAAATCCTACATGGTGATATTGATCTCAAGTTTTGTTCGACTGAAGATCAAGTTGAAGATATCTTTACAAAGCCACTGTGTGTCATAAAGTTTTGCAAGTTTTGTGCCTTGTTAGGCCTATCTGAATTTCCATTGAGGGGGAGTGTGCATGACAATGCCACCTCTTAACAGATATTGTAAACTTCTAATACTTCCTCCATTTTGTAATAAGTAAATGTGTCACACTATGTGTGAAGTTACTTGTAAATCCCATCGAAGCTTTAGTTATGGGTATGCCTTAGTTTATACAAGGATCCATAATCTAATCTAAGTATTCATATGTAAAGCATTGGTCTTAAGAATTTTTATATGGGAGGATTTGTATGATTTTCCTTTTGTGAATGCTAGCCACAATCACTATTGTTGATTCATGGATATGTAAATCCTTTTGTAGAAAAAGGTAATTTGGCATGTTCTATGTTTTATGTTCCTTTGCATTGCGGTTTTTATGGAAACCTTGGAACACTGTTTTGAACCGTGGAAAAATAGTGCCTCATGGTCTCATTAAAATCCACAATGTGTTTACATAAGGAGCTAATGTTAACATGTTTATGCATGGTTCTCCCACTTAACATTAAGGGGGAGTTTTGGGGTTGGTAATGTGACGTGGGATATCATTTGATAAACCACCACTTACCAACCTTACTAAATAATTTAATTTAAAATAAAATTAGTCGGTATACACAACCTCTAATAGAGTTAAACGACATGACCATTTACCCATCCTATATAAATGGGATGATCCTGCACAAGATTGACGAATGCTACATGAGCTATTGATCTAGACATGAAAAACTTGATTTTTTTATGTAAGTGAGTTGTTTACTATGAGACCAAGGAGTGAAGTGAAAGTGTTGGGTTAAAGTCTTATAATTCTTAATTTAGACAGTGATTTATCAGTGGGGTTTTCACCTTCGGGTTTCCCCACTTAAATCTGGTGTTATATGTCTCCTTTTATTTTCATTTGTTTACTTTCATCTCATGTTATTAAGCTTTGTAATTCGCTACCTGTAATAAGTAAAATCTGTGATTAAATTGATTGGACAACATAATCTATAATCTACGACATTTTAATAGTGAATATATAATTTGTCAATTATATTTTCCCTTCGTTTCCCTAACATCACCTGCCATCATTGCTCCACCAGCTCGCCTTTATTTTATTTCATTATATTTTTCTATTTTAAATATAAGTCCATTAATTTTTATTTTATTTTATTTTATTCTTTTAAATTTCATTTTCACTAGTTCAAACATTCATTTTGTTTGTTTGGATTATTAATATTTGTTTATTTGTTTTGATTAAATTTAATGGTTATTAAAATAGTTCAAACTCAAGAAGTTAAAAGCAATCTTGAGTCAAATAACTCACAAAAGCAAAACGACAACAACACATCGGTTCAGGTTCACGAAAACACACCAAGGAGTCTAGTTTGTTAATCCGTGAAAGAATATATACTAAACTACCCTTCCAAAATTAAAAACCTTCGAAGTAAGTTTTCCAATTGGGTATATCGAAGCAAGGGCACTAAAAAACCAATCATTGGTTTGTGCGAAGGAGAAGTGAAGGCTGGAGTAAAAGGCTTGTTTAGTGAAATGACATCGATCATCACCATATGTTGTAGATCGATGGTATGGTAGAATTCAAAGCCAAAGATTAAATGCTAAAATTTAGGACATGATATAACACTGATGGAGGCCATGTGTCTCTCATTAGTACACAGTAGGAAATATGGAAGTTGAAGCCAAAATCCAAAACCTTGCGGAAAACGGAAAAAGGAGCAATGCCATATGTTAGAGATCAGGGGGAATAGTGGAAGTTTTAAAGGAAAAAAGAGGATTCAGGTTGAATCATACGTGGAGTGATCATGTTAAACTCATGTTGTCACCATAAGTTTCCAAAGATCGTCATTTTCTTAACCAATTGGTAATGTATTTTTGAATTGACAGCGTTGGAATATAATTCATTATTTTGCAGCCACTCCAACAGAAGTGCGGATAAACTTGTGTAGGAAACATAATCAGAAAAGGACTGAAAAGACTTTATAGATATTGTCTTACGTATGTGCTTGGCAATCTTTACGTCCCTGGAAGTCAGTGAACCGATCCATTAATAATATTCAAATGCAAGTACAACTAACTTTACAATCAACCAATAAAATCAAAAACTGCAACTTGAGCTATCAATGTCATGAGTTCTCTGAATAAATAGAGAAAACTGTCCCAACGATCTGTGGATTTTAAGTGATTTTCACAAAAGAGACATGCAATTTGTTGTTGCTATGAAAAACACCTACAAATGGAGTCATCTACTCTTTAAAAGCATTCCATGAAAAGTTGATCCATGATATCTTCATGCAACAATTCTGAGATACTTCTTCAGTTTCTGTGGCTCACAATTACTTGAAGTGCATTGGATTCGTGTTTTTCAACTAGTTATCTTGAAGATCCAATGAGTTAAACTCTGCATTCAACCAGCTTCTCTTCACCACTGGTTAAAAATGATCAAAAAAGATCAAATTGGAATCATCCTCTACAGAATTTCCTGCATTCTCAATCTTTTGACTCCAACTTGACTGACAATCTGAGTGTACGGCCTTCACACAAGCCCCTACTGCTCTGCATATCTGGTACCTTAAGCTTCTTGCACTAGACATGGCCACCTCAACCCCTTGAACAGGTTCAATATACCTCCTTTTACGGCTGTTTACCAACAGCTAGCGCATTGGTTAGGTTCCTATACTTTTGGATGAATTGTAATCATGTTGTTCCAATCAAAGAGTGACTTCTCTTTAGAACGCATGTTCAAAGAGTTGTCGTGGTCCATATTGGCAAATGCATTTAAAAAGGTTTGTATGTATTTGAAAACATCAACCTACTAAAATGTCCCAAAGGCCGCTTAAGTCACCCTAAAGGGATGCCGATAAATTCCCATAAAGGGGGCTTGTAATAGTAAGGAGCTAAGTCCCACATTTTGTAAATGGGCAGTTGTTGTTTTAATGAGAGCTTTAAAAATCTCTCCCAGTGGGTATGTTTTTTAAGTGGGCATGGGACCATCATGGGCTTAGAGGCAACTTTGTGTCAACTTTTTTGTGGCATACTTCTTAAATCCTCTCATCTGACAATTCCACCGAAGGGTGAGGCCCAATAAAACTGCCCCCTCCAACACCGCTTCATCCAATCGCAAATAATACTGGGATATGAACTAGCCTCTATTCCTTGCCTTTTGGAAATATTGATCAATTCCTGACCATAGACCTCCACACTATGCAATAGCCCGAACATTACCAAGAATGCTCATGGTGAATGAAGTACGATGTAGATATGTAAATTTCGACACAGAGCAATATGATCACGTTTGTAGAGGAGAACATGAAGATCAAGATATGGCAATAAATACTCACTTGTCGACCCTCGATAGAAAAATCGAGTGAATTCAACGAGTGGTCGGCAAGCCACATGGTGGCTTGTGGACCCTCATACGCTCTCTGCATAATACCTTAGTCCACACGGAACAAACTTATTGGATCTACAACATGACCGTAATAAAAGTTGAGCCTCTTACATTCCCTGGGCCTAGTCCAACTACAATCACTGCACCTGCACCGACTGACCGGTGATTCGAAAACCAAACTAAAAGCCTCCCTACTATTCCTTATCGCCACGTGTCGCAGTGCGATTGGCACCTTCTACTTGTCCCAGTTTGACTAGAGTTGACTTTCTCGTTGACCGAACTCTGACCTAATTCTTTAACTAGAGCTCCCGATGTCCGTTGCTTTCACATTGTCTCAGTCATTGGAAAGCTCTCGAGATGTTCTTCTACACTGACACCATTTAGGGATGTTTGGCGGAGATGTTATTGGCAAACAATTCATCAAGGTGATCATGGAGTATCTCCTATGTAACCTAGGTGACCAGAATTGTTAACGCCACGACTCTGTGATTATTTTTGTGACTAGTTAATATAATCAACTGCGAACCAAAGAATGGGATAAATGGGGAAACAAGTAACTTGATTGTCATCTATAGCTCATGTGTCTTAGTAGAGATGGTCTCTAGTCACTCTTCGTGTAAGGGTATTGAGCAACATTCATATAAAGCCAAATTTAGTTAATTAAAATAAAAAGAAAAACTCAACTTGGTAGGCATGCACAGGGAATAAATAGAGAAAGCAATTTTGTGGATTTTAATTGATCATACAAAAGAGACATAAAATTCTAGTTGTTCATGGAAAATAAAATGATTGTTTACTCTAAGCATTTGAAGAGATTTTTTTCATGCAACAAGGATACTGTCAGTTCTGATCAATTACTTGGGTGTTGGATTTTTATTTTTCAAAGGGTCTATTTTGGGGAAGCATCATTTAAGCAATCTTTGTGAGGTTATTCTCATTTTATCAAGCATGACACCTTCGTTAGCTTCAACTTCTTAGTTTTAGCTTTCCCTAATTTAGTTCTAGATTAGATTTTCTTTTCTAGAAACTCCAAAAACATGTAGAAATGGTGGTTGAGTCATATTCCTCTATTAGTTTACTAAAACATAATTGGAAAAACATCTTGGTAGTGAGTTCAATACATAGGAGTTTTGGAGCTTCACATGGTTTTGTGAATATATTATTTGTTTCAAATTAGGGATTCATGTCTTGGTCCTACATAAAAAAATCTATTTCAGTTACAGATTAATGGAGAGTTTACATGTTGTTTCAACCTAGTCTGAACCTTGCATGCGTGTATGCTCTATTCTGAGCATCGGTTGTAGTCTCATTTCAATTGTTTGACTCTTTCATCACCACCTAAGCAATCTTCTTAAGATGATCTTTGTAGTCTGTAGTCTATTGACTGTACTGACAATCTATTACTCCAAAACCTTGAGCTATTTTGGTGAATCCACACACCAGGATCATAACATCCCATTACACTTCCGTAACTTGGACACCAGATTAGATTTGTATTTGTATACTAGGACCATACTCAACCCTATGTGAGCCCTAGTAAAACACTATAATGTCGGTGCAACCACCTGTGTTAGGACTCCACCCTGGGACAGTTTATGGGGGGTACCAAATATAACATCATGCTTACTTCAAGTGTTAAGGTTCTTTGCTGAATCCCTGCACCAAATTCATAATATTGAGTGATTTAAAGATGTTTAAAATGTATAATTACTCATATTTTCTTGTTAACTCTAGTTGCATCTTGAAGAATTTTTCAGCGTTGACTAATCTCCTTTCACGAAACTATTTTGAGTGAATACTATGTCAGCTTGTTTTTCTTAGATTATGTAGATCTATGATTCTTGCAGTGGATCCAAACCACTTATTGTAGAATTGAGTTTCCTAAGGTTTATATAGAATATAGTTAAATCTATTTCTTGTATTTTCTAGTTTGTGTGTGCTTGATTTCGATGCCATCCAAGCACCTCCTTCGATTTTGTGTTCAAGTATTGAGTTCCTCATTTTTGAATTTTTAATGAAATCCCAAATCATGAGTTAATTTCAAATCGGGATAACTCAAATCCATATAAATTAAAATTTATATAAACTGACTTGGTGAATTTTCCAAATTTCACTAGTTTCTCCATGGGTTAATAACGATGACTCATGTAGTTTCCCATTTGAGCTTTAGATCCAAAGTTTTCCATAATTTAAATGATATTTCCAGTAGGGGTTCCAAAATGAGTAGCATTAATTACCAATTCTCTATGTTAACCCATTTTACTTGGTGGGTAAAATGCAACAACAAGATAAAAATGTATTCAGGTAAGCATTAGATGGGGCCATCCATAGGGGACATCTTGGGTATTGCAAATCAAGAATCATGTTTTCGGAGCATTTGAGGTACCTAATTCTCGAAAAGTTTGGAATCATATCGGGAAAATTTTCCTCTTCTTGGTCTTGAGAAAGTTCAGAGACCCAATCAGGTGAGAAGTCAGCCCCTTGAGCTCACTTTTGTGCACACTAAACTAGAAGGTGTCTTGGGAAAAAATGGAAATCTAGATTAATTTTGTCTATGTTCACACTAAAATACCCCTTAGCCCTCTGGTTTAAGAAATCAAGTTGTTATCACGAGAGTTGAAGTTTAAAAAATGCGCATATGAAAAAATCCTCAAACTGGGGCCATTAGGAGAGTGAGATTCTCTAACCACTTATCTCACCGAGCCACTGTAACGAGCTCACCTTGCATAGGGGGGCGGTATAGTTCCAGGGCCCAACCTTGAGTGTAGTTGCGGTCCTAAATGGGGAGACTTAATATACATAGATTGATGGGTGCATGATCTATGTGTACTGTTATGGCTTTACGTTGAGCGGCGGTCGATGGAATTCATGGAGCCGATCATGTGGGCGCGTGTTCTAGTCACTGCCTACGTAGGTACGAGCAATTTAAAATGTATGAGGTAGTCGCTTGTCAGAATGTGGTGATAGTGTCCAATGATAAATCAGGCTTTGGAAGTGGGGAACATTGTACTAAAATGATACACGTGGGTCATCCAGGTTATGAGGAAATGAAAACATCAAGCTATGTACCCGATATATGAGATAGGGTTGGGAATTGAATTGAGGCACCAAGGCATATAGAGAGTCATATGAGCGGAGATCAATGTCGGCAATCCGTTGTGTTCAGATTGTCACCATAGCAATCGGCCTCACTCTGAATGTATTGATTTTTTACCCTAACCCTAGCAGTTATGTTTTTAACAACTCGGCCATCGAGCTAACTACATTAGATGAAGAAACAATGGTTCAATACACAATGCATGGGCATCTTCGTAGAGGCTATGTGAAGAAATTGAATGAGACCTCGAACCCGTTGTTCGATATGGTAAGCAAATAATGTAGCCAAGTAATATATTTGCAAGGTGGTATGATTGAGTGGCGAGTACCCAAATATCCTTTGGACATTCTAAAACGGTTTGTTAGTTGCATCCAGGACCTCTTACTTAAGAAAAATTATACTTTTTGGAAACGGAATTTAGAGCCCTATATTATGAAAACATAAAAAATGAAAAATTATTGAAACAGATCAGATAAAATTCATGATGAAGTTACATGACCATGGAGGCCATACCCATGTGCATAAATGAAATGATTAAAGGCATGAAGTAGACTTGCACATCACTATTCTAGGTGCCATGATGATTTTTGGAAGTTGTGGAGGCATGATTTTGTATTTCTCTCCATCTCTCTCATCTTTTCTTATATAAAATGTAAAGGGGTGGTATTTTTAAAAGAGTTAGTCATTTTTCCTCCTCTACACCCCTATTCTCATTTCCTTCAGCTGGGTTGTGAATCTCTTGGGGATTAATGCCTTCACACTAAAAATTATGCTGTCACTCTTGCCTCTCCCTAATGCAATGTATTGTTTAAATTCATATGGAGTAATAAAGATGTGTCTATGTTAATCTTTGTAGCCTCTCATGGTTTTTTGTTTTCATCTTGCCTCTCATTGCTATCTACTATTCTGTGTAAACTAATTTTTCCATTGCATGGTTTTGGTGTTGTTGTGTTTGTTTAGAAATGGAATAATGTGTGCAAATTGGTCTATGATGCATGAACACCCTCTCCGAGTGCATCTAAATCCATTTTGTAGGGTTGGGAATCTATCTAACACACCCATTTTCTGGTGCTATTACCACCTTAGAGTAGGATTTCATTTTCATGTATCTTTCTAACCCTCTCTCTCTCTCTGGTACCTTAGCATGGTTAGTTTAAGATTAGTTAGTTACATTTTCCCTTTTAGGAGTAGTGTTAGTGTTTGGATTAGGAAGAGGAAGCTGACCTTCTCTGAAGGTCCACCTCAAGCCGTAAGTCCCACAACTTGAGAGGTGGTACCCATGTTAGAAACATTACATCGATTGCCCCACATTTGCATGCATATAATTCAGGGGGTGATGTGATTTTTTCATAACAGTTTTGGCATTCCCGGTGGGAAGAAAGTCAAATTTTTCGTAGGTGTGTTATTTGATCCACATCTTCATTTCACTAGATCTAATGTTTTCTTTGTGAAATCACAAGATTTGAAGGGGTTTGCAAGCTGAATCGGGAGTTCAAGGTCATAAGGCACCAAACAAACCCAATCCTTATATTTTGGGTTTCAGAGGTTGCATTACATGTCCCTATTCTTGACAAGGGTATTTTGAGATTTCATGCATGCAAAACAAGTCCCAAGTTATGAATCCTAGTGTTTTGGGTTTTGGAGGTTGTAGGACAGGTCGTAAAACCTAAAATCCTTCATTTTAGGTTCTGAAGGTTACATTGCATTAACCTACTTGTGATAATAGTGTTTTGGGTTTTCATGGGTGCAAAACATGCGCCTAGTTTTGACACAAGGAAATTCAGATTTTGCAAGTTACATTGCATGACCTAAGTTCTTCCTTGTGTATTTCAGGGATTGAAAACTGCAGAACAAGGTCCAACTCTCGAAATCAGGTATTGAGCCCCTCAAAGATAATATTTTCATTTCATCAAGTTGTTGTGCTCTTGATGAAATATCAGCCTTCGAAGGCACGATTAAAGCATAACTGGCGACTCCACTGGTCCAAATAACCCATCTCTGAGTTTTAGACCTTCCATTTCTTCCACCCATATCCATCAATTTTCCTTTCCACATATTTCATTTTCTTCCATTCCATGAAGTTATTCAATCATGACTTCATTCCCCACATGGAATTTACACTTGCAGCATCAGTGTCATTCATACACCCCTCCAAAATTGTAAAATTCATACCCAACTTATTATCAACCACCTCCAGATCTATCCTATAATGAAGATTAACAGTACATGTACCCATATGAGCAGAATGCAGATCAATTTGGTCATCCACCAAACTATGGAGTTGTTGAAGAGTAGGGGTATGCAGATTATGGAGGCCATCATACACATTGGGATGCTAAGTTGTAGATGAAAATCCAAAGCATGGAGACATGTATGGTGTAGGCCTAGGCTACATCTTAGATGAAGGCATTCAAGATTGGATTCGAGATACCTTGTCCATGAGTAGGCCCTATTCCAAGCTATTACAACACGTAGAAGAAACTTGGTTTCATTGTTGAGATGCTTCCCCAACTTGAATAATGGACTAAGGACATCAAATATTATGCAATTCAATCTTATCCATGGGAGACCCCTACATTACCATCTCATAGTCCTCTTCCCATTCCCCAACCACTTCCATTTCAATTGGAACCACAGTTTCAAAGTTTCATAGCTACTGCCCCTAGTATGGAATCTATTTCTCCATCCCCTACTCTTCCATCCCATCTTGAATTGTCTTCCCTTTTCCCTTCTAGACTCAAGTACCCTCCACAAGAGAAAAAGGTAATACTTTCCCCTCCATCACCTCAAGTGATGAAAACATCAATTGAGTCTCAACCTACCCCTCCTCTCGCATTCCCAATTCTATATTGAGTAGAAACCCAAAAAACTAGTCAAGAGGAACAACAAAGGGAAGAGCCCAATAGAGAATAAATGACAACATTTATGAAGAACTGGGCTGCAAAGTTTGGAATTGAGAAGATTCCATTATTGGTTAAGCCTTCGAAGAAGGGAAATATTGAAGAATAGGTGGTGAAAACCGAGCTTCCAGTAGAAGTAGAGTGAAAAGAAGTAGATGACGATCAACACTCCGTTTGTTCCAAATGTAGTGTCCATGTAGGCACTCTATTTTTAGAAAGTTTTGATCTACCACAAGCTACAAAATCAACAAAGGAAGAGGAGGAATCAGCTCCAAATCCACAAGAAGAGGAGCAAACAGGGGAGACTAAGTTAGATTCAGAGACCATGAATGAAGATGACATTATTGAGGGATTTTTTCTTTCATTTATAGGGTTTGATCTAGTTAATGAACCTGTGATGGAAATGAGAATTCAAGAAGACCTCGCTGCCTAGGAAAACCCTAAAGAGTAACAACTAGAGGAGTTTGACTTGTCAAAATCCATGTTGGAGGAAGAGGAAAAATGTGCGGAAAACCTTGTTCTTCAAGTAAAGGATGAGGAACTCCCAAGTGAGCAATAATCTTCAACAAGTTGTAGCAACCCACAAGTGATTACATCAGAGGATGCAAGCTATCCCACAAAGCTGTATGAATTGGAGGAGTTGCAGGTTGATAAGGAGGGAAAGAGAATGAAGGTAGTACCTCTCTCATGCCATCCATCAAAGAGGGGCATCATCTATCTGTAGATGATCCATAAGAAGAAAATCAGCTCACGGACAACCACACCTTCCAGGAAGGCTTGGAAAGTGACCTCATTATTGAAGCTATAATTCAGAGTAGCATGCAAATGCAATGGACCAGGACATGCCCCATCAAGTATCTGGCTTCTTTAGAGCCAAGGTCCGAGTTTCCACTAGTCATGTCCACTCTAGGGCATGGGGTATAAATTCAAAGCACCAAGGATCAACTACAACACCTCCATGAGTCCAATGTCAATCAACTTAAGGGGGTATGTTTCTTATTTATTACTGATACCTTGGATTATGAGATGGAAGGCCAACTATAGGGAAGTATTCCATTAATATCAACAATCATGATTAGTGCCAAATAAAACACATGGCTACAAGCTGTAAGAAAGGTCAACTACTTTTCTTGTCCAGTGTCAAGGTTTGTTTGAGTTGCTCGTTTCTCCGGTTAGTGTAGGGTAGGAGTAGGTTTGTTTCTAGTAGAAAAATTTCTTGTGCACACTCTGCATGTCCCACTTGGGCATGTATGATTTATATTTTTATATATAGTTTTTGTTTTTATTATTCCAACATAGTACATCAAGTTTCAGTATGCCTCTAGAATGCCACAGAAGAATCCCAAAGATGCAGGGATAGTTGAAGATCTCAAAGGTTTCAAATGCAGAGCAACTAAAATCAAATTTAGGGACCATTTTCAAGGTTTACATCCTCATGACCCTTCAGATCAATCATGTTTTGAGCTTTTAGTGCCTCTGTAAAATAGAAAGGTAGATCTGACCACAGTAGTGTTTCAAAACATCCATTCAGAATGAAGAAAATTAGTTCTAACAAGTCAATTTACAGAGGTAAAAATGAAAGAAAAATAAAATTTCAAATCAAAACAATTTTCCACTCATGCAAATTTAAAGATTTTATTATAAATATTAGAGAGTGCAAGCGACAGGTCAGTCTAGGTTCAATAGTGCACTTGGCAGTTCCAGGATTAAAATTTCAGGGGTATAGATCAGTTCAGGCTATTAACACTGACTCCATGTCCAATGGATGGTTCGAGGTACCTTGTCAACCCATCTAGTAGGTAGATGGCCCCACGAGTCACCATAATTGTTATCCATTTTCCCCTTCAGGTAAAATGAACAACATGATAAAGCTGAGCTCGGGCACTGAATGGGGCCACCACAGGTGAATCTGGGTTCGTAGATCAAGAATCATTTTTTCAGAGCATTTGAGGGATTCTTGGGAAGTTTGGAATCATTTCAAGAATTTTTTCCTCTTCTTTGTCTTAAGGAAGTTTAAAGATCCAATCAGGTGAGAAGTTAGCTTCCCGAGCTCACTTTTGTGTAAAAAATGAGCAAAGAATAGGAAAAATTAGAAATCTAGTTTTAGGGCATTTCACTGCTTCCCCTTAGCCCTCTGGTTCGAGAAACTCAAAAAAATCCCGAGAGGAGTTTGAAAAATGTAAAACATTTCCCAAATGGGGCCAAAGGAGACTAAGCTAAAATTAGCTCGCCGAGTAGCTCAATGAGCTCATCTTGCATAAGGGGTGGTAAGTTGAGAGCCCAACTCAGGCGAGTCAGGGTCATATACAAGGGGATTTAGTATCGAGCTCATGGGTTGAGTGGTTAACTTTACACATGGTGAGTGATTCAAGAATGCATGGAGCCGGTGTTAGGGTATTCAGCTGGCACCAACATGACATGAGGAATGTGGAATGAGTGATTTAGTCACAGGGGGGTTCTGGTGAGGCCTCCAATGTGTTGGGATTCGGAAGCAGAGAACATGGAACACTTTACATGTGGGTTGGCCGGGACATTTGTCGTGCTAATCGGGCTCCACACCCAAAATGCACGGGGTTGGGAATCAGTGTGGGGAGAATGTATCGGGAGTCGTTGAGCATAGATCAATGTCGTGAAAGCATGGTGTCGATGCACCACGCAAACCCGATGTGAATATAAAGCAAAACCTCGACCCCGACATATAAACAGCTCGGTCGCCGAGCTAAGAAAATCAGATGTGGAAACAGAGAATCAACTACACAATGCATGAGCCCCCTCCACATGGAATGCAAATGAAAACCCTGAATCCAACTTGTATGGAGAGCCATGTGGCAAGTTAGGTAAGGTAGGTGGGAGGTTGTGGAGATAAACCAAAAAACCAAGCCATGCTAAGCCTTCATAACCTTTTCCCAGGATGTCAAAATTAAGTAAACTTATACTTATTGGAAAGGGAATTTAGAGCCATACACCATGGAAACATAATAAATGGAAAATTATTGAGGTAGGTGGGATAAAAATCATGATGAAGTTACAAGACCATGGAGGCCATACCCAGGTGTATAAATGAAATGGTTGAAGGCATGGAGGCCATTCCTTCTTCCACAAGGTAGAGTAAAATGGAGCATGGGATTTGCAGACTTGCCCATCACTATTGCAAGGGTCATGATGATTTTTGGAAGTGGTGGAGACATGATTTTTCATTTCTCTCCCTCTCTCTCATATTTTCTTATATAAAATGTAAAGGGGTGGCATTTTAATAAGAGTTAGTCATTTTTCCTCCTCTGCACCCCTATTCTCCTTTCCTTCAGCTGGGTTATTGTGAATTTTTTGGGACTTCAGGCCTTCACACTAATTTTTTTAATGTCACTCTCCCCTCTCCCTACTACAATGTACTGTGTAAATTTATATGGAGAAATAAAGATGTGTCTGTGTTAATATTTCTAGTCTCTCATGGTTTTTTGTTTTCATCTTGCATCTCATTGTTATCTGGTTTCTGTGAAAACTAATGTTTCCATTACATGGTTTTGGAGTTGTTGTGTTTGTTTAGAAATGGAATAATGTGTGCAAATTGGTTTGTGGTGCATGACAACCCTCTCTAAGTGCATCCAAATCCATTTTTTAGGGTTGAAAATCTATCTACACACACCCCTTTTCTAATGCTATCACCATCTTAGAGTAGGATTTCATTTTCATGCATATTTCCAACCCTCTCTCTCTCTTCGTGGTCACTTGGCATGGTTAGTTTACGATTATTTAGTTGCATTTTCCCTTTTAGAAGTATTTTTAGTGCTAGGATTAGGAAGAGGAATCCGACCTTCTCCAGAGGTCCACCTCAAGCCTCAAGTACCACAACTTGAGAGGTGGTACCCATGATATCAAAATTGCATTGATTTCCCCACAGTCACATGTAGGCAATTCAGGGGGTGTTGTGATTTTGTCATAACATGTCTTTCTTTGAAGCTTGTGTAACAAAATCTTGCATCAAAAACATTGTTTACACCATAATTAAATTACATTATAGAATATGCACAACAATCAACATGATGTAAGGGTTTGTTACAAGATTTTATTCTCATCTAATCAATTAACCATATGATATCAAAACAATGTGTTAATACTTGCAACGATTGATAAATGGTAAAATTATAGCACAAATACACAAGATGAGATGAAAACTTAGTTATACATGTCATAACATATGATATCTAGATGTGCAAAAAGGTAGAAAAGGCATATCACAAACTAGAAATTCTTTGTTATCAATTTTGGAACTGGAAACTAATCCAGGAAAGATGATAGGAATTTTGTACAACACAAACCTTAAGTTTTATGTTCTTGATAGGAAGTGTATGGTCTTGACTATAAGTGTATGGTCTTAGACCCTTTGGAATTTTGACTTTATAACTTCCTATGTGCTTCACTTACCTTAAAATTTACTTAGTTATAGGTCAATCTTATTCACACAAGTACCTCTTGATGACTTGTAATCACCTACAAAAAAATGAAAACCCTAGAAATGCTAGAAATCTGCAATACCCTTCACCAAAGCATTAGACAACCAAAAGGATAAATCATGTGTATGGTGAGGCTGGAATACCCATGGAATTTGACATAGCTAAAAAAATCCATGTTTTAGACTACATGCCCCTCATGCGGGATCAAACATCATGTAGATATCTTGGGTGTATATACAAGTGTGAGTGTTATCTAAGCCAACCCCCAACAGTACCCTCATGTCACTTAACAAAAATATAGAAAGGTAGCTATAGAATATAGAATGTACCCAATGTGGTAGTAGTGTGGTGTGGTCAATTTTAGTTTCATGACCTAACCCTTTGTTCCTCGAAAGCCTTTGATAATGCTTGGAGTGACTTTTCTCTTGCTAATACATGGATCTATGAATTTTACATTCTTGAAAATGGAGGAAGATAGATTATTTGACCTAGATAAGTTCTTATGACATGTAATAGGGGATTCTATAATGGATATGCCACTAATATAGGAATATTTCATAGAACCTTGTGTTTTTTTGGAATGATATTTACAATAGTAGCTTTTAATAATGTTAGATGAGTTATATAATGATATTAACATGTTTATATATCCTTCTGTAGTTGAAATATTATACTAATTCCTACACTATAAAGGTGACATGACACAATAAATATATTCAAAAATAAAATAGATTCTGAGGATATAAAAGGTGAAGATCGTACAAGTCAGCTAAGACCAGATTTCACATCCTAATCAAAATATATGATCTAGGATAGGATAAGTGTGATGTGAAATATAAATTTGTAGCATGATGCACAATGATAGTTTACTGATTTGATTAATTAATATTTCATAATTTTACAACATATAAAAGTGTGGAGATGAGCAAGTAATAAAATAACTAGAGTGATGTGTTGATTGGATTTTGAATTTTATAGTTTTTATTAACAAAGAAACATAGCCAAAATTTTCATTACCAAATGGAAAGCTACCAAATTTTAGTGCTTACATTTACCACCTTTAAATGTGTAATTGAAAATTGTATTCTTAAAGGAAAAATATACATGAGTGTGTATATATACTTTGTATTTGCTTGATAGTTATATTTTAATGTAGTCGTCTTAACACGCTCCGTGGTGAAATCTGAAACAATGGGTGTAGTCAATTTATATGATAGAAACTAAACTATAATTCAAATTATAAATAATGTTTGTGACTTGTGTAACTTTTAACTTTCATAAAGTAAATTAAAGGAGATGCAAAATATGGAAGGAATACACTTGTTCATTTTGTGGAGGGAGGATCTCCCGTTATTATTGTACTCTTGAGATTTGGATTTTTTTTGAGATGTCAAATAACTGGGGTCAATTAGTCCCTAATTTTGTTGAAGGAGATTAACTAGAGTGTTGAGTGCATACAACCCAACACTGAGAGAGGGAGAGAGGAATAAAATGTACTCCACCAAATGAGAATACTAGCATATTAAAATTTGTAATAACCATGATATCTTCCCCTTTAAGTTTTGTTAGAGAAGACGAAGGAAAGCATAAAAAAGCTTAACCACTTTGATACCTTCCACAACCCCATAGACCACACTACATTGCAAATGGATCTAGGCCTATTTTTTTAATGTTGTAATTGTTGTAAATGCTAAGTAAAATATAAACACTTAGTCAAAAGGAGTGGAAATACCATGCACCCGTATTGTGTTGTAATGTTGAGAGTGAGTGTATATATTCTGGAATAATATAGAGGTGAAGAAGGCCTATGCCCCCAAATCATGTTCTTGCAACTATGACCAAGTAGTTTAGAAGAGAAGGGATAAAGTACTCATGCCCCCCTTATTTTTATAATTGTGTCTAGTAATGTCAAGGAGAAGGAATTAAGTAATGCCCTTGTATAATGTTTGAAACTGATGTAATCTAGTGAAGTACTCATAAATGTATAATGATCTCAATCTGAGAATACTATGTTTGAAATTTATGAGAAACTTGTAAATAGCTGACCTAAGACTATTGGAAAAAATTTAGAAATTCCTTTTGGTTCGGGAACATATGTGGTCAAGACCACACCACGATCTTGACTGAAGTTGTATGGTTTTGACTTGTATTTAAATTTGAATTTTTTTTATGTTTTACCTATTTTTGTATTAGACCCTTACCTATTGCTTTGTCCTATTATATGTTTATGAGGATATGAGACCTACAAAATCACGTTCTTGTGTCATATAATATATTTGTAGATGTAGAATATATCTTGATAAATGGCCCCTCTTTTGAGGTGCATGTGATAAATCATTTGAGCACGTGGCTCATAATAATAGACGTGTACCTATGTATAATAAGTCAAATATTCTCTGCAGGATCACATAAAAGGCTGGAATGGTGGCCATAACATTGGGAACTTATACTATGCAAAAGGGGTTATGACATGACAGAAACCATGGCGCACACAAAGTAACATGAAACAAGAATAAAGTAATAATACATGTGTATAAAAGCAATAAAAATAATGTAGAAAGAATAAATCATATCATAAGTTAGAGTAGTAATAGTATATAAATAGAGACATCAATGTCGTAAGAGTCAAGCGAGTCATAAACGAAAGTAGCCATAATATAGAAATATAAATAGTAGTGTAGACACAAGTAATCAATAATATAGACACATAGTCACATGGATGCATAGAGCTGCAAAAATGGGACACCCGTTATTCCACAAGATAATAGCAATGGAAGGCATTATAAGCCAGATAAACGTGAAACATGCATGTATATATATATATATACATATATATATACATATACACGAGATACCCCACATATGTCACATAGATATAGTCATATGCACTCATAGTCATATATACATATAGATAGATAGGTGTATATATATCTATAAGATAGGCATAGAGCCACAAACATGAAGGACACTCAATGGTGTCACAAGACAAGTCAACGTCACTCAAGTCATATAGAGTAAGTAACCATGGAATTGTAATCAAGAAAAATAATAGTCAATCATAAACAAGGAGTCATACCAATGTAATAGTCAAACAAGGAAGAAATCCACATAAGAAAGTAGTTACAATAATGTATCAAGCAAGTATAACAAACAATGATAGTAAGAACATATATTAAAAAATAGGGTAGCATTGAACAAGACGCATGTGTTAGTATTGCTACCTCAAAATATATCATAAACACTATTTACATTAGAAAGCATAGTGAGGAAGTGTAAAGTAAAAGTAATAAAACAAAAACACTTTTGTATTCTGGGAGATTCCCCCAAAGATTTGTTTCAATGAGAAAGAACCAAGCCAGTGCCTATCATCATTTATCGATTTGTGTGTGTCCTGAATCATACCCAATATACCTTACGTACACATGTTTGTAAATAGTAAATAGAAAATATATTATATATATCAAACCAACTTGACAAACAACATATATAAAGTGACAAGCTAGCCAATCAAACCATAAACATGTCTTGATTTTGTATTTTTATAAATATGTGAATATTTATTGAATGTTTTTAAAAATGTAAATGTAAATGAAAATGAGTTAGCACAATAGTTACCCAATACATAAAGAGGCACATTGCACTTATAGGGTAAATGAGGTGCAGGCCCCGGAACTGTCAAAAGAGATGAAATATGCTCTTGTATAATCTATAGAGGAGTTATAGTAAGTGTGATACAAAACCAAAGAGGGATAGACCCATTAAAATAAATATGATTAGAAAAATTTTGATTGATAATTGTGATTAGAGTATTGTGTTGCATGAGATTAAAGTTTGTTAATAATGATATTGATTTATGAGTGAATGAATTGGTGTGATATAACATGTGAGGAGTAGGGATACTATCATGATGTATCATGGTGGATAAGCTAACCAAACATAGGATACATGACCACTCTAAACACCAAATATGAACTCTTGTTAATGATTTTTTGGATAACAGATTTGCTTGTGTATAGGAAAATTAAGTGTAGTACATGGTTGCATAAAATATTTTGTATTTTGTTTGGCTAGATACTCAACAACAAGTTGTTTAGAAATTTGTAATGCTTTTATTAAAATAGTCTTCTCTTCTTCATTAATATGATTAAAAATTAATTTTTGAAGATGCTCATTAGATAGATCAAACTGTTCATTGTGATTTTCATAGTAGTTAGGATCAAAATCATCTTTGTCATCAAAATTGACTAGTAATGGTAAACTGGTACTATTAGTGATTTTTTTATGTTTCCACATTGTGAATAGGAGTCATAGGAGGAGGATAATTTATGGATAGGAGTCATAGGAGGAGGATAATTTATAGAGTGAAACTTAGGATTAAGTTGTTATACTCCAATCCCTATAGATAAATACATATCATCATCATTAGTTATGTTTAAGAGATAATTTCCTCAAAGTGTAGTAGGTGTTATCATACTAGTAACTACCATATTAATAGGATCATTCATATTTGTATTAGTATTACCCCAATCTTCCCCCATATATTTCAAATTTTCCTCATCATAAGTTGACTCACCTTGTTATTGTAAAGTAGAGATATATGTAAAATCCATTGTTATGTCACCCCTTGACTAGGGCCTTGTGTATTTTCTAAGTGCTCTTAGGCCATTTTCTCATATTTGATTGGTATTATTTCCATTTCTATTTTCACAATAGTATGATGGAATTATTTCACTGAGATTGTCTTGTTCAAAGGATGTATTACTTTCATATCCAAATTTTTGTCATTTATTATTTCATTATTCTCATTCAACATATATGTATCAACTTTGGGAACAAATTTAGATTTAGGGACTTGAGATGACTGTTAGTGCAAATTCACAGCACCCCCAAATGAGTTATGGATATGCTTTTCTAAGGAAAAGTCATTTGGTGTGATTGCACAACATTGAGCTTTCCCAAAGTGTGGGACCTTTGCAAATGGGGAAAGCTCTCCAGAGAAGGCTAGTTCCTCTTCCTAAACTACCCGCCACAAGCTATTCCAATGCAGGCAAGCTAATCTAACCTAATCTAGTCATGCCAAGGAGACAGAGAGAGAGAGAAAAGAGGGAAAAACAGAGCCTACACTAAAACGGTTATACACCAGAGAAGGAAAGTGTTGATTATCTATCAAAACTGCCATGGAACAAGAAGAGGTGAGCAATGGAAAGGATGGACAAGTGCATCACATACCAAAGATGGATTTTACATAGAAAATGTTCCAAAACTCCATGAACATAGATCCAAAACCTGCAATGAACATCCAAACATGCACAAATACCCTGTAATGAAGAGAGGTAAGGAAAACAACAAAGAAAATTAGCCAAGTATGGACAAATGCATCACAAAAACATGTTTTTTATTTCTCAAAATTTACATAGTGCATCATTTCACCGGTAAGACGAAAAAATGCCATTACATAGCAGGGGAGGAGGTTCAAACTCCATTTTTGACCATGGAGAAGAAAAGAAGGGAGAGGCAAAGAAGAAGAATGAACACCTTCTTACAAATAAGCCAAAACTAGATTTTATCGCTTGAACAGAATAAAGAAAATGAGAAAACATGGGAAAATCAATTTTAAAACTCCAACCACCGACAAGATTCATTAAAACAGAAAGGGTAACCTCACGAATCCATTTTTCGATGCATTCGGCCATACTGGAGAAGAAATGGATGCCATACTTCATAAATTTTAGTGGTTGGGGGTCAGTTCAGCATTTTTTCCCATGCTAGAGACATTTCTTCAAATTTTTCCCATCAAAATTAAAAGTTTAGGGGTCCATCATGTAGTGATTTCAACATCTTTCCAATGATATAAGGATCGTGAAAATCCAAGCCCTGGATCAAAAGATGTGGCCCTTTGAAGATTTAGGGAAAAACAGGGCAAAATCAGAGAAAAAATTGGGTTCATGGGATGAAACTTGACATTTTTAAGTGTTTTTTCAAATTGGGAAAATTCCCCAAAAACTCTCCACGCCTCGCTCCTTCGATGACACGTGGCACCCTCTGGTTGATCCGTGGGCCTCAGGAGAAAATTCTACCCAATTTGCCTGCCTGGGAAAATTTTCCAAAAGTCCCCGCTGACCCGACCTCCACTGTTGATGTGGACACGTGGTACCTTCTGATTCGGTGCGGATATGCGGTTCAACTTTTCACCTTTGTGCTTTTATGGTTTTGGCAAAAAACCAAAAATCCTTTTGACCCCCCGACTCTCGTTGTTGACTTGGACTTGTGGCGCATTATGATTGGTGTGGGGCCTTAACCAATTTTTCTCCATTCTCCTTTGTGGGCTCGTGGGTGAACTTTTTCCCTTTGAGTTTTTTAGCCAAAAGGCTAAGTGCCAAAAATTTTCCCGTGGGTCTGCCTTGGCAAATTTTTCCTCCAAACTCCACCGAGCCATAACTCAAAAAATACAAGGAGTTAGGAGGACTTCTTTACCTTTCTGGAAAGGGGAAGAAAAATCCTATCTGATGAAGCCATTTCTAGAATCTTTTGAGTTCCTAAAATGTGTAAAAATCTGACTGAGGCACAAAAAGGAAGCTAGTTAACCCAAAATAAGAGGGATCTTATTTTGGTTAACAATGACTATAGAGGATATCTATAAAAATATCATGTATCAAAGGAAACAAAACACTCGGTCTTAATTTTTTGGATTGTGTAAAGTATAGCAATCATTGCCACGATTTTATTAATTCTATGATACATCATAATAATCAATCATACTGACATATAGAAAATATTTTATGGTTAAGGATACATACCTTTTCCTGAGCATTTCTAGTTATAGAAGATAATAATTATTAATTTAAATTTATACAATAAAAAGGATAATTATTTATAAATTCAATTATTATATAGTATGGACCATACAAGCCAAAAATCATTCATAACATATAGAAGTAGAGAAGAGCCTAAAAGAATAGAGTGTGTCCTAATATCTTCATCATGCAATATAATACATATTAATGAATAATATTACTATAGTTTCTTATAAGAAATGTAATTATAACAATAACCTATAAGGCCTATGGCCAATGTTAAAATCTAATCAGAACATTACAATAGTAAAGTGCCTATAATAGGCTTGTTGGGAGTATCTAAATAGAACATGTTCAATAACTTATTAACTTAAGTCCTAGAAATTTTGACACTTTGGAATATTTCTTTACTAAGCTTAAGTCCTTATGATTGCAGTTGAAGGAATGTGGAACATAAAATAAGGATGAACAACTAGTTCTTTTAGTGCTACCAAGAGGGCTCTTAGAGCCACATGGTCTATGCCATATTTAGATGAATTTATTGTCAATTTGGGTAAAGAGAAAGACAAGTTAATCCAAATGGGTTCCTTGAAGTCCTCCAAACCTCAAGCCCTCAATATCACAAAGGGAAAAGAGAAAGCCTCTAGCAATCAAGAGAAGAAACAAAAGAACAAGGATCTAGAAAAGAAGAACGAATAAAAATCCACCACATCTTCCAAATCTACCACTAAAACCTCCACTTCAAATGGGAAACCTAAGAAGGAAAATGTTAAGTGTGCCTATTGCATGAAACTTGGGCATGATGAGAAAAAATGTATGACGAAGTAGATTAATCACCTCAGTCATCTCCTTGAGAAGAAAAACATATGGGTCTCTGAATCTATCAAACATTCTCCATCAAACCAAGAATCTATTTAGGAAAAGGAAAAGGGTAAAGATAAACATAAAGGAAAGGAACTAGCTGCAGTTGCATCCTCATCTACTCCTTGGGTTATCAACTTTGGTGCTTCACACCACATGGGCTCACCACTGGTTGAATTTTCTTCATGAGAACCCTACAACATGCCCTCCATCACTTTGGGTGATGATACTCTAGCCATAATTTTAGGGAGAGGGTTTGTTGAAGTCGAAGGTGGAACATTCACAAATGTCCTTAGTGTACCTTCACTTAAAACCAATCTCCTATTAGTTTATCAGATGAATCATATATGGAAGGGCATGAGATAACCATTTTTGATCTAGATTTACTTGAGATCAAGCAGTTTTACAAAGATGCTACAAAAATAGTGGGAAGGGAAGATCAACATGCTAGGTTATATACCTTTTCACACTTTGCATTTGATGTTTTCCCTACTGCATTGCTCACACATTCAGATGGAGTTAGTAGATTATGGCATGGGTGGTTTGGCCATCTTAACTACTGCTACCTTGAGCAACTCAGTCAGCATGACATGGTTACATGATTACCTAGATTTCATTTCTTAAAGGGACTTTATAAGGATTATGCTATTGGAAAACATCCTGAAAAGAAATTGATAAAGACAAAGGTTGGAGAGCTTCAGCGCATTTAGAGTTGATTCATAGTGATGTCACAGGGGATTTTACCCTTCCTTATACTAGGACCAAATATGCTCTCAACTTCATAGATGACTTTCCCAAATATTCATGGGTCTAATTCCTTAGGGAAAATCCTGAAGTGTTTGATTTCTTTCGGGACTTCAAGGCACTCGTTGATAAATAATATGGGAAATATATCAAATTTCTTCAAACATGTAATGGGGTGTGTATGTTAGCAACAAAGTTGAGCAGTTTTACACCACAAAGGGTATTGATCTACAATAGATAATTCCTTACACTCCTCAGAAAAATGGCATGGAAAAACACTAAAATCGGTCCTTGAAAGAGATGATAAACTATATTATTCACTATAAATATTTGACTCCATAGTTTTTAACAAAAGCCATCAATTGTGACAGTTATATACAAAATTGAGTTCCCCATAAAGTTTTGAAATGGATAACTCCCTTTAAAGCTTGACACAACAAGAAACTAACAATTAATTTCTTCAAGGTCTTCAGATCACCAGAAATGGCACACATTCCCAAAAAAAATGTAAGGAAATGGAGCCTCAATCCAAACCTTGCATATTTTTTTGGTATCCAGAGGGGGTTAATGACTATAGACTTCTCCATCCTACTATTCATGAGTTGTTCATCGAGATAAGTTTTAAGTTTCAAGAGAGTCCTGCTGACTCTTTACTTGAAACTTCTCCATCTACTTTTACTTCACACAGTATTGATGAGCAGTCTGAGGATTTACATCATCCACAACATGTTCCTGAGGTAGATTCTTCTACTTCTTATAATTATGACAATGAGTAGAGTGATGAGGAGTCATTCTCATTTAATTCTATCCACATTTCATAGGATGAGGATTTGGTACATGACTCACCCACTTCACGCCCTCTTTGGGTTAGGAAGACACTTCATCTTGCAATAACTTGGGCAGGGGATCCATAAGATGACGGAAATACTCAGGAAAACTATCAGAGTAGGAAAAAATCCATTTATGCTTAAGCGAAACATCCATAAACATTTCGAGAGGCATCAGGCATACCTGAGTGAGATAGTGATATGCATGAGGAATACAATTCCTTAATCAACAATCAAACTTGGGATTTGACTTCACTTTCTAAGGGAACGTAGGTGGTTTGATGTTGATGGAATTATCAAACCAAATTTGCAGCAGATGGGTCAATTGATAAGTATAAGGCTCGGTTGGTAGCCAAGGGTTTCTCACAAGTAGTTAGCATAGACTACTTAGAGACATTTGCACCCATAGCCAAGATGAATTTGATTAGACTCACACTTACTTTAGATGTAGCACATGGCTGGAGTGTGTACCAGATGGATGTGAAAAGTGCTTTTCGCCACAAAGACTTAGAGGAGGAGATCTACATAGAGCAGCCACCTGGGTTTATTCAGGATTCATCCTTATTTTGTAGACTTAGGAAATCCATCTATGGCCATTATTAGGTCCCTCGGGCTTGGTATGCCAAGATGGATTCCTTCCTCCTAATTTCTAGTTTCACTCGGTGTCATTCATATCTCAAATTATATCTATTACAACAAGATGATTCACTACTGATACTGGTACTTTATTTTACCTTTTGATTACTAGGAGTACTTCTTCAACTATCTCAACAATGAAGATAGCTATTCAGGATAGATACACCATGATTGACTTGGGTCTACTGTAATAATTCCTTGGCATTGAGATCACAGATTATGATTTAGTTATTTCACTTGCACATCCCAAGTACTCTATCAATCTTCTGGCTCGGTTTCACATCGCTAACTGTAATCCATCTACGACTCCATTATTATCTGTATTCAAGCTTGAGGTTGATTGTTCCATACCCTTGGTCGATGCCACTTTGTATTGACAACTTGTTGGAAGCCTTATTTACTTGACTCACACTAGACCTAATATCTCATATGTTGTTGGTATTGTTTCGAGGTTCATGCAAAAACCCCATGAGCTGCATTGGAAAACATATAAGATGATTTTTCACTACATTTAGGGCTCACACAATTATGGGATTCAATACAGGGTTGGTTAACACATTGAATTGGTTAGTTACATAGACTTATATTGGGCTGGTGATATTGAGTATCGTAAGTCCCATTTATGTTACCATTTCTCACAGGGTTCTGGTTCTATCATTTGGTCAAGAAAGAAGCAGAATGTTATTACTCTATTAGCCATAGAGGCAGAGTACAGGGGGGCTGCTAACGCAGCTACTGAGGCTATTTGGCTTTAGGGGATTATTTTGTATCTTTGCATCTAGATTAGGCAGCCTATAATCATCTTTTATGACAACCAGAGCACCATACAGATATGCAGGAATCCATTCCTTCATCAGAGGACCAAACACATTGAGATTCAGATGAAATTCATTTAGGAGATCATTCATGTGAGGGTCATTGATTTGATATTCTTCCATTCTTCATAGGAGGTTTTTGACATCTTCACCAAACCTTTCACTAAGAGCAAGTTCATTCATATATGAGCTCTTCTTTGTGTGTGGTCTACATCAACAACTTTCATCATATTCAAGGGGGCCTTCTATCCTCTTCACCTCTTCATGTCTCTCTTTTGGGGGAGTTTTTTTCCTTAAGGTTTTCTCCTTTTCCTCTATCTTATGAGATATTTCATTGTACATGGGTACCTCATCAAGCCTTTTAGTCGAGACCTTCTCTTCCTTTTCACTATGTACCTAAGTTGTGGTTTTGGGGGGTGTTAGTGTAGGATTTATTTTTCTCACTTTAATTGTATTATCCTACTCGGGATATTCCACCTCACTTGGAGTTTACCTACACTTATGGGATATGCCTTCCTAGGTATACACTTGATCACATTGTTTTAGTTAGTGGTATTTACTACCCTTAGCCACTTGTTTGTTGATTGACTATTTTGGGTATGGAGGTTACCACTATTCTAGGTGGATGCTCTCGTGATTCTAGAAGGAGGTTACACATTCACCTCCTATATGTAAATCTCTTGCATTATTCTATTTAATTCTATAGATTTGGAGATATTTTTGGATTATTACAATTATCTCTCTTTTATTTTAGTAATTTACAATATTGTATTTGTATTTTGTTTTGTTTTGGAACAATTTACGTCTTGCATCATTAACCCGTGCATTCTTTGAACCAGCAGATCCGTGGCACTTCTTTGATATATAAGAGAATTTTCCTCAATGTCACACAACGAAAAGGTAGAAGAGGCACTCACGAGTTCAAAGAAACCTTATAATGACACACATCACTAGGAGAAAGGTTCTTACCACTGAAGCACAGACACAAGGGAACATGTAAGTTTTGAAATTCCTATAATTATTTATGTTTTGTGAGGATTGTTATTATTTTACTTTATTACTTAGTTAGTATTTTCCTTTATACAATTTATTTTATTCAATAATCTTAATATTTTCATTATTTAACAGTTTAATTTCATTATTTCCACAGGGTGCCAAACAAAACATAACATCATACTAGCCCTTAAAACATCACACATCCAACTTCACATTACACCCCTTTTTCCTCTGCCAAAATACATAATGATACCTCTCATCCCAATATACACAAATAAAATTCCCACATCAGAACCATAAAGTTCACAATGACATATACACATCATCGCATAACATAATATGACATATCAACATCAATAAATCCCAAACAAGTTTCAAAATCCAAGCAATATTAAGTAATAATGTCTCCCAAAGTGACATGTATAAACCACCACCCCCCATAATCATGAACAAAAAATCAATATTCATCCACACAAGTAACCAAATACTATAAGTCAACAAGTTTTGATTGTTTAAGAACATAATTTGATGGCATCTACAGGGTTACAAAGGGGTTTTCAAGGAATTGTTTGTAACATAATGGCTACTAATGTGATGTTTTAGATAAATTGTTAGGTTCCATGTTCACTCATCCATTATTTTTCATGTTTTTAACTAGTTTAAATGTTGGAGGTGTGTTTAATTGTACATGTGGTGATACATAGAGGAGTGAAAAGTCATATACGAGAGATAAAATGCAAAGAGTGTGATATCCGGTTATGTTCATCTGTTTTATCATGGCAAAAATATTTTTAAAATAAGGAGTGATAATTGGTTTTCAAGTATAGGAGGTTATTTTCATCTTGCAATACATGGAAAAAATGATTGGTTATAAGCATTTTACTTTAAGGATTATTTTTCACAAATTTATTTTCATACCTTTTCTCATGGCGGGTATAGTCCAGTTTGAATTTTTTACAAGATACGTCATGTTTCACAATAAAAATATATCCACTTGATATGTAAGCATGTCCTATGATAAGATGTGACAAAGGGGGAATTTATATTTTTACACGGTGCAAACATACTCTCAAGATGTGAATAAGATACTTGCACACAAATCCTTATCCCTCCACCAATCATAACCCCTTTTCACTCCACCAAAAATGAATTTTCCCTTTTCTCTCCACCAATGTGAAATAATAAACAAAAGTCAAAATATTACCTTATTTCCCTACCATAACAATAAATCTGTCTTTTCCCTCCACCAAAATGATAAATTTTAATTTTCTCTCCACCAAGATAAAATATATGACAAATATCAACATATTACCCTATTTCTCAATCCAATGAAGCTGGTTCACCCTATGGCCCTAGGCACATATAACCTTGTAACCTTTACCAAAGTGGAATAGTAACCTATATCTCTAAAGCCACACATCCTCATGACCACCTTGGGGCATACCCCCATACAACGAAGTGGTTCCATAGGTCCTACCACTCCATGGTGAACCCATGACATTGTTTCAACACATCACAACATTAAAACTAACATGTCAATCAATTTCAATCACCAAGTGGCATCGAATCCCAAGCCTTGGGCTAAGATAGAAAACTTTCAAACTCAAAAGTAAAATTCAAACTAATCTAAATAAATGGATAAATAGCTATGGTAATGCAAAGGAATCTTATTAGCAAAAAATAAAATTAAATGTCCAAAATTTAAGAATGCATCAATAAAGAAAAGTGTTGGTTCTTAAAAGAAGAGATTAAAATATCAATTTATGAATACAATACGGACACATAAAACATCACATTACGATCAATATGTGGCCCTTCCATGACCACCAAAGGGGTACTCATCGAGTTATTGACACTCGAGTATCGAGCCTAACCTTGTAAAATGCATATAATCAGAATAAACATATATCTTTGAATCACATATACAAGGATCCACATAGTCGGTATCACATAGGATTGTTCGATGAACAACCCAAATAGGATATAGATGGGACTCTTGTTTACATAAGGCAAGCCTAAGGTCATTTGCATCCACAATAGATTGAGTAATGTTAAAGTATACTAAACAAATAAAAGTGGGCTTTTAGTATACATGAGACTCCACTTCTAAGCTCATACTTGGCTCCAGGTTATGGGAACATGATTCACACCTTCTCTCTCCACAATCACATCTCGAGGCTATCATCATAGCCAAGCAATATAGGGTAACATTAATTCCACACAATTCACTGAAACCAGTAGTCACAACAACTAATATGATCAAATACATACAACACTCTCATGCAACAACAATGGACATTACGACATAGCACTTAAATTTACTCATCATAACATGTATCAAATTTTGGGATTTTCACTATGTTTCACTCATGAGGTTAACATTTTTTAGAATCACAATGGATTGAGAGGAGGGGGTGAATCAATTCTACAATACTTTCAATTCATTTGCCATTTCATACATTAACATTCAAATTAGTCATTCAACATGTGTAACCATTGCGAGCTTATTAGGTGTGTAACATTCAATTATAAAAACATGAAACAAGAGACACAACACATGAACACCATATGTAAGTGGGAAACCCTCAAAGGTAAGAAAACCCACTAAAACCTCTACTAATATTACTCCAAACAAATGACTCATGTGATTATTACACATCACACAATATTTCTTTAGTAAGGCACCAACCCCCAGTTTAGTAGGACACTAATCATACAAGGAAGCTACAACCCCCTAAGGTGATCAAGGACCAACTCAACCACCTATAAATAGATGAAAACTAAATATATTTTTCTCACACAACTGATAGTGATCCAAATTCAGCTCCAAACACACCAAACTCTCATCAACCTTCTCTCCCTCCTAACTCGCTCAATCCTTCTTCTTAATTGGCTGATTAGGTCAATTTCCCTTGAAAATCTGATCCTCAATATTCCTAATATATTCATCACTCTCCTCATCTTTGTACTAGACCCCTATATTCTTCTCGTCTTCCTCCTCTGGATCACTCACAACCTCATATGCACATCTAATCATAAATGACTAAATACACTAGCTTATATACACGACACTAGCTCAAAAACTCTCCTAGGTCAGACATGACCATATAGGTTGGTCATCCCAACACAAAAATACATTAATAAAATCATATAAATCAAATCAAAAGACCCAAGTAGGTCAGAATGGGTTAAGACAACTCCAATAAGCACTAATCATCTCAAATAAATTCAAAACAAGCTCTTCATTCGCTAGTGAATGCAATTTGATCTTCAAGGGAACATAGAAGCTTTTTCATCACTCAAGAAGCTCCAAACATGTTAGTAACATCTCAAAAACATCACCAACAAGAACAATAAGCACTGAAACATCCATCTCCACTATGAAACATTCCAAGAAGCAATTAATCCCAACAAGGTCTTCAAGCACCTAGAAAATAGTCATGAAGAACGACCAACTTCACATAGAAAAAATCATCATCGTGACTCAAGTAATATACCATTGGAAAGGTATATGAATATTATTTCTGTAAAAAATCACTTCAAGCTCCAACTCATAGTTCAAGGCCTCCAACCAACTCAATCTCTGAAACTTCTCAAAAATGTCAAACATGACTCAAGAACCAGTCTTGATGAGTCTGATTGAAAATACCTCTAAGGCCACTTCCAAGCTCAAAAAAACATGGAACACATAAAGGGAGACTTGAAAAATACCTTCAAGTATTAACATGTATATCCCGTGTGGAGAAATCTGATCCAACACACCTTTTCCTTCAATCATTCTTAAGAGACCTAATAGAGCTAATTAGGCCACTAGGGTTTCACCATGAAACCAATTCATCTAAAAAAATGCTTCAACACATCATATTATATATCTATCAAATTTACATGATCATAAAATGTAGCAAAAACAAGTAAAATCATCAAACTCAACTCAAACCTCCAAGACAAGCTTTTAGCCCTTAAGGCCAAAATCGGTAGGGCCGCTTTAGAGACATATATCTTCCATTTTATAATCTGAAGAAACTTGAAAATTTCCATTGAAATTTATAGATTCTCCCAAGGATTATGAAACAACTTACTTTTCATCCTAAAGTTTCCATATCAGCCCTGAAACTGCAAATCTCCACAAAACTAAGGGTTTTCTCTCTCTTCCCAAAACAATTAGATCATGAAACCTATGCCAAAATGAGATCTTAAAAATTATATACAACCCTGATGCATCAATCTAGCTTTCCAAATTAATTTTTAGGCCAAACAATTCATCTTTCTCTAGTTATTCTGCTATGAGGGTTTTAGCTAGGGTTTTGACAACCTTAATTTCTTAATGATTGTCAATAAATGTATGACAATCAATCCACCTTATTATTTTTCCAAAATAAATCTACACTCAATGAAAATTCATCCCCCAAATCCACAATTTCCCATGAAAAATTGTGTATGAGTGGGTGAGCATCTGAAGTTCCCATATCAAGTTGGATTTTGCTTCTTTAGAACTTGGTTTTGGTAAAAACATCATAACTTGAACAATATCTTCATATTGACCTTAAATTTTTCCTGAGGCACCATGACTATCTCCTCTATGCATGTTATTAGAGCTCAATCCATTTTCTTGGATTAAAATGGTATTTTAAAATAGACTTCCCATAATATAGCTAATTATGTGTGTTTCATGTTGGTCACTATGCTTTAAAGTTCAGTCCGAGTCAAGAAAAAGTGTCTATTTGAAATAGATCCTACGCCTTAGCAAGATAAATAGAATGATTTAGAAAAAATGTTGGGGGATTGGTTAAGTTTACTGCGGAGTGCAAGAACTTATTGTTCCATGGGTTTTCCTAACCTGTGAAACAAAAGATCTTTAGTTAGGATTAGGCAGGTTTTACTAAACCCGCGGGAAGTAAGGAAAAGCCACACAATGATGAAAAGTCACGAAGTGCTGGAACTTAATGTTCCATGGGTTATCCTAACTTGTGAAACAAAGAGATGTATAAATTCACACAATAAAGGAGCTAACATGGCATGAAATAAAGGAAATCAAGATGACACCTGGAGAAGATCATTGGTCAAAGACATGACACGTGTCGACATTCTGACACTATTCAAGTAGATGGGCTCCAACGGATTTCAAGTCCCCAAAGTGGATTGCATTTAATAAGGCTTCAGGTCCTTGAAGTTAGCAAGGTCAAAGGTGGGATACGTGGAAACAATTTTAAGCCAAGAGTTTCTAATTCTGAGAAAATGGAAAGGTTGCAATGCGAAGGTTGATCCAATCAAAAGCAAGCACGAAGGCATGAAGACTGATAGACCTGAGGAATGTGGAGCTTTTTTATTGGCTCGCATTTCGTGATTTTCATTTGAGGATAAAGCAAGGGTAAAATGTGAAGAAGGCATGGAGCTTCCTCATTGGTTGATATTTCACGGATGTCAGAGGCAAAAATCAAAAGGACTGACATGCAAAGTGCGGGGAGCTTTTGTATTCACTCAAACTTCATAGTGGTTAGTCAAGGGTTGGTTAAAAGAAAAAATTACAAAGTAAGCATGGAAATTTTCTATTTTCTCACATTTCTAAAGGAGAAGACATGAGCTAAAGGACAATCTAACAATGAGATAAAGCGTGGTGTGATCTTATTGGTCCATATTTCTTAATATATAAAATCTTCATAAAGCCAAATACAAAGTAAAGGAAAAAAGAAAATAGGTAAAGCCCGACCCTACAAGCCAATCAAAGACCGACACATGGAAAATGGAAAAGAAACGCACACGTTGGAAAAGGAATTCCCTAAACTAATCATAGGCTGCCATGTGTCACATTTATGTGCATCATGACATGTAAAATTTCAAAGGGCCATATATTTTGATCCAAAGCTCCAAATCTTACAAAAATCATATTATTGGAAAGGTCTACTCAAGACCTTTACATCGGCATTATCAGTTTCAGGAATTGATAATATTTATTTATATAAAAACAAGAAAACATATTTTGCATTTAATTTGTAGTTACAATGTCAGTCAACCACTTAGAATTGATGAAGTATGGGTTCTTCTTTCTTCTACACGCAATACAGAAGGATTAAATGACTTTGGTTGGCAGCCCATGCTCCTTTATAAGATTTTAATGTAGTTTAGTGGTGGGTGAAGAAGGAAGAAATATTTTTCTTCTTTCTTCCTCCTTCTCATATTATATATAATGTAACAATATTTCTTTTTCCCGAGGAGGCAGATTGAGGGAAGTTGTAGAAATTTTGATTCAGTTTAGTTTTTAGTTCTAGTTTCATGAAATATTGTATGTGTCTAGTTTTGTGAGGAGGTGCTAAGGTGGTTGCGTTAAATATCCATTAGCAGGTTTTGAGGGCATTTGTTTTTGTTACCTTGCCAAAACTTACAGGAATAGATTATGAATGTTTTGATCAAGCTATAATTTCCCGTTTCTTATGTTTTGAATGAATGAATGAGGCAATATAGTTTTATTACTATCTTGTATGAGCTTTACATTGTCAAGTACATAAGATTTTTTCTTATTTGCTGTATTCTTGTGGTCACTTTGGGCATTGTAGAATAGTGTATATTTTTCAGTGGTTCAGCTCAGTTGTAAAATCATAAAAGAAACATTACTTTTGAATATATTTTTTTATCCCTTAATGTTCTTTTGGGTGTATAAGACAAATATAACAAGTGCTTTATCTGATCTCTAACTTCATGATTAGTAGTTAGGATTAGGAAGACTGTAGACAACATTTGTGCTAATTGAGTATCAACGAATGTAAATGTTATTTCACATATCATGTTAAATTGATTGTTCTTTTGAAGCATCACAGTTAAGGATGCATTCATTCCATGGGAACACTACTGTATCAGGGTCATTAAATCAAATTCCCTCCCCCCTCCAAATCCCAATTAACCAGAAACCATTTATCTACATACCTACTAATCATATCATATCTGCAAACCAAACATATGCTTATTTTGCAAAGTTGAGCTTAAAATTAGTATATTACCAATAAGCTTTGCCAAAAATCTCAATTCTATGATCTAATATTATTTAAAGAATCCTTGGTCAAAAATGTTATGTAAATGCAATATTTGAATATTTTTCATTATCTGCCTCTTGGATATGCATTTGATTGTCAAATGCTTACAATAAATCAAGTGACAACTCTTTTGAGAGAAGTAATGTATCTGTGGATGCTCTTGCTTTAAATTAATTTACACTAACCATAAAGGAAATGAAGCCTTAAAATCCTTTCCTTTATTCAGATCCCCCAACTAGGTCCTCTCACCTTGGTCAAGGCAGAGCTAGGTGTAGTAGGGTAAAGCCATCCCCTTTGTGAAGGTGCCTCCTAATCACATCCTTGATTTGAGTCATTTAGTAAATTATTGAATGAATCCCTATCTATCAATGATAAATACATTTTCATTGTTCACAACTCTCTCAAAGATAGCCCACTTAGGTTAGCTTCTCATCTCCTAGGGGAGTTATTTTTGGAGCCAACACCAAATTAGCACCATTACCAGGGACTATTTATAGACATTATACATGCTTAAAGGTTCCATTTATTTAAATAATTTGATATTATAGTTGTGAATCCTTAAGTAAAAGTTGGTACATATTGGTTTCATCGCATTATAACTATTGATGTGATTTTTATTTTATAAACTGGATGGATTACAGTCTTCTTTCAAGTTAGATCCAATAAAGAGGTTGTTTCCTAAGTTAGATTTTATTCAGGAAAGGAGGAAGACATGGAATCTTGTAATTTATCAAGGTTAAAGAAGAAATTGTAGTCAGGATAATAAGCTTGATATTCCACTGATTAAGGAATTCTATAGCATATCTAGAATTTTGAAGCATATGGTAAGCCTAATCATATTCTTTCATTTATCAAGAAGAACCAAGAATTTGATCTAGAATTTTTTCCTTCCTCAACTTTTCATCACACTTTTGAAGATCTGTTTGATCAACAAACTCCTGTGTAGTATTGGTTACACCATCCTCCACAAGCTCATGTAAAGAATAACATGGTTGACCCCCCTCCTATAGAACCTTTCAAAGTTAACACTTATAAACCTATTGATTTTAATGACATGGAAAGTTATCCAAATGAGGTCCCTAATGAGATTAGAATGATACTTCCCAAGTTTTAAGGAAATAATACTATCAGTGGTGATCATCATTTAAATTTATTTCAGAATCTAATGGAGGACTATAAAATTGAGTTTTAGGATGTATGCGTAAAGTTGTCTGTACACACTCTAGAAGAAGATCCTCGTGACTAGTTCAAAGCCTTGCCTGATGGATCAATTGATTTACGATAGGAGATGCAAAATGCATTCAGCGTTTCATATGGTGATAGAAATGATCTAATATTTTTTTTATCTGAGTTTGAGAACATCAAGAAGAATCCCAATGAGTGTCCAAGACTTCAATACCAGATTCAATACAACTTCGACAAAATTTCCCAAAAGCATAAGACCTAGTGATGAGTCTTGTCTTATTAAGTATTCAAATGCATTTGATAAGAAAGCAACATACTACTTGGGAAACACAAATCCTATAACTTTGAGACAGGATTTTACCATGGATATTCAGATTGACAATAATATTAAAGATACTTGAAAGCTATCAAAGAGTGAGGGTGTGAAATTGGTTAACCTAGAAAAGCTTCAAACTAGCAAGACATTTAACCTTGAAGAAGTTGTTAAAACTTTCGTAGGGGATGTTAAAGAAATTTATTATAAATTAGCACGAGCTAAGAGAGGGGTATCTCCCAATCCTCATAATCAACATTAAAATATTGGACACAATAGATTTGGCAATCAAGCTAAAGGAGATCCCCGAGATGAAGATAGAGGAAAAGCACGTATGGGTTCAGGTAGCAAGAAAATTTTTTTTAGAGATAATAGAGTTGTCCCTAACCCTTTAGTAGGAAGAGTAGTTGTTATTGAAGAAGAACATGCCATTGATTGGTGTGACAAGTTCTTGTTGCCCTATGCACCTTTTGATCCACCTCTAGATGATGGTAGTGAGGAATTTGATTTCAGTGATATATGCATGCTAGAATGTAAACCAGTATGTGAGTAGGATGTATCTTCTATTGACCTCCTCTCTACCTGAACTGTAATTGATTTTTGGAATTTTGTTGAAAAAGATTAAATTTTTTCCTGTTGAAATTAATGTTGAGGCTTATATGGCTCAAGATTTTGAATTGCCTAACCATTATTTTATGTATTTAAGAGATTTGATGATCAAGAAGTATGATGGTGATGTTCCTTCTAGTGAGGATAGAAAATCATTAATCAATGTTGCAGTTGCTCAAGAAAAGGAGTACAATCTTAGAAATAGACAAATTAAGGGAGCAACTCTTGCAACCAAAGCAAGAGTTCCTATTATTTATAATATCCCCAAGGATGATCCTCAGAAAAATGTGTTGAATATAACTCCTATAATTCATCTTGAACCAAGTAGTTCTTCCCCAAACCCCACTAAGAAGAACCTTTCGCCATTTGATAAAATTGTAATAGTGCCTTCCAATGCTCCCCTTCACAAGTATAATTTGTGTGATATGGTTCAAATTTTAAGTCAAATAAAGATTATAGTTCCCATTGTAGAATTGTTAAAGATCTGTGAGCATAATAAACGAGCCTTTGAGTATTTTTTCTTCAAAGAAGTTGAGATCGTTACAAGTAGAGAGCTTGCTAATGAGAAATCCTCCCACACCACTGCTGAAGCTGAGGTACAAGAAAGTGAAGAAGATATGGAAACTCCTCCTGAGGTATATCTAGGAACTTCTTTAGTATAAACAAAATTGGATGTTGACGCCTTTTTCACATCACTTATTATAAATGGGTGGCTCTTACACAATTTTATGTTTGATTATGGAGCTTCATGTAACATTATGCCTCTGCAGTCATGAATGAGTTAAACCTTAAGATAACTATTAGTTTTTGAAGATGTTATGTTATAGATTCTAGCGAATTACTCATGGTGGGCTATGTGAAAGGATTGATTATACAAATGGTAGAACATCTAGGGAATTACTTGACTATGAATGTTTTCATTATTGACTATCTTGCCAAGTGGGGAATGTTGTCAAGAAACTGAGCAGCTAGTATGGGAGGCAATGTCCAAATAGATATGTCCTATGCTACCATAACATTGGAATGAAAATTGGTCAAGTTATACAGAGAAGATAAGATGTTACACCTCATTAAATATCATAATAATGCTTCTTATGAAATGTTTTTTACTGATGTAGACATGGAGAATTTTATAGGAAGTGCTGATTTTGAAGATTGATGTATGGATGAGAATTCTCAGTTTGAAGACCCTGCAGTTCTATAGACCATGACCTTTGATGGAGCTTTCTCAAGTAATGGTAATGGTGCAAGAGTGGTGTTAAGTTCTTCAAATAGCGAGTCCTTCAATTTTCTTTTAAATTGAATTTAGAATGCACCAATAACATGATAGAGTATGAAACACTATTGCTAGGATTAAGAATTGCTTGGAGACATGGAATAAAATACCTCATAGTTAAAGGATATTTCGAGTTAGTAATTAAACAAGTAAGGAAGCTATATGTAGCAAAAAATCAGATATTAAAACAGTACAAGAATGCATTATGGGATCTCATTGAGTGTTTTGATTCATTTAATATTGAATATCACGAAAGAAGTCAAAACGTAGTAGCGAATAGACTGGTAGTCTTGGTTTCACATTTTGACAATCAAAATTCATCCCCTTATTACAGGTTTAAAGTGGAAATATTGGTTCGACCCTCTATACCTAATAATATACAACACTGTCAAGTATTTGATAATGATTCACACATCCATATATTTTTGAATTACTAGGATGATTTCACTGACCATATCATTGACTTAGAACCTATGGTAGAGGCGTGTGAGGGAAAGGAGACTCTCTTCGGTAAAGAATTGATTCAATTAAAAAATAATGTGATCCCAAAAGGATTAGTTAGTTTAGAATATGCCTTTGATAGTAATGATAGAGAAGTTTATAAATTTGCTACTTTTCCTAGAGATGTTGTGGAGTGTAATTTAGGTTCAGGCCAAGATCCTAGAAATGTTTGGTTAGGGAGTAATTTGAATAAGAATGAAAGAGAGGCTTATAATAAATTGTTAAGAAAGTATCAAGACTGCCTTGCTTGGTATTATTCTGATTTAAAAGCATATAGGGAAGATTTGTTTCAGCATGAGATACCCTTGACACCCCACACTAATCCTTCCAGACAGAAGCAAATGCCTATTAATCCTATTCTTTCAACCAAGATGCAAGAAGAATTAACAAAGCTAAGGGATGGTGGGATAGTCTAAACCACTAGATATTCTTCATGGGTAGAAAATTTGGTTCTAGTCAGAAATAAGAATGGAGACATGATGCTTTGTGTGGATTTTAGAAATCTTAACAAAGCTTCACTTTAACATAATTGTCCATTTGCAACCATGGATAATTTATTGCAAAAGGTAACATGATCAGAGTTGTTATCTACATTAGATGGATTCTCCTGATATAACCAGGTGGTAGTGAAACCATCAAAGAAATTTAAAATTGCCTTCACTACCCCATGGGGAACGTATGTCTATGTCAAGATGCCATTTAGACTAATGATCATTGGAGAAAATTTTCAAAGGGCCATGGATGTGGCTTTCTTTAGTTTTATAAATGATTTTAGTGTAGTAAATCAGGATGATATAACTATTTTCTCTAAGAAAATGGGTGACCACTTGGGGCACCTTGAAAAAATGTTTCTCAAATGTAGAGAGTATGGGATTTTATTAAATCCTAAGAAGTGTCACTTTGTCGTACAAAACTAAAATCTGATGGGACATGTTGTGTCACAAGGAGTCATGATTGATCCAAAAAGGATAGAA
This sequence comes from Taxus chinensis, assembly GCA_019776745.2. Lineage (NCBI taxonomy): Eukaryota > Viridiplantae > Streptophyta > Pinopsida > Cupressales > Taxaceae > Taxus > Taxus chinensis. The sequence continues at coordinate 187,371,956 of CM034146.1, forward strand.
GTAATTAGTAAAGTTCCCATCCCTATGTATAAGAAAGGTATTCATTCCTTCTTTAGACAAATGAATTTCATGAGAAGGTTCATTCAAATTTTACTAAGATTATCATCCCCATCACTAGTATGATAAAAAAGGGTCAAATCATTATGTGAGAATAAGGGGCAGTTAATTCATTTAATGGAATAAAGGATGCACTCAAAACATCCCCTGTATAGACTAGACCTGATTATAGAAAGGAATTTCAAATGTTTTCATTTGCCTCTAAATTCACTACTGCCTCTGTGTTATTACAAAAGAATGAATAAGGTCATGAAAATATTATTGCCTTCTTTAGAAAAGCTTTGTAAGGATCTGAGCTAAAGTATTTTTTCATGGAAGTCCAAGATTTTTCTCTTTTCAAAGCAACCAAGATCTTTAGACCTTATAATTTTAGCTCAAAGATAGTAGCCTATGTGCCTCACACAATGGTGAAAGACATTTTGTCTTAGATGGAAGTATCCAACAAGAGATGTTATTGGGTCAACAAATTACAAGAATATGATATGGACATACAAACTACCAAACTAGTGTAGGGTCTAGGCCTTGCAAAATTAATGGTAAAGAGCAATCTACATGTTGTTGAAATGCACAATGTTGATGAAGATGGGTTGTACCCTCATGAAAAGGTAAAAACTTTGGATTGGTATAGGCATATTACCTATTACTTAAAAAATTGAATTTTCCTACACACTTAGAGAAAAACCAGAGGACACTCAAGTTAGTTTCCCAAAAGTATATTTTGATTGATCACATGTTAGCTTGGAAGTACCTAGAGGGAGTTTTGTTGAGATGCATCACTGAAGAAGAAGTACCTATGATGATTGTAGAACTCCATGGGGGAGTATGCGAAGGTCATTTTGTTGGGAGGGTCACTGCTCATAAGATTTTGAGGGCATGTTATTGGAAGCCTTCATTATTTAAATATACTTCCTTGATGGTTAGAAGGTGTGAGAGTTGTCATGTGTCTATTGAGGCTCCTTTTAAACAATGGGGATTGTACTTTATTGGTGAGATATCAGACCCTTCAAGTGTTGGTCATAAATAGATATTAGTATTTAATGTCTACTTTACCAAATGTGTTGAAGCCATTCCTACCAGAAGGGAAACTTGCCAAGTTTTTGTGGACTTCATTCTTAATAATCTAATTTGTAGATTTGGAGTTTTTGCTAAGATAGTTGTTGACAATTCCACGAGCTTTAGAGTTAAACCATTGGCAAAAATGTGCAAGGAATATAGAATTAATTGGCTTATATAGAAAATTATAATCCTAAAGGAAATGGCTAAGCAGAATCAAGAAATAAGAACTTACTTAAAATCCTTAGAAGAACATTGGAAACAAACAAAAGGAAATGGGGAGAGTAATTGAAATTTTCACTATATGAAGATAAAGTTACAACCAAGAGGTCAACTGGAAAGAGTCCTTTTGAGTTAGTTTTTGGACTTCAAGCCCTTTTTCCCCTACACTTACAACTTTCTACATATCAGTTCATACAACAATTTGAGGATTTATGAGACAAGGATAATCAGATTATGAAATTAGATGAGGAAAGAAGAGAGTCCCATCAAAGAAATGTCAAATTTAAAGAAAAACTTAAAAAAATATTTGACAAGAAGGTCACTACAAGAGTATTTAATGTTGGATACTTGGTCCTGTTAAGGGATAACAAACATGAAGACAAAGGAAAACATGAAAAATTTCATGCCCTCTGGATGGGACAATATTCTATTGACATTAGAATTAGTGAGCATAATTTATTTCCGAAGGACTTAGAAGGACATTTTCTAGAGTTTCCTGTTAAAGGTAGGCATCTCAAACATTTTTTGGACTAAGCTGGAAGGTCAGATATGATTTTGTACAATGTCTAATCTTTTTGTTTTATTTTGTTTTAATTTGTCTTGTTTGTTTTTGTTTGTGATGTTTTTCCCTTTTATGCTCTGGTCTACAGTGATTAGGATTCTTGTGTTGTTTATTTTCCCCCCGGTCTATTATGTATCTATTTTGGAAGCCTATATGTTTTAAAACCCGTGACTCCTTACCAAATGGACTAGGAATCTAGTCTTTATTCTTGTGGCACCCACATGGGGTGCCCATCCCCAAGAAGGAGCCATTGTTAGAGATCAATCCAGTTCCTTGGATTAAAAGGTTCTTTTTCAATAGACCTCTCGTAAGATAACTAGTTTTATGTGTTTCATGTTGTTCCCCATTCTTCAAATATCAGTCTGAGTCAAGAAGTGATTATTTGTAATAGATCTTCTACCTTAGAAAGATAAATAGAATGATTCATCAAAAACATCGGGGATTGGTTATGTTTACTGTGAAGTGCAAGAAATTAGTGTTCCACGACTTTTTCTAACCCACGAAACAAAGGAGCTTTAGTTAGACTTAGGAAGGTTTTACTAAACCTGAAGGAAGAAAGGAAAATCTACACACTGAAGAAAAGACACGGAGTGCTAGAACCTAATGTTTCGTGTGTTCTCCTAACCTGTGAAACAAAGAGATATATAAAGTCGTACAACAAAGGAGACAACATGCCACAGAACAAAGGAAAGTAAGAGGACATGTGAGGAAGATAAATGGTTAGAGACATGGCACGTTTCAGCATTCCGACATTATTCAAGTAGATGGCTACAACAAACTTAAAGTCCCTGGAGTGGATTACATTTCATAAGGCTTCGTGTCTGGGTAGTAAGCGAGGTCAAAGGTCGGATATGTGGCAACATTTTTAATCCAAGAGTTTCTAAGTCTGATAAAATGGAAAGGTTGTGACGTGAAGTCCGAGCCAATCAAAAGAAAACATGAAGGGATAAACAATGACAGACCCGAGAAACGTGGAGCTTTTCTATTGGCTTGCGTTTTTTGATTGTCAGTCAAGGCTAAAGAAAGGGTAAAATTGAAGAAGTCGTGGAGCTTCCTCATTGGTTGATATTTCACAAATGTTAGAGGTAGAAATTAAAAGGACTGAGATGCGAAGTGCGTGAATATTTTCTATTGGCTCACACTTCCCAGTGGTTAGTCAAGGGCTGGTTAAAAGGAAAAATTATTAATTAAGTGTCATAATTTTCTATTGGCTCACATTTCTAAAGGATAAGACAAGAGCTAAAGGATAGTCTGACATCAAGATGAAGTATGGTGTGATCTTATTGGTCCGTATTTCTTAATACAAAAAATATTCATAAATCAAAATGCAAAGTAAATGAAAAGAAAATAAAAGAGGTAAATCCCATCCCTGCAAGCTAATCTGAAGTAATTGAGCTCCACAACTCAAAAATCTCCCACTTGGAGATAAATTACTACACTATACATGTACAACGTCATTCTTGGATCCTTTCCTTATCTTTATTTCTTCCTCTTCAAGTCTCAAACTCGAATACCAACAGAAGTGGAGTGTAGCTCCAACTTCTCTTATACTAATGGATTTGTTAGAATATCCGTAGGGTTTTCACTCGTATGAATCTTCTCTAGTTTCAGTTGCCCATCCTCCAATACCTACCGTATTAAGTGATACCTCAACTGAATGTGTTTCATTTTCTAGAATGAAACGTTGAGTTATTTACCAAATGAATTGCACTTTGACTATCACTAAAAAATTTGTAATCATCTTGTTCCTTTCCCAACTCTTCCATGAGCCTGTTCATCCATATCATCTATTTGCTAGCCTTTGTAGCTGCAACATACTCTGCCTCTGTAGCAGACAAAGAAATAACCTTCTGTAATCTCTAAATCTAGCTAACTGTCATCCCAAATACTATGAAAATATATCCAGTAGTGCTCCTTATACCATCAATATCTCCATCCATATCCAAATCAACACAGCCACATAAATAAATATCCGAACCTCCATAGAAAAACTGCATGTTAGATGTCCCTATAAAATACCTTAGAATCCATTGGTCTACTTTCGAATACTCTTTACTTGGATTAGACACAAATCTACTCATAACTCCCACTGCCTATGAAATGTCTGGTCTGGTACAAACCATAACATACATGAGACTCCTAATTACTGAAGCATATTGTACTCATGTCATGTATTTGACCTCCTCATGTGATGAAGGACACTGATCTTTTCTCAATTTGAATTGTCCAGCCATATGTGTACTCACCGGTTTTGATTCTTGCATGTTAAATTTTTCCAACAACCTATTGATATAAGCCTCCTGAGACAAATATAATTTCTTATTCTTCCTGTCTCTGTGTATTTACATGCTAAGGATTCTTTTTGCAGATCCTAAATCCTTCATAGCAAATGTGTGATCTAGATTTCCTTTAAGCTCACCAATGTCCTGCAATAAACATATCATCCACATACAATAACAAAATAATATAGCTCCCATTTTCAAGATTTTTGAAATAAACACAATGGTCAGATTCACATCTCAAATAACCATGCTCATGCATGAAACTAGCAAACCTCATGTACCATTTCCTTGGAGCTTGTTTGAGCCCATATAGACTCTTTCTCAACCTGCACTCTAATTTCTCCTTACCCTTGACTTCATACCCAAGCGGGTGCTACATATAAATATCTTCATCTAAATCACCATGAAGGAATGTCGTATTCACATCTAGTTTCTACAATGTCCTCTTAACCAAATCCCAAGTTTGGTTTTGTTCCGAGGAGTTCATCTCCTCATCCATGTCATGATCCCACTACAAGAGGGTCTTATCCTGTATTGTTTCTTCAAAACTTTCAGGTTCACCATTATTAGTCAATAATAAATAAGATAGAGAATGTGTAAATCTTTCTGGAGGTTTACTTACCCTTTAAGACCTTCTCACCGAAGTTTAGGGTACTAGAGGCTCATTCTAGACCTCCTGGACATTGTTTTCAATTCTGATAATGACCGATGCCAGTCACCTGTAATGATGCCGGTTCTCCTAATCGATGTTGGTTTAGCTCTTCTATAACCGATACTAGTTCAATTGACCGATGTTGGTCAGGGGTCAATCGAAACCGGTTACTGTGTAACCCTGTCAGTATTATTTTTAAATCTGAGAGTTCATTTTCATTCACAAACTTCTCAACTGGTTCATCCTTGGGTACCAAAATTTAATCCCTGTACATTCTCTTTTCATTCCATTTAATGTAACGACTATTAATAATTTTGGAATTCTCTAAATCCCAAAAACAGAATACAAAATCACTAGATCCATAACCAATGAAAGTTCATCTCTTAGATTTTGCATCCAGCTTTTTCCTATTTTCCTTATCAATATGCACAAAAGCTTATAAACCAAAAAAGTAAAAAAAGAAAGATCTACCTCTTTTCTGGTCTAAGCTTCCTTTGGTATTCCTCCATCTAGTGAACTTGAAGGCCCATAGTTAATCAAATAAATCGTTGTATCAACTGCTTCTGCATAAAACTGCAAGGGCAATCCAACATCTATCCTCATACTTCTGGCATGTTCCATGATTGTCATGTTCATTCATTCTGCAACATCATTCTCTTGTGGTGTTCTTGGAACTTCCCTTTCTATATGTATTCCATTCACTGAATAATAATCATTGAAATCCTTTCTACAATATTCACCACCATTGTCAGATCTAAGGCACTTTAACTTTGAATTTGATTCATTTTCAACAAGGGATTTCCATCCTTTAAAAGTATCAAAAACATCATATTTACGTTTAATACAATAAACCCATACCTTTCTTGTAGCATCATCAATAAAAGTAACATAATATTGGGATCCTCCATGAGAAGCTACCTAGAATGGGCCCCACACATATGAGTGTACAAACTCCAATTTTTGCTCCTTCTTAGTTGCCCCAACTTTGAGAAATCTCACTCTTTTTTTTCCAAAGATACAATGCTCACAAAATTCTAGATCTAAATATTCCAAGTCTTATAACTTACCCTTAGCCTTTAAGATCTATATTCCTTTTTGACTCATATGGCCCAACCGATTATGCCACATGCATGCATCTGAATCTGAAGTAGATAACACATAAAAGGAATCAATAACACACATGGATAGATATAATGTTCCTACCTTCTTACCTCTTGCCACAACAAAATCAGCCTTGGTGACTTTCCAAGAGGCTACTGTGAACGCAACCATGCAACCAACTTCACCTCGTTGCCTTGCAAAATTAAGATTCCTCTTGAGGCTTGGCACATGCCTCACATCTTTCAATACCCATCTATTTCCATTCTATAATTTTAGATGAACTTCCCCTTTACTAGTAATACTGCAAAGCTCATCATCACCCAAATAAACATGTCCAAAAATTCCTTGGAAATAATTTCTAAAATAACCCTTATTAGGGGTTACATGGAAAGAAGCTCCTGGATGTAAAACCCATTATCCTATTCTATTATCCAAAGAAAGAATAAGAGCATCGTGCATTACCTCTGCTGCAATATTTTCCTCTTTATTTGAATCTTTACCTTTGTCTGGGTGTTGATTCTCTTTATCCTTTGACCAACAATCTTTCTTTGCATGTCCTTTCTTTCCACATTTCAAACAAGTAATTCCCTTACCTCTGGATTTAGATATTCCATCCCTTGACTTTAATTTTCCATTATTCTTACTCTTGGATTTATCTTTTCCTGCCTCTACTTTCTACATTCAAAGCATTCACAAATGACGATTCCTTTGTACTTTTCCTTTGAATTTATTCATTCAAGATTATACTAACCACATAATCAAACTTCAAAATATTATTAACAGATGTTGTATTACTAACAACCATTACCAAGTTATCCCAACTATCAGGAAAATAACATAAGAATAAAAGTGCTTTTACTTCATCATCAAATGAAATATCAACCAATTTTAACTGATTTACAATAGATCATAAATCATTCAAATGACTAGATGCAGATCCACCTTCATGCATCTTAGAACTAAATAGTTTCTTCATCAAATAAAATTTATTTGAAGCACTAGTTTTTTCATATAAATTGGTAAGAGATTTCATTAACTCTATTGTAGATGTCACTTCTATAATATTAGAAGCCACAAATGCTGATAGGATCAATCTTATAGATCCCAAAGTCTTTCTGTCAAGAATCTTCCATTCTTTATCAGTCATATTCGTAGGTCTAGAATTTTCATCCAAAGGTAAGTACAAATATCTTTGCTACAGATAATCCTCAATCTACATCTTCTATAATTGATAATTTCAGTCGTTAAACTTCTCTCCCTTGTATTTATTTTCTTCTACCATTGTTGTAGCTCCCGCTCAATTAGAAAACTCTCTGTGAGTAAATCTGTCAACACACAAAACCCTCAAACAAAGCTTAGATACCAATTGTTGGGATTAACACACAAGTTGTACAGATAATATATCATATCTAAGCATACATGCAATAAAATTGAATATTCTACCAGAAGAAATATATAAAACAAGAAATATAAATCAATGCCAGATTTAACGTGGTTCACCTAGTGTGGGATACACCCACCAAGAAACAAGCCAATCTATTATCCAAATCTTTCAAAAGATATACAATTAAAGATCTATAATCTTCCACACCTCTCAGATGTATAGTACTTTCTTTCTCTCAAGATTTTCCTTCTTATCCAAGAATTCTCTCTCACACAATTATTCTCACAATAATAATCAATTCTTACAATCTTCTTACTTCTAAACCCTAGATTTTATGCTTATATAAACATATACAAACTTAGGGAACTTAGCCATGTAATTACAATCAATACATATGCTTTAATGCTAAAATTAGATCCAATTCCCATGAGTTAAATAAAACACCCACGCACAGGTAACCGATGCCGGTTAGCCCTAACCGATGTCGCTTCCTACTTTCCTGATTGATGTCGGTCCCTCCATAACCGATGTCAGTTACTGTTATTTCCTGAAAGTTTAATATAACATGCTAATCTGAAGTAATTGAGCTCCACAACTCAATAGCTACCACGTGTCACATTTTTGTGCATCCTGACATGTAAAATTTCAAAGAGCGATATCTTTTGATCTAGAGCTCCAAATATTACAAAATTCATATCGTTGGAAATGTCTCTTCAATCCCTTCACATCAACATCATCAATTTTAGGAATTGATGATAATTAGTGGCATAAAAACAAGAAAATATCTTTTGCATTCAATTTACAGTTACACTGTCGGTCAACCACTCAGAATTGATGAAGTAAGGGTTCTTATTTCTTATACACACAAGACAGAAGGAATGAATGAATTTGGTTGGCACCTCATACTCATTTACATGATTTTAATGCATCTCATTGGTGGTTGAAGAAGCAAATCAAAATTTTCTTCTTTCTTTCTCCATCTAATCTTCTATATAATGTAACAATATTTCCTTTTCCCGGGGAGTCAGATTGGGTGAAGTTGTAGAAATTTTGATTTAGTTCAGTTTTTAGTTTCTTGCATGATTATATGTGTCTAGTTATGTGAGGAGGTGCTAAGGTGGTTGTGTTGTACAACCATTAGTAGAATTTTAGGGCATTTGTTTGTGTTCCCTTGCCAAAAATTAGATGAATAAATTATGATTGTTTTGATCAAGCTATACTTTCTTGTTTCTTATGTTTGAATGAATGAATGAGGTAATATCATTTTGTTACTATCTTGCATTAGCTTTATATTTTCAAGTACACAAGATTTTTTTCTTAGTTGTTGCATTCTTTTGGTCACAGTGGGAATTTTAGAATAATGTATAGTTTGTAGTGGTTTAGTTTAGTTGTAAAATCCTAAAGGCAACATAACTTTTGAATAGATTTTATTATCCCTTAAGGGTCTTTTGGGAGTATAAGACATATACAACAAGTGCTTTATCTCATCTCTAACTCCATGATTTGTAGTTAGGATTGGGAAGACTATAGAAAACATTTGTGCTAATTGAGTATCAATGAATGTAAATATTATTTCAAATATTATGTTAAATTGATTGTTCTTTTCAAGCATCACAGTTAAGGACAGATTCATTCCATGGGAACACTACTCTATCAAGGTCATAAAATCATTTTCCCTCCCCCTCTAAATCCCAGTTAACTAACAACCATTTATATATGTACCTACTAAGCATATCATACTTGCAGCCTTGGTAAAAAATGTCATGCAAATGCAATATTTGAAGATTGTTCATTATTTTCCTCTTGGATTTGCGTTTGATTGTCAAATGCTTACAATAAATCAAGTGACAACTCTTTTGAGAGAATTATTGTATTTGTGTCTGCAATTGCTTTAAATTGATTTACACCATCCATAAAGGAAACTGAGCCTTGAAATCCTTTCCTTTATTTAGAACCCCCAACTAGGTCCTCTCACCTTGTACAAAGCAGAGTTATAAGTGTTATCACCAAATTAAAACACTCTTTGATTTGCTTACATGTGAATAAAATGGGAAATCAGGGTAATTAGGTAACATAGAATTATCTCTAGGTGTGGGACCATAAAACTGAGATAATTCTCCAGAGAAGATTGGTTCTTCTACCTAATCCTAATGCTAAACTACTCCTACAGAAGGAAATGCAACTATTTACTCCTAAGATAACCATGTCAAGGGACCAGGGAGAGAGAGTAGGGGTTAAAAAGATGCATAAAAATGGAAATCCTACACTAACAAGGGTGATAGCACCAGGAAAAGGGGGTGTGGCCACTTCAAAATGCATGAAAAATGGGAGAAAATGGAGATGGAGAGGGTGGACAAAAAACCACAAACAACACAACACTCAATACACCATTTCCATAAGTATAAAATCATGCAAACTTGTAATGAGAGTAATAAAATACACAAAATACATGTAAACATCAAGAAAGGCAAGATAAAACAATATAAATTCAAGAAAGGGTAGAGAAATAACCAAAAAACTTGATTTTATGCTCAAGAAGTTTGCACAATACAAAAAATGGAGGTAGAAGGAATGATTCATCATTAAAATGATAAAAAATGAGGCTTGGAGCTCCAATATTTAGCCAACAGCTGAGAAGAAGAGAGAGAAACATTCCAAAGTGTCCAACTATTACAAATGAGCTCTCTTTTTACAATATAAGGAAGAAACAAGAGACAAATAGAGTGAACTCGAATTTGGAGCTTCACCAACCAACAAAAGGTAGTAAATTCCCTACAAACATTACGGAAATACCTACAAAACCCATCCCTTCATGTACTTTGCCTTGTGGAAAAATAAATTTGTCTCCAAGTCTTCATTTGATGCATTTCACCTACCTAGAAGTGTTCATTTCGAACTAAGAAGTTTTCCTTGTTTTTATCTCACCTACCCCCAAACTACAACATCTGAACATCATCAATGAGCATAAAAGAAACATATTATTACCTTATTTTGATCTAAAACACCACATTTCACCTCCTAGGAATGCAAAAATAAGCATCTTTCACCTTCAACTTTGGTTTTTCCTTCAAGAAACAAGTGTAACTGAGCATTATGTAAAGCATAAACATCATAGACATGCCAAAAATGTCAAGAATGAGCATAAAAAAAAATCACCCCATCTTTCTTTACCATACACCACCTTGTCTAGGCTTAGACTTAGTATTACCATGCACATTCTTTCTCTCCATATCAAACTTGAGACTGAGAGTCCTAAACAAACTTTTAGTGCTTTTAGAACCAATTTTGATGCCTTCCCAAGCTTCATATAACACTTGATTAAGAAAACCAACACTCCCCCTAGACTTAAGACACCTATCTCAAGTAGACAAGATGAGTTTCAAGTTTCTTACCTAAGATCTATGGCTAGAGAACACTTTAGACACTTTTTCAAGGTCCTAAAGCCCATCTTCAGTCCACAACATTCATGTTTGACTGAGATCATGCATAACATGAACAAAATTGCCAATGCATTGTGTAGTCGCCCAATACATACCTCTATTTATTTGAGATTCATCAATGTAACTTCTAGGAGATCACACAAGCACTCCCCCTATTTTGATGGACATAATCAGTCCCTTACCATCCATGATGAAACCCTTGACAATTTTTCTTACTCTGTATGATCACAGTTTTGTAGTGCAGTTTGACAAAATTTTGACAGGATCTAACATCTCAAACTTAGCAAGATACCACTCCTTATGGCTCCCCTTGAGCTTATATCACCTTCCTCTAACTCATTTTGCTATTTTGGCTCACAAAGCATCCATAACTCCTTGTAATATTTTTTTCAATTGAATGTCATCTTGTGGATTCACATGTTACCCAGGTCTTCATTGATCTGGGAGAAAATTTGAAATGAATGTACAACCGCTTGGTGTCAGACATTGACTCTTCTCTACACATGACTTACTCATGTAGATCCTCAAATTTTGTACCCTATCCTCAATTCAGAAATCTTGTAGCTTACATTTTCATTCCTTCAAAGAACTCTATAAGAGATTAATAGAGAAATTATATCTTAAGAAAAATCATGAAGAAATTCTAAAACCATCAAGATCACTAAATATGAAACATACCATTATTTCTTTGATCATGAATCAATAGACCCAAAGAAGTTAACATATATTCAAGCATTCCTAATGTGGCAGTCATGGCATCAGGATTTCAAGTCCAACTTATGATAGAGCACTTACTTAGTACACAACAGGCTTAAGAACACTTGTTCCTTAGGTATACCATGCCCAAAATGTGATAAACCTTTGTAGACGCAATACCTTTCCTTTCAAGAATTTCACAGTCCTGAGAATAACCCTGTAGGTACATATTTCTAATGAATTAACAATGTTACCATATTAAATCCTATATAAAACACTATTTAGACCTTTGGCTCTTTGAATTTATCTCCTTATTTCATGTTAACACCATGTTTCAACTGTTACAGTGATCTGAGACATGATATTTGAGATGCAATATCTTGAGGAGCACGCAAAAGCACTAAAAACTACATGCAAGTATCCTCCGAGGCTTCTCAGACCTTTTTAGCTCTTCCAACTTGTAGCTTTACCCTTGATATTTGTAGGTCATCATTTCTTCATCTATGTAGCCCTTAGGATCAACATTCACACCTTGCTAGCTTTAACTTCTTCTAAGTAACTAATGGCCTGATAAACCACAATGACATATAAGACCTTGTGCTAGAATTTCTTGATACCTTGATCACCTACATTATTCACCAAATATGATTCCTTTGCATCAGAGATTCTCTGCATTCCTGTAGGTATCCATTTTTAGCTACATTCAATCCACTCATAGTTCTGAAACCTTCTTGCTTCAATTCTGGACTGTGAGGGACTTGGATCCTTGCCACTTCATTATGATTTCCACTTTCAAAGCACAATTGAACTTTGATTCATCCTATAGACTATCATCTTGAGATATTTTCATAGGCCTAATACTTACTCAAGTCTTCTATAAGCCTACCTTCCTCACTTATCAACGAACTTTCTTTCTTTGAACACCTTTATAATAAGATCACACCTGAATGAGAACCATCAATACCCCTTTTCTCTATAGCATATTTTTCAATCTTGTAAACAAGTTTTTTTCTATAATTGACAATCGTGATCTTTTTTATTGACTTCTATAACCCTCTACATAATTTGAGCACCTTCCTAGTCATCCAATCAACAGTTTTTATTAGATTAGGTAATAAGCAGGGACCGGCTCCCAGAGGCCTTACAATAAAATAAACATCGTGATTGATCTCTTCAAAAAACAAAAAGAGATGCATTCCCAAAAATATTTAAACATGCTTAACTCGAGAGGAAGAATGTCCAAAAAACCAACCACAAGATGGAGAAAAAACAAATAGTTTTCCCAACAGGAAGACACAGTTCGTAAACAACCAACTAAAATTCAAGATCAACAAACGAAGAAACTAAATCATCTTATGAATATTAGGGTGGTTGTCCAGAGTACTGGTGGGATCCTCCTATTGATCCTCGCACTCTAGATATTTCTGAGTCATCCTCCCACCTTCATAATCCTTGGAGCTACTAAAGCTGAGTTAGAATTTTCTTTTCTTCAAACCCGATTCCACAGCTTCCAACCTTTTCCTCATTTCCTTGATTGATTCTCCAACTTCGAGACTTACCCTCTTACATTTTTCTATAACATGCAAATATTTTTGGAATCACCAATGCAATCAATCATCCCATCCCTCATGTCTGAGTTATCCTCTTCCATTACCTGCATGATCATCTCTAGATGCTACATTTTGATGTTTAGTTTCTCATAATTCTGACCCTCTTTCTCATAGGCCATAACTTTCCCCTTAGAGGGGCCTTCATTGCCACTATCCTCCAAACCCCTAATCTATGGGCTCTCCTCCCCCACATCTTTATTTTGGGGCCCCTTACCCATATGCATCTTAGCCAAGCACTCTACCAAGGTAATATCATCCTCAGACCCACTACCAACAGTAACCTCCTTAGGAAAAATCGGTTTGTCATTCTGATATAGAAAGAGAATAATCCCTTCATGAATGGGAGTCTCCAACTTCCAGTTTTGAAAATCCCTCACATATACCGAAAGAAATATGACCTCCCTTAGATATATCCAGTCAATAGTATATATATCTCTTTTGAACTAAATACAAACCTAGGAAAGATGAACTACCTTGAAGAAGCATAAACTTGACAACCACAAGCATAATTTTGACTTAGGTTATGGAGATCAAACCCTTGACTTATATAGCTAACTATAAGAATCATTGTCGCAGAAGACTTAACTGAGACTTAAATACACCTTGCAATTTGGTGATAATCATATACCATATTTATTGGATCAAGACATTCCCAACAGGCCTATATGACAATGACATAGCCCACAACTTTAATTGACATTCACCATGATCATGGATTTTACAATATTTGTATGGCTCAGTTTGCATTCTTTAGTTTCCCCTTGAAATGAGAAATTTCATGGTTGAATTAGACCAAAAATTACTTTATAGGACATGTCTATGATCACAGGCTACAGACAAGGCACAAGTTTAACTCAACAAACCCTATGACACAAGATAAAGATCAATTCAACATTTGGGATACAACCTGACACCATCATTATGACTGGGTACACAATATGTTTGAACTATGAGTAAGACATTCCATGCAACTATTCTTAACAAAGTGCATGTCAGACATTGCACAATATTCCTTCATTTCATGCTCTAACTACTTGTCACAATCCTCTGTACCAACTACAAATATTTCCAATCACTGATCAAATTTGGAGACCATTGTATCAGTCTTTTATCCATCTTCACTCCTGAATTTTGTTTTGAGACCTTTTCTTTGAACCAATATGCATTGCTTATGCATTTCAAACCTTCTAAGGAATCATCTTGAATCCTCATGCCTATAGGAATCCATTTTCACATCTTGTAGATGTTTCATGATCCTCTTTAATCATAATGAACCTCTGTTAGATGAAACCATTACACAATATTCTTTATTCCTTTGTCATTGTACATGTACAACATTTTTTATATGTTTATGAGGTCTAACTCCCCCTAATTTAGAACAACCTTACCTTCATCTCCCTGATACCATCTCAAATAAATTATTCTTTATTCAACAAGATTGATGGTGTCACACACATATTCACTCTTGCAACTTTATACACTAATGACTTATGACACATACCTCTTAACTTTATGAGTGCAATGACTTGACAAGAAACTTCTAGAGACATACTTTGCATATATTCCACAAGATCTGTTAATGACTCATAACACTCCCTTATAAATGAACACACACTTTGGCCAGTCATGTTAGACTGACACAAAAAGATGGATGAGATATAGATTCATTGATCTTGAACATATCATGACAGGAACCAAACTTGATAACCACTTCTAAAGACCAACTTTCTTTGCAACAGAGAATACTCATAAGTAAACCATGATCTATGCCTCTAAAGAACAATAACAAGACATGATGTACAAATCTCACAGCTCCCAAGACAATCTTGGAATAATTACACTGAACTTTGGATGAACTAGTTACTAACCTACAAACTCAATGAGAAACTTTGAAAAGTATAAACATCAAGCAATCGACACATTGAGCACACAATCCAATCATTCTACATAGCATGATAGTCCCAAGACACTATCAAGACTTGAACAACTCCCCATGACATGGCACTTTGGTAATCATCATGACTAATGAGATGTAATAAACCCTTTTGATGATGACTCAAAACCCAACTAAGAGACTTGTTATACATAAAAATATCATGTGCATAACCTAACCATACTTTGACATATCACACATACTCATGACTAGAAATAAAAGACCTTATTGATGAGGATAAACTTTATCCTTTGATAGAACATGCTCTTTCAACTTATCCAAAGTTCTATGACAACATTGCTTGTAGAAAAAATGATGCTCATAGAGTTTTATGACGTACCTTAGATGGAAGCAACCCCTTTTCCTTATTGGAGGGTTAGAGAAGAAATCCTTAATTGGCTCTTCAGCTGAATGAAGACTTCTTCATACATATAATCTCTGACTTGGATTTTCTTTGGGTGTGTAAACCTTTTATCCCATATTGTAACCATTCAAGGAACACACAATACCATCTTCATCTTTCTATTCATCTATCATAATGAAATGTTCCTTATAACAAGTTATCATTGCTTCAATATCTTCCTTAACTTATTTAAAACATTCCTTGATGGTTAGTGTTTTAGAATCAACTTCCTCTGCCTTTACATATACATTTAGAACATCTGGGTCAACATTATCATATTCAAGATATGTATCTTGACCATCTTTAACTCTTTCATCCTCATCTTTAAGGAAACTTGTTTCAAATTCAACACAAGAACCTTTTGTGTCTCCTTAATGAGACTTCTTATCAGTTGCATTGGCAGTGGGAGTGTAAAAACCAAAAACATTTTACCAAATTTCAAACCCTAATGGTTTTAAACAAGTTCTCAATCTGATCAATGGATTCATTTAAACTTGAACTAGACTAGATTTCATACATGTGCTTCAAGAGGATCTCCTTCAAGTTGTCAAACTTACTTCTCAAGGACTTAATCTAATACCAATTTTTGGAAGCAAAATAGATTGAGAGGGGGGGTGAATCAGTCCTAAAAATTAATTTTCAATTCTTTTTCCATCACATGCATTCATTTATTCATTCATCAATTAACCATCCATAATCATATGAGTGCATTATATAAGTAACATCAATCATAAGAGCATGAAACAAAGTACACGACATAAGAACACCATATGTAAGTGGGAAACCCCATCAAAAATCTAATTATATTACACAAAGTAAATAATTTTAGTGAAGTACCAACTTCACAAGGAGTAACAACCCCTGATTTAGTGAGGCACCAACCTCACAAGGAGCACCAACCGCTAGTTTAGTAGAGCACCAATCTTACAAGGAGCACCGAACCCTAATTTAGTGATACACCCACTCCACAAGGAGGATAAAACCCCATAGGATTAACAAAAACCAACTCATTCACCTAAATATGTCTGATTTTTTGCTGCCACAACCTATTGAGATCACTTATTCAGCTCACAAACCCTAGGTCTTCAATCTTTCTTTATCTTTTTCCTTCTCACCTTGTCTTGCTTCTAATATCTTACACACCTGATCTAAATAATTCATCATCTTGTCATGCATATTATCAGATCCCAAACTCTACATTTATACCTACAATTCAATCTCCTCTAGGTTGCACCACTCTGCCATGCAAGACAAGCTCACAAAATGAGCTCAAACATCACTTTTATACGCAAATATTCTTTCCAACCCAAAGGATTTTAGTCCCTCATGATAAATTTGACATATATATATATATATATATATAATTCAATTAAATTCATTACAATAGTCACATATGAACCAAATAGGCCGGCCTAGCTAAAAACCTCATTACATGTGCCAAAAATGGCTCAAAACCCCATGGGCACAAAGATAAAAATGCCCTTACATCAAAACCATAATTATTCATGACCCGTAGCTCATTAAATATTATTAAAATATCATTTTACATCCATACATTGTCTTACATTTTATCAACCAATCAAATTATTTCATTTACTGGGCCTAGTTCACTTTGTAATTCTCAAAACAATTGTTTCATACACCCTTCAACACCTTGGAAACTTCATAAGGACACAAAATAACTTAAACAAGAGTAATCCATGTCATGTAACAACTTTATGGAAATTTTAGAACCTTTATAACACCTTTAAGAATTTATAAGCATTGAATCAACATCATGATCAAACCATAACTACTTTTATCTTCACAAAATTAACCTGCCAAAAATGTTATTTCCAAAGGTTATCTCATAACACAATATATAAATAGATTAAAGGCCTAAAAATATATTAATTTAATGTAAAATTAATCTCTCTTTACATTCCAGGTGATAGAAAGCATCACCTAATCCATCTTATGCTTCAACCAACACAAAACTTGCACCAGAACACATCCTGTCTTGAACTACCAAAAATATTCATGTCCAAAGAATGAGATGGAAACCCTATAAAATCATCTCATCATGAGGAAAAATAATATTAATGGAAATATATTTTAATCCTATTTCCAACACAACTTTAATCATCGTCAGGCTTTGTTTGTAGCTCAAGTTATGCCCATTTTACTGAACCCTACTATTTGAGACCCCAAAACTACCATTTGACCAATCAACCTGTATGGATCTCAAATGACCATGTAACTACATGAAAATGTCTTTAAACCTTCATGTACATCAATATAAACTGCCATACATCATGCACCATCAATTTTTCATGCTACTCTTTTTGAAAACCTTGTCCCAAAACTTTCTTCGTCAGAAACTGACTTATTTGAGTGGGGCCCACTCATCACCATGACCTCAACCATACATTTATGGAAATATAAGATAGTCCTATACAACATCCAAACATCATTTTTTATTAATCAATAAAAAATGGGTCACTAGACCTCTTCTTTTGCAGACTGCTACTAGCTAGGGTTTAACTAGAGTTTTAGACCACTTTACCTTCTTAACATTCGTTTATAAAAATGTAACAATAAAATGACCTTATTATTTTTTTGAAACCTTATAAACTCACTATAAAATCATCCCTTAAATCCAAAATGTCCCATTCAAGTCACACTATTCACAACGACCATTTGAAGTTCAACTTTGATTTGGAAATTCACTTCATCGTGACCCTGTCTCACATAAACTATCACAACATGCAAAGTTATCATCATGGTAACTTAATTTTTTTCTAAAATCACTATGACACATCCATATAAAATATCCAATCACAATAATTCTAATACCATACCTAAATATTTCCAGTCATTAAGACTTATCTTTGCTTAAATGTATGTTCCTCACTATAGAAGCTAGGGTCAACTGAAAGAATGCAATAGTTGATCATAAAATTATAAAAATGACCCAAACATACCTGATATTACATGATATACCTACATGAAATCTTCCATTATCTCATATAGCTCCAAACCACATTGTCACACCTCCAATTTATCATACCTGCTCCCAATGAGCACCTATAACATAGTGAACCAATTGTATGTGCACCATACCACTGTTTTGAATACATAAAAACCCTAAAAACATATTATCAATCATGTCAACATGATTCTTAGGCATCCAAGAAGCTCGTAGCTCCATGAAAAATCACCTAGGAACCTGAATAGGCTTGCAAGAGAAAGCACACCTCACTAAATCTCACTGTACCAACATAAACACATCTAAAACATCATGTTACAATCATGTACATCATTGTAAAACCATAATATAACATCCAAATTTTCATTTATGTGGTTTTACATCAATGACAACACCTATTAGGACCACATGCCAACAAAACTGTAGTCACAAAATCATGCACTTCATACATTTATTTATCTCAGTCTCATACTATTATTTAGAAGGTTCGCAAGGAAAGAAAATTAACCCCCGTCCTTTTGGCCATCTTATTTGTTTTATTTCATATTTTTTGACCTATTGCACCTACTTACCCAGTCATTTCTGAATATCTCGCGTCGTGTTAACCCTAACTGGGGTGCCCATGGGTACCCTAGTCCCACCTGGGGGCGCCCTAGTTTCTTTTCCACTTTCTTGCCATTTTTTGGGTCTTTTATAGCCTTTTTTAATTCTTATATTTTATATTGTTGGCATTTTCAGGGTTAATTATGAAATTAGAGAAATAGAACCCTAAAAATATAAAGTTATGAGACCATAATGAGGGACCTAACATCATGCACTGCTATCACTCCTTCTAGAGTTGCATCCATCTATCGCATTGGCATCCACATAGCTCCATCATCAAGGCACAAGCTAGGACATTTGCATCACACTTCATAGGGGGAGGGATTCTATTCTATTCCATGCACAGATACTATTACATTTTCTACATTTAGCTATTTCTCTCTATTTCACAAAGTTTGACTGGCACAAGAGCACCTAGGGCACGACATGCGAACACACACCAAAACTACATCAAGGTCTGAAATGTAGTGCAGTGCTCAGTTAGTAAGACCACTGTTGTGGTGGCTGAGGTGATTTCAACCCATTCATTTTGCATTTTCCTTTTGTAGTGTTTTGATACTTCTCTTTAGTTTCTTGCAAGTCATTTTATTCATCTTAGAATATTTGGAGCATTAGGCACAACACAGAGAAATTAGTATGATAAGTAGATAGAGTTGAAGATCACCTTCCAACCCTACGAAGACCATTTCCAAGAATCTTTCCCAGACCAAGGTGCCCAAAATTCATACCAGAGCACCTGTGGGCATCCCAGTCCACTCATATCCTCTAGATCCAGTCTTTTTAGGACCTCATCATACTCATTCTTGTTCCTAAATTTTCTAGTTAGACATGCGACACTCTGCAACAGTCACCGATTATCAGCTAAGTTCCTTCCTTACTTCCTTCTTGCATATTAGGGTTTGATTTCATTAGTTTAATTCAGTTATTTAATTTACATACGATTTTAGTACATTTATCTAATGCGTTATATGCCCTCCTATATTAGATTAACTATCTTGCACTACCTTAGTTTAGTTTAATTTCAGTTAATCAAAAACCAATGCATCCATCATTTCAAGCAATTAAAAAAAAGTAGAGATATATGGAGATATGGAGAGAGAGGGAAAGAGAGAGAGAGAGAGAGAGTGTGTTTCCTCATACATTCACATTTCCACATTCATTTGCACTTTTCTTTTTCGATTCTAAAGAGGGAGTAAGGAAGAGAGAGAGACTAAGAGACATTTTCTTTTCTATTCACAATATCAAAACCACTTACATTTCATATCCAATTCATTTCAAATCCATCTACATTTTCAACCCATTTAAATTTTCAATACCAACCACAATTTCATAATTATTTGTAGAAAGAGAAGAGAGAGGAGAGAGAAAACATCATAAATTTTGAAATCCACTCATACAAATCAATTAATTAAATCATACTCTACACAATATTTTGATGGTATTAAAATGTTTCACAAGTAGCTACAAGTCAACGGGAGCCTCAGAAGGATTTACTAGCTAAAGTTGCAAGTTTGAGAAAAAATGACTAAAATGGCTGAAGTGCTTGCGAATTGGGTCCCAAAACCACTCATTTTAATTTCAAGCACAATTTTTTTGATTCCTAGTTACTCCCTTATATACGGAGAATTCATCATATTCAACAAAAGTTGATAACGATGAACAATGCTCAAATTACAAAGGAGACTCTAGGGTTGATTATCGTAAACACATCAAAACTCTTGTTGCATAATAAGTGGTCCCCGAAACCCACTTGCAAAACTAACTTCCATTTTTTTTCATGGATATAAGATTTGATTTCAATTTTCCTATTATATGTTTAGAGGTAGGTGGGGTGGTTTTTACTTTCGCTCAATTGAAGCGGCAACTGTAAGCCAAAACCGATCATGTTTTCTTAAATCGAGAACACCACCATAAATGACTGCAATGTCAAAATTAATTTTTAAAATTGTCTCGTTAAGGCATTAAATTGATTCCTTTAATATTTTTAAGTGCCTTCATGGTGTCCTACATCAACAAGCATCATGTTAGAGGTTTTGGTTTGCGGTAACAACTTGGTATGGCATTCTATGCATGCAGTTTTCGAGGTCAAATTCCTATGTTTTGAAAGAGTTTCCAGGAAGGGTAAGGGTTGTATTGTTCATTCCAATTTCAATTTCTACTATTCCAACATATTGAAATCCAAGAGCAAGAAATGATGAAGTGCATAATTTAGTACAAGAGAAAGGGAGATCCATACCTGTTTTTGATGTTTGTTGGAGGCATCTGCATGGGGCTTTTCCTCATGAATGTTAACTGGTGAATTATATTTTCTTGAAATTTTAGAAATCCTTTTCCACAAACCCATGTTTTCATATAATGAAATCATTTCAGTCCATTAGACCATATTTCTTTCAACCATTTTGTCAAACATTTCATGTTTTTTGTCTAAGCTTCCACATTTTACATACATGTCTACCAGGGAATTTGCAACTATAACATTTGACAAAAATATCTATAATTTATGTGTTGATAAATCTCCATACCCTATTCCAAATCTCTCATTATGGCACAAGCATGCAATATGTTGGAAAATTAAACAGATCCAGTTGGAGGCCAAAAACTGGTGCAAGTTTTTGTGAAGGATATGGCTCACAGACACAAGAATCCTATGCAAAGCTGGAAAATAATGTTTGGGAGAAGAATGGGCAGGATATCTAGCCTCTAACAACCGCCAAAAAATAATTTTGGGATTTATGGAATCCATACAACTCACTACCAAAATTTCCATGCACTTCAATAGTCAAAGCATCCACTACTAGCACCCATTGCAGCCTTGCGCACCTGGGAAGAAAAAATGATATTTTTGCCAGAATATATGTCTAGAACAAGGCATTGACACCATTCCACCAAATTCAACCAATACGCGACCTAACTCATCAATTCACCTTTGTCTACACAAATAAGGCATTTATAATTACACCATCTGAACAAAGACCTGTCTCATTCTAGGCTTCCACTACCTTGTGCACTATCATCTCTCTCACCCACTCACCTGCCACCATCTTCACTCCACCACCATAGCTCCAATTTCTCATTTATTATATTTATTTTTATATATAAATATATTGTTGTTTTTTATTTTGTTTGAATCTTATTAGTTTACTTCTTTTAAAAAAATCGTACATATCATATTCATTTATTTTATTGTATTTATTTGATTAAAATTTATTGATATTATAATATTTTGAACTCAAGAATTTAAAAATGATCTTGATTCAAATGACTCACAAAATAAAAATGACATTGAAACATCATTTCGGGTTCACGAAAAACACACCACATAATCTAGTTGGTTAATCCACATAAGAACATCTGCCAAACTACCCTTCTAAAATTGACAACCTTCAAATTAATTTTTCCAGTTGGATATAACAAAGTAGTAGATATACACAATAACTCTTACAACAATTACATTTAATATATAAATTGGATTAAAAACTATCACCATAAAATTTCAAAGTTATATCCAACAATGTATACTATAGAATCCTACTTAAGAGTCTAGGAGTTTTCTCATCCATGTCACATACATGTTTGAAATTTGTACACAAGGGAATTATATATACATGTAATGTCAATGATGTACCATTTATATTTCACAAAATAATTGAAACTCAAGATATCTTTGTTCTTCACTTTAATATGAGTCAACCAAAACTATTGGCACATAAAAATAATTTATTCTAATGGGAAAATAACAAAAATTCAATTTGGTAAAGACATAGAAAAATAACAAATAAAGGATGATAACAATAGTAAGTATAAAATTTCAAGTATTCAACAAGTATTTATTTGGCCATGATGTTGATAGTATGAAGTGTGCACAAAAAATGGGTTATAAAGGAAATGTACTTGGAAAAAGAGAAAAAGGTATAATATATCCCAATATACTACATGCTCATTTAAATAAGGAATACGTTATAATAATAATGTTGGTCATGATAAATTTAAGTGTGGGCATGAATGATAAAGCAAATTATAATACTAGTAGTGCAGTTCATCCTATGAGCAACAAACCAAAACAATTTGGTGCTTGAAATTATTACAATATTTTTAATGGTAAAAAATATTTTTAGTACATTCATAAGATGATATGACCACTTTATGTTCATTTAAAATATATATAATGCGTCATCATCCATAAATGAGAAATATAATGTGTTTCTCACACAATCTATCTTTAAGTACTGATTCACATTTATTAAATTATACAAATGACAATATATCTATGTTTTTTCATTGTTTGAAATCTCCATCACAAGTCAACATAAATCCATACGATCCAAAAAAATCCATCATTAAATTCTAGACATATATAATCATCTTTTGATAATCACCCTCTATGTTATGATATAGTTTATTTTCCTACTTCATTTCTATGTTAGAGTGCACCATGTATGTTTCATGCTTATCCATGTGTTGTTAGAGATTATACTATGCTAATTATCACATACATATTATTAAGGTATTATTTGATATTTATGCATGACCTAGATATAAATTACATATATGAGTGGAGATTAACTTTACGTTGGAGGCATGTCCCATGCTCACTCTTGGGGAATCCCCTGGTACCATCTCAGGTTGTACGTCATTGATTTCTTATATAGCACTATGCTTTAGTTCCTTCTACATATCTATGATGTGTATTCTCTACAATCAAATATATCTCACATGCCATATATTATATCTTATGTGTCTTGTCATCATGTTCTTTCTATGTACTCATATCCTCGACGTGTATTTATATGTGCCTAATGTGTATTCTTTTTCTTGTATATTCTATGTGTCTAGTGTGTTTACCACTATTGTATGCCTTTACTATAATTTTCATATGGATTGTATTCATGATTCATGTGCTTACTAACGTTTGGTTGATGTGCTCGTGTTTGGCTTGTATATTTTTTTTTTATTATAGATACTCATGTTTGGAATGCATACTCTTGTTTGGCGTATGTACTCTTATTTGTCTTATTTACTTTTATTTGGCATGCTTACTCCTACTTGACATGATTTATCCTTATTTGATATATTTTATAATTTTTCGGTGTTCTTCTAATGTGCTTTAGTGTGCTTCTTGTTGTTTCTCTAAGCATGAGGTATATTTATTATTTTATGTTTTCTATGTGACTAACATCTACTCGATTTATTATGTTCCTGCTCCATTTTTTGATGCATAAGTTGCTTTCTACATATGCTTGGGTTATATCATGCTTATATTAATTATTATTTTTATTTGCAGCAATTTATAGGAAATTTTTGATACCATATAGGAATTGAGGAAAGCTAAAAAACTATACAATTCAAGCATCCACATAAAGAACTCAGATGAGAGGAAGAGATTTGCCAAAAAAAAGTACAATATATTAATCTAAAAAGGAATATACAATTCATATGTGTGGGCAACCAACAATCGCTGCACTAGAAAATACTCTCCCTAAAAGACTATATCTCCACCAACTTCGGAGATGTCTCTAAGCTAAAATATTTTTGTCAACTAGGACACAAAGGTTCCTTATATAGGTAAAGTAAGAGGTTAAGTGAAAGATGGATATGATCATTCCCCAAGTTACACCTCACCCTTTTCACACATGTGAGGATAAATACCACTTAAACATGTATTTACCATATGTTGTACCCATAATAAATCTCACCTTGGTAAAAACACTACCTAAGGTGGAATTCACAACAAGTGTGAATATGAGATGGACCAACACAATCTTCTTATTATAATTTCTTCGTACCTGATGTGTATTCACTACTTTTTTTTGTTTCTATTATTAACATGTATTTTTATCTTGATGTTCTTTTTATGTGCTTTTTGTTTCTAAGATAATTCATTCATACTTTAGATACATGATGTTTCTCTATTATATTTATTTGTATAATGCGAGAAGCTATATATTTCATATCTTCGTACATTATCCTATTTAAACCCTATGCTCTTATTTTTCTCATCTTGGACACTATCTTATTATTTGAGTCTACAATAATAATATATTTCCCAACTTGGGGCGCTCTCTCATTATCTTATAACTGATGCCACATTGATAATGTATTTTCTAAGTTGGTACATTACCATTTTTGAGTCTACACTTCTACACCTTACCCATTTTTAGGCATTATCTTGTTGTGCTTATTATTGACCCACTAATATGTGCACACAAAAGTTTGGTA
Organism: Taxus chinensis; assembly: GCA_019776745.2. NCBI lineage: Eukaryota > Viridiplantae > Streptophyta > Pinopsida > Cupressales > Taxaceae > Taxus > Taxus chinensis. The sequence goes on from CM034146.1 coordinate 187,397,138, forward strand.
TCTCAGCAGAAACAATGGGAATTCCTCCAAGGTGTAGGACACTTGGAACCTTGAGGAAAACCTCAAGAGAAAGCTATATATTATCCTAACTACTCTATGGTATCACTATTCTACTCTAATCTACCAGTTGTAGGGAAAAGGGGATAAGAAAACATGGTAATGTACCAAGAAGTTTGGGATCACCCTCCCTATATGAGTTAGCACGAAAGTGGACAAAACATAAATATAAAATGGCATATATAAGCTACAAATAGATCAACATTTAAATATAATTCTCCCTCTAAGCCTTTATAATAGACAAGGAATAAAAACCTTGCAAATGGTACACACAATAAACCATGATGATAACAGAAAGGTAAGGGGAAATTAACACAAAGAAAAAGGGAAGATATGATCCACAATATAGATATATTCAAAGCTATAATGTACACAATCTACTATCAACATAATCCAAGGCATTTGTGCATTTATAAAGCTCAAAACTAGATGTTAGAGGAACTCAGAAGCCTGGTACTCAAAATAGTAAAGTAACCTTACATTTAAGGAATATGAAACATTTTTAGAAGACTATTGATTGCTACTTATAGAAAAATAAAAGGTAAGGGGGAAGGGGAAGAAGTATAGAAGAGGAGGATGAATAATATGCTAGAGTATATCTAATTTATCATGTTTATCCCTTCCGCATAGAACATAGAGGCTTAGAAAATATCTGTAACTGAAAAATATTCACCTAAAACCACCTCTAGGTATATTATCAGGATCTTTGTTCGCACAATGATGATCCATAACCATTAATCATAGATATGAAGGCTTGGAACAAATGTTGTCCATAAAACGTACAAGGGTTTCAAGTAAATATGATTTTACAATGATTTTAGGCTTCAATAAACAAGTAGATATTTGGTTTCAAATTCATCTCTTGGAAAGCATCAATGCATGCCCTTGAAATAAGGAGGATAAGTGAAGATGAAGCTTCCATTTTTTCAATAAATCATGATTTCACCCTTAGGACCACTTTAGAATATTATCCTTTTGATTTATAGCTTATTTAACTCTTTCCTTGGTAGTTTTGTGTGGCCACGAGGGGAAGATCATCTTTAAACATCTTCACAAGATAATAAAATAACTGAGAATCCTTTGTGAGTGTTTTTGAGCCATTATACCTAATTATTAAACAACATACACTGAAGAATATATCATGAATTTCTCACAAATCCCTCAACCATTCTCCTCAAATCCAATTACAATGTTTATCTCTTTGAACTACCTTTCCAATGGTACCATCCACTAATCAATTAGAGCTCTCTATCAAAATTTATCAATGAAAAACCAAATATTTACATGTCACCTTTATCTCAATTGATGCTCACATGTTTTATTCTCTTTTATGTGAAGCCATCAAATTTAACCTCATGAATGGAAGTTGTAGAAATTTACAAACTTCACCGATCTATACCAAATTTTACCCATGCCTCTTGTCAACCATTAGTGTCCCATCACTATGTAGGGAGAGAAATCGGAGGAAAAAAAGTTTGAGATAATGTAAAGAACCAATTATCGCTACATGTCCACAATGTCACATGTAACACATTGGTGTTTTACAGATTTTTTAGCTGAGAGACCAAGGCTTGAAAGAGTGTAGTGTATTGATGGCTTCCACATGTCCTCTATTCCACTTGTATGTTATCAATACTCTACATATAAGGGAGATAAAACTTTAAACTTGGTACAATCTCATATGTTGATTGCCTTCACATGCCAAATATGCCACTTATCAACCATTAGTACTCTATAGAGTTTGGAAAGAGAGGAGAAACCTCAAGTTCATAAATGTGTAGAAATTTGATGTTCTTCATTTGTCAGTCATCCATCAAAGGCCTTGAAAACTATGAAAATTTACCAAGTTTGAAATCTTTACAAGATACGGTAAAACCAATGACTATCAAGTGTCATAGATCCATTAGAGAAACTAAAAACCATGAAAAGTGACTAATTCCACATGATTTTTTGAATGGGGATATGTTTTTGAGTAGTGTGTATCACTATTTCACTAAATTAAACTTGATGTATCTACATTAATGATAAATCAAATAAGTTGGACATCATTTGAATGTTTTAAGGGAAAACTACATAAAAAGGGCGTAAATATTCTAAGTTCATTTTGAGTTGGCTTGAGTATGAATCTTAAACATAATAAGTCAAGAAATTTCAGTCAATTTTAGATATAAGGGTGCCCAAAAATTCAATAAGTTTGAGTTTTGGCAACATGTTTTGGCTACTCAAAGGAGATATTTGCCTACAAAATGTAAGGATCAATGGTCTTTTCATCCATTCAATATAGAGTCTAGTGCTAAAAACTTTGAAACCATACACTTTTCCTGAATTAGAAAGTAGCAACTATGAAAATCCTCAGTATTTACCAAACACAACCTATTTACAAAATACAAATCATACATACTTCAAATGAAATATGCAGAGTGTGCAAAGCACTTATTATGAAAAAATAGACCTAAACTACTCCTAATCTAACCAAATACATAACAAATTATACAACCCCACAAACACACTAGGAAAAATAGCTTCCCTTTTTGATGAAATGAGACCATGAGATCATCTTTGAAACATCCATGACAAGTGAGAAGAGTTAAAATAGGGTTTGCATATCCCTCTCAAAAATTTCATCTCCAAGTGAATAACACACCACCTCTTTCCATGTGTTTTATTTGTGAAGGTGTATCATCTAATTTTTTATATTTTAAAACTTTTCCTCATGTTCTCAATTGAACATGATAGGTGGTAACTCTGACTAGGATATAATCTAGATAGGTATTTAATAAGACACTAAATTTTCAAAATTAATGGATTGTATTCTCTTACTTTCCCATTTTCTTTTTATACAGATCCATAAACAGAGCTTGCAGACACACCTTCCTTTTCTCTCTTAAATATTTGGGTCTTAACTATCTCATATTCCTTTAATTTGAACTTTTTCAATCCCATGACCTCCTCCTCTTTAATGTCAGCTCCAATTGAATATAGAATCTTATCGTCACATTCATCCCCAATGGAAAACTTGAAGCTCTCAAAGTCTTCAAGTATGGTGGAAAATTCATCTTTCATGTGTCCATCATATGCAAAATTTTCAGCCTCAATTTAATCCTCATCCACTTGTGTCTTCATTTGAATATCATTGGTATCCAATGACATCTTTTATTCTTCCGTATGTTTAAAATGGATGAATTATTATCTATATTGAATTTTATTCCTCATCCACAATGTTCATCTCGGAATACACCTCTTCCCCATAAATTTTCAAGTGTTATGGCACCTCTAACTCATTATGAATGTAGTATCCAAGGATGACAACAATATTTCCATTATCTTTTGTCTCTAACTAAATATCTTGGGTGTCAAATATTTATTTATCCTCATATTTAAGCTCATCTACCACATTCTCAACTATTGATTAACTGATATTAACGGTAAGGATCTCTTAAATGGGTTGAGTTATGATTTCAACACCATATTTAGATCCATTATAATATTAAATAATTGTTTCTTGAGTTTAAATGATGGATCTTACCTTAGGATATCATGGTGCACTTGCAAGAGTTTAGATACTACATATCTTTTTATGAAGATCTTGGTTTCTCTCAAAATATCGTACCCATTCCTTCGAACGTTGTGGTGTTTCTTTCTTTTTTTCAACTCATTGGGATGCTTCTCCAAATGTATTGTCACTTTCTCATGCTCTAAAGGATGATGAACATCTATATCCATCACCAGAGGTTAGTATCCAAGCTTAAACATGGTTGGCCATTGAAAAGTGTGGTCCAAGAGGACGGTAACTCTCAGTTGGGTCCAAGAAATGGGGAAATGAATACTTTTTTGGACTAAGAGAGCTATAAGGTTTTAAATTCTTGAGTGGGAGGATCATATGAGCATGGTAAAGGATCACCCCATAGACATGATTCCTTAGAACCAAACTATTTAGCCACCATCTTTCAACCAAACCTTGCAATTTAATCAGGTTTTCCTACATGGCTTGAATATTTAGATGAGAAATAAATGGTCATGGTAAAGGATCATCCCATAGATGGGATTCCTTAGGACCGGGGTTTTTAGCCCTTATTTTTTCAAACATCTCTTTTGATCTCCTCATGTCTTCCTCCATGACTTGAATATTGAATTTTAAATCAATATTAGGGATGGATTTACCTTCATTTTATGTATACTCATGATATTAAAATCCATCATAGTTAGTATGATACCCATATACATTAGTATGACCTGATGCACATGCAGATCCATCATAAGAAGGCTCGTATCCTTGATATTATGATAAACTTTGGGTGAATGCAGGGGGTGGAGATGATAAAAATTTTGTGCATGAAGATGAGGAGGAGGGTTCTAGATAGTGAAATTATGGGCCATAAATGTATAGCCTCATGAGGAAAAGGAAGGGAATGGTATAAAAATGAGAGAAATGGATCCTTGAATTAGTGGAGTTGCTAAGTGCTTGAAAATGTGGTTCAAAAACCAAATGAGATAAGAACACACCTAAACATAGCTATAAATTTGAAAGATCCATGCATCTATTCTTCTAAAAATACTACAATTATTCAACAAGAACACACATGGGTCCCACTATGTGTGCCAACAACTTTTGGCCGTTTAATATGTGCACTCGTAGCTTATCAATTTGAAGTTGGGTATCTCAGCAACAATATTGTGAATACCTCCAAGGTGTGGAACGCTTGGATCCTTGAGGCAGACCTCAAGGTAAAGTTAGATCTTATCTTAACTATTATATGTTATCATTGCTCTACTCTAATCTACCAATTGTACAAAAAAAGGTTGAGAAAAAATGAAAAATAAACATGGTGATGCACCTGTAGACATCTAAAATGTTGACATGCTTAATCATGATTAATCTATCCCGCAAATATCCCAACATCATCCATATAATCGTTAACCGCTATATTAATTATTATTATTAATCCATTTTATCATTTATGATTATTTATCATTCCATCATTGATACTTTTAATTCATTATTACATCCCATTTTATCATTAATCTCATTAATACATTATTATATCCTAATATCTTATTTTAATTCTTCATTAACATTTCCTAGGAATTTAATATTCCTACATCTACCTACCCAACCTACTCTACACATCCCTACATCTAGGATTTCCATGTAACCTCACCCCTAATCGTCATTTATTAACCTAATCTAATTCTAATCCTAATCGCATCCTCACCTCTAAATCTAGAGGCTTCTATTTCTAGAAGCCTCTCTAAATTTCCATCTTTCATATTTAAAAATTCAAATATATCTCCCTCTCTTCATTGAATTTTTAATTCAATGGAGACTTCTCTAAAATTGTATAAATATCCATTCTAGAACTCTCCATTCTTGTCATGCATTCTCCACCCTTCATTCAAATCCAACATGGCTTCATCTTAGCCATTTAATCCTCCACCCACAAACTATAAATTGAGTTCTTCTCCTCCATGAGAGCTAGTTAGTTAGCAAGTCATTCAACCCATCCATTTTATCCTCTTAGAACTCAATCAATCCATAATTTATCTTTAATCCATCTATAATTAATCCATCATCATTTTTATCAAGCAATCATTCAATGCAAGCAAAGGGGAGGTGTTGCCCAAGTTTATCCACACAAATCTGAAGCAATCCAAGAGAAACCAACATCAATCAAGAGAAAATACAACACATCAAAGAAGGATTTGTGCAACTTGTAGGTAAGTGCAGGTATTAAATCTCTCCTTTCTTTCCATCTATTATTCTATCTAAGGTTTTTTTTAGAAGATTAGAGGATCAAGTTTGTTTGTTTTTTCACATTTTCACAACTAATATTTTATTACATTACATTTTGGTGCCCATCATAGTGATTTACCCCCCATTTTTCCTCATTTCTAATCTTATTCCATCCCTAGAATAGGCTGTCAAAATTTAAAGAAGTTTTGTTGTCATTTACCCCTTCAAATTTACAAATTGCGAGCTCAAATTTAGTTTCCAACACATTTTGGCACCTTTGCTCTGTGTATTGGTGCCTTTATAACATATAGTGGCACCTTTTCCTTAGATTAGTGCTTTTACGAAAAAAAAATTGCTTTTACATGTTTTGGCACCTTTGTAAATAAAGTAGTGCCTATGCAAATATTTTTGCGCCTATACAAATAGTTCAATGCTTATGCTCTGTGTTGTATCAATTTTGTTACCTAACTTCCAAGAGCCATAACTTTTGATTCTGAACTCGAAACGAATCTGTTTTGTTTTTCCAGAAAGGTATAAAAAAGATATATGCAATGAAAGTGTTAATTTAGCATTTTATACGATGATTTATTAGTGTTTTTCATTTTCCTAAATCTTGTCATTTTAACTACACATTGAGTTATATTTTCTTGTTCCAAACTACTAATACTTTGTGTGTAGCTTATCAAACTTACCAAAGCTCAAAATAAATCTAAAACTACTAACCCTTTATTTTGTAGCATGATTGGTCCAAGACATTTGGGGTTATAATCAAACCACTAACCCTTGTTTTGTATGGTCTCCTCTTGAAGAGCCAATCATCAAACTAGTAATCTTTATCATTTCATTTTTATCATCTAGCATTTAATCATATTTCATTTATCATACTTTTTTATTTTTTTCCTTTGTTTCTTGTTCATCCCGAAGGTGAAACTGTGTATGCTCTATTCTCACGTCCTATGATGATCTTAAGGATCAAAAGTAGATAAGCTTCCTATTTTTATTTTTTAGGGGAAATGTGACATGGAAGTGATATGCAAGAACTTGCCACAATCCTAGGGGTCTCATGACCATGGGCTTCATCTCCACGCACGTAGACACACCCCATGTTTCTGTGGTGTATACAAATTCAAGGAGAACTACCATTATTGGCTAAGCTCTTATTTGTTTTAAAAGTGGCATGAAGTGAGGGGCTTCCATGTCCCAATACCCAGGCCTTAAACAACATCCTTGCAACATGGAATTGGGTCCCACATAGCATAAGGTATAAAGGGGACACCCTATTAGGGTTTAAGCATATAACAGTGTTACACAAATCTAAAAATTAGATAAATCATATAAGCAATGAATGCGGAAATTAATCAGAAGATGAAATAAACAAGAGAAAGATAACACCAGATTTAACGTGGTTCACCCAGTGTGGGCTACGTCCACCAAGAAATAGGAAAATATGTTATTCAGTGCTTTACAGAGGAAATACAATGAAGATCTATCATCTTCCAACACCTCACAGGATGTTCAATATTTTTCCCTCACTCAACTACTCTTTCTTTCTCACCAAGAAAACTAACATGCATACAATTACTATTTTCTTCTCTCATACCCTCATACAATGCATACATGCGTATATTTCTATTATGGGTAACTAACTACGCTTTTACAATCAAGAAATCATCTTTAAAGAAAAATATTTATTCTAATTCTCATCCAAAAAACAAAGCACCATCACATAGGTTGACTGATGTTAGTTACTGTCTGATCGATGCTAGTCACTGCCTGACTGATGCCGTTCACTGTCAAATCCAGAAACATGTAAAAAAAATATTTTGGTGAAGAAATTAAGCTCCACACTCAACACACCCCTAGTGATTTCTTGCATCCTATACAAGATAACCTCTTGGCCACATATTGACCTATAATGAAAGGAGGTCACACTCCCCAAGATCACTCGCTATCCAACCCCAAATTGAAACATAGGTGGAGATCCAGTTATGGAACCATATTTTGTGTGTGGTATTGAAAGTGGGATATAGCTTGATTACAATCACACTTGAATATTTATGGTGTACGTTGCATGTTTGTTGGGTGCTTGTGAACACCCTTAGTCATTCCATTATTTTAAAATTTTAATCAATAAAACAAACATCCTTAATCAAATAACATCCCAATCAAAATCCCATCACTATCATTAATCAATAATCCTAATCCAAATCCAATCACCTACACACTATATCAAACCATGGCCTTTGATCCTCAATCCCCACCCTCTCCAAGCTAACATCCAAAGCCCTATCTCTTTTCTAAATCCATCAACCAAGCTATCTCATCACCCCCCACCCATCCAAGTCAACCATATCACTTTTATCATGAAGTCCCACACATTATACAACATATTAACAAATAAATCTCAAACTTAACATCCTACCTCAACCAATCCCCTCCTCTTCATCAAAATCAATAGTCCCAAGTTGATCGTAATATCCTAGAAATCATCCAACATTTCAATCAACAAATATCCAATCTTAAATATTCAATCAATCAATCACCCCCTAAACTATTGCCCCCTAACCAGTCCCACACACAATGTCCCCTTCCTAAGATCCCTACTTCTCACCCCATTAACTTCCTCTTTGAGGAAACCAAATCATCCCATAATCAACATAAATCACTATCCCAACAAGGCAATTTCATCTACTTTGACCATCTCGTGAACTTTGACCTAGACCAAGAGGACCTCCTTTTTGTCCTCGTTAATCTAGCCACCCATCTAAAACCCATGCAACCATCCCAAACCCCAACCTCAAAATCTCCTATCAATCATCATAACCAACACCTTCCTACCATCAAAACTTGTGAAAATAGTCCACCATCATCCAAAACCTCAACTCCTAAATCCAATCATCATAAAACCTATCATCGGGTACCATTCACATATCCACAACAACTTCATCCACAATCATCATCCCCCACATCTCATCTTAGTCCTCCATATTTTTCATCTTCATCATCCCAATCCAATCATATGGAATTTCTCCTAGATTATCCCACAATCCCTAATACACTATCAAATTTATCCCCTAAGCATATTTCATCCCCTCCATCACTTACACCCAATCCTATCAAAACCATCTCATCCACCATGACTCATAAGTCACCCTCATCCCCTTATATACCCAATCCTAACCCATCCAATGTGGCTCTTATGCCACCCTCATCCTCTAAATTCACACCTAATCCTATCTTAACCCCTTCATCACCTAAATCTCACACTATCATATCCTCTAATCATATTTCAAATCCACCATCCCCCAATCTAAAAAACATATAACGTGATTCCTAAGTCACCAAATCCCAAACCTAAAAAACTCTGGTACCAATCCTCTCCCCACCCCATCTCCTACCCAATCTAATTAGGATCATAAGCCACATTCATCTACTTCATCCCCTAAATCGACCAAATCTAATGTGATTACCACACCACACCCATCTCCCAAATCCCCTCCATCCCCAACATCACCCAAATTTAATGTGACCGCCAAATCACACCCATCCCCTTCATCTAAATATACTTCATCCCCTTCATATACATCTATTAATCCCAAATAATCTAATCCTAAGTCAAAACCATCTACCTCAAAACCACATCCTCTAATCAATCCAAAATCAGCCAAATCCACTTTGGCCTCCAATCCCAAACTATCCACTTCAACCCCAAGCCTAATCCGTCCCCTTCACCTTATAATCTGCAACAATCTAATCCAAAACAACCAAAACATCTCATAATCCACCCAATCCTTCACCTTTACTTCTTACACCCCCAAAACCATTTAACCCAAACCACTTGAACACCCCTTTAGGAGAATCCTTGACCACCATCTTCCATCATCTAAAAACCTTCAACATGATCATCCATCCCCTAAGCAAATCACACAATAAAAAACTTCCCAAACCATCTTGGTATCAGGAACACTATTATTTTGACTTCCATCACACCCATAGATATTCAACATATTGTTACATACAATTTAGGTCTTATGTCCAAAACCTCATCAAACTAAGGGTTCTATGTCCTTTAGGTCTTATGTCCAAAACCTCATTAACCAAGGAATTATTATCCTTGTGCCTTTTTATCCACCACTCATCCAAACATCCCCAATACTCATCGTACATCCAACCATCCTTCCACCAAAAATAAAACAAATCTCACCATCCAAACATTTCCATTCATCCAAATCTCCTCATACATCCAAACATCACTCACTAACCAAAAGTAAACATACAACCCCCCAGTCTCATGATGACAACATGGCATAATATTCCCAATCCAATTCATATCATATAGCCAAAAATATGTTCGCTAATATGAAACATCAAGGTGAAGGCTTAGGCATCCATGAAAAAGGCATTCACGAACCCATCTCCCTTCACCAAAATACAGGTCATTTAGGCTTAGCTTATTAAACCTAACACTAATAATGTCCCTCCCACTACTCCATCACAACCCATTTCGACCACTCCTCTTGTTGATCCTACTCAATGCAATAAAAAATAATATTATCCCTCTACAAATACCAAACACCTAAAAATGGATTGAGCACATAATTTGTCACATGCGTATGGATGTTCTTTCCTTCCTTCTTATCCTACTTACATCCAACATCCAAATCTATTTTCATCAAATCCATTCTTATCATCACATTCATTCATATCCTCTTCCACTCCATTCATTTGAACACTTGATCAACTTTCTCACACATGTTGTATTCCAATAGTACCTACTACAATATTGTGACCTTGGTTTATCATTACCTCTAACATTCAAGCACCATTATCCTCCTATAGATTTGTGCACTTTAACACACTTAATAAAATTGTGGTGAAGACCCTTGGGTGTGTCTATTGGCACTCTATCCAATGTCATAACTACACTCATTTCCATCCCCCCATAAAAACACTAGTGATTCTTAACCCCTTGAGAGTTCTAAAAAGAGTGGAACATCTTAATGTAAAAAATAAAAAATCATCAGATATCAAAAAGAAAAAGATCAAAAAATCATATTAAAATATAAAATATCAAATAAAATCCACCTCAAGACTCTCTCTATGGTTTTTCCAACAACTCTACTTGGGCTATGGATGCCTGGCTAGAAATAGAGCAATGTTGTGACAAAAATCATATGTATCTTCGTTAGGGCTATGGACGCCTGGTTGGCAGTGGAGAAATGCACGGATTAGCCTTTTGTTCACCCTCCATCCACCTATTTTACTTAATCACTCTCTATACATTGGATATTTTTTCTTCACATACTACCCATTAAGTCTTCACTTCAAGAAGAAATTAACCATCACACTCACACACACTTCAATCTCACCGAGACATAGGGCTTGCACGTTTCAAGGTATTGTTTAGACCTTGTTCACACTTATGTTTTAGTCCAAATTTTGCCTTACAACATGTGTCATTAGGCTCATATTTTGTTCATCACTGATGTCATTTTCCTTCCATCCATCACATCCACATAATTTTTCCCTTAGATCGAACATCTATGGGCAGAGGATGGTCATTTCCTTTTCATCCAATCATGTCCATTTTCAACTGTCATCATCATGACTAGGGGAATCCTTCCTACCATCTTCTAAGGGCATCATCAATTTTATATACCCCTCACTTCCCATCCTGCCCTACACCTTGGAGTAAATCGAACCCGTCCATCCATCCACACACACCACCCTACTTTACATTTGGGGGCACACCAAATTCATCCCTTAATTCATCCCCCTATACCTAGGGGTATATCTTATCATCTTCCATATCCCCTATCTTATTCTATACCACATCCCCATCCTATCTACCTCTAATCCCACATCCCATCTAATCCTAACCTATCAACCAATCCCTACACTCTCTAACCTATCCAATTTTCCTCAATCCTTCCCCTTCATCCTACCCAAACAAACTTTGGGACTTATAGGATAAAGTCACATCCTACCTTACATCCCTTCCCTTCCCCCCATCAGCTATCCCATCCTGAATCCTTTCATCTTACCTAATTTCAACAATCCTCCCATCCCAAATCCAAAATCCAAAAATCCAAAATCTAAACATCTAAAAATCAAAACATTCACAAAAAAATACAAAAATACAATATGTGTGTTTTTGTCTGTGTTTTTTTGCTTGTCTGCATTTACATTTTGGTCGATGATATGAGGCCCCTTTTATTTATTTTTATTTTAATCAAACCAATGATATGAGGACCATATTTTTTGTATTAATATTTCCAATTATATGAGGACATGAGCATTTGGAAATTCAATCGTCATGGTATTTATAGCTTGATGCATTTTGCTTTATGCCACATCAATAACACTGCTAATGAGGATAACAGTGGGAACTTTATGGTAGCACATCCCCTTATATCATCATATTTTAGCCTTATCATCACCACACTAAATCCTCATCATCGTCTAACTAACTATCTAACATCCTCATCCTCCTATCTAATATCAATCAATCAATACCCACATCCAAATTTTATCATCTCGCATCCAACATCCAAAATCCTCACCCCTTGGCTGGGGCATCTTCGATCCAAAAACCAATCCTCATTCTCACATACAAACATCCTCAATCTTCTAATCCTTTAAATCAAATCAATCATCCTAAAATCTAACATCCTCAAATCTAAATCCCAAATCTTCCATCCTACCCCCTTGACTGGGGCATCTTCAAATCCAACATCTTAAAATCTAACATCTCTAAGTCCAACCTCTTCAAATCCAACATCCTCTAATCCTAAATCCTAAATCTTCACCCTTGTCATACATTGTTGACTGGGGAATTTTCAAATCTAGATCCTAAATCCTAAATCTTCACCATTATTATACATCATTGACTAAGGCATCCAAAATCCAATATCTCTCATTTCTCTAATCCTCTCTCTTATTATTTTATTCCTTTAATCCTCTCTCCTATTCTTCTAATCTCCTATTCCTCTAATCCTCCTATCTTCTAATCCTCTAATCCTAATGCTCAACATCCTCAGATCTTCTCATCCTCTCTCATCTACTCACTTAGTCCTCTCCTCTTTTTGAGAGGTCACCCAACTTATTCCTCCCCACCTAACCCCTCGAGGGGGCATCATATCACCATCATAACAACTTTTCTTCTTTTTCTTTGAATTTTTATTGCTACAAAATAACCATTCAATGAGGGGTAAAATGTAGACATCGAAAATGTCGACAAGATTAATCATGATTAATTTGTCTCGCAAATATCCCAACATCATCCACATAATAATTAACTACAACATTAATTATTATTAATCTATTTTATTATTTATCATTCCATCATTGATCCTTTAAAACCATTATTACATCTCATTTTATCAGCAATCCCATTAATCCATTATTATATCCTATTATCCTATTTTAATTCTTCATTAACATTTTCTAGGAATTTAATATTCCTACATCTACCTACCAAACCTACTCTACACATCCCTACATCTAGACTTTCCATGTAGCCTCACCCCTAATCATCATTTATTAACCTAATTTAATTCTAATCTTAATCACATCCTCACCTCTAAATCTAGAGGCTTCTATTTCTAAAAGCCTCTCTAAATTTCCCTCTTTCATATTTAACAATTCAAATATATCTCCCTCTCTCCATTGAATTTTTAATTCAATGGAGAATTCTCTCAAACTCTAGAAATATTCATTCTAGAATTCTCCATTCTTCTCATGGAATCCTCCACCCACAAACTATAAATTGAGCTCTTCTCCTCCATGAGAGCTAGTTAGTTAGAAAGCCATTCAATCCATCCATTTTATCCTCTTAGCACTCAATCAATCCATCATTTATCTTTAATCCATCTACAATCAATTCATCATCATTTTTATAAAGCAATAATCCAATGTAAACAAAGGGGAGATGTTGCCCAAGTTTATCCACACAAATTTGAAGCAATCCAAGAGCAACCAACATCAATCAAGAGAAAATCCAACACATCAAAGAAGGAGTTGTGCAGCTTGTAGGTAAGTGCAGGTATTGAATCTCTCTTTTCTTTCCATCTATTGCTCTATCTAAGGTTTTGTTTGAGAAAATTATAGTAGGAGAATAAATTTTTTTCTTGTATTCACAAGATAATTGTTTCTTACATTAAAACACCAATAAGTTAGGGATCATTTTCCTTATGTGAGTTAGTAAGAAGGAGGAAAAAACACACATCTAAAATGGCATATATGATGCAAAAATATATCATCATTCAAATTTAACTCCCCCTCTCAACCTTTACAAGATATAGTCAATATAAACATTGAAAATTCCACACACAATGAACCATGAATATAATAAAGAGGTAAGGGACAATTAACACAAATACAAATGGTATATATGAGCCACATACATATATGTATTAAAATTTAGAATATACATAGTCTGTTATCCACATAATCCAAGGCATTTATGTATTTAAAAATCTCAAAACTAAAATTCAGAGGTACTCAGAAGCTTGGTAATCAAAAGAGCATAGTAATATTACATTCAATAGTGATGAGGGGCCATTTTTACAATAGTGATGATTGTTACTTAAAGCTAAAGAAGAGATAAGGGGTAAAGGGAAAAAAGGGAGAAGATGAGTGTAGATGAAAAAGAGAGGTGTTAGTGCAACATGCAAGTTAGAAACCACACAAGATAAATTCCTAATCTAACACACTTTATCACTACCTCATATAGAGCAAATAGATTTAAAAAAACGAAGGTGAATATAATACCTTCACTTACCTACATGATCGTAACTCTGCTCCTTTGATTTTTTGGATGCGCTCTTGGATGGAATGTTTGAATGCTTCATATTTTGTGGGATAAATTTGGCAGCACCTCCCCTTTAAAAGTGATGATCTTTGCTTGATATAATGTTATGGAGATTGAGAGCTTGGCTTAGTATTTTGGCAGCATATACTTGCAAATTTCTAAGCTTATGTGCATAGAGGGTGGAACCACTATTTATAGTTAGAGGAAGGAAGAATGAAGGGTTGGTATTTTTCCATGTAGGAGGTAGATCAATGGTGGAAAATGGATGAGAATGAAGAAAAAACTAGAATTAGTAAATTCTAGAGATTAGAAGAATCCTCCATTAAATTAAAAATTCAATGAAAATTCAATGGAGGGAGAGAAATATTCAAATTTTTGAATATAGAATAGGTAAAATAGGAGAGGATTCTAGAAATAGAAGCCTCTAGATTTGGAGGATAAATTAGTTTGGGATTAGATTATATAAAATGTGTTTAGTGGGTGATTAGATGGAGAGGCTAGGTGTAGAGTAGGTATAGATTAGGTGGTAGGTGGTTGATAATTTTAAATTCTGAGAAAATAGTTAATAGAGATTAGTTAATGAGATAATGAAGTATTAATGATGTATTAATATGACTAAGGGTGGTATGGGATTATGGGATGAATAATAGAAATATTTGGGATATGATGATGGAATAATGATAATAATTAATCTTATGATTAATTATTATTAGAGGGATTATTTAGTATATTATTTGCTAAATGATTGTGTCGACATTTTACATGTCTATATTTTCCCCCTCTTTGAATGGTTATTGTGTAGAAATGAGAATTCAAAGAAAGAGAGATTATAGGTTAGATGGTGAGGTGATGCTCCCTCGAGGGGTCGAGTGAAGAGGAAGTGAATTGGGTGACCACTCAAACATAATGAAAGGTGAAAAGTAGTGGATGTAGAGGATGAAATGATTTGGAGATGAGTAGAGAGAATGGAGATTTGGGAAGTTCCAAGAAGTAGAAGAGGAGAAGGATTGGATGAGAGAAATAAAGGATTAAGGATTCAGAATAACAGAATGAGAGAGTGGGAGGATTGGAAGATTAGGATGAGAGGAGGATTCATAGGAATAGGATTAGAGACTTGAAGAATTAGAAGGGATTGATTGTTGGGATAAATGATGCCTAAGTCAAAGGGGGGAGATTTAAGATGTTTGGATTGGATTATGACCCAGTTAAGGGGATAATATTTGGGATTATAAGATGCCCCAATTAAGGGATTATGATTGTGATGATATGGGGATGTGGATATTGATTGATTGATTAAAGGATTAATGGGATAGAAGGATGATGAGGTTAGATGATGTTGTGGATGATGATAGGACTAAAAGATGGTGGTAGAAGGGGGTGTGTTGTCATAATGTGGCCACTCTGATCATCATTAACAATGTGAAGTGTGTGGCATAGATCAAAGCGCACCAAGGTATAAAGACCATGGTGACTAAATTACCAAATGCTCGTGTCCTCATATCAGTGGACATACTAATATTATGATTTTCCTCATATCATTGGACTGAAAAATTGGCCTTGTATCATTAGTTGAAATAATACAAAAATATGTTCCTCATATCATTGAACTGTACAAAAAGAAAAAGAAAGAAAAGACGCCTCATATCATTGGCTCAGACATAAAATCATATTTTTAACGAGTTTTTAATAATGTTTTTGGATTTTTTAATAATGTTTGGATTTTAAATATTTTTTGGATTTTTTAATAATTTTTGTATTGTTTTTGGATAGAGGAGAGAATTTAAGCAAGGTAGGAAGAAATGGGAGGAGAATCAGGTGAACAGGGTGAGAGAACAGGCTCCTGGAAGTTTTCAAGGCATCGCGACGGGTATAAAAGGGGTTTGGGGACCATGGGACAAGTCATTTTCACCACGCATAGTTGAAACAAGAGCCTCTAAGAGATCATGGTGGCTTATGAGAGG
This sequence comes from Taxus chinensis, assembly GCA_019776745.2. Lineage (NCBI taxonomy): Eukaryota > Viridiplantae > Streptophyta > Pinopsida > Cupressales > Taxaceae > Taxus > Taxus chinensis. The sequence goes on from CM034146.1 coordinate 187,413,699, forward strand.
ATTTTTTTATCATCGAGCAGGTGTAGTGAGGACTTACCAGCGGTCGGCAGCTGACAGGGTAACGGTAAGTACCTTATGAGTTATTATGATTTGTATTTTTGCATGTTTTTTATATTTTTAGGGTTTTTGATTGATTTTTAGGTGCTAGGGGGTTTAAAAGGGTGCATATGTGCATATGTGTCATAAATGGCACATATGTGCCAATATCATGGGTAGGTAGACTGTTTAGCGCTTTTGTGGCGAGGGGGGATTAGAAATAGCGCTTATGTTTTTTATTGGTGCATTTGTTATAGATAAGTGCATATGTAATATAAAGTAGCACATTTGTTAGGAAATGGGAGGGAGAAAATAGAATAGTGTATATGTGTCTCGGAAGGAATGAGGATTAGCGCTTTTGTTCGGAAATAACACATTTATTATATATTAGTGCATATGTGATAAAAAGAAGCGCATTTGCTGGGATATTTTGAACAGGATATAAAGTAGTGCATATGTGTCAGAGGGGATGGGAAATGGTGCGTATATTCTGAATTAGCACGTATGCACTAAAATAATGTATATGTACAAAATAGTGTTTATGTGTGAAATAACGCTTATGTTAATAGAATGGTGCTTATGTGATAATGTTGGATTAGGAGAGTTTAATCAGGGGTGAATGATTAAAAATTGGGTTTGATAGGATGAATAATTAGATGTAGGGGCTAATATAGGTTGTGTGATGTGTGCAGGTTGTTTTATGTCTCGTACAGGTGAGACATCAATGGTCGGTTGCCTTGCACTATTAATTAGGGTGTAGATGTGGAGGAAGAGGAAGATGAGGCATCGTTGTTACATGTGTTGGGACTTATTCATATGATGAGGATTCCCTTCATGCAAATGGATCACAGTTTGCTGAAAGCACTGGTAAAGCGATGGCACTTAGAGACGAGTACTTTCTGGCTACCGATTGAAGAGATGACGATGATATTAGAGTATTTCTACCGAATTATTATGGAGGGTGAGCCTATGGTATGGCATAGGTTGAGGCCTAGACCTAGATTGTGATTGTTGACCGATGTGGAGGATGCACCCCACTAGGAGTTTCATATAGACCCGAGTCTTTATTTCAAAGAGGGGTAGATGAAGCTTGTTTCATTTTTGTTGTGTTCCCTGATTAGCTACATTTTATTGTCAAATGGTGGAGGTCAGTACTTTAGTATTGGTTTTATGGATGTGGTACACTCTATGTGGCAAGATTAGATAGTATTCGCATCGGCTTCAATGCTAATGGCATGAATATACCATGATTTACACAGAGTAGCTTACCAAGAGGGTAAGAGCATGTGAGCAGGTATATTATTACAGATAAGGAGTTATGACCACATAGTCGTGGGTAGGCCTATCGGGATTCGAAATTAACGATGAGCTGGAGAGCCTTCGGTGTATGGTCGGTACATTATCAGGGGCATGAGGGAACACTTGGGTATGATAGATTGGTATAGGTAACAATTTGATGAGATACAGAAACGTGACATCACATGGCATCCATACCGGTAGTATGAGGCATTGGAGGGGGAATCAGATACACTTGAGGAGGATTTAGACACCTAATTATTTAGTTGGGGGACATCCATATATAGTGGAGTGATACCGGTAAGATCAGGTATTGTGGTAGTTTGGTATAGTGAAGGATATTCTTGCATGTCATCATATATTTGCACATATTACACGGGAGGAAGAGGACTGGGGTGTCGTGATTCTATTAAATGTGGCTAGGGCCAGGTTAGATGATGTATAGGTTATCCCATGGGCACCTTTATCAGCTTTGGAGGATCTAGGGACTATGTATGGATATGCGGAGTGGTGGGTGGGAATTAGGCTAGCCAGAATGACATGGCCGCTTAGTGGGATGAGGTTTTTGCATGGTTACTGATGGGTTTTTAGTGGGATGCTACAGGGGTAGGAAATAATGCTACATAGACCTCATGTATAGGTGGAGGAGGAGGCACAAAAAGCTTCACCTATTATTGTATTGGGGGGTGCTCCAGTCTAGCATCCAATAGTACATTCACTAGTACAGAACCCAAAGAGGTGAGATGTGGACGTGATTGAGGTGGATGGTGCAACAAGGCGTTTATAGACAACGATACCACCACAGGATGATATAGCAGGTCCGTTTGGTACATGGGCTTTAGGATTAGGAGGTATAAGTGGGGCAGGGGATACAAGTGCAGAGCTACAAGTTCGGATAGATAGATTACAGACAAAGGCTCATTCATGAGTCTTAGAGATAGAAGGGATGCAAAGTAGAGTCATATCTCATTTGTGATAGATATGAGATTTGAGACGTGCAGTGAGTATGCTGACACTGGTGGTGGGACATAAGGAGGCAAATATTACTTGGTTACAGGGGGAGCTATCACGGATAGAGTAGGAAGTGGAGGATTTGAAGCAGGAGAGAGATCAGGCCTCACAACACTAAGATACATATCATCATCAACGAGATGAATATAAAGTTAGATATGGTGTGTTGGATAGAGCACCAGAGGGGAGTGAGACACAAGGTGTGTCTCAAGGAGTATGAGTGACAGTAGCCCTTAATACTTCACAAATAACAAGATGGATGGAACCCCAAACTATAATATCATTGTGGCAGTACCAAGTTGTGATGGAGGATATGTGATACTATGCGGGCATTTTGGCCCATAAGCTTTCAGATACACTTTGTTACGCATAGCATTTAGTAGGGCATAGATCGGGATAGTCGGAAGCTTCTGGGCGTACTACTAGTGTCTTACAGCCACTACCATATGGTGTAGGTGATGATACTAGAAGTTCAACACAGTGATGAGTGTTATTTTTGTATATGTGGCTAATAGTGACTATTGGTGTTTGTATTGTACTATATGTATATTATGGGATATTTGAGGATGGCCATCATGGTCACAGTTTTGATGTATTTGGATGGATGATTCATGATGTATCATTTTATTATGAATTTATGATGAGGTTCATGATGAGTTACGAGGATGTATCATTTTTTCATGTTGCATTGATGATTATGATGATTATGATAGTGATGTTTATTGATTACATGATGGTGTTTTATTTTGTGTTGATGATATATGGTGATAATTTTATGTATGATATGTTGATTCTTTACTTTATGTTGTGATGATGATATAGGATGATGATGATTTCGTACAAATCTGATGTGATGATTTTTTTTATAGTTTGTTTTATTGATATATAGATGATGTGATTGATGATTTGATGGTCATTGTGATATACTTACAATTATTGTGTATTTATGATGATGATGATGTTACTAAGGAGATAATGTTATGTTGTTGTTTTATTTTATATGGTGATGATGTTGTAGATGGGATGATGATTATTTACATTATTTTAGTTAGGATGACGTATGATGCGTAGGATGTGATGATGATTCGATACATGTGGAGATAGTTGATGTGATGATATTTTTATGTTAACTTATTTTATTAATGGAAATGGTTAGTGAAATTATTGATGATGATGTAATTAGAGATGAATGTGTATGATGGTTAGTATTTGTTTTTTATGAGTTAATATTGATAGATGATTCCATTGTTGATTATGGGATATGGGTGGGATGATTATGATGGATTTTCGATTTGAGTTATGGTTTGTGTTATAGATTTCTATGTTTGGATAGATGGATGTCAGGATTTATGAGATGCATGATAATATTTTGATGGTAGTTTATTTGTCTAGGTTATATGGGATGGATGTTAAATGTTTTAAATTTGTACAAATAATTACAACATAACCATTGCGATAAATTTTACGAGATAGCAGAGAGAGATGGAAATATATCGGAAGGCGACGGGTAGTAATAGGAGGTAGATGGGGAGGGGTGGAGAGAAATGAAGGCCTCAGGATCTCACAAGGGTTGTATTTCTCAAAATTTGACTTAGATTCTACTTAATGTTGTTGTTTTCCCAAGATATGACTGTGGATGATGTGACCTTGTCTAGGATCAAGGTAGTATGCCTAGTCATGATAGATCATTTGTTTTGTATTGAGGATCAGAACAAGTTTGGATTTAAGAGGATAGGGATGAGAATGTGAGTAGGGATAGAGGGGTGCTTTCCTCTAGTGTGTTGTTGGTGTTTTTAGGGTACTTAGTGGACATAGGATCTGATTTACCAAAGTGTCGGAGACTGGTTTTCACCATGGTACTTGCCCAAGGTGTCACCAAAGTGGTTTTCACCATTGGATGGATTTTTTTTGAATTGGAGCAATGGGCACTTAGGCGTATAAGCATTTTAGATGCATGATGTTCATAGGCTCATCTAATTAATATCCATGTTCAGTAGCAATCTTATAAGAACCCGAGCCGAACTTGATGATGAAAGTGTACAGTCTGAGCTAATTTGGTTTGAATTTTCCTTTCTTTTCATGATTAGCTTTAGTGTTTCACTGATTTTCTTTGAGAACTAGGTCACCAAATTAAAAAGCAAGGGTTTTAATGTGCTTTCTATAGTGGCAGTGAAGGTAATTTTGGTAAGCTTTGAGGTTTTCCAGGGAATAAATGTGTTTCTCACATTGAGAAATTTTAGCTCTTGTAGGCTATTAACATGATAGTATTCATCATCAATGAGGTTTTGGAAAGAAACACGAATGGAAGGGAGCTCGATCTTGACAGGAAATATTACTTCAGTGCCAAAAATGAGGGAGCACATGGTAGAACCAGTGGGCGTGCGGATGGATGTGTGATTGGGCCACAAGTTAGGATAAACTTTTTTATGTCAATCTCGTCCTACTTGACTTACAGTTTTATCAAGGATGTGCTTTAGTATTTTTTTAGATGCTTCATATTTTCATTGCCTTTTGGGTAATGTGGGGTGGAGAATTTGAGCTTGACGTGGAAGTGGTCACAAATTTCATGGACTTCTCGATTTTTAAAGGACTTCCCATGTTCCATGATGAGTGCGGACGGAATACCATAACAGAAAATTATGTGATTAAGGATGAACTTAGATATTTGTTTTCCAGTAACATAGGTAAGCGGGATGGCTTTGACCCATTTAGTGAAGTATTCTGTAGTGGTAATAATAAACTTGTGACCATCAAATGAAGTGGGATTCAAATTTCCCATGAGATCGAGACCCCAGGTGGAAAAAGGCCATGGGGTAGTGATGGGTTGCAAAGCTTGGGATGGTGCATGGATGAGGTCAACATGTTTATGGCAGGGGACATATTTTTAGATGTATAAACATGCATATTTTTCCATGTTAGGCTAGTAATATCTAGTTCACATAAGTTTCTTAGCAAGTACCACACCACTGGTGTGAGCACCGCAAATGCCCTTGTGTACTTCCTTAAGTGTTAATTCCTCCTATTGGGAATTTAGGCATCGTAACAAATTTCCATAAAAGGTTCTATGATAAAGTGTGTCACCGAGGATGGTGAAGTGAGATGCACGTTGGATGAAGGATTTGCGATGGCTACAGGGAAGGCTAGGTGAAAGGGTGTGATCATGAAGATAGGTGTATATGTCATGGTACCATGTGGATTCAGGACCAATAATCTCACATACCATCTCCAATTCAGGTACATCATATGCTAGCACCATGAGTTTTTTGACCAAGATATATGAATTGGGAGGATCATAAGGCATGTCCAGGAGAGAGCCAATGATTTCCATTGCATCTGGTGATTTTTTGCTTGCACATGGACCTGTTCGAATTAAATGTGTTGGAATTAGGGCTTGAAACTGTCCACCATGTGCTTGTAAGGAACTAACTTATCCTCTTTGGTAGAATATTCACCATTTACTTATTTGATTATTAGTTGCGAGTCACCAAATACGGTGATTTTTTTTTAATGCTCCATTGGATGGACATTTTTAACCCATCAAGGATTGTTTCATATTCAGCTACATTGTTGGTGTAAGTAAAATCAAACCGAAAAGCTTTAGGAATTAAATCCCCTTGTGGAGTGATGAATATAATACCCACTCTTAAGACATGATGCGTGAAATATCCATCGAAGTATAACGTCCATGTATCTGATTCTTCAATGGTGAAGATTGATTCATCTGGGAACCATGTTGTGAGTGCCGTGGAATCAGAAACTGAAGCTTCTTCTAATTGGTCTGTCAGTACTTTTCCTTTTATAACATTTTGATTAACAATTTGATTTCAATTTCACTCAAGAGCATGATCCATTTATCCATTCGTCCTGTTAAAGCTGATTTGGAGAGTAGGTATTTGAGTGGATCTACCTTGGCTATGATCTTGACTGTATTATTAAGCATGTAATGTCACATTTTTTGAGATAAAAAAACAACGGCAAGGCACACTTTTTCCATAAGAGTATAATTAAGATAATAAGTTATTAGTGTTTGAGTTAGATAATAAATGGTTTGTTCTTTGTCATGGACATCATGTTGCACCAGGAGAGCTCTCAAGGCGTGCTGAGTAGCTGAAATGTATAGGAGAAGAGGCATTCCCAGAGTAGGAGGTATTAGCATTGGAGGATGTAATAGATATTCCTTAAGCTTCTCAAAAGAGGCCTAACATTCTTTGTTCTAATGTAATTTTGTCCCTTTTTTAGCAAATGGTGAAATGGATGGCATTTGTAGGTCATTTGTGCAATAAGTCTTCTAATGTCTTGTATTTTACCGTGTAGGCTTCTTAGTTATTTTAGGTTTTTAGGCGGAGGAATTTTAACCACAGATTTAACTTTTTCTGGGCTAATTTATATTCCATGGCATGAAACAATAAATCCAAGTAGCTTGCCATATGTGATGCCGAAAACACATTTCTTGGGATTGAGGCGAACCTTGTATTCCCAGAGTCTTTCAAAGATTTGGCAAAGAACCATGGGATGTTCTTCACGAGTTTTGGATTTTCCTAGGATGTCATCAACATAATCCTTAACAATGTCATGCATCATGTCATGAAAAATGACTGTCATGGCACGTTGATATGTAGCTCCAGCATTTTTTAGTCCAAAGGGCATGACTTGATAGCAAAACGTGCCCCAAGGCATAGTAAAAGTTGTTTTATGTTGATCTTCTTCTGAAATTTTGATTTGATTGTAGCCAGAGAAACCGTCCATGAGAGACAACATCTCGTGCTTAGATGTAGAATCTACTATCATGTCGATGTTTGGTAGTGGAAAATCATCCTTAGGGAAAGCTTTGTTGATGTCACAGAAGTTTGTACAAATTTGGATGCTCCCAGTCTTTTTTCCTACTGGGAAAATATTGGAGATCCATTCAGAATAATCAATGGGTTAGATGAAACCAACGTCAAGAATTTTTTTTAGTTCTTCTATGATAAGAAACACAACCTTTGGATGCATCTTACGTAATTTTTGTTTCACTGGGTTTGCATCTTTACACACTATCAAATTATGAACTACTAGAGATGGGTCTAGGCCAGGCATATCCACATAATACCATGCAAATACATCTAAGAATTATTCCTTTAGGAGTGTCCATAAAGATGGTTTGCTCTTCTTTTGATAAGGATGACCCCAATTTGATGATCTTAGGGTTTTTTTTGTGTCGATGTTAATGTCAATGGTCTCCTCTATTAATGATGTTGAGCCATCCTGTAGCGTTTCTAGAGCCAAAAGAATTTTATCCATGATCGGATCTTGTTTGGGGTTTGGGAAATCTTGGAAGAACTCTACAATGGGATCCCCCTCGTCAATATGAAAAGAGGAGTTGGGATGAGAGCTATTGGATTGGGATTGGAGGGAGAGGGTATACTCATGTTTAGCAAAGTAGGCTTCAACATTTAAACATATTTGGAAACCTTTCTCATGATCACTAGTAGGTATATTATCTCAAGTTCCCATGAACTCAATAATTGCTTCGTCATTTTGAAATGAATCAATACAGACATGTTCTGATTGTTGGTCTTATTTGATGAGTTAGGGGTAAGTGAGATAAATAATGATGGAAAATATGGTGGTGTCATGGAAGAGGTTAGTGGCAGCGAGGTCTTCGTATTGGCTATAAACGGAACTAATGTTTCGATGTTGTCTATGACCTCCTCAAGTTGTGTTATAAGTATCACTAAGGTCATCGTGGATACTCTCACTATGTGGTTGATATCCGATTTATGACCATCAAGGTTGGGGATGATAGTAAGGGGTTCAAGTACACCTTGCTCGTGGTGACCTAGTCCTTGTCCAAAATAGTCCATGTGAGTCATTATTCATTTAGGGATCAGATATTTGTTGTTAGAGAAGAAAGATGGTATATATTCATCAATGAGCCATGTGGTGTCAGATGGCTCAAGGTACTCGTCAGCAAGGTACCCAAAATGGATAAAAGTGGACAAGCCCAATGAATATTTTTTCCTTTTTTCACACATGTCAGGCATACGCATTGTTTGGGTGATAGCGGCAATTGTTCAATGCTAAAATTTTTATATTCCCTGCACCTTGTGGATTTTAACTTGAGTGGAGAAGTAGGTAAAATAGGATTGGATGCAGATGGAGTGGGTAAGAGAGGGTTGGATGACGATGAAATTTTGTGTGAGGTGGATGGAAGAATAGTGGGTGAGCCATATGAAGTTGTGGATGATGATGGAGACAAATATTGTGATGGTACAATGGTTTCATTGATACGACGATATGGTTCTCGATAACCTTATTCTTCGAGTGATTGGAAATATTGAAGTAGTTGAGGCTCATTGTCATGGATGGTAACTTCTATGCTAGCATGCTCAAATTTGAGGCAATGATGGAATGTAGATGGTATGACATGCATTTCATGAATCCATGGTCGACCAAATAATAAATTATATGAGAATTGAATTTCCACGACTTGTACGAGGGTGGGGAGCATCGATAGGCCCGACATTGATAGGAAGATATAAAGTGCCCACTGATTTTTGATCAGTATTATCATATGCTTTAATGGTAATGATATCTTGTTTTAGATTGAATTCATTATACCCTAATCATTGGATGAGGGATAAGGTACAAAGATTAACTACACATTCATTTTCCACTAGTACTCTTTTGATGTGAGTATGTTCGATATGTACCTCAATATATAGAGGAAGATTATGTGTTGAGTTGTGTAGTGGTAGGTCTTACTGAGTGAAGGTGAGTAGAAGTGTTGGATGGGGATAAATATGGGTGATGAGTGATTAGAACTGCTTAGGATCAATATCATTTGGGATGCACATTTTTTGAAGGGCGTGATAGAGAATATCTTTGTGTATGGAAGATGTTTTGAGAATATCCATTATGGATATTTATGTGGGGGTATTCTCAAGTTGTTCGATGATGTTTTATTGTGCTTACGGTGGTGGATTCAAAGAGGATGGAGCATCTCCTTGGACCACTACATGGATCCTTTGAGTGGTAACTGCACATTGAGGTTCTCGTGACGGACCTTTCAATTTAATAGTAGCTACTTGGTGTGGGGGATGATAGATGTGGCCAACAAGGGATTCATATTGAAATGGTACATAATGGTAGTTGATGTGATTAGAATGTTGGTTGGATGATTCGGGGTTCTTTCCAGACTTTTGTTGACCTTGGTTTGAAGCATGGGTCTAACCATGATTAGGAAGTGGATTCTAATAGATCCCAAGCTTTTGATTTTGAGAGGAGGAAGATGCATTGTCCTTGATTTCAATTTCACCTCGGTCAATAAAATCTTGGATATAATTCTTGAGTTTCATACACCTATTGGTAGCATGACCCTTGATTTTATGAAATTTACAATACTCATTTTCCTTGAACCATGAGGGTTTGAATGACTCATCAATTGGTTAGTGGGGGAAAACTACCATTTAGCAAACAAGGATTCAAGGATTTTGATAGATTCACCAATATGGGTGTATGTTATTCGTTTTGAGTCTTGGGTGGACCGAGGTTGGCCTTTATGGACCAATATAGTAGTGGTTATGTGGATGTGTTGGATATGCTTGGTTTCCGTCACTTAATCTCTGACAACATTTTTATTTTTATTAAAATACTTGGGCTTCTCGGACATGGAGGGTTGATTCGATTGATTATGATTATCATGGGAATATAACTTAATAAGACCTTTAGCAATAATATATATTTCAATTTGCATTCCTTTTTCTATGATGTCATCAAATGTATTGGTGCAATGTACTTATAAGTAGAAAGCTAGTTCCTAGTGGAGGTTTAAGACAAAGATGGTGACTAACTACTTTTCTAGGATGAGCCATGGAATTCAACTAGCAAGGGCTCGCCAACGTTGCAAGAAGGATGAAAATATTTCTCCATTGTGTTGTTTGGTATTACATAGATCAATCATTGTGACATCATGTTCCACATTATACGATAAGTTCTTGAAAAAAAATTCAAACAAGCCGGCGAATGTAGTAACAAAGCCTTTAGGTAAACGAAGCAACCATTCAAGGGCAAGACTGCCTAGTCTTCAAGAAAATAGTCTTAGTAAGTAGGATTCATCGTAGGAAACTTCTTGGCAAAGCATATAGAACTCCTTAACATGCTCGAGGGGATCACCTTTTCCCTTATATTTTTCAAATTTAGGTGGTTTGAAATATGGTGGGAAATGGACCCGCAGAATATCATGGTCAAAATGGTAGGGACAAAGTTCCTCAAATTTTTATTGTCATCCCTGTGTGTCGAGTTGCAACCCTTGAAATGTTTCCTTCATAGACTTTACTTCTTGCACTAAGGTGGGTTCTTGAGGACCGACGGGTGGTGGATTGAAGTTTGGTTGTTGGGATCCATGATCATTAGATGGTTGTGGGCCAAGTTGAGAGGCTAATTGAGCAATTTGGTTACTCATATGTTGTAGTTAGGACAACACGGCTTCGTTGGATATGTGTGGGTTCTTCTCTCTATTATCTCATCTATATGCAATGCAATGGTTGTTTTGATTCTGGGGGTGTGTGGATGGTGGTCGTTGGTCAATGCCATCACTTTCATCATGGAGGATACTTTGGAGTTGGTTATGAGTATAATCAGGAGGAATATTTTCCCCTATATGATATAATTAGAGAAAGAGAGCGTCTTTATTTTTTCGACGAAGCAGTTGACCATATCCCATTTTTTCCTCCTGTAAAGCATGTACTTTAATCATCATCACTATTGGTATTGACCATGGTTTCTTCGTCATCTCCTTAGTGGCGATTGTCTTTTACATTGGCATCATAATAGTTATGGTTGAAGATGTTGTGTCCTATGTCTTGGTGGCTATTTTCTTCATCGTTACCTGATTGGGATCGAGAAGGCATTCTACTAGGTTTCATGGGATCCTATTGGTTTTAAGATGTACTGATGAGATGAGGATATGTTGGATTGATAAAGGATGTGGAAAGTTTTTATTTCTTGGTTGACTAACATATAATCTTAGTAATCGAATTACTTGCTAGTAGGACAGAAGAATTTTGAAAGAATAGAGATAGAAGAAGGATTTTCCTTGGTAGTAGAGGGCTTAGGATGTGCCTTGTTGTAAGGGCTTAGAAGAATAGGATAGGTGATAAGGATATTTCGTTCATTTGTAAGTTTTTTATTAGTAAGATTAGATTGATCTTGTCAACAAGAAATCATAGATAGGGTGTGTCGAGATGAAAGTGTTTTTATTAGATGTGGGTGAAAATGTAAGGTTGTGACTAGATTGTTAGGGATACCAAAGGAAACGTTATGTTATATGATAAGTCTTAGAGTCTTGTAGACCTATGTTATTGTTAAGATACCAATAGGAAACGCTAAATGATTAGGAGGGAAGTTATGTGATGATGAGAGAGGGGTGATTATTTAAATTGGATGAGGTGGGATGAAATGACTTACATGGATTAGGATGGGGGATGTGTAATATTTATTTTTGGGATTATGGATGATTATTAATTAATGGGATGGAAGGGTTTATTATTTAGAGGATTTGTTTATATGATTGGAGGGTGATGATAGGGTGAATGGGTCAAACGTTAATATAGGTCAAAGGGTTTTGGTTACTATGAAATTTATTTAATTAGGTGAAAATGTTTTATTATTTATTTGGATTTGGATATTTACGGAAAAACAGGTGGTTAAGCATGAATGATAGTAAGTGTGATGGATAAGAGATATGGTTAAAATTATATGATGGATGATGTATGGTCAAAATCAAGGTCAAAGATTGTAGTCAAGATAGATGGATGATAGATGTATGGTTTAGATTGAAAGGATAGGTGTGAGGGTTATGCACTAGTTTTGACATAAACACTCAAACAAGTACAATCATGCAATCACAACCCTAGCTAGTCAAGTGGGATTGCAACCGAACTATAGCTCACTTTCAATACCACACACTGATGGTGGTGCCACAAATTGGCTCTCCACCTATGTGTCAATGTGTGATTGGCTAGTGAGTAATCTTGGGAAGTGTGGCCTCCTTGCACTATAGTTCGATATGTGGACAATAGGTTTCCTAGTCTAGGTTAAACGAGCTCTCTAGGGGTGTCCCTAATATACCTTATGGTACGTGGGGCCCAAGTCTGTGTTGCAAGGATTTTTTATAAGGCATGGGTATTGGGACGTGGAATCCCCTCACTTCACGCCGCTCTTAAAATAAGCAAGTGCTTAGCCAATAAAGATAGGTGTCCTTGAATTTATATACCCCACCAGAACATGGGGTATGTCTACGTGCGTGGAGATGAAGCCCATGGTCACGAGACCCCTAGGACTACGGTAAGTGTGTGGATGTCACTTCCATGTCACGTTACCCCCTAAAAATAAAAAAGGGAAGGAAGACTAGCCATTTTTTATCCTCAAGATCATCCTAGGACACGAGAGGAGAGCATACACGGTGTCATCTTTGGGTAAAAAATAAGCAACAACACGTAACACAAAAGGACAATAAACACAAAAATTATTGATAAATTTTGTATAATGGGGCCTTCGACAAGGGGACCTGTAAAACAAAAGGATTAGTAGTCTTTTTTTATACCCCAATATTCTTGGACCGTTCAAGCTGCAAAACAAAGGGTTAGTAGTTTTTTAATTAATCAAGTTCCCGTAACCACAAACATTAGGCAAATACAAATCAAGTATTAAAATTGACGGATTTTCCCCTTATTCACGTAATATTTTTGCAAAAATACAATGTAAGACCCTGCAAAACACCACTAAAATACCAGAAAGTGTGATTAGATTAGTTAGTATCAATGCAAAATTGTTACTAGAACAAACGCGTGCTAATTGACATAGGTCAAAAAAGGCATTGTATTACAGGTCAAAAGTGCCAAAACAGAATGCTACTATTATAGAACAAAAATGCTAATATACTCAAAAGTGATAATTTATTTACAAAAGCGTTAATATATGAGTAAAGGGACAAAAACATGAATAGAAGGGGTTAGCATAATTCAATTTTTGAATTCTAAACAAAATCGTTGATATACAGACAAATGTGCCAACATACAGAAAAAAGTGCCAAAGTTTAAACAAAACCACCAAACCTGCGTAGAATAGAGTCATAGAACATAGGTGCACTAATCTATTAACAAACATTGTTAAAGTATAAAAAAACACATGCTAAAGTGTGAACAAATGCGCTCAACCTGCACAGACCAAGTTAGAAGAACAAAAGCACTAAATTTGTCACAAAAGTGCACTAAAATGCTGAAATTAAGACAAAAGTGCTAAAATTATGAACAAAAACGGTGGTTCTGCACAAGACAAAGTTAGATAATAAAAGCACTAAAATAGGTTACAAAAGCGCCATGAGTTTTACAAAAAGTGCCAAAGTAAATCCCTGCAACCACAGACAATTAGTAGTTCATCCAAAATCATTGTTTTCAGGTCAAAAGTGTTTGTTTCTTATGCATAAGCGTTGAATGATAGGTCAAAAGCGCTAAAACGGATAGACTGCCAAAAAAAATTGAAATTTTAAGGTGTAAATCTGAATGAATTTTTTTTCAAATTTGGACAATTTGTTTATAATATAAAATTTATTAGGAACAACAAAAAATTGGGGGGGTAAGCCCCACGTTGGGTGCCAAAATGTAGACAAAAAAGAGGTGTTAGTGAAACATGCAAAACTAAGAAACCAAACAAACTAATTCCTAATCTAACACTTCTATCACTACCTCAGATAGAGAAAGATGGAAAGGAAGGAGAATATAATACCTGCACTTACCACAGAGATTGTAACTCTCCTCCTTTGATATTGCTTGGATGTCTCTCTTTGATGGAAGTTAGAATGTTTCAAATTTTGTGGGATAAATTTGGCAGCACCTCCCCTTCTTGAAATGATGATTTTTTCTTGATAGAATGTTATGGAGATTGAGAGCTTGGCTTAGTATTTTGGCAGCATATACTTGCAAATTTCTAAGGTCGTGTGCATGGAGGGTAATAACTCTATTTATAGTTAGAGGAAGGAAGTATGAAGGGTTGGGATTTTGCCATGTAAGAGGTAGATCAATGGTGGAAAATGGATGAGAATGGAGAAAATTCTAGAGATTAGAAGAATCCTCCATTGAATTAAAGAGAAATATTTGAATTTTTGAATATAGAAGATGGAAAATAGGAGAGGCTTCTAGAAATAGAAGCCTCTAGATTTGGAGGATAAATTAGTATGGGATTAGGTGATATTAAATGTGTTTAGTGGGGTAATTAGATGGAGAAGCTAAGTGTAGGATAGGTGTAGGATAGGTATAGAGTAGGTGGTAGGTGGGTGGTAATTTTAAATTCCTAGAAAATAATTAATAGAGATTAGTTAATGAGATAATGAAATATTAATGATGTATTAATATGACTAAGGATAGGATGGGATTAACGGGATGAATAATAGAAATAACTGAGACATGATGATGGAGTAATGATAATAATTAATCTCATGATTAATTATTATTAGAGGGATTATTTAGTATATTATTTGCTAAATGATCATGTCGACATTTTACATGTCTACAAGGAGGATGAAGAATATGCTAGATTATATCTCCTTTATCATGTTTATCCCTTCCATACAAATCATAGGGCTTAGAAAATATGCTTAAATAAAAAGGATCCACCCAAAACCACCTCTAGGCATATTCTTAGTATCTCTCCTAACACAATGATGATCCATAACCATGAATCATGGTTGGGAAGAGCTTGGAATAAAACTTGCATGGGTTTCAAGAAAAAATGATTTTGTAATGATTTGATGCCTTCATTTGCAAGAAACAATCAGATATTTTATTTTCAAATTGATATGTTAGAAAACATCAATGTATACCAATGAAATCAGGAGGATAAGTGAATATGAAGCTTCCATTTGTTCAAAAATCATGATTTCACCCTTCGTACCATTGTGAAATCTTATCCTTTTAATTTATAACTTGTTTAACTCTTTACTTTACATTTTGGTGGCGCCAAGAGGGAAATATCATCTTTAAAACATCTTAACAAGAGAATAAAACAAATTAGAATCCTTTTTGAGTGATTTTGGAGCCATTAGATCTTATTATTTAGCAATAGACACCAAGTACTCCATCATGAATTTCTCACAAATCCCTCAACTATTATCCTCAAATCTCGAATCTATTGTAGCTAGTTGAATCACCTTTCCACTGGTACCATCCAATCATCAATTGGATCTCTCTATAAAAGAAATTTCAATGAGAAACCAAGGCTTGTTCCACCACCTTTGTATCAGTATATTTTCGTGTGCTTCATTATCCTTTTTGTGAAGCTGTAAAATTTAAACTCATGAATGGACACTTTAAAAATTTACGAACTTCATCGGTCCACACCATGCCGATGCCACTTTTCAACCATCAATGTCTCGACACTTGACAAGGAGAGAAAGTACAGGAAAAAAGTTTGATAAAATGCAAAGCACTGATTGTCACCACATATCCACCATTCCACTTGTAACCCACTAGTGTTCTACAAATTTTGGAGGTAAGAGACCAAACAAGGCTTAAGAGAATGTAGTGTGTCAATGGCTTCTACTTGTCCTCGATGCCACTTATCATTTATCGATACTCTACATAGCAAGGAGATAAAACATTAACATTGAGACATTCATGTATGTTGATTCCCTCCACATGTCAAATATGTCACTTTTCAACCATCATTACTCTACATATTTTGGAAATCGGGGTGAAAATATCAAGTTCCTAGATGTGCAGAAAGTTGATGTTCACCATTTACCAAAGAGTCATCAAAGGCATCGAAAACTATGAAAAGTGATCAAGTTAAAAATATTTGTGAGACTCAATAAAATTGATGGTTGTCAAGTGTTGTAGATCCATCAAAGGCATTGAAAACCATGAAAAGTGACTAAGTCTAAAATATTTTTCGAATGAGGAGATTTCATTGAGCAGCATGTCGCATTGTTTCACTAAATTAAACATGAGGGGTCTGTATCAATGATAAATCAAAGTATCTAGACATCATTTAAATGTTTTAAGGTAAAACTCCATTAAAATATAAAAAATATTCTAGGTTCCTTTTTATTTGTCTTGTATGAATCTAGAAGAGAAGAAAGCAAGTATTTTTAATAAGTTTTAAATACAAGGTTGCCCAAAAAATCAACAGGGTTGAGTTTTGGCAACACCTGCATCTACCTACTTAGGGCATGGCTCTAATAATGTATTATATTATTGATAATTTGGCCCACATAATGGTAAATTTTCATATTACATATTATATTCCAAAAATAACCCCCCATGCTATTTTGACAACTTACAAATTAAATTTTGGACTTAGGAAAAAACTCATAAAATTTGCGGACCACTGAAATTTAGCTTTCCATTGAATGAAGTAACTTAGTGTTCCATGGGTTCTCCTAACCCATAGAATAATGGAGTTAAACTCGGGACTTAGGTAGATTTTAATGATGTTAGTACTTCACGACCAATAATTACAGTGTTGTGTGAACTCAAGAAATTTAGAGCTCCGCGGAGGTTGGTCAATTCCATGAAGTAAACATGGGTTCTGGTCAGAAAAAGTTGTGATACGTGAGGAACATACCACAAAGATACACATATTAAGGGTAAAAAAAATTGAGGTAACTAAGGTTGGAAGCAACAGTACTAGCAATTCATCATTCCACAGGTTTCCCAAATATAGTGTTATCCAGACTACAAAATCTATGGAACAAAGAAACATGGTCGCGGTTTGAAATGTTGTGTAACATGAAGAATAGACCTCCATGACATGTGGAGAAGAGAGTTCCGCGTATGATTAGAGGCTAGTGTCTTGAGGGTTTATCAATCATAAAATACGTTCAAATTCAAAGTTGTAGAACTTGTAAAAGCCATGAAACAAGGTGGAATTGGTTTTTGGGCCATAAATTTTGACTTAGAGCTCCAAATTTGATTGAAATAAATGGCATTAGAACCATCTCTTCAAAGGCTTCATTTTTTGCATACATAAATGCATGAATTGATGTTGTTTGGTGAGAAAAATGTAAACATGGGATGGTAGGAGAAAAACATAGTTTTTCTCTTTAAAAATGGCCAACCACGTCACCAACTGAACTTAATGATAAATGGTTCCCATTCCTTCTGTAAATCTAATGACATGGAAAAGTGGCCATGTTCGAGACTTATGTGCATTGGTATGAATTGATTGATATTTGGTGAGTGGGTGGTGTGAAGACTTGGTGTTTCTCTCTCTTATGCATCTTCTTTCTTCTCCCCATTTTCTATAATTAGGGAACTCATGCCTTGTAAAATGGATCCCTCTTTTGTTGTAGTGGCACCATCCCAAAATGGTGGCCGAATTCCCAAGAGTTCTAGACCTTAGATTTGGAATCTGCAACGTGCTTAGTGTTTTCTATCATGAATGTAATGATCTCTAAATTATTTGAGTCATAAAATCTTGTGCTTATAGATATTTTCTTCCCTATAATTGTGTTTCATTGCATTCTTTCTTCTCATTATTTCTCTAGTAAGTTGTGTTCATTTTCTACTTGCAGGGTTCCTTTTTATGTGAGGGGTTAGTTTGTGTAGTTTCAATTTTGTGGCACATTTGTCTTCTCTCTCTCTCTCTCTCTCTCTCTCTCTCTCTCTCTCTCTCTCTCTCTCTCTCTCTCTCTCTCTCTCTCTCTCTCTCTCTCTCTCTCACATATGTTAGTGTAGGTTATCTTAGAGGTAGTATTAGCATTAGATTAGATAGGTAGAGGAACCAACCTTCTCTAGAGATTTGTCTCGAAATGCAATGTATTAACTTTCACCAAAAGTATTGATTTTCAATGATCAAATTAAGGGTGTTACTTGTTTTGTTTGCAATTTCTGGCAAGCTTGGTGAGACCAAGATTGAAGCTCTTTACAACTTCATATCATCAAGTTTGATGTGTTCTTGGTGATATACATCCTTTGGAGGAATTTTTCTACACATCTGGTGACTCCATTATTTAATAAACCCATTCTCTGAGTCTGCAAACCATTCCCTTATCCTTTCCATTCATTTTCATGTTTCCATTTCTCTTATGGCTCTCTAAAGGGATCTTCCATTCTCTCATTTTTTACATTCCCCCTTCATTTCTAGAATTGGAATGAAATCTCCAAATCAACCCTGAAACCCCTACCTCTCTTCCATGAAAATCAAGATCAATCTCGTATCGATCACATTCAAGACATAGCCAACAATTTCCAGAACTTACTAGAGAAATGCTGAATCTAAATTTAACTCAATGTACCCCAAACAATGTATTTGGATCTAGTATGGGTGTTCCTTGTGGTGAAACAACGTGAAGTATGTTGCACATTGTAATGGAATATGAAGCATGTATTGGAGAGTAAAATTGGAGATTGGAGATAATTTGTTTTTAATATCAACCCCATTTTGAGTTATGGGATGAACACATGAATCACATAACTCAAAAGAAAGAGTTTATGTACACCATGTATAGGAAAATGAATATTTGATGCAAAAATCACATTATGTAAATATGTATGTGTTAACACACAAAAGTAACACCCTTGATTTGATCAGGAAAGATCAATACTTTTGGTGAACATGGGATTGTGTCCAAGTGTGGGACCTTGCATCTTGATATAAACCTCTAGAGAAGGCTAGTTCCTCTCCCTATCTAACCTAATGCTAACACTACCTCTAAGCTAACCTAGACACACACACACACACACATACACACACACAAAGAAGCTAAGCTAAAAGGTGGCGGTGATAGCACTAGAAGAGAGGGCCTATCACTCTCCATGAGGGGAAGAAAGGGAAGAAAATGTAGGAGGGAAGGGCATACAGACATGCCATAGACCCGAAAATGCACAAACTAACCCCTCCCACACATTTACAACTCACAAAAAGGAACCTTACAAGTAGAAAACCCACACAACATACCAAATAAAGAACGCGAGGCAAGAATGAAATGAAACATGAGTATAGGGTAGAAAAGAGCCACGAACACAATATTTTATTGCTCAAAGAATGCACAAATCATTATATTCACGAAACAAGGTAGTAAATGCATCGCAGAGTCCAAATCCGAGGTCTAGATTTGTGGGAAGTCAGCCACCATTTTGGCATGGTGCCACTCCAACAAAGGAGGGATCCATTTTACAAGGCATGAGATCCATACTTATAAAAATGAGAAGAATAAATAAGAGGGAATGACCAAGTCTTCATGCTAACCGCCCATCAAACAATAATCATTGTATGCCGATGCATGAAAGTCTATGACAAGGCCACTTTTCCACGTCATCATATTTTTTGGAGAAGGAATGGGTGTTATTTATCATTAAGTTTGGTTGGTGATGTGGTTGGACATTTTGTACAAAAAAAACCCACGTTTTTTTCTTGCCATCACGTGATTATATTTTTATCCCTCAAAACAACATCAATTCATGCATTTATTTGTGACAAAATGAAGCATTTGAATATACGGTTCTAAGGCCACCAATTGCAATCAAATTTGGAGATCTGAGTCAAAAGTTATGGCCCAAAAACCTATTCTGCCTTATTCCGTGGATTTGAATTTGAACGTCTCCATAGATTGAGAAACCCGCAATATAATAACCTCTAATCATCCATGAAAATATATTCTCCACATTCCACAGAGGTCTATTCTTCGTGTTGCATGAAATTTTGACTTGCGACCATGTTTCTTTGTTCCACAGATTTTGCAGTCCACAAAACACTAAATTGGGAATCCCGCAGAACGCTGAATTGCTAGTTCTGCAGCTTTCAAACTTAGTGACCTCTAAAAATTTTACCCTTATCATGTATCTCTTTGCAGTGTGTTCCCTTTGTATCATGGATTTTTTTGATCATAACCCATGTTTTGCTTTCCAGAATTGACCAACCTTCGTGGAGCTCCAAATTTCCTAAGTTTGCACAACACTATAATTCCTAGTCGCAAAGAACTAACTTCATCAAAATCCACCTAAGTCCCAAGTTTAACTCTCTTGTTCCATGGGTTAGGATAACCCGTGGAACACTAAGTTCCTTCATTTTGTGGAAGACTAAATAATAATGTTCTGTGGATTTTTTGAGAAAAAATTACCTAGTCCAAAATTGAATTTGTAAATTTTCAAAATCGCTTGGGAAATTATTTTAGACAAAAAAATGGCACCCTCCAGGGGATATATACATGCTATATATAAGATAAATGGCCTTGAAGCATCCATTGGGTGTGGAATCAAGCCTAAAAAACTTGAAAAATTAATCTAAAAACTTGAAATTCTTATACCTGGGTCAACATGGACTTAGAGCTGACCTGAAACTACTTGAAGTACTCTTGGAAGCTGATTTCTTGGGAGTTTTTAATAAAAATTACAAATTGTCCCAAAATACCGATTTATTGTCAAGGAAGGAGCATGAAGAAATCTTATTTACATATGATCATGGGGGTTAATGGATACACCTTAAGGATGCCCAAAAACACGTTGTTTCCACCATAAAACTTGGGCTAAACGAACTTTTGCAACAATAAAAAGGGCCCACAAAAACTACATACAAACATAAAAATCATACATGTCCCAAATGGAAATATGTAGAGTGTGCACAAGTACTTGTTTTGCAATAAAAAACCTAAATTAATCCCAATGTAACTAGAGGCAAAGGAAACTAAAAAAAAATAACAATTGGTTGGGAGAAATAACTTCCCTTCTTTACAAAATTGGACCATGTGATCAATTTAGAAACTAAAACACATAGTGGGAATGGAAGCACAACCCCCACTTCCTTGTTGTTCAAAGTATGAGCTAAATATATAATGAATACCTCCTCAAGTTTCTCTACATTTGGTTTTTGGAGGTGTTGTAGCTGACCTTTGATACCTTGATGATCTTCTTCATGCTATGAAGTGAGCATGACTGGTGGCAACTCAAAATTTAACTTCAAAATAGCCAAATATTTTATTGGGAAGATTTTATTTTGAACATTTTGGCTAATTTGCATGGTTTTCCCATCTTCTTCACACTTATTGCAAAGAATAGAGTTGGTAGATATGCTTTCATCTTCATGACGAATGTTTGCAAGATGATATGGACTTGGTCTTTCTTGCTCTTACACATACATATTTATTTTCACTTTGGTGTGCATAATTCCTCTCTCTTCATTCTCTACCCTAATCTGATTTTTCACCAATAATGCAACAAGTTCAAGGCACACAGAGCAATGTGGATCATTTCACTCTATCATTTCACCTTGCTCACTAATAAAAACTTCTTCCTCAAACCTACAGATGTCACAAGTGTTGAAAAATACTTTATCCTCAACCCGTAGTCCAAACTGATTTTCCTTCAAAGAAGCCTTCTTTGTAGTCTCATGAGATGCCTCTCTTCACATATTTTTATCCTTCTCATCCTCCCAATCAGATTCACACCAATCTTCAACACATGTGATTTTCATCCTTCATGGAATCAGTTGGAGATTAGACTTTGGTAAGAGGCTACTCCTTAAATTCACTTACAAGCATACATGGCTTGGGCTCTATACTTCTGATTTTATCATTTGGGAAGGCAAAATAATCCTCCAAAACATGTTTTGATCTCCACAATTCCTCCTCTCCATGGAAGTAGTAAACATCATGATATACACACCTTGTAAGATAACTTGGTTTAATGCAGGTTGGGTAAAACATTGAGGAAATATTTGGAACACCGTGGCTTCTCAAAATGTCGTGACAAGGTTTTAGAGAGATGGGTAATGCCTTGGGTGGGGATAGAGAGAAATTTTGTAGATCATAGGGGATGTTTTGGGCATGAAAAAATTGTAAAGCAACAAAAGGGGAAATATGAAGCAAAGGACCTTCATGTGTTTGGAATTGGACGATGGATTTTTCTTAATTTTCACATGGGTATTGAGAATTTGATATGGCGAGGGAAGAATGGAAGTAATGGGGATGTGATTCCTTTGATAGTACTGAATGAGTATCTTCTCATATTGCAACACAATTGTAAAATCCAAAGGAAGAGTACCGCATCCTAAGGTTTGGATCAATACAGCCAAATCCGCATCAAAGGACCTCAAATAATACAAGAATTACATACATTGTGAGGGTCTAAATTCTTGAAAGATTCTGAGCCATGTCCTTGAAAATATGATGTTGAAATATTAGATAAAATCCATTGAAGCTCACTACATTTTGTTGAGGTGTTCAATGAGAGAAATGACATATGCATTCTCCTTTAACTGATTATGTATTTATTCCTCCAGCCGATCCCATGTGGAAATGGATTGAGGAGCCAAACTACTATACCAATCTCTTACTTTATCTCTAGATGATGAAACAATAAACCCAAGGAAAATGAACACAACTTACTAGAGAAATAATGAGAGGAAAGAATGCAATGAAACACAATTATAGGGAAGAAAATATCTATAAGCACAAGATTTTATGACTCAAATAATTCAGAGATCATTACATTCATGATAGAAAACACTAAGCACGTTGCAGATTCCAAATCTAAGGTCTGGAACTCTTGGGAATTCGACCACCATTTTGGGATGGTGCCACTACAACAAAAGAGGGATCCATTTTACAAGGCATGAGTTCCCTAATTATAGAAATGGGGAGAAGAAAGAAGATGCATAAGAGAGAGAAACACCAAGTCTTCACACCACCCACTCACCAAATATCAATCAATTCATACCAATGCACATAAGTCTCTAACATGGCCACTTTTCCATGTCATTAGATTTACAGAAGGATGGGAACCATTTATCATTAAGTTCAGTTGGTGACGTCGTTGGCCATTTTTAAAGAGAAAAACTATGTTTTTCTCCTACCATCCCATGTTTACATTTTTCTCACCAAACAACATCAATTCATGCATTTATGTATGCAAAAAATGAAGCCTTTGAAGAGATGGTTCTAATGCCATATATTTCAATCAAATTTGGAGCCTTCCCAAATGATAAAATCAGAAGTATAGAGCCCAAGCCATCTATGCTTGTAAGTGAATTTAAGGAGTAGCCTCTTACCAAAGTCTAATCTCCAACTGATTCCATGAAGGATGAAAATCACATGTGTTGAAGATTGGTGTGAAACTGATTGGGAGGATGAGAAGGATAAAAATATGTGAAGAGAGGCATCTCATGAGACTACAAAGAAGGCTTCTTTGAAGGAAAATCAGTTTGGACTACGGGTTGAGGATAAAGTATTTTTCAACACTTGTGACATCTGTAGGTTTGAGGAAGAAGTTTTTATTAGTGAGCAAGGTGAAATGATAGAGTGAAATGATCCACATTGCTCCGTGTGCCTTGAACTTGTTGCATTATTGGTGAAAAATCAGATTAGGGTAGAGAATGAAGAGAGAGGAATTATGCACACCAAAGTGGAAATAAATATGTATGTGTAAGAGCAAGAAAGACCAAGTCCATATCATCTTGCAAACATTCTTCATGAAGAGGAAATCATATCTACCAACTCTATTCTTTGAGATAAGTGTGAAGAAGATGGGAAAACCATGCAAATTAGCCAAAATTTTCAAAATAAAATCTTCCCAATCAAATATTTGGCTATTTTGGTGTTAAATTTTGAGTTGCCACCAGTCATGCTCACTTCATAGCATGAAGAAGATCATCAAGGCATCAAAGGTCAGCTACAACACCTCCAAAAACCAAATGTAGAGAAACTTGAGGAGGTATTCATTATATATTTAGCTCATACTTTGAACAACAAGGAAGTGGTGGTTGTGCTTCCATTCCCACTATGTGTTTTAGTTTCTAAATTGATCACATGGTCCAATTTTGTAAAGAAGGGAAGTTATTTCTCCCAACCAATTGTTAGTTTTTTTAGTTTCCTTTGCCTCTAGTTACATTAGGATTAATTTAGGTTTTTATTGCAAAACAAGTACTTGTGCACACTCTACATGTTTCCATTTGGGAAATGTATGATTTTTATGTTTGTACGTAGTTTTTGTGGGCCCTTTTTATTGTTGCAAAAGTTCGTTTAGCCCAGGTTTTATGGTGGAAACAATGTGTTTTTGGGCATCCTTAAGGTGTATCCATTAACCCCCATGATCATATGTAAATAAGATTTCTTCATGCTCCTTGACAATAAATCGGTATTTTGGGACAATTTGTAATTTTTATTAAAAACTCCCAAGAAATTAGCTTCCAAGAGTACTTCAAGCAGTTTTAGGTCAGCTCTAAGTCCATGTTGACCCAGGTATAAGAATTTCAAGTTTTTAGATTAATTTTTCAAGTTTTTTAGGCTTGATTCCACACCCAATGGATGCTCCAAGGCCATTTATCTTATATATAGCATGTATATATCCTCTGGAGGGTGCCATTTTTTTTTCTAAAATAATTTCCCAAGCGATTTTGAAAATTTACAAATTCAATTTTGGACTAGGTAATTTTTTCTCCAAAAAATCCACAGAACATTATTATTTAGTCTTCCACAAAATGAAGGAACTTAGTGTTCCACGGGTTATCCTAACCCGTGGAGCAAGAGAGTTAAACTTGGGACTTAGGTGGATTTTGATGAAGTTAGTTCTTTGTGACTAGGAATTATAGTGTTGTGCAGACTTAGGAAATTTGGAGCTCCGCGAAGGTTGGTCAATTCCGGAAAGCAAAACATGGGTTATGATCAAAAAAATCCATGATACAAAGGGAACACACCACAAAGATCTACATGATAAGGGTAAAAATTTTAGATGTCACTAAGGTTGAAAGCTGCAGAACTAACAATTCAGTGTTCTGCGGGATTCCCAATTTAGTGTTTTGTGGACTGCAAAATCTGTGGAACAAAGAAACATGGTCGTAAGTCAAAATTTCATGCAACACGAAGAATAGACCTTTGTGGAATGTGGAGAATATATTTTCATGGATGATTAGAGGGTATTATATTGCGGGTTTCTCAATCTACGGAGATGTTCAAATTCAAATCCACAGAATAAGGCAGAATAGGTTTTTGGGCCATAACTTTTGACTCAGATCTCCAAATTTGATTACAATTGGTGGCCTTAGAACCGTATATTCAAATGCTTCATTTTGTCACAAATAAATGCATGAATTGATGTTGTTTTGAGGGATAAAAATATAAACACGTGATGGAAAGCAAAAAACGTGGTTTTTTTTGTACAAAACGTCCAACCACATCACTAACCAAACTTAATGATAAATAACACCCATTCCTTCTCCGACAAATATGATGACATGGAAAAGTGGCCTTGTCATAGACTTTCGTGCATTGGCATACAATGATTATTGTTTGATGGGCGGTTAACATGAAGACTTGGTGATTCCCTCTTATTTATTCTTCCCATTTTTATAAGTATGGATCTCATGCCTTGTAAAATGGATCCCTCCTTTGTTGTAGTGGCACCATGCCAAAATGGTGGCTGACTTCCCACAAATCTAGACCTTGGATTTGGACTCTGCGATGCATTTACTACCTTGTTTCGTGAATATAATGATTTGTGCATTCTTTGAGCAATAAAATATTGTGTTCATGGCTCTTTTCTACCCTATACTCACGTTTCATTGCATTCTTTCCTCGCGTTCTTTATTTGGTATGTTGTGTGGGTTTTCTACTTGTAAGGTTCCTTTTTGTGAGTTGTAATTGTGTGGGAGGGGTTAGTTTGTGCATTTTCGGGTCTATGGCATGTCTATATGCCCTTCCCTCCTACATTTTCTTCCCTTTCTTCCCCTCATGGAGAGTGACAGGCCCTCTCTTCTGGTGTTATCACCGCCCCCTTTTAGCATAGCCTCTCTGTCTCTGTCTCTCTCTCTCTCTCTCTCTCTCTCTCTCTCTCTCTCTCTCTCTCTGTGTCTCTCTCTAGGTTAGCTTAGAGGTAGTGTTAGCATTAGGTTAGATAGGGAGAGGAACTAGCCTTCTCTAGAGGTTTATATCAAGATGCAAGGTCCCACACTTGGACACAATCCCATGTTCACCAAAAGTATTGATCTTTCCTGATCAAATCAAGGGTGTTACTTTTGTGTGTTAACACATACATACTTACATAATGTGATTTTTGCATCAAATATTCATTTTCCTATACATGGTGTACATAAACTCTTTCTTTTGAGTTATGTGATTCATGTGTTCATCCCATAACTCAAAATGGGGTTGATATTAAAAACAAATTATCTCCAATCTCCAATTTTACTCTCCAATACATGCTTCATATTCCATTACAATGTGCAACATACTTCACTTTGTTTCACCACAAGGAACGCCCATACTAGATCCAAATACATTTTTTGGGGTACATTGAGTTAAATTTAGATTCAGCATATATTCATAGGCATTCCTACTAGATTCACCATAGCCAGATGTATTAGTTTATATCTTGTATTTTCTAGATATTAATAGGTCCTTGATTATGTATATATTTATGTGGATGTGTTTTTACTTCCATGTGTTTCTATATGTTTGTAAGAGTGCATGTTTCTAGAAAAGGGAGCACATCTGCTTTGTACAAGATTCCAATGAGTGCTTTTGTTATGTGAGTCAAAGGAGATGGTGTTTGTGATAAGTTAATATCTCTCCTTGTTTTGATATTTGAATATATCGTTATTTTACAAACAATTACTTTAATAAAACTAAACAGATATAGAGGTGACCACATCAAAAAATTATCGAGTAAGTTCTTCTTTGTCTTTAATTTGATATGTATGTACACGCACATCAAAGTAGCACATTATGTAGACATCTAATTTTGGCAGTAAAAAACTAGTTAACTGCTTTGGTGCTAGTGTGTGTATATGTTATTCAATCATTGGTCCAATTTAGGATATTATTGGCATGTGTTACTTATGTTGTTTTACTTTCAACATGTTTCCCGTGTGTTGTGGAAAAATTTCACCTCTTTTTGCTTTAAATGGTCACATGTGTCTATCATTTTCTTTTCAAATTTATGTCCTTCTCTATTTTACTTTGTCCATTACCATTTCATCGTATTTTTTGCTTCCTCTTGGTCATTTCTAAAACCTTTATTTCTTCTTATATTGGTCCCTTGAAAATATCACTTAGCAACTCAAAACCTCAAAAAATCTAAAAAACAACTATTTATTTATCCATGTACGACCTTCGATGCTCTAACAAAGTCAAAACTCTAGTCACTATGCTACTTTCAAAGAGATGTTATCACTTTCATACCTACGAAATTGGTCACATCTCGATGAAAATAGTCGATTGGATTTTTGGGCCTATGTTACACCAAAATTAGTTTCCTTGAGTTTTTGTCCTTTTTGTCACCCTTTCTTTTATGTGTTGGTTTATGTACCAATATGGTCTTAATTGGAATTCAAAAAGTCTATAAATACATAGGTGCATTAGTACATTTATGACAATGAATGACAGAAAATCAATTGTGATAGTGGTATTGAAGTTGTGAGAGAAAAATATATTATATTTCTAAAGCATCCATGTGCTAAAGTTAAATGCAAGCATTTAGATATTCAATCTAATTTATACTAATAGTTGTGCACATTAAAAAGATATGATTGGGTCGCTTGTATACATCAAATTGATTGTTAACTTGCATCAAGTGTTGTTTGTGATTTTTTCAAATCATGAAGAACTTTCTAATCATGAATGGATAACATAAGCCCCATTAACATCTCCTATTTTACAATGAATTGAGAGTGAATTAAAGTTTTGATAAAGGATATCAAATTCTTAATAATTTATGATAGAACTAAACAAACTTACACGATCATATTCATATGTACATCTACATAATTATTTTCATAGATGTCATTTTATTAAATTGGTGACAACTTTACTAAACTAGATGTCATCTTTTATACACTTTGAAATATAAATTTGTTAGGGGAGCCCCCAAAAAAATGGCATATCCTAATAAAAGAATGGATTAAAAAGATTAATATAATTCATTTGCAGAGAAAGAGACGGCCTTGTTTAAATATTCCCATAAATATTGCACAAGTAAAATGCTTGTGGTAAAGATTTGGTTTGTGGACTTAAGAACATGGCCATGTCATTATGCACTACCTAAGTGGTAAGAGCAATTATGTATTTAGTTGAATTTGTAATCAAGAAAAATGCATTACTTCACTTCACTTAATGTATACTGATTATTTATAATATTGCCAAAAGTAGTGGGCTGCCATGTGCCCATAATAGTCAAAAGCAAACAAGACTAAAAAAAAAAGGTCTAATGCATGGTTTTCTCCCACAAGTTTTGTTTTCAAATATAAAAATATTATCATCGAGTTTCATAATGGGTGGTTGGTGTAAATGTTATATTTCTTCGTATTAAATATTGGTTTTGTAATTTAGATATTTTTTTAAAAAGGGGGTGGATAAAATTAATAAAAAAACATAGAGGGTTTTGAAATATAAATTTATATAAAAGTGATGGTAGAAATAGTAATCGGACGGTATCCTTTAAATGGTGTAAATTTTAAGCTGAATTTTGACAGGGTTATGAGAGGCAATTTAGGTTAGGTGGGTGTTGGCATCGTTTTTTGAAATTTCATCAAATCATCTACCATTGGTTATAGTGAAGTATTAAGAAAAGGTATTAATAGTTTTGTGGAGGTAAAGGTATTATAGAGAGGATTAATCGTCGCCCTAAATAATAATTACACATTTTAAAATTGAGGGCAACTTGATTTTGGAAGCTTTGAATACCGGTAATATTGCAAATTGGAATCTCTCAAATATTGTTGAAGATTGTTCAACTCTTCTTGCCAACTTCCATTCGATTATTATTTTTCACATCCTCGTGAAGGAAATCGAGTCACTAATCATATTGCCAATATAGGGTGGATCTCAACTCATACGGACATGCTTTGAAAGTTATCTCTCCCCCCAACCTTGGTGCAAGAAATGAGATTTTGATTCAAAAGGATTTAACCCCCACTTTACATAAAAATTTTATTTGAGATTTGAGGGGTTTGATCTAACCTATTTCATGCATTTTCTATTTGAGTTCTCATGTGGTGATAACCCTTTTGTGATAGAACTCTTCAAAAAAATGGTAAATTGATGTGATGCTAGATTTACAAGTTGGGTTATTCTACTCTTTGGTTTGTAAGAGTTTTTGGACTGATAACTTATTACTTTCTATCATTCATCCACCTTCATATATCCTACTTCAGTGTTTCTCACCTAATCTCATCAACATTTCAATTATTATTTTAATATTTAAACTCTAACCTTTTTCTACTTATTAAATTAATTATTTTAAATATTTTTAATTTTATCAAATCACTTTCATAAATAATTATTATTTTCATAAAACAATTATATATATTTTAATAATAATTATAAGAATTTGCTTAAATAGATATTTTTCATAGTATGAAGAGGAGCATGAATATAGACAAAATATATTCAAACTTCTGAATTTGCTTTACTAAGCAAGAAGCTTTCACATCTCGCAATCACTTAAGTAAGAAAGAAAATTATAAATGTAATGTGAGAGGAAAGTGTTAATCTCTAATAGAATATAATTGTGACCTATTAAAAAAGATGCAAATGTTGGTGTGCTTACATAGATACCATCGCCTTCTTATTTTGTTTTCTTAAGATTATCCATAGACCAAATCACTTTCATGGAGTCATATATTGCTCCATTAAAAAGAGTCATTGTTATAGGATAATAGTGTGCTTAGAATTTTACAAGCATTTATAGTAGTTTTTGGAGAATTTTTATCTTTCTTTTAAAAAATTGTTTTTATGTGAGGCATAATCACAATATGACTCATGATCCAGTAAATCATAATTTATAAGATCATTTAGAGGATGCTTATTAGATTAGAAACAATGATGGGATGTGGATTAGGTACAATAAAGTCTTCATGAGTAATCTATTGGTGTAACAAACCAATAGTGTCTTGTAAAGATTTGAAGAGGGTATATTTCTCAGAAAATATAAAGAGAAATGTGGAGGTTCTATTTTTAAGTGTCATATTCTATTTGACAATGTGATAAGGTCCTTTTTAAGTGTAGATACTTCAGAGAGTAAACAATGTTTTTCAACTAGATATTATGATTAGCTTACATGACGGTGATGAGGTCATGACACGAAGCCATTACAATGACAAGGTGATATGATGCCATGTGAAGAACCTTGAAATGTATCAAAAACACCTAGAGAAGAACCAAAATACACAAAAGAGATGTGGCACCTTGTTTTTTGTGCAAGCACAAAATATTCCTTCCTAATAGAGAAAAAATATACAATAAACCCCCACAATTGCTTATAATTGTGCAATGTGATGTACAATGTTTAATTTCCATGGAAAAAGAAGGAAAAATAGACAACACTAACATTTCGTAAGAATAAGACAAATATCATCAAAAAATAAGAATGTACAGAACAACAAAAAAATATTTTTCTCTCCTTGAAAGATATGGTCAAGCACGTTCACAAACCGGGGTTCCCAAAGGTACCCTTGGGAATTAGTCTAAATTTTGAATGAATTGTGTGATTTTTTTCCATAGGGGACCCATCACAAATTTTTTACCTCTAAAATATGGTTCGAACAAAAAAATGAGATCTTCTCAAACATCTGGAAACTCAAGATCTGGCCTCAAGAGTATGAGTTGCTAAAATGGGGCCAAACAGGAGGGTTGAGGGCGACCTCTAATAAGTTTAGAGGTCCACGGTAAAGGGGTAGGATAGCCTCTAAGAGTTATGGAAGTTTATGGAGGACTTTTTGGGAGTGAATTGGAAGAAACGTTGCCTACAAGTTGAGCGCAATATGAGAAAAAAGGGAGGGAAATTTGCAGATTTAGAGAGGAAAATCAAGGCCTCCGAAGGTCATATAAAATTTCAAAGACTTGCTACAAAAATCTACAGATAGTCACTTCCCAAAAAAAAATGTGTTGAGGAGTAGACATAGAGTAAGATATGAAAAAATTGATGAGAGTCCTTTAAAATGAAAAATATTACTAAAAACTACAAAGGCATTATAGAACACTCAATCTAATTCCTTGTACGGTTTGGATCTTCAAACACTCACCAAAAAATTGACCTGACAAAAAAATATTTTTTCCAAAATCTTAATTTTTCATACTTTTGCTAAAAAATATTATGACCATCCAAATAATCACGATGTTTCGTGAAATTAAAATACAACCGAAAAACACCAAAATGTCATTTATCACAGAACGAAAATAATCACAAGCTTTTTCAAGAAACCTAGTATGTAGAAAGTCTAAAAAAGGTTGTGGAGGAAGAGAAACATGTGAGAATGTTGAAACACAATCAGCAATTCACTACAATGGCTACATAAGAGGTTGGTTTTGGTACCATATAGTAAATAGGGTATAATCTTTAAAGACCTCTTCAAGTCATATCATCTTCTTTAGTATGAAGGTTTTGTTAAATAAATGAATGCAAAGAAAAACACATGACACATGTCTAAACAATAACTATGGCAAAAGTCTTTATATTACATCACAAAAACTATATAATGTAAATATATATATATATATATATATATATATATATATTATATATATATATATATAGCTTGATCAAGAGCAAGTTCTCTTTCCTTACTAACCACAAAATAGGTAAATGTAGTTGACTTATAAAGAGTCGGCATCCTATTGGATAATATTAAAGGCTAATCCTTATCTTATTCTAATCCTAGAAAATTTTGTACCAGGTAGACTTAGTATAATAGCTAGCCTAAGTTAAGTCAATATAAGGTACATATAAAATATTGTAACAACACTAGCTTCATGTTGCAAACTAACCACACTAGACTATCTATCCTCTTTCTTTTCTCTTGAGCCAAAAGGTGATTTTTGAATCTCTCATGTACTACTTTAACAACACACACACACAATAAACATTATGGAAGAAAGATTCCATATGGGGACAAGCTAATTATTCAAGAAATTTTGCACCATGTAGAATTAGTATAGTACCTAGCCTAAGTTAAGTCCATATAAGGTACATATAAAATATTGTAACAAAACTAGCTTCATGTTGCAAACTAACCACACTAGACTATCTATCCTTTTTCTTTTCCCTTGAGCCAAAAGGTGATTTTCGAATCTCTCATTTACTACTTTAACAATACACACACAATAAACATTATGGAAGAAATATTCCATATGGGGACAAAATAATTCTTCATCATGTGACCATATTTTCAAACAAGGGCATTTACGATTAGCTTAACCTAGACACATGGCATAGTGTGTCTTTTGGAGATAAGGTGACACATATGAGGTGGTGGTTGTCCTTTTTAGAAGTGATTCATTCTACATGTTGCGCATGTTTATGGAAATTCCTTTCCATGTAAGATGTGTCAACATTATGTATGAGAATAGTTGTTAAATGTGTAGGTATTCCATCTTTCCAAGTATTTATCAAAGAATGACTCACAGAATATCGTAGGACCTTGCAGACACACGGCTCCTAAACAACAATGCTCGCATAACTTTTCAATAAATTTGAGAAGTGTGATTCGCTGGGATTTCATATCGATATGAATATGGATAGAGTTGTGCATCACTTCATGGATCCCTTCGGACTTAAGGGGTGGCATGTGAATCTGTAGAAAATGTAAAATCACAAAGTTTCATATATTTTTTCCAATCAGAAACCTTCTCAATAAGATGCATGATAATGCATAGGTTGTAGTCGACAAATGTTGTGAAAAAATATTATTTATACTCCTTTTTTGGTTGATTTGGTATTTTTTTATGAACCCCAATTCTCTTATATCAACATCCAAAGAAGCAAGTAGGGAATACCAAGAATCATAAAATAAAGAAAGAAAGATATAGTGTTTATGTCCAAGCATAAACATCTAGTGTGCAACACTAACCCGTGATTCATAATCATCATTAGAATATATTTAAGTTGAATTATTAGGACTAAAAACAACAATAATAGGATTTTGAGGCACTCGAGATTCTATAGACACCAAAATTTGGCATTAACAATTTGATAATGTTTGTTTTTTCTTATATCCATTCCAAATTATTTATGCGCATGAATAGAACTCAATCAAATTATTCTAAGCTATCCTAACGCTATAAATCCCTCATTTTACTACTCAAGCACTACATGAAATACTTTTTCAGTCAAAAAACTATCTTATCTCCTATGAGACCTTCCCCAAATCATCAAATGATATTTCTTCCCAACTGGATAGAAATTTCCACTAGGGATAGGATCAACTGGTTGATCCTCTCCTTTTGTTCAATCTTGTTTAGAGCCTCTAATGGTCAAATTTTCAAATGGAAATCTTTTTATGACTTGGTCATTTCCCTAGGTCTTCCTTAGTGCAAATATTACCTTTGGATTCCTATAAATGCAAATCAAACCCACTCATTTACTCAGTTGATCATTACATGGAAATCATCTAACAACACTTGGTCAGTCTCTCCAAAAGTAAGCAAAGACTCCCTATTCCTTCCTTTTGTATGATATTACACTAGGAGAAGCCCCTAAGCAATTCCTAACACTATAAATCAAGCCAAGACCATTCCAATCCAAGTAAAAACATTCAAACCAAACATTATCAAGTGTTCAAGGGATAGATTATAGTTACATACATGTTTTTGTACCATCAAAATTACACTTTCAATAGGTGGAGAACTATGTGAGTTTGAAGCAGCTTTGGAGTAGTGCTACATAAGAAGCACAAGGGGTCTGCAACCCAAATTTTTGACCCCTTTTTAGAGGACTTTCAAGGAAGTTGGAGTTTCAAGATAAGAAGGCTGATTTTCACAACTTGAACACATTTTTTGGATTCTAGATCGTACACAAAGAATTGCATTCAAATTCTCAAGTTGTTGTATAGTCATACATCCATTATTCTAAGTGAGACAAGTATGTGAAACTTCATTCTAGTTGTTTAAGTTGGTTTTGTTTAGAAGGCGAATTCAGTCCTAGATTTAGATACAAAGTATATATGAAGGATTTCCAATCAAACCAGAAACACATAGAAAAGTTAAGTGTATTATTCTCTTGTCAAATTTCTATATTTATCATATGCCTTAATAAATCCAATTTCTAAATCATTTTTGTACTTTCGTATCTAAATGTTAAATATTAATTTAATATTTTGAATGTGCATTATTTATATATTTCAATCATGTTATTAGACTTTTAGGGTTTTATCCCCTATACTTAATTTTTAGGTTTAAATCATTTTCTGAACTCACTTATTTTAAAAGAACGTGCACTATAAGGTTTTAAGCTTCGCCTCTAGGGGTCATATTTCATTTTATAGGGTTTGGTATTTTAATTTCAATCTAGATTTCTATATATTTCATAACCTAAATCTAATCTTCATACTTTCTCATTGGGTTTCATGTTAGATACTCCTATTAAGGCCTCTTTTTAGAACATTTGTGGGTTAAAATACCTTTCTGGTCATATCTCAAGCATAATGACTCTATTTTCAAAACCCTTAAAAAAATTATTTGTTTAATACAAAAAAACCATTGGAGGTTTTTGTTCATCACATTAAGGTTCTCAAAAACCTCTTTTGGTTTCACAAAAAACATCACTAATTTGTATAAATGGTCATGTTATTAATTTGACCTTTCTAAATCAATTTTACACATTTGTCTTACACACCCGTTTATTATCTATGTTGGTTGGCATATTGAAAGTAGGTCTTACGTTTTTCTTTATGAATTTGTCATGTTTGACTAAATTCACAATGGATAATCCATCAAAATCATGCCCCAGGCCTTATCTTGTGGACCTTTCATCAACCCATGCTCATAATAATTCCACTCTTTCTTGTCGTTGTGATGGCTACCATCTCTCTCACCAAGTCCATGTTATCACTCAGCCCAAAGGAAGGGTGATCCCTATTAATGATTTATGTTTACATTTTCAATATAAAAAAACTATGTGAAGTGATATATCTTACACGACTATCCTAAAATCTACTCAAGCATTACAAAATAGCTTTCAAAAATAAACTCCAGATATGATTCTAGAGATCAAATCACTTAAGGATGAGATTGTGCATCTAACGAATCGAAAACCACGCATATATCAACCTAATATGTACATAAAATGTAGGGCCTCAAAAGGGTTCATCTCAAATATGGATTAAGAAGCAAGCCAAATTTTTGTCAATGGATCAATCAACCCTTCAAAAGAATTATTTAAGCACATGTGGCATCATAAAACAACACCTTACTACACTTATCATAGACTTGTGGGACATCATACCAAAAGGTGTCAAGATTTACAAAATATAATGCAAGGACTTGTTAATAGTGGTTATTTTCAATTGAATGCATTTACTATGGCATTGTTACATTCTAGGTCACCTTCTAGAACTGAGAAAACACTTATATTTGAGGATTCATCATCTAATATGCAAGAGGAATAGAAATATTGAATAAATAAAATATTAAAAGGGATCATATGGAACAAGAAAGAGTTTAGCATTGTTACACAGAAAGTGCAACACACACAAGGAAACAATTTTGATTTCAATTATGGCTATCAAAAATATCAGGACAATATCGATAATATTAATGTAAATAATCAATAAATTCTCATTCTAATCTATGATGGATATTACATAGGAACCCCATGATACCATCCATCTAATAGGATTGTCACTTAGTTCAAAACACTCAAAAATGCAAAAAAAAAACATTCAAAAATGCAAATAAAAATAAAACATTCAAAGTAGAAAAAAAATCAAAATATTACAAAAATCAAAAATTAGTTCTAAGCATGCCTAGTATTTTTAATTTATAGATTTTATTTATCACATGATTTGGGATAACAATTTATTTTTCTATACACGTATGTGTTTCACGTGGTATGTGAGCATAATACAAGATATACAGGATTGTAAATGGATTTCAAATGCTACCCTTTCCTTTTTCCTAGTGGCCTTTCCTTATTGAGGGCATCTTTCTATACAGAGCACATTAAATGATCTGATATATTTTTATACCATTTTTTAACATTCCTTGCTCATGTTTATGGTTTACATTGTGATATTCATTTATCATGATTTGATATGAACACATGGATTCTATAGACTAGTTTATCTTGTTCTATGCACCTATTATTTACTTGCATGTGCAATGGATTTTATATTTGCAACCCTTGTCAAAATTTTGTGTGTAATACCCTTAGCCTTTCTATGTAACAATGCAAGGGGCATGATACTAATGTCAAAGATGCAATTTTAATTTGCAACCTCGGTAGCACTCATTGTACACACATTCATACAAAATTAAATTTAGTAAAATATATTTTATTAAAAATGCAAGGGGCAACAATGATATTGGGTTCAAAGATTCGATAATTATCAATTATTGCAAATATAGGCGTTTGCATGAATATTCTACGACACACATTTCGACCATTGAAACTTTTAACCTAGATCCTTCTGTAGCGATGTGGTTTAGTTGAATCCAATGATGTATGTTGGTTCTGGTAACACCCATCAACCTTATCATCATGACTAAGGTGGAGGCTTATGAGTATACTATTCCATTTAGACCTGGTACAAACTATGGAACTTCTCAAGATCCTGAGTGTTCAGTCTAATGTGCCCTTAATCTGGTTGGATACTATCAATTATGTATGTTGGTTCTAGTAACACCCATCAACCTTATTATCATTCCTTTTGGACCCTTATTTGTTCCTATTTTTCAGTGGTACACTATGTACTTCTCAAAACCATGAGTGCTGGGTCTAATGTGCCCGTAATCTCATTGGATAACATTAGTTGCTATGAATTGGGGATTGATCACCCTCAATTCTTCAATTAGTTTGACAAGAGTCTCCTTTTCCATATGCCTCAATTTAGGAGTACAATCTACTCAATATGCTTCATCAAGAAGCCTTAATCTTCTTAAATCAAATTGGGCCTCTACATATATAGGTGTTCTATTTTTCCCTCTATTTTCAAATTTCAATTTCAATTTTAAGATTTCAAAGTTAAAGTTCAAAACTACATATATAAACATTGACTACACTCTTATTTTGTAGGTTTCACCTTGGACACATCTCAAGCACTCAAGTATTCAAGAAAAAAGTGTGTTTACACACTCAGATACGTATTTCCTTTAACCTATCAAATTTAATTTACTAGATTGAAGGGGGGTAAAATGTACACACCTAAATTTATCATTAGGAATTTGATAATGCTTTTTGGCTTATATCCCTTACATGTGACTTGAGTGCAAAGACAAATTTCAAATGCACTATCCTAAATATTTTAATCCCTCATACACTTACATGAGCATATTTTTCATTCAAAACCACATCTTATCTCTTGTGTAAACATCTCCAAATCATCAAATGAGATTTTTTCCACATTACATAGAATCTTCAAGTAGGGATATGATCAATTGGTCAATCATGTCTTTCTAGTAGATATTTTCTAGGACCTCTAATAGTTAAAATTTCAAATGGGCATCTTATTATGAGTGAGTCATTTCCCCTAGGTAGGTCTTGATTTGAAATTTTACCTTTGGATTCTTATAAATAAAAATCAAACCCACTCATTTATTTACTTGGTCACTACTTAGAAATCACCTAGTAAAACTTGGTCTATCTCTCCAAAAGTAAGCAAATATGTCTTATTCTTCCCTATCACATGATATTAAAGTAGGAGAAGCCCCTAAGCAATTTTGAATCACTTTAAATCAAGCCAAGGCCATTCTAAGCCAAGTCATATCATCCAAAGTCGACTCATAGAAAGCATTGTCAAGTGTTTAAGGAATAAATTCTAGTTGCATACATGTAACTGCATTATCACAATTGCACTTTTGATAGGTGGATAACTACATGGGTTTGTAAGATTCTTTAAAGTAGTGCTACATAGGTAGCATAGGGGCACCTCATCCCTGATTTTTTACCCCTTTTTACAAGATTTTAAAGGAATCTATGGTTTCAAGAGAAAAATATTGATTTATAAAACTTGTGTACATACTTTAGATTCCATATCACACACAAAGAAGTCACAAGAGTTTGTATAGTCATAATTCCATTTTTTAGAGAGACAATTATGTGTAACTATGAACAAGTTATACAAGTTGATTGTGTTCTACTAGTCAACTTTATCCATAAGGTAGATTCAACCTCAGTTTCATAGACAAAATATATTAAGAGGATTTACAACCTATTCTACTCCAATTCATAGGTAGATCAACTCATAAACATGCTGAAAAACAAGTGCATTATCATCTTGTCAATATTATATATTTAATCCAACGGGTAATGGTGTAATGGTTCTTAGGTCTCCTAGTAATTGGGAGGTCCAAGGTTCAAATCTCGGCTTCGTGTTAAGGTGGCCTACTACCGACAGTTTGGATACCCTGGTGATAGGGTAACATGATAATGTGGTTTAATCCTTGGGATAGATGACAACTTAAACTTCCATCCTTAGATGGTTCCACGGCCGGTGTGGGTTGGTGATGCCACAAAGGGCTTGAGCCCTCTACCTAGGTAACCTCAGCAAAAAAAGCAATGTGTGTGTGGCATGTGCCCTAATTAATCTAATTTCTAAATCATTTACTATACTTTTATATATGAATGTTAAATGTCAATTTATTAATATGAGTGTACATCATTTCTAGATTCAATTCTTATTGTTAGGCTATTAGGGTTTTATCCCCTTTACCTAATTTTTAGATAAAATCATAATCAAGGAATGATACAACATTTTCATTATCATATTCATCATCTTATTCCACCACAATATCCATCAATTGATCATTCTCATTAATATTATTTTGAATAATTGAATATTATTAGAGTTCTTGTTGATAGTATCTCTAGGTTATGATATCTCATAAAATAATAATATTTTTTCTACTACCCCTCCTCTAAATTGATCTCCCTTAGTGAATTTAGTGTTTTAAGGCTTTATTTTGGATTTTATGATGGTTTAAACTATTATTGGTCACAAGTGTGAAGAATTATATCTCCCTAAATGCTACAACCACCTACTACTATGTTTTCTAGTCTTCTAAGTTCTAATATTTTATTGTAATTGTTAGGCCATCTTTCTAGCTTTCATGTGTTATCAATTAATTTTCATGTTTCCACTTTACTCCTTAGTGAGGGATCCTATACAACTTTCTTTATTAATCTATCAGTAAAATGAGGTGGAACACATCAAATAATTATGTGGTGATTTTGGGGGGGATTCAACTACTTAGTATCTAGTCAATATACAATTACCCATAGTTCATGAGTAGCAATTCACAAGAACCCATCTCTCATGAGCATGAATGATCCACCTGAAACTCATTGCATTTAAGTGATGGTCACATGCGTAAAGCACTGAGACTTCCTAGGAGGCGCCCATCCAAGAACTACTCTAGTCCAAACACACTAAACTACGGAGTTCCGCCCATAATAAAAACCTCTTAGCTTATTAACTCATTTACAAAACCCACAACAACATTTTTGCCTTATGAACCCTTCAATATTGAGCTCCCTAGCTCATTCTTAGACTAGATTTGTTTACACATTAGATCACATTAAGATGTGATTTTGTAGGATTTGACAATGTACTTCTTACTTAATCTACATAGTTGTACTTACAAAAATTGTTATAGTATGTAAGTGAGGTAAATCAATCCCTAATTGGCATTTGACTCTCTCGTTTAGTTACAAGGAGCTCAATTGTTCTCAACTACATATTGGAGATTAAGGCAATTACTCCATTAGTTAAATCTTGTACACAATTTGGGGCAAATCGGACCCCATTTGAAATTAGATTATCTATTTTAGCTTATTTGGACTGACTTGTCCCCATTTGTATACTGAATTGAAATAATTATACTTGAAAAATTTAATCTATTACACAATTGGGGCCAAGCAAACCCAAAATGAGACTTTAGAATCTTCCATTAGGTTGCAAGGGGAACAATTGGTGTTAGTAGCATATTGAAGTTTGAACCAATCATTTTATTAGTTCAATATAAAAATAAATTGTGTCCAATTGATCCCCGATAGAGATTAGATTATTATTCTTAGTGTATTTGGGTTTACTAGCCCCATTCGCTTGCCACATTAAATCAATTGTACTGCAAGGTTCAAGTTGTAATAAATTGGTGTAAATAAATCGTTGTTTTATTTAGGCACTACCGTTTGGTTAAAATGGGATCAATTGGCCCCAATTACATACAAATAGTGAACCAATTTCTTAATTCAATCAAAATCCCAAATTAACATTAGATTGTCATTTTTATTGTATTTGGACCTGATTAGATGAATTGGGGCTTCATTTTCCCAAATAGAATACAAAATTGAACCTTTCGAGTATAGAATAAACTAATTAATGAAATTAATATGGGCACAATTACCATTTCGACATTTTCTTTGTTCCTCTCTTTTACATATGTCATTTGTTGTTTTTTGTTTTCATCTTAAATTTGTTTTTATACTCTCTTTGTTGTTCTCTTCATTGTTATTTATTTTCAAAATCTAACGTTGGCTCAAAAATACCTACAAAACATATAAAAACTATGCATAAATATTTTAAATATTATCTATTGCATATAAAAGTAACATTTGAATTTAGGTTCCATAATGTCCACCAATATTTAAACAAATTATTTCTTCATTTAATATTTGAATTGCACGTTACTTGAATATTGAAAATTGAGAGAAAATGTGTACATCCTTTACTTTAAGAATATTTATAACACATTAGTTTGGAATATTATTCAATATTTGCATGAATATAAATGCAATATTTAAAGTGTTGGGAAATATTGTTACACTTAAGCCAACAATTCTCGTGACATAGCTAACATTCAATTCATACTTTATTCAAGGGGATGATGTGTATAAGCGCAGATGTTTAGAATTGTTGCTAATATATTTATAATGCTTTCAAAACATTGAGTAGAAAAATTGTAAGGCAGAAAGCACTCACAACAAATTCCCAAATAGAGTAAACATAATAATGATGTCTAGATTCATATCAGAGGAAAGGTGGTCTTTTGATTAGTCTCAAAGGAAAGGCATACAAGTTTCAATTAACTATTGTTGTCTTTACACTATCGAAATAAAATAGAGTTCTTAAAAACTTACTTTCTTTTTTGAAATTTTTGTTTATTTCTTTTTTTCCTTTCCTTATTACTATCTTCGTAAGTGTGTTTTTTGAATTGTTTTTATATTTTGAAAATGAATAGTAACTATTTCTTTTTATTTTGCTCAATAAAGTTCAATTTTTAACAAAAGTGGATGTGCTAATCATACAACCAAAGCTTTTTCCTTTCATGGGCAAGACATTAGACTCTCCCTACATTACTACTATTGTAGGCTATTCCTCTCCCCATAAAAAGCTTAACCTAACCTTTTTAAATCAAAATGAACACTAAGAAGAAAACAACGGTAATTTTTTCTTGTTTTTGGATGAATATTTTCTTGATTAATTATTTGATTGTTGGTTTAGAAGAAAATTAAATTTAAAAAAAAGTATAACTCAATCTTAATGAGTAATTTAAAATATTAATTAATAATTTATAATTAAATTTCCAAAAAAAAAACATATTTTAAAACTAAACAATATGCTTGATAAAAAGTTTTTAACATTACACATTTAGATGTAAATAAGACATATGAGTGATGGTAAGCGATCCTTGTGAAATTGTATCATGTGTATACATTCCCATAAGGGAGGCAAAACCAAACCAAGAGAAGGGATTTTTTTCTTAATAACTCCCTATTTCATGAGTTCACGAGTTCACGAGTGCCACAAACATGAATGGTCCACTTCACACTCATTCTAACTGAAGCTCACAAAGGTGAGTCACCACAACTTTTCGAGAGGTCACCCATCCTAATTATGCTTAACAAAAACCTTTCAATATTTTACATAGGGGCATAAGTAAACATAATAAGGGGCGAAGGTAAGGGATCTCAAAGAAATTGTATCATTCTCAAGTGTCAAAGAAATATGGACAAGGTCAAGTATACATCCTTGCAACTAAAGAAAAAACAAACTAAAAGCGAAGGGAAATCTTTTTAAAAAGAAAATAGATATAGCAAGACTTCAACACCATTTTATTATGTAATTGATATCATCATGACCAATTTAAAGAATTTTAATTATATAATCGGTTCAAATTTATCAATTATATTTCATCTAAGCTTGTACTAACCACCTATTTTACTCTAGGTGATGCTCATAAAGGGTGAACAACAACTTATAGAAAGGTCACCCATTCAATAGTACCCTCACACAAACTTGTTGAAGAAAGTGATTGTGTAAAAATGGAGTTGTGAGTCTTTGACGAAGTTTAATACTTTTAATTTGAATGAAGATTATTTTATTAAACATATTTATTTGTTCTTAAACATCATCCTACCTTACCTTAATTTCTAATTGATGTCTCAAATGTAAACTCTCTCATTATACACCCACGATGGATTAGTTTTGTTTCATTTTTAATCTCTAAATAATGAATACCTTATTAAATGTGAATTAGACTAACCCAGACATCCAAGAAAAAAGAAACATGTTCGGATAAAGACCATAAAAGTCGCTTAGCCATTTACCCAAGTTTTAATTAACCACTTAAAAGTACTCAGTCTCAAGATGCATATCGATTGAAGGGCTTCACATCAATCAAAGGCCCCGTCATTTTCTCTGTGAATTGTTCATTGACCAATGACGGAGGGCTTTAATCCAACTCCACATTTTTCAACAAGAAGCTTAAAACACCATGTGTAGAATATAAAGGTGTTTCAATTGCCTTTTCCAAATAAGAAATGCAAGATCACTCAATTAGGCAAAGGCAATTTAAAATAGTTGTCTACTTGTGCTCTTTCATTTTCTAATTCATATTTTAACCATAAGTGAATAACGAGGTTTTAAACAATTTTTGTCTTGCAAGAACACTTTCCTTTTTAACATTACTCATTTTCAACCAGGTTTCTTCCCTTTCCACCAAATTGATCTTATTTCCACCCTCCCTAAAATGCCTTTTGTTTCCAACAATTTCCATGCTTGATCATTGTCATCGACATTAAAGCCCTTCTTTTTACTAGAGTACAAATACTTTTAACATTTATAGGTAGACATTCACAATTATTCCTAATGATTTTGAAACAACCATGGCTACTTTGTTACTGGCAATGGAAAAACATTTTTTTTTATGAGTAGTGGCACTAATTGGGCACTAGATTTACATAGATTGTCCACATCTCTACTCATACTTTGGAGGAAATATATAGCAGATTTACAATAACGAGTAAGCGTACAACTAAACTAGTGATCACCTTCAGCCTAAACAGCTACAAGTAAGGGGCGTCCACGCCGTCAAAGTCACCCAGAGCACAATCCTGGCCTTAACCGTTTTGACTCTCCAGGTCAGTGTCTCCA
This sequence comes from Taxus chinensis, assembly GCA_019776745.2. NCBI lineage: Eukaryota > Viridiplantae > Streptophyta > Pinopsida > Cupressales > Taxaceae > Taxus > Taxus chinensis. The sequence continues at coordinate 187,457,370 of CM034146.1, forward strand.
GGCCTTGCAGTCAACAAGACTTGATCCCTGGTGAGCTATATCAAAGCCAAACAACTTCACCATTGAACCAATGGCCCGTCAATGGAAAAACATATTCAAACCATTAACAATTTGAAAACTAAGCCCTTAAATAATTCTCTTTAAGTGGTAAGCAGTTGCAACGTTCAAAATGAGCACTCATACATTATTCTTCTCAATTGGCAGACATGTGCCTCCATATCAAAATTGGCGATACTAAATCTGTTACTACTTTAACGTTACTAAACATAGAACTAAATAGAACATAAAACTGTGCCAATACGGCAAATTTTCTTAAAGTAGGGAAGAATGAGCTTCTCCTAGCTTTTATGTGGCATTGTAAGATTGAAATGTTAATCAAAAGCGTCATGATGTAGGTTTGAAATCGCCAAAGCATTCAAATAGCATATACACGACAATAGACGCACAAAACATTATATAATCCTACAATCATAAATACCACATCTGCAAACCAAAAGACAATTCCCGTACAATCATTAGAACTGCACTTTTAAAATGAACGCTTCATGAAAGGATAAAAAGATACCAGATCCAGCCTAGAACAGCATATATGTATATCTAGAACAGTACAAAAGTAAATATCTCAGAATACAAATACATATTTGACAATTAAACCAACAGTTTCAACAGTGAGTTGTGTACAGTGCAGCAAAGTTGGATGACCTACCAAAGGTAAAATCTAAACGAATTGAAGCCATCAATCTTAATGAATTAATTCTATTCTTGTACAAGTAAAACTTGCAGCTCAGTTCTAACCATTGATATCCTTTAAATGCATTGAATAAAACAAACCAATCATATTCCAAACTAGAAAAATAGTGTGCATTAATACAATGCTGAGTACAATTTTTTAACATACAAACCCAATCTCAAATAAAATCAAACAAATAATAAAAGTAAATGCTAGGGTTCATAACAACAAATTCTATAATCAAATTATATCTTTACAAAACAATTCTCATTATTTTCATATCAGATCTCATATAAAGCTTTGGAAGCATAAGAAAATGTTGAGCAGTACCACATACAATTATCATCGAGATTTTTCCATGTTTCAAATGTCACATCTTGTGCTGCTATCAATGTTTTACCGTTTTTATAAAATGTCAAAGGCATAAAATAAATCAATGAAGCATTCTGCAAACCCATCCCCCAGATAAAGCAGTTGGGAAATATGCATGGTGTTTAGTTTCGTCTCACCGTATCAAGAAATAAGAAAATTAGTAAAAAGGTCATCTTAATTAATGAGATCACCAATAGCAATCATAAAACACAAGAAATATAGAAGAAGCATGCTAAGTACTCATGTTGTTTCAAAGAGAACAATGCATCTATTTTATCTCCTCCAACAATGTAACAAACGATGACATTAAATAACTGAAGAATTGTTAAAATAACAAAATAGAACCTTGACAAATATTTTTGGGATAATATAAGGTGAAGACATTTACAACTTTCACCATTTATCCTCAAGTTCATCTGAATATCATATCAAACAACACTAAGCCTTCAATTCCTATCCATGATTGTAAAATCTTCCAAAAGAAATCAGCAATCACCAAGCCGCAGAATACCTGCATCAATGTCATTCAGCATACTCAAGTAAGAAAAACAGGAAGAATTTACCTGAACAAAGCAAAAAACCAAGAATTCCAAAAACATGTTCTGGTGATGATATCTCTCTAACAAGCCTTTCAATATCATTATGAATAAAACACAATAACATAAAACCCTCAATGCAGAGGATACATCATGTTGCATAATACAAAACTTCAAAAGACAAGGCTTACCGCCTCTTTCTTTTGGTCCTCTGGTAAAGATTGCAAAGATTGCAAAGATTGAAAATTAAAAGGTATTGCTCACAATCATCAAAATGATATATACTCCTGTTTTCGTTGTAGCTCAAACAAGATCCAGGACCACCATGTTGTTTGGTACAACTATAATTTAACAGAAACGAAAATAGGTACTGTAATAATGCCTCTGCCCTGTTAAGGCCTTTACCAAACTTAAATTCTCCCTATCCCCGTTCAAACAGACAACACCATCTCAATTTTATGACCATCTAGAGCCCATAATCATCCAGAGACAATGCAGTGGTGTATTTCGTAAGTGAGGTTGAGATACTTATTTGATTGTTGAAGAATAGGAGATGACAGAGTTTGTGGGAAAAATTACACAAGGTTTTAAACATGTCTTTGATAATTTCCAAAAGAACCAAACACATGCCACTGAAATGAAATTCAAAACGAATGTAGTAACATTTATATAAAGTAGGCCACTAATGCCATTATTTTGTGCTACTGACAATTACAACCTGCACAGAAATGCACACGTTGCACTTGGAAGGCAAGACAATGTAACAAATACATGTTAATATGTAAGAGGAATAAAAGAGTAAAATATTAGTAGAAGACTTACAAATTGGCCCAAGAAAAGTAGTGGTCAAAAAAATTGACACAAAAATAGGATCCTAATACAATAGAGCTAGACTGCACGGAAACACCCTGGAGGTCCCCGTACCAGGCTGGGTACATTTTGGGTACGGGTACGGGTACGCTGTGGGTACGGCTGGAAACCTAGCCACAGGGACAGGGTACGCTAGGGTACGGTTTTACCTGAAAACCCGGACTGTACCCTATCCCTGTGGGTATGTACCCACAGAGTACCCACAGTTTTTTTTCATTTTTTTAAGTACAAATAAATAAATAAAAAGAGTACCCACTGTTTTTTATTTTTTTTTAAGTGCAAAAAAATAAATAAAACATGAGGGCTTTGATTGGAATTGAACTTTGGAAAGTTCGTGTGAGATTCAATATTGCCAATAGGAATCTAAAGGGTCGAGAGAGATGAAAAGGACTTCATATGGTTGACTTAATATTTGGGGGCTTTCTTGTTGCTCCAAAATCATGGGTCCATTTATTCTTCAGTCAATGGCATTGGAAGGCATGGGAACAAGTGAAGCACTTGGTGGTTGGGCAGTCTATCTTCTCTTCATTTGACATTAGGTGCCAAGCCTACAAATCGATACCCCACTTCGTCGATTTTCAGAAATATAATGACAAGATCCTTGCCTTGACTTTCAGAGGTTGTTATGCCATCCTTTGGTTTGAGAAAGGAATTAAAATATTTCATAAGATATGCAAATGTTATTTTTAATGTCCAATGATACATTTAACTCAAGCTTAAGGCATTAATAATGAATTATCAAATCTATAATACAGTCTATGTTATTAATTTATTATGTTTTTGAACATTATGAATCAATACAAAGTTCAAACTCAAGAGTCGATTCTCAAAGTATTGGAAATTTGTTTTCATGTTCTAATGAATGATGCTTGACAATACAGTTGTATGAGTATTAAATTTCAATAAGTATGCAACTGTTTCTTTAATTTATAATTTTATATGCATATGTATAATATAATATATATATAAAACGTACCCAAAAGCGTACCGTACCCGAGATTTTTAAAATTTTGCTGTTTCAGTGTAGCGTACCTGTACCCGTATCCGTGCAGTCTAGCAATAGAGCAACATAATCCAAACAGACAATGGGTAGGTACATGTAGGTACAGTTAACAACAAATTTGTAATTGGGCTCAACTAAGTTAAGAGAAATCTTTTGTTGTGGTGGAAAGAGAACACCAGCCACTCAAAGGAGTGCTAAGAGCTGAAAATTCACAATCGGGTAGACACATATTTTCTTTGGCAACTGCTGTGGAAGGATTTTGATGCCATTTATGGAAGTGATTAAGGGAAGTTTGGAGGATGTTATTACAGCACATTCAAGGGTAATGACACAGAGTCACAAGACCAACCGATTTCAGAAAAAAAACCCAGAGAATTGTACATGCTCACAGGTAGAGACATGACAGCTGCCAACTCCAACACCTTCAGATATGCCAAATGAATCCATCATAAGAGGAACTTAGTTTTGCAGCTGTGTGGGCCTGCCTTTACAGAGCAAGTTTAACTGGTCAAACAAACCTGGGAGAAAGAAGAAGGGGAAATTGAGGTACTGAAGGCATCATATTGGTTATTTGGTGCATTTTGCATAAGTAATAGTTTGGAGTAACATGAGTATAAAATAACCCTGCCGTACAAAATACACATAATTAATTATTATGAATTTATTTTAAAAGTAGCATCAAGTAAAATGAGTATATAATAAACCTGCTGGACAAAATTACATAATTAATTATTGTGTTTATTTTGAAAAGGGATTACAGCCTTTGGTGATACCCCACTTTGATTGTATTTTCATGATAAAATCTTGAGTAATAAATAGTCCATCTTTTTTGCTTTCATTTCTATATGCTTCATTACCATTATTTACTGTTATATGCAGAAATATCTCATAAGATATTCTGAAACATTTCATAAGATGTTAACAACACAATTTAGAATGTTGTCACAATTTCCGATCAAGATGGTCACATGCCATTAAAATTTGTTAGTTACTAGATAGTATTTATTATTGACTATCTTGGTGGGCATATACCATTAAAATTTATTAGTTGCTAAGTAGCTACACCATGAAACCTTTAAACATTAGAGTGTTAAAACAATATTTTTATCAGAAGGACCAAAGGTCTCTAAACTGCAACAAGGATTAAACTAATAAATTCAAGGAACATTCTTTTTAACATTTTTAGGTACGTATTTTTGCCTATACTCTGAGCTGACAAGATAAAGTGAGCTGGTAGGATAAAGTGATATGTCTCAACATGAGGTTGATCTGAACATACTCTGAGCTGACAAGATAGAATCAAAGACCACGAGTCCAGTGTTGCTGCAGATAATTTGACCAAGCAACAAGGCAATCAAAAATCAGTAAGAAGTTTTCTGTATATGAAAGGGTCGTCTGATATAGCACTACTTAAGACTGTGACAAGAGAGCAATTTATGAGGGCTTCAAATTGGTTTTAAACAAAACTTGGTATGGTTTTAGTAATAAAGATTTTTCACTGATAAACACATCTACAATTCAGATTTGGTGGAAGAAGAAGACTAATTATTGAATGGTATTTGATTCCTAATCTTGTTGGATGTAAAATGAAACTATATTATATAGAGATTAAGAGATTGTTCACAGACGACCTCACTCAGCTTAATATATTCATTTTAATACACGGAGTTGGTTACATCAAGAGAGCATAAATATCTATCGTCTAATTGTCTCATGGTTGAATCCGGCTAAAAAGGGCAATCAAACAAAGACAGGTAAATATCAATGCAAATCACCAGGTCAATCTTAGGCTGATCCATGGTGTCTATTCAAAGCATTTTAGACTTTCACACTGTAGAAACATAAACACAACCATAAACAGGTAAACTAATAACTATGATTATTAAGGAAAGAAACAAGGAACTACTAGAAACACACATACTTAGGTGATGGCATCATTAACCTCAGAGTGTAGGAGAACTACATCATACCCAAGGAAGACCGGAAATGCTATCTCAGCCTGCATTGACTGTCAAATGCCATAAGCATGAGCCAAGGATAAACACAACAATAAAAAGGCACTCAAGAAAACATATTTGTTCTCGAAATATTCCCAAACTCAATGCAACAGTCCACGGGAAAGGGAAAACTCTCTATGCATTCAAGTATTCCCCGGGATTTTCAGACTGCATGCAAGTCAGCTGCATTTAGAGTGGTACATGCACTGGGGAACGTAAACTGTGGTTGTAGCACCCTAAACCCTAAACCCTAAACCTTGGTGGCTATTGGGAGAGTACTGTAAATACTTTTTGACTAAGGGTCTTTGTTTGCACAAAATATTTAAGTCCTTCAGCTTGCTATCTGAGCCTACTTTATGCTATATATTCCTGTGGACTGTCTCCAGATTTAGCAAAATCAAGTATTCTTATAAACCCTTCTTATCAATTCTTATAAACAAATACCCAGTAGACTGAAACTCAATAAAACATACCCTAAACAAAATTGCTTCCGTCCGATCAATCCTCTGGAATCTCGACCTCTCCTTCATCGATTTCTGATTGTAAATCCTTGGGATCCTTGCCATCGACAGTGCACCCAACAGAAACACACGTACCCAAAATTTCCTTAACCGTACCTGCAAGATTTTTCGCCATGGATCGGGGCTTCATGACCTTGGCAATTTCAATAACATCATCCAACGAGATGTTCCCGGTATGTTTTATGTTTTTTGTCTTTTTCCTGTCACGTTCAGGTTCCTTGAGGGCTTTAATCACCAAGGCAGCTGCGCTGGGAACAACTGCAACTTTGGCCTGACGATTTTGCACAGTGAGCTTCACGGTAACCCTCAAACCCTTCCAATCTCTTGCAGTCTCCTTTGCAATGTCTTCTCCGATTTTCTTGGGTGAAAGACCCAATGGACCAATTTTAGGGGCCAATGAAGAGGCCGCTCCAATTTCTCCTCCAGTCACACGTACAAAAACCTCCACAACCTGAGATGGATCCAACTTTGGAGGCATTTTTTCTGAACAAAAATCACTGATCGAAAACCCTTCGAACCGTGCCTCCTCCAAATCCTCTAGGAAAAACTTTAGGGAGAGTACTGTAAATACGTTTGACAAAGGGTCTTTGTTTGCACGAATATTTTTAAATACTGTAAATACTTGAAAAACCCTAATTTATAAACCCTTCGTGGTACTCGGCGAAGGCTGTAACACGCATTAGTGTTTGTTAACTACTAGGGGAAGGGACCCCATACCCTGCACTCTAACTTTGAGGGTGTTTATAGTTATGTAAGTGCTTGATTAAGCCTTTGAAAAACCATCAATGGATAGGCAACTAATTTTTGAACATAAATATGTGTAATTTATAACTAATGCACACCTAATGTGACCCAAAACTGTTAATTTTTAGAACCACTTGTTATTAGTTTAATACTTTATAAATGCTTATTTGTTTGGTAAATGGTGCACATTAAATTTTGTCAGTTGTGATCAATGTCACATATCAACAATCACATGGGAAGGTAATTACTTGTGACAGGGGTTAGTTGCATTGATATAAATTGCATTGGTTAATGGCGCCTTTGATCTTTGGGTTTACCTAATCTTCTAGCTACCTATCGTTTCAACATTTGTGGAAGTTTTCACACACTGTTTAAGCTATTAGCCAGATTATTTCGAAGGAGGGAATGCAAAACAAGTTAGGTATCTCATTATTTTCCATATTCTGAATTTGTCTTTGACTACCCAGGATGCCTGAGAGCTTATCTGGTAAGTGTTTCGTTGTTCTAGAAGGTTTACATATTTTCTTCTTTTTACAGGAATTTGTAATGGCGGTAGTTGGGTATTAGAAATCTTTGTCGCCATGTAGTGAAGAAAGTATAGCTAGATATTTTCTCCTTTTTATAGGAATACATATAAGTCTTTTCTATTACTGGATATTTTTTTCCTTTGCTAAATATTGTGATTTACTGTAACAATAGCTAAGCGTGAGAGGTCGTGGTAAAGAAGAGGAGAATAGGCTGAAGCAAATGGGAGCCACTGTGAGGAACTCAGCTTAGTATATCAAAAACGTGAAGATGAATAAAGATAGAAGAAAGACAGCCCAAAAACTAATGGAATCCATGTCTACTCAACAATTGTTCGATTTAATTGTGTTCTATCAATTGATGATTCAGACTGGATCACTCGTGTTACATGAATGTGATTACAAACACCCTCTCTAGAATCATGTCAATATTTCTATCAATAAATTTATTTGTGTCTTAACTAGCAATCTCCTTAGTTGATTTATTGTTTTTTAACTGTAAATTTTCTGTGAATGCAGCGGGAAGGAGATTTAGCAATAGCAATAACATTGCTTCAGAAACCATGTCTCCATCCAACAGTGCTAGCAACATTAAGCCCAACGAGTTTAGTAGCATCTTTGGTGGCTCTCATGGAGGCATCATTAAAATAGATAGGCACAATAACTTCGAAGAAATCATAGTATGCAAAAATGTGTTTTTAAACACATTATATTTTGGGAAATTGATAATACTTCTTCTTTAAACTACATTTTTAACAAGAAATTTTAATTTGTTGACACTAATTTGTTTGCAGGAATTTTGTAAGTTGCTACTGAATAAATTTGTAGTTTTTTCTCACTCACACAACCAAAAATGTCTTTCCCTTGCAGCTACACATGTTTCATGTCTTGGATAGGAGTTTCATGTGGCTCTAGGAAATCTATAGTGGATAAGTGTTGCACATCCCAAAGGGACACTGCTTTTCGGTCCTCGTCTCCATTTGCAAATAACGATTGCCAGCAATTTGGACCTCGCCCATGGGTTTCTAAAGTAGCAATTGTAGATTTCGGCACTCCCACTGCACTAACATGTCCATGCATCACCTTCTCAGAATTAAAGTTCCATTCAAGCAGGTAAGGTCGAGTGTGACCTTGCTAAGGCAATGATCTATTTTAAAGAATTTAAATTGAATGAGATGTTAATATTCTCTGCAATTGTTAAATTGAATGGCATAAATTTGAATTCTTTCACATACCATTACCATATATTATTTTCCATTTCAATATTTTAGATACGATATTTCATAAAACTACAGCGAGAAGTTTTCTTTGTTGTAATATTCTGGAATATTGTATCTAACATATTGAAATGGAAAACAATATTTTAGATATTTTAGATATGGTAATGATATATTGATATTATGTGCAATTGTTAGATTGAATGGCATAATAAACTCGAGTTCTTTAACATACCATTACAGTATATTGTTTTCCATTTCAAAATTTTAGATACATTCATCCAGAAAATTATAGCAAAGAAAACTTCCAAAAGTTTTACATATATAACATTTATCAATATCGACTAAAGCCTGCTGCTAAGGCATTCGATTACATATTTGACAAAATATTTATTTAAGGCCTGAGGACGTATAGTATGCATTTTACATATTTGTGAAAATATGTGAACTCCTAGCTACCATTAGGGAATTCTGTTACAAGTTCGACAAAATTTACTAATGCTTACTAAAAAGGCAATGTAAACCAAAATTTGTACAACTTTTCACGTAATAGTTTGGCCAAAATCCCAGTAATGGTGGAGGTTGCACTTCCTCGTGATTCTCTGATGTGGTAGCATTCACAGATTGAATTGCAGTAGGTAGCATGGTAGGAGGTGTACCCTGAACATTTGCATTAGCTTCTAAAAGTTGGCCAATCTGACTAAGCAACACTTGATCTAAAATTTCATAATTTGTAACATTACTTGTAGGAGAAGATGGGCATCTAGATTGGTTATTAAAAATGGAAGAAAAAGAAGGCATGAATGTGTTATACATGCTCAACAAAATATGATGTTGATCAGGTAGGGGATTTGAGGGACTACTTAATCGCCTATTTTGTCGGTCAGAATCTTTTTGTCATTGTTGTCATTCCTTCATCCTTTTATCATGCTCTTTGGAGAGTTTGGCCTGCTCCTTTTTCAACTCATTCTCCTTTTTTCATTTTCACTAGATCTCTTCCTTTATTTGCCTTTTCAATTCTCTTTCAATTTTAAGTTGCCCCTTTTTTTCTTTTTCTATTAACCTTTGCGCTTTCCTTTCATCTGCTTGTTCCCTATTCCTTGCCTTCAAATCTTCGATTTCTCGTTTTCTTGTCTCTTGTTCTTGAAGTAAATGCAAGTAGTCATCAGAGGTAAGTATTTGAGATTGCCTTCCAATTCTGATTGCATCATCATTTAGCCGTACACAGGTGTGAACCTTCTCAATTAGCAGTTTTAAGAATTTTCTTACTAGTTTATATGCTTGGTTGTTCTCATCTTGGGTGTAGGTCACCTCTTGGTTGTCTTGAGTGGCTAAAATGTCATCAACTTCAAGATTTCCTTTATCTAATCCATGGGTGTCTGAAATCGTGGCATCTATTTGGTTTGAATCACGATCTTCCCACTCCAATGTGTCAACATAATAGTGAACCAACTCGATTGGAAGAGGTGAGGGAGGAGATGGCATAGAAACTAAAACTTCCTCATTGTTGAAATCAATTTTCATGCCCAAGTTAGCAGCCCCTTCTTTAATCCATTGAGGTGCATTGAATTGTGTTGGTAAACTCAAGTTATCATCAATATGTGTAGCTTCTTGTGTTTAGCTCACATGAGCTGTTGAACTAAGGTGATCATCTTCTTCATTAAGTGTTTGGGGCTGATGAAAATCTGTATCGATGCCAAAACATGTAGACTTGACATGTTCTTCCCTTGTTTTTTGGTTTTCCTCATTACCTACCACATTTTTTGCCAATTCTTCTAAACAATGTTGCACATCTGCATCTTCCACTCCTGCCATCCTCAATATGTTTTCAACAACTGCCACCTCATCTTCTTCAAAATCAAAGGCCTCACTTGGCCTCATATCATTGGAAAGAGCATTCTGATCAAGTGGCCATATACTTGTCCTCTGAAAACATGCCTTGATATTTTTCAGGTGTAAGTGCAAGTTGGAAATCCTAACTGCTAAGTTTTACCAATTTTGTCCTCCTTATTTCAAGACTTGGGTTTCTTGTCATTCATTTAGACCTCAATATTTTAAAGTAGTTCTTGAATGGAGAGAACACACTAACATCTAATGGTTGAAGCTTATGACTGGTATGAGCTTGTAGAGTCACAAGGTCAATGCCTAAATTTTTAGTCTCTTGGATTGTGCTTAAAGCTACATGGATGCCATGACCAATGAATATGAGAAGATGCTTATTTTTTGGTGAAACTCCATCAGGAACTGATCTTGCAAAATGATGTAACCAATTCATAAACAACTCCTTTGTCATCCATGCATGCTCCAGGTTAACATCCAGTTATATAGTTCTTCAGTTTTCTCTTTGCTTTGAAAAGATAAAATCTAGGAATGATTTGTCCTACTACATTAACACAACATAATATGGTAATCCATTCCCTGCTTTTTGACATAATGTGTGGAACACTTTTGCATCCCAACTTAGCAATGACACACATGTTACAATTCTTGCTTGCTTGAACACCAGTTTCATCACAGTTCCATATTTTGGTTGGCCCATATTGATTTGTAGCATACATTTTTTGCAAGTTATCATAAAAGCAACAACAATTCTTGGCCTTAACATGACTACTCTATCTCGGTCAAGGCCTTTTGCAGTTCTTATTGTCAAGTCAGGGTGACGTCTTTGGAATCCATACCACTATGACTTTCCTGGAAGGCCATGTTTGAATGGATTTGGTCTGCATTGGCACATGTGCGCTACATAAGCCTTTAGGTGAATGAATTCAATACCATGGCCAAGTTTAGCCATATCTTTACACCAAGTAAAAATTTCTTTCTCTTCCTCATCTGCCAAAATAGTTGGAGGTCCCTTCCTCTTGGTGGTTCTTTTTCCATACAACCAATCAGTCACATTTGTACTATGGATTCCCCACTTAGTTGTTGCTTGTCGTGTGGACATTCCATTTTCCTCCACATCCCTTAAGGAAACTTTCATGTTAGCTTCTATCCATTTCCCTCTTATGTATACTTTCTTTGTTGTAGCAGTACTTCCAATTACTTCCACAGTTGGATTAGTAATGTTGATTTCAGGATCTTTGGCGGTTGTGATATTCTCATCAAAAGAAAATTCTTTACCTCTTGATGGATGTCTCATTTTATTGGAAGATGTTATTTTCTTATATATCTTAGTTGCATTAACGAAGGCAGAATTTTGTGCTTTGGCTCTTGACTGATTCTTCCTTTGATAGGTTGTGGTGGATTTTTTAGGTTGTTTCTCAGCTATGTTATCCTCATCAAAAGAGATATTTGTAAACATCAACCCCTCTGCAAGTTACTCCTCGTCTTTCTAATTGGTATTTTGGCAGGCTGTTTTGCATGTGCCATTATGAAATGCAAGAAACTCTGTTTTTTCAATTAATCCTCTGGCAACATATTTGGGTACACTATTTATATGCATGTAAATAAAATATGATGCAAAACTTGCAGTAAACCTTTCTAGTATAAAACTGCAGTAATTTTTTAGCAAAATTACAATAAATTATTAGCAAAACTGTAGTAAATATTTTATTTCTAGGAAACTGCAGGTTATCATTAAAACAACAATTATGAATAATGACATATGATTAATTGAAAAAATATAGGATTCATTGTAAATTTAGTGAGGTTATCATTAAAATGGTTACGAATAATGATGAGCTGCTCATTTGGAGATATAATATAAACGTTGTGGATTTCTAACAATAAAACGGTTTATTGTTGATTATAAATCAAATCCATTGTTGCTTATGAACTATCTAAATGAGCCATTATTGTTCATAACGATTTTAATGGTAAAGTTTCTATTTTGAGATACAATTTTTTTTACCAAAAAATATGTGGAATGAACTTTTATACAATATAATTAATGAAGGATTGAACAAGTTTACCAAGATGTAAATCAATAGAAAATGGAAGATATTGCACTTGGCTAGTTAGCAGCTTTTGCACAACATGGAAGAGATTGCACCTAGCTAGTTAGCAACGTTTGCACATCAAGAAGATGTAAACATCCAGCAACAGCAAGTTAGTGTTTGCAGAACAAAATGTAAATCTATAGAAAATCTATCTTCAATTTTTTTGAATGGGAAAGAAGTATTCAACTCAACTCTACTATTTATAGATTTTACTCACAAATTTGGATCCATGTTTGATCTATGTGCTTGATTTCTATTGGCTGAGGGAGTTTGACATGGATTGGTAATTTAAATAAAACAATTTCTTTGTTATATTTGACACTTTAGTTGATCCATGCACTCGAATTCTATTGGGGGAGAGAGTTAGGTGGAGATGGAGTGGGAAATACATCACCTTTATTATGAAAGTTTTAGTTATATTTTTGAAATCTTGTTCAAAACTTCGTTAATTGTGATTTTTCTTGTAAACAGTGAGCCTTACAACACTTTTCTTGTTTGCAGGTGCTTGCATTTAATATAGAAGATGACATTGGAGGTTGGGAGATTTTGGATGAATAAAATTTAGATATGGATTTGAATTTGTGAAAATCAGTATACATAGTTGGACAATCATGAACCATTTATATTTGTTACTAGAGCAGATGTATGTACATAAAAATATAATATGATGTAAGTAAGTGGATTTAGTATTGAAAGAAAATATATTTTTTAGTGCACAAATAATTGTTTAACATTGTACATGTTGGAGCCTTAAAAAACTTAAATGGCACCAGTAGTTGATGTTGAAATAACCTCTTTATATTAATATGTAATGTATTAATTTGAATATGTGCACTTTATTTGGTGAGAATGACATATATTTACACTTAAATATTGAAATAAAAATACATAATAAATTTCACAATAACTAAGGAAATATTAAACATATTTATGTCACTTTTCATTTAATCTATGAGGAAATAAGTTTCTACCAAGGGTTTTAAAATGAGCTAAAATACTCTCAATCATTGGACCCTACACGGGCTTGAGGTCCCTTCCCCTAGTCAGCTTAATTTTAATGTAGTTAAGTTTATTTTTTGTTAATAAAAAGTCATCCAATGACTTTAGATAAAAACTCATGCAATCTCTCGAGTTAAAATTAGATATTTGATGATATTTTTAAAATAGCATGCATGCTTTAAAATTATATTGGATTATTATTAAAAATAGTAGGAGTTCTATTTTTTATAATTATCTTATTTTAGGAAAAGCGTGCCTCTTTGCAAATTGTCTGTGACTTGTAAAACCCTAATCTTTATCTCCGCGACCTCTTATAAAAATTTAGTTTTTAATCTTTCCTATTTTTAACGATGAAAGGTTTTTTTTTCATAGCTAGTAATTGCACATGAGTTGTAAGTTAGGTCAAAGATGGTAACAATGTGGAGTTCTTAATGAAGTGGTGTTGAATAATAGTGTGCAGTATATTTATTTATGCCAAATATAATAAAGAATAGAATTTGACATCCTAGAATGTGACATAGAATCCCTCTTTGTTTTATGTATTTACAACATGTTGTATTTGTTATAAATGAATGGGAAGCTATGTATAACTTAGTATGTGATTCTCTTCTTTTTGTTCATTAACATTTTTTGTGTACTTAATTCTTTCTTAACACTCTAAAGTAAAAATAGATGAGATGTGTGGGTGAATGAGTGAGAGCACTTTTGAGATTGTTGTAAATGTTAGTCTTTGACGATCAACATTACCGATGTCTATTGTTGCTTTGTCAAGTGGCATGCCTTGTGCCTTATGTATGGTGAGACCCCACAACATTTTAACTAGGATTTGTCAATAGTTGTCGCATGTGATAGGATTCAGTGACAAATGTGTTGGGTTGAGGATGTCCCACAAGGCCTCGAGATATTTCTTGAAGTTGACAACAACTAAGAATGACAGGTTGGGGGTGTGATTCTGGACTATAGACAACCTCCACAACTTGACTGAGTGCCCTAATAACCAATCCAAAGTTGACCCGTAAATTAGATGTCAACATAACCTCCTGTCCTTTACACAAAAAAATTGTATGCTCCAATTGTATGTCATTGAGATCCGATAGCACTACATGTTTTCTTTCCTCCGCTTTCCTCCTTGCAATTGGAAGGCACAAGGATTTAAGCATTTGTTTATTGTGTGTGGTTATCAATTCCTTCATTACATGTAGATGCTTTACACATGTAAAGCTTGTTTGCTTTAATGCTAACATGAACGAGTTTGTATCATCAAGCACCCTCTGAAATCAATGGTGTTCTTCTGAGGGAATGTCTCGTGTAACTTGTAGTTTATATTGCTAAGCATTTTTTGCCCAACAAAACACATTTCGTCTATGAGAACGTATATTATGTCCCGCATATGATCTTGGAATACTGCTAGTGTCTATCCTTCAAGAGACTTAATTTCATAAATGGGTATTCAAAGGCTATAATGCATAGTAGAGGCATTTATGTTGAATGCAACAATACCTATTACAACCAGTAAAAGAATGGAGGATTTGTTGTTTCCCTTTGGCGTTTGTAATCCATTTTTATGTAGCCTATCGAGTAGGACATTCCTGTACTGGTTATACCTCAAACGATTGTCTGAAACATTGGAATTTATCCATGCCTTCTTGTACGTGCAATGACAATTGCAAACACAAGTCGTTGTTATGATGATAGAAGCAGTGGAATTAGCTCGTTAGAGGAAGCAACAAGTCATAGTTTGTTCTTGAGTCAAACCTAGTCTATGAATTCAAGTGCAATATGTTGTAAATCAATGGGGACCCTATGTTTTGACCAATCATGCCTACTATCAAAGTCTCATAGTCCTAACATGTCTAGTTCATCAAATGTTGCATTTTCATATGGATGCATTTGGGATATTTATTCCCATTATAGTAGTTCCATTTCCATTGGGCATTCTCCTTATTAGTTGTTGTCACTGCTCATTGTTCCACTAATGCTTCTACCTTGAGTATTGGACCTCTCTATATGTAAAGGGTGGTAGAAGTTTTTTATTTCTTCCCAATGGGAAACTTTTTGGGGTGTGGTAACACCAATGTCTGCTTGTATATGCCAGAATGGTTTGTAAAGTAAAATCTCTAACAAATAAAAGCCTTTATAAGAAGGAACATCAATTGCGGGCACATCATAGTAATGGGTGAATACTCTAATGATTGCATGGGTTTTCCTTTGTTTCGATTGAGATCATTTCCCTTAACTGTTAAAATACCATCTATGAATGAATGTATTGTGGATGTTGTTGTTACGCGTGCAAGAACACATTTGAATACATGTTTACCAACAAATAGGGAAATGAATTCACATCTACAGACTAAGAAACAAAGTTTTTGCAACATGTGGCATGTCTCTTGTGCACCAATGTCACGATCGACAATAGTTTTTTATAAGAATTGACTATAGGCAATGTTTTTTGGGTTATTAATGCCAATTGTATTAGATATTATAGTCAACATTGTATGTGGTGGTAGCTCTTTTATTATTTTACTATTAATGTAAAATTGCATGGTGGGAAACATTGGGTTTACAGTCGACATTGGTTGACCATATTGTTAACATGTTTGATCTGTGTATGTTTTCTCGTGTGTCATTTTCTGTTAGGAAGTAGGATTTTTTTCCATTTGTCATCTATGGTCAAAGTTAAATGGCCTTAGAGTGGCCAAGGGGCTTTATATTTACACTATAGAGTAACACCCTTCCTCCATAAATATGTGGCCTTGATATATTTGGCGTGTCGTTGCACTCAGTTCACCAATTCTTCATAATTTTTTGAAACATTGGACGTAGGTATCCCATATGTCTAACACACATGGGTCATCAAGGTTTGAGCAGTGTACCTCATAAATTACATTTTTAGGGCCCCTTGGATTCCATGTTGTTACTATTTGGTCAAAAAACACTTCGTTGCATCCAAGTGAATGGTATCATTTTGGGGCATTTGGTAGCCATAAAAGAGTCGTGGATATGAGCTAAGCCTTTATGTTGTCATTCATACCTGTGTGGTGAATGAGGGAAATGTGGGCTAAAATGTAAATGTTATGGTAGTAAGGAAAGTTAAGTCACAATGACCTCACCTATACCAGTAGTCTCTGTAGTGCATTTCTTTCCCAAGCACCTCGCAAAATATTGTGAATATTGTTTCCTTGTATGCAACTACAGTATGAAGGTGCATAATCAAGATGTTATTTCTCCACCAATGGAAATTTATGGATATTGTTGGAGGGGAGCCTGACATCACTCTATGTAAATCTATCCATGTAGGGAAACCTAGTTGTGTGATCATATTTGTGAGTCCATGCCCATGCTTGCACCAAAATGATATTGTCCTCGTGAAGCTAGATCCAAATCTCATTATGTGGTTTACAATATGGGTATCATGCATGTGTGTTAGTTGTCAGTGCAACATAGAGATTGTGGCTTGTAAGTTGTCCCCAAGGTGTTTTTGGTGAAAACTATAGATGTTGTTGACTCTTATGTAACATCATAACGTTAATAATGAAGTAGCGAAAGCGTAGATGGCTATTGAATTTATTATCATGGAACGTCATCAAATGTAAAGCATATTTGTGCATGTAAACCTGTTTGATGTGTGACTATTGGAATAATGAAATTCATGTAGGAAAGAAAGATGGGAAAGTCATAGAAAGTAACCAATGATTATTTCAGTAAATCTGGACATATTCCGGTGAATCTAGAATCCAATATCAGATCATCAGGCTTGAAGAATGGCTAATAAGAGCTCTTTTTTCTTCTATTATGTTTGCTTCATGTGTAGGGTTGAAGATAAATAGGGATGGTGAAGAGTGATTGTTGTCCTATATACTTCATGACGGCATTCTTGAGTGGGTAGCCTTGGAGCTTAGAAAAGTCGGTCTAGCTAATGATTCCACGTATACCAGTGAAGGTATAACAATTTGGAGCACATTTTTATTAATAATTACACTCATACTTGTATTGACTTGATGGAAATAAGCAAGGTTGACATATTCTCACAAATACTTCAGCATTTGACTGACACCATATCTAGACTTTGGGAGCACTAAATCGTGTTATCTCTCTTGCACATGACACTTAAGAAAACAAGTTTGGAATTGCTTGGGGGAAAGCAATTGGGGAAGGGAGGACTAAAATGTCCCACTTCCTAAGACAATCCAGTCGAAGACCTTTAGCCCAATTTTGTTTCCCGACGGCTAATGGGTGTTAAAAAGGGAAACTGTAGTCCTAATAAATTATCATGAAGTGCACAAAAAGAACTTTATAAAAAATCACTTATATTAATCTATTAATGAATTAGTAATAAATAAAAGAGAAAAGAAAAGAAAAGATAAAGTGAATTTAGAAAAGAAAAAGGAAAGAGGTCACATTATGTTTTTATTTTCCCTAAGGGCAAAATGTGACCCATGTTAGGAGATAATAAATGCCAAAATAGAATTAAATGTGAGAAAAGGCATTTGATTGGTAGTTGTGGGTGGCTACTAAGATAAGATTGCTTATAAAAGTAAGTGCAGTTGAGGTTGTAAAGCATATCTTACATATTATACAAATTTTGTTTTTTGTTTGAGCTTGAGAGCTTTACAAAATAATCAAAAAGATGAAAATCCATTGAATTCATCTCTAGAGGATGAAAACCCTCTTGAGATCTAGAAGGAGAACAAAAAATCTTCTTTTATGTTATGAAGATTATTCAATTAGGGGTTTCCACTGAGGATTAAGATAAGGATTTATCTGTGTTTTCCACTAGTTTTCTAGTAGTGTGGAAGGATGAAAATTACATATTTTTACAAGGGTTTTGAAGGAAAATATTGTCACTATGATTCCCTTCATTTCATACAATGTTCTTGGTGGAGCGACCCATAGGAAGAGTTGGTATGGAGTGTTTTGAAGCTAATAAAATTCAGATCTAGGTTGTTGTTTTTACTTCTAGTTTTTAGATTTCCAATCAACCTTTGGTGTGATTTTTGGGCTTAAGGATATTGTACTTTTCAGCTATGCCTAAGGACAATTATCTATATATTTATATAAAATAATTCTAGCATGTTATTGATGCACAATCTCATATTTTCCTCATAATTTATCCTTATAAATTTATTGATTTGTTTGATTAAAAGATTTTGTGGTTTTGCTTCATATTTGATGAATTTGCATTCCTATACCAAGTCACGTTTTTTGAGGCAATATTCAGATCTGCATATAATAATTTTAATATATCTTCTAGACATTGCATATTTGTTTGGGATTCGCAGGAAATCCATTCGGGGTTGAAATATGTCCATTTGGGGACATTACAATCAACCTCTATAATTGTTGGTGGGAGGGAGGACACAAAAGATGATGGTTGGTGTTTGTGTACATTTGGTGGGGTACCTGTTGCTACACCTATTTCAGAGTCTTCGACGTTGATTTAGAAATGTTGGAAGTGAAATTTCATGAAGAAGTAGAAATGTCAATACTTTCAGGTGGGAGGGCATGGAGTGCTTCAAAGTCTAGGTGAATATTTTTGTAGTAAGGGTCTTAAGCTATTTTGAATTATAATGCAGCTAAAATACAATATTTGCTAATAAAGCACTCAAAGACCTTTTTGTGGACCCAATTCTCCTAATAACCAAGATTTCCAAGTTCATGAATTGGCGACGAAGGTGGTTGGTTATGGAAGAAATATCATGTGGGAAACAAAGGGTGTGGTCGTTATATTTTTATTGATCACCCTTGGCATGTGTTACCTGTAATATTGGATTTACTCTTGTTATGAGCATTTTTCTCAACCTAAGTAAGTGAAGATAGTACTTTGGGGTGAGGATTCGAGTCCATGTTATTCCAACTTAAAAAGTGGTGGCCATATTTTTTGGAAATGCATCTAGAGAAAGCATGACCATTGTTGTAAAATCTTGTGTGTATTCTGGCATATAACTCGTTTCATATAGACCATTTGTGCAGAGAGGGGAGGAGATCAATTCTTGTATGGAATTTTCCTTATGCACCTTGAAGAGAATAAAGAACTGAGGTTCGTGGTTGGAGATGGTTGTTGTGTTCGCCTAATGAGTTGGACGTATGCATGTTCATTTTTTGGCATTTGATGTTAGTTATATGGTGACAATGTTTATTTATTGTGTTTTTGTTCATATTGTAATGAAATTGGAGCTTTGCATTTCTGTCAAAATGCTCCATGCCTATATATGAACAAAGCAAGAAGAATCAAAATTAGATGTAGGAGAAAATAAATGAAAGCAAGGAATATAAATACTTATCTATCTATTAGACAAAGTGCAAAAGCTATGGGAAGAAATGCATAGTATGACATACATAAAGTATAGGAAGTTTCTATAGTCTGGACTTTGTGTTTAAGTTAGGGATGGGGATAAATGCAAAGTAGAAAAAGCTTATAAGGTAGATTACATAGATACAAAAATGTAGTGAATGCATCTAGTAGGGACACATTCTTGGATGAGGTTGCATCCTTAGTTGGAATGAGAACAATACATCAAAGCTTGAATAGATGAGTATATGTCCTTATTTATACATGGGTTGTTTGTGAGATGAGAGGTTGATATTCCATTAATTGGTCGATGAATTTCCCTATTCATGGTTGACATATGGTTAATGTGTTCCTTCTCTTATTTTTTGTAAGCTCAATTCTACACGTATGATTGTTGATGTGTGCAAGCCCGATGTTGCATATGTAGACACTAAATCATGCAATTTGGGTAACTATCTAGTCCTAGTTGCATACTACTATTCATATGATTCTTATGTTAGAAAAGTACTGATTAACCCCTGTCTTTGGCCACTTTTTTTTCCTTTTAGTTGGTACTTTCATTCTTACACTCCCACTTTCTCAGTCTGTATTTTTAACTTTCATCATTTTTCATCCCGGACACTAGTGCACATCCATGACACCAACACCAAGAACCCTTGTCCCCACTGGGCGCTCTTGACCACTTTACACTTTGTTCACACTTTCTGGACTTTTATAGCCATTTGAAGAATTTATCTTTTTGGTAGTCAACCTTTTCAGGGTTAATTGATAAATTCGAAGTAAAGGAATCATATAAATATAAAGTTATGTGACCATAATGAAGGACCAAGAATTAAGAATTACTATCTCCATCTAAGGTTGCATCCATCCAAGGCATCTATAGCTCCATTTGCATCCATCTAGCTCCATCACAAGGGACAAAAGGATGGTTCATCTGCATCACACTTCATAGGAGGGGAGTCTATTGTTTCCATGCACACATTATTTACATTCTACATCTAGTTACTTGCTCGTTACTCACAAAGTGTGACTGGCACAAGAGCAACCTAGGGTACAATTCCACACACACACAGACACACACCTAGAACTACATTGGGTTTGAGATGTAGTACAAGCACTCAGTGATAAGTCCATCCATTTGGTAGCTGAGGACAGTCTGACCCCTTCATATGCATCTTTATTTTTTAGGGTGTTGATGTTTGGCTTGTGGTCTTGCAGGTGATTCTTTTATTGCAGATTTACAATGACATTTGGTAGAGTGCATCGACGTACATGCGACAAGAAGTGAAGAAGTGCATACATCTTGTGACCCTAGAAATTCTAGATTCTGACCATCTATGTAGACCAGGGAACCTATAATTTAGTACCAGCGCACCCCAGGTGCCCCTATCCCTCTCTGGGTGCCCCAGTACAAGAAAATTTACCTCTCCTGTAATTTTATGTGGTTTGTTGCGACAGTTCTCCATTTTTATTCATCCGGTCTCCACTATGACATAGTCCAACATCGTCTTCGAATCAACTAAGTATCTTCTAACCCTCTTTGCACGTTAGGGTTTCATATTTTTATTGCTTAGTTTCTTGGATTAATTTCTATATTTCTTTATTCAATTATTTATTGCTATAGTAGCATCAAATTAGGTTACGCTTATTTACAATTTATCTTAATCATTTTGGTGAAACCGACCTTCAATATCTCCTTCTTACTTTATCACTTTATCATCATGAGTATCTCAATCAATGACTCCTTTCTTGCCAATCCTGACTTGAGATATAGAGTACAACATTTCCTTGCTACTACTTGCATTCCTGTTGATATACATCTAGACTCCGTTTATCAAACATTTGTTGATGCATTTTCTCAACATATTGCTTTCCCATCTAATCCACATGCCAATCTTTCTATTTTTGACAAGGATCCACCCTTGCATATCATGATTTGCATCTATAATGTGGGTATCAAGTGCACTTTAATTGACAATGGATCTGAACTTAATCTTTGTCCTATGTCATTCCTTGAAAAGTTTGGTCTCTCTATTGCCAATGTTAGTCCATCATCTTTGTCCCTTCATGTATATGATGGTTCTATTTGTCCATGTGTCGGTCATATAGTCTTACCTATTACTATTGGGCCAAAAACCCTTAACACAGTCTTCTTTATCATTGAATTTCCAGTTTCATACAATTGTTTACTTGGTCGGTCATGGCTTCATATCATGCAAGCAGTTGCCTCTATTGTACATCATTGTGTCAAATTTTTACATGAAGGTGTCGAGTATACTATTCTTCATGACCGTCATCCTTACAAATATTGTGATCATGATCCTAACACTACACTCCCTACTCCTAGGTCTGATGCTACCGATGATCCGCAACCTATGGATGAGCCACCTCATCTCCCACCACTCAAAGGTGCCATCTGCATGATAGATTATGTACCGACTACATCTACACCTCCTCCTGTTACTAATACTGCTATGATTATTTATCAGGGGCCTAACCCTACACTAGATGTCACTTTAGCTCCTCCACCTTCTCATGTACCACCTCCACCAATACGATCTCCTTTCACATGCACATTCTTCATGAATAATTCTTATTGGGAGCATATTCCATTCAATCCTACTTGTGATGACACTGTATGTACACATGATGGCTTGATTCATCTAGGATTCACTGTTGAGGATCTCTCTCATCCACCCCACTCTTCTCATCTTTATCATGGCTTTGTTTACACTATTGTCGCTTATGGCCTGTGTGTATTTCATCTCCAAGTATTCCTTGCACGAGATTCTCACTTTCCGCCACTCACATTAGGACAATCTCTACTTAAATACATTGGGGGCACACTTGACCCTGACCATATTGATATATCATTTCCCATGCCCTTTCATCGTGTGTTCATTTGCAACAACTCCTTTCTTGGTTATACATAGAATCTCACTTGCTGGTATGCCCATGGGTTTCCATTACCACATTTCACTTATGAGGAGTATGTCATGGGTATGTACAACTTATTCCTTAATGGCTCATTACGTGACCAACCTGACACTATTGCTTACCAAGTCTCTAACGCTTGTTCATTTGGTTTTGACCATGAAAATGATGATCTCCTAGATGTCATTACATGATTGTATTCTTTATCTTACACACTTTGGGGGCATTACACCTGTATCCCTCTAGCATTGACATACATCTTGCACTCACATTATTACACACCTACCTTCTAGCACATGCATCCTAGCATACGCATGTCCATCACCATTACCCGATGACACACTCTTGTGCTTCGGTTCACACTTGACTGTTGAGGGCTTCCTATACACATGAACCTCACACACTGCACAATAGACATTACACATTGCACATCTTCACATATCTTACATTTTTCATCCTACACTTTACATCTTACATCTTGTGATTCATACAGGGACATTCTACACATAGGTACATTCTATTGCACATTGCACATACATTGTGCACATTGCATCACATATCATGCATCACGCATATCACGTATCACATCATCACGCATCACATCACGCATCACGTATCACGCACACATTACACATTACACACCTTACATATCATACTACATCCACTACACATATTATACACTCTACTCATCTACTTATATGTGTTGCACTCATCACTCTATGACGCACTCTGGTCTCATGGTCCATACTAGACTGTTGAGGGTATACATCACAAATGGACCACATCACACTCATGCATTCCACCATTTAATTTTTTTCTCATGCGACATTCCTAGATTAGTGATATACGCTTTAGGCTACATCATCACTTCTTCTAGAATTATCTCATAATGATATACGTCATAGGCTAAATCATCACTCTTTCGATCATCTTGTAGTGATATACATTATAGGTTACATCATCAATCCCGCTTGCATCCTTTAGTGTTATACGTCATAGGATAAATCATCACTCCTTCCATTATCTTGTTGTGATATACGCTTTAGGCTAAATGATCACACATTCTCACATCTCATCTCTATATGTCACATATCATCACTATGCACTCATCACACCACACTACACACAACACATAGTTCAACCATTTCCCGATGACGCACTCTCATTTATGGTTCATTCTTGACTGTTGAGAGGGCATACTAAATGAACCTCATTGCCTTCTAAGCATATGAGTCATTTGCAATTGTAACACAAATTTATTCTATTAGGAGAAAATATGAATTTCATCTTGATTTCAAGCCACAAAGGTTTGGGATATTGGAATTGGGAGAGAGTAAATTGGGTTTAACTCTTCTTTTTGAAAAATAACTCTAATAATAAGATTTGAATACCAACTGGGTGGAGTAGTTCATATTAATGATTCCTTATTTACCAGTAAAGTTAAGTTGGATATAGTGTTAACAGTTATGTCCACAAAGTGTTGCATTTACTACCGTATGCATTTGCAAATAATTTGTTAACTATGTCATCAATGTTTTCCTGTCTGCCAAGGGTGTGAAAAGAGTTGTGGAAACAAACATAGTGGTTTTTCTTCTTGGAAGAATGGGAAATAAAATATTCTTTAGCCATTTTCTTTTATTCCGAAGACATTTCCTGTCACCATTTTCTGGTCATTTAGATAAAATATTGATGATTTTATTTGTTTTTCTTTGTGGTAATCCATGAGCCAAATGGACCTACTCCAGATTCACATTTTAAGCACTCACCCATGCTTGCAACTGTGAAAAAAAATCCAATCTTAAATCAAATTTTTTAACAAAAAGAGATGCTTGGGCTGGTAGTTTTGAAAGCTATTTTTATGCCAGAGATACTTCGCAGATAGATTGTCCAGGTTTGGGATTCTTTTCAGTGTTATTTCCTATATTAAGTATTGGACGAGTCTATTACAATTCTTAATTTTCTCTAATGTGGCATTCTGTTGTATATGTTAAGTTGTGCTCATCTTTGTAGACTTATGATTATAATTTCTACCTCTAACAACATTTCTGACATTCATGAAATGTTGTTGCAAATATACAATATGTGACCTTATTCATAAAATATTTGTTAATTTGATCTTGACAATAATGTACATGACAATTTAAACTAGGACACACACATGATGCCAAGAATTGGCACATCAACATGCATCGAGGGCATTGAGCAATTCAGAGCATGGAAACATGTTAGAGTGTATTGCTTAAGAAAATACCCATAATAAAGTTGTTAATAAAAATAAAAAGTTTGAATTGCATAAGAATGCAACAAGAGAATTCTGAATTGCTTAAGAAAATATTCATCCCGAGCTAATTCTGACTATTTATAATCCTGTAAAAGAGGCCATAGATTTTTTATGATAGAATTTTTATGATCCTTCTAGATAGAATTTTTTTAGGGGAAAATCCAAGTGTTCCCAGATGCGTTGCAAAAAGAACATAGAAAGAGCCCATGCAAGGACTAAACTATAAATGTAAATGAAATTTGTCATGTTTTGGAGTTTCTAACACATTTTCATTTTAGTTTTAGAATTTCAAGTCCATGTAAAATCTTCCTCCACCAATAAATACCACTAGACTTAAACACACGTGCATCCAGGCAACAAAAATTCTAGTTCATATTTTTTTGCAAGATAAATTTTATTCATAAAATATTGTAATGAAGAACAAGGTGCATTTTGTTACTTATAGAAGTTAGCTACAGACTGCAGAATGCTTCCTCGTGAGTGGAAGAAACATCTGAACTAACATATATGGGTTTGGTACATTTTGTCTGTCAACAAAGAAACAAATTTTTGCTTGGATGACGGGTACAGATGATCACCTAGATATTTATGTGTTGGGAATGACAAAAAAACATGGATTTTATCATACATGTATATGAGTGCACAACTTAGCTTATTAGTTTCATGCAATGTTTTAATTATTGTCCTAGTTTAAATGTAATTTGTGAATACTTTTGGTGGAACTGGAGTAAAATGTGTTCTTAATACCTTAGATTCCAATGCACCTTCACTGTTAACGATAGTAGAGAAGTGTATCAAAGTTGGGATAATCAAAGCGAAGACCATGAAGATGGCAGCTGTTGGCGGAGAGGCAGTTGCTCAAAATAAAAGTTTAGAAAAAGAACCTCAAAGTAGCACCAGGGAAGCAGACAGATCGCATGAAGCTGGTGGTGGAGAGGTGTTAATACTGTATGTCAAGGGTTAATGACATTTAGGCACCCTTTTTCTATTTTATTATTGTATGTCAAGGGTTAACGACATTTAGACACCCTTTTGTATTTTATCTTATTTGATATTAATAAAATGTTTGTGGACCCATTTGTTGGGCACAAGATTCAAAACAAATTGATTTTAATTTATAACATTAATTACTAGCCCACTCTAACATCATAGATGATATGTAGCAGTTTATTGCACTATATAATATTTGGTTATTATGTATTCTTGAAATTTAGATGTTTCATTCTTTAAATTTGTATCGTCTCTAGAGAGAAAAAAATTAAAATTAGTATTGTCTCTAGAGAGACAAAAAACATGTACACTACAAAACATGAAAGCACATTGAAGATTGCAATCATGATAGATGATAGAGGGTTTGATACTAAATTTACAAATATAGTTATTGGCCATCAACGGAATTTGATCACTTGGCATTGGTTGAGAATCCAAGTATTTGTGTGTAACAAAATTTTTGAATTACATTCAGGGTGTGAAACTGCCTCCTAGGAAAGTCTAGTAACTACTCACGTGAATTTCCTGATCCCCCAATAATCCAAGAACATTTCCAAATAGTAGCCACTAGGTAATGCCAACTAGTTGCAAGGAAAATGGTCATGTAGGCAGGCACAACACCCGTACACACCACCATGGGAAAGGCAAATGCACATAGGTAGGAAAATCTCTGTGGAGGCTTGGTCGTGGCTCCATGGAAGTAAACACCACCCACCCACACACCATCGCACCAGGACCCAATGAGAGCAAAAAACAAATCAAATGACACAGACACCCGAAATGGAATAGGATGGGGTCGAAAAGGAAGGATGGTGAAAAAATGGGACTGTCTCCTAGTAGAAGACGCCTACGACATAAAAATACAAAATAAAGGAAAATGTGTGCATCAAATTGCATGAGATGGTGAAATATATATGCATTTTTTATGTTTCATGTATCATAATTGGTGTTAAAATTCCACATAATAGAAAATTCACATCTAAAGCACCAATCACACTCATGTAAGTAATACAAATGAGATTGAAATAGTCCATGTGAAATCTCTAATATATAGTTGAGCTCATATACCACATATTTCTTGGGGAGTAATAATCTCATCCATGGAAAAGGTGTGGCCCATTTATCCATAGCATTTAGAGACATGAAGATGTGGAGTGCAAGTAGCATCCAGAGGAAGCGAATTCATGTGAAGTTCTCCCCATCAACGATTGTGATGGTAATGTAGATACTAGAGACCATTTAGGGCATATGGGTCTTTACATTGAAACCATAACATGCACTAATCAAAGTATAGTTCATTACCTCGTAACATGCCCACTACAAAATGTGAGAGTATGTTCAAGATTGCAGTCGTGATAGATGATAGAGGATTTAATACTAAATTTACAGATATAGTTATTGACCGTTGAAGGAATATGATCACTAAAAATTTGTGCATTGTCGCTCCCATTTCCATTACAATAATACAAAATAAAGGAAAATATGTATTATTTCAATTCAATTTTATATAATGAATTGCTACAAAAAACATGGTGTTTTCTCTTCCTTACTACTACACCATGTGCAGGTAGGCATAAAAAAAGGTTGATGTTAAGCAAAAACTCTTGACAAAACTCAAGGTTGACAAGCAAGAGTAATCATCAAATTTCTTGTATTTTTTTCAAAGTAGAAGAATTTGTAATCCTCTATAAGAATAACACCAAAGAAATAATCAGTGACAAACTCTAAATGTTTCCTATGAAATCGATAATTGTTAATGGGTTCCTTTGAAAGCCAATAAAAAAATTCTATGTGGGAAGTTAATGCAAGATATTGCCATAACAATTTAGAGGTGTTTTTCCACTATGTTAATGGTGGATACATAAATACTAGATTCTTCTTCTTAGACTTGAATTAAACCTAAATAAATTCTCACACTATTTCACATTTGGTTACCATTCATAATTCCTATTAAATGTCATATACACACAGAAACAA
Organism: Taxus chinensis; assembly: GCA_019776745.2. Taxonomy (NCBI): domain Eukaryota; kingdom Viridiplantae; phylum Streptophyta; class Pinopsida; order Cupressales; family Taxaceae; genus Taxus; species Taxus chinensis. The sequence goes on from CM034146.1 coordinate 187,485,289, forward strand.
CACAATGCAAAAAAGGGCATGTTCCTATGACATCCACCCCCACTAAAATCACAACGTATCCTTGCTCCCCCTTGGAGGAGTAATTGCTAGTTTATAACTACATCAGAGGTGTATTCTATGAAAAGAGTCTAGGTGGAAAACATAAAATTCCAGCAGGGTAATTTTGGCAACCCATTTCTACCGACACTATTTTTCATCAACAGTAGCAATGAATTGGTTTCAAAGTTGAAAATTTAGCCAAAACACTGGCCTTAGCTGTGCATTTTACCCTTGGCATCCTCTCTCTCTTTTTACATATTTTTGGTTGTTTCTTCGATTTCCCTCCTTTATTCACCGCTTACATACGATGATTGTTACATAGTATATAAAAACCCAAGCTGTTATAAAATCCCTAGCTTTTACAGTAAAAAATAAAAAATTGAAAAAAAAAAAGTTTCCTCTCTAACCTTAGGTGTGCTTCAGAAGGAAACCCTATTGGTTTTGTTGTAGTAAGCAGGCATACGACCAGGGAGGGCTCCCTTAGGTATACCCAAAAGGACCGTGTTCACTGATAAGGTTGTCATTAAACACAGTTATGCAATCCATATTCTGAAAATGAAAAGAGAGAGTGATGACTCAAAGAGTTCATTGCTTGTCTAGTTTATGAAGGCAAATATGTTAAGAGTGATGCATGATTTTTTTGTTGATATTTTGGTGCTGGCTTGTATGATTATAATAGAGTGTTGTTATTTAGATTTTCTTTTTCTTAGAATTAATCTCCTGATTTTTATTTGGGTATCTTTGTGAAAGCACCCTAAAATTTACAAAGTAAATTACATGACTAACTAAGCAAGGCTAACACCATCACCACCTCTAGTCAAGGATCTAAGTATAGGAATGTAACATTAAGATAGAAGCTTAAAAGAATTCTTCACTAACATGAATATAATTCAAAATCTAACTAAACATGCCTACTAATATGCTCAATTACCTAACACCGGCCTAAATATACCTAAGAGGGTGATCAAATGGGTATGGTTGCTACTCCAAACAAGGTGAAATGGCCTCTCCAAATTACTTATCAAGTCACTTTAGATATGCATTTGCTAACCTTGTTGAAGGCTTTAGGCAAGGATTGAACTTGGCTATATATCATATTTATTATATGAGATGCAAATCAAACCATGGTGTAAAGTATAAAGGAATGAGGTGAGTTGTTTTTATAGTTTTCACTTTGAGGAAAACTAATATTTTGGTGCATGTGGGACTAACAGCCCCAAATTAGATTAGAATTGCTAATCATGATTAAGCTTTGGTAATCACAATTAGTGAATTAACAAGTGATTAAGATGTGGGAGCCTTAATCAACCACTTAGGGTCAACTATGAGGCTAAGATAAGCTTTTGAAGCTTGCTGAGATGTTGTGGAGGAAAGTGGGGTGATTTTGAGTGGTCATAAGAGGGGTTTGAGCCAATATTAGGGTATATTGATCAAAACAAGGGTAAAATAGGCTTAATTAGCTAATAATAGCTAATTGTTTGTTTTGAAGAGGATTTTGACTTACGATTCGTTGTAAAGTGGCATCCTGAATGTGAAAGGGGTTGGGCAATCAACAATGTGTTGTTAATTGGCCAAAGTGGTAAGAAACGTTAGTTAATTAGTGGAAATCATTAATTATAATGGAAATGGTAAGAATGAGAGTAATGTGTGTGTGTTTGGCAATAAGATTGCAAAAGTGGAATTTAGGTGTCTACATTTCCCCCTGTTTGAGGTGAAGTAAGTGACTTCTCTTCAAATATAGTAGACAAGTAGAAACAAGTAAATTTTTGAAGAAACAATAATAGAATGAAGGATGCCCCCTCGAGTGTCGATGGGGTGATAGAAGAAGTCAATCGATGATAAAAAATATGATTGAAATGGATAGAAGAAATAGGATAGAACGGGCACAAAACCCTTGGTTATTTAGAAGGGAAAAGGATAGGGATAAACATGGTTGTTTATTGGCCCACGTGATTCGGAAGAAAATTTAGCAGTGACAATAAATGATAATGGAGAAGAAATGAGAATGGAGAATATAGGACAAGCCCAATCTTTGCATCCAATATTTCAATATGAAACTCTGTTGTATCAATTTTCCCCTAGATCTACATCATCAGCCTTTATTAAAATAAACAAAAGTGTAAGATAACATGAAAAACTAAATTACTAACAATTGTTTACTGCTAAAAATATGTAACTCCATGCAACATACATAATGCAATGCAATACGAGAAAGTAAAATGATATTTAACTCAATGCAACATACAAAATGCAATGCAATACAAGAAAGTAAACCAGCTAACCTAATAGAGAAACCAGTACAATCACACATACTCAAACAAACAACATTTAAGACTGTTTTACCAATGTTTTTGTTATCAAGTTGCGGTTCCCAAATGTTTGTGTTGTAGTGAAAAGGGTTAAAAATGGTGCTCCAAACAAGGATACATACGAGGGGAATAACGGAGGACACAAGTATTTCCATGGAAAAGATTTCATGCACTATGACACAATATCTGGAAACTCATGGTTGCATGGGAGTACCAACGTAGTAAGCAACCTATCTTTTGTTAATGGAGGTAGATCACAATGATCCGCAAGTAGTTTGAGACCCGAACAAGCAAGAACCGTAGAAAGATGATTTTGTAAGACATATTTCGATGTTTGAGGAGAATGCAATTGACACAGGTCTTAGCTGTGTATATGTTGTTTACCATTTTTTTTGTAAAATTTTAAAATTTAAATTTTACAATTTTTTGGATTTTTAATGTTTTTACCATTTTTTTTGAATTTTTTTTATTGTTTTGATTTTTTTAAATTTTTACGGAAGAAAATGTTATAAAAGAAATTAATGAAATCGTGAGACAACGTTAAAAGTAACCGTAAGGCAAAAAATGCCCCAGGTAGTAGAAAAGGCCGTAAGGAAGCAAAAATATGCCCCAACGTAGTGAAAACGTGTCGAAAATAATTATTTATTAAAAATAACTATCGTGACAAGTGTTAGAAGAATTTTTAGAAGAAAAATGGTGGTTTCAGGGCACTTCGGGGTCGAGAAACATGTCGCGGAAGGTAAAAAAGGGTATATAATCCATCACAAGAAGTTATTTACCACATTCACTTACCATTTTTACTACTGATTCGTGCTCTAACCTACGGGAGGAAATGCCGAGAGTACCAAACCGGAGGCACCGTGCAGACCACGTGAATGACTACATGCGGCTCCCAGAGGATGGACCACAGGTGCATAAAATTTCTCTTTTTACCCTCGTTTTTCAAAGCATTTAATTCTTGGTTAAAATGCATGTTTTTTGGGAAAATTTAGGGCAAAAAGAGGGGGGTACGCCTATGTTGGTGGCTACATGGGTGCCCATGCACTTATGCATAACCCAACATGCCTATGAATTGTGTAGTTTTTAACATGTTAAATTTTTTAGTTATACAAGGGCACCTATGTGTTAGTGCATGTAGAAGTGCGCCTATGTGCAATTAGAAGAAGAAATGCGTGGGCACCTATCTGTTTATGCCCTTAACAATGCACCCTTACCTTTGTTTTCTCTTTTGTTGATATTTTTGGTTTTTTTTTGCCTTGGAGCGTGAGCACGTATGTCTCAGCGCACAAGGGAATGTGCCCACGCTAAGAAGAGCACGCCTACGCTTCTAGGCTAATGAGAAAAAGGGAGAAAATGTGCCCATGTTGAGAAAAAGGTGCCCTTGTAGAGGAAAAGGTGCCCACAATGAAGAAAATGTGCCCATGCGGGAGAAAATTCACTCATGCATAAGGAGGTGTGTTGGTACACTTAGGGGTGTGCCCATGCACAAAAGACAATTTTAAATTTATTTTTAGGAGAAAACTAAGGTTTTAGAAAATCCTGGGTGGAAGAAATAAATGAATTATAGAAGAATTTAATGATATAATAGAAAAAAAGTGATAAACTAGATTTAGAAAAAAAATAACATTGTAGAATAGAAGACAAAGATCATAATAATTGACCTAATTGGTTCTGCAGGCGGATTTAGACGTGGGAGTGACATACGTGACTTCGGGCCTATGAGGTGGCTTTCAGATGCCGAGACCAGATTTTCTTGGAGATTACCCTGGAGGTAATAAGTTTATCCTACATAACGCTTATGTGATAGATTACCTTAGATCACAGCTTGCTCAAAACCTTGGCTGAGAGATGGCAAAGATAGAGTTAGACTTTCTGACTACCTAATGGTGAGATGAGTATTACATTGGAGGATGTTTGATAGATCCTGCGAGTTCCTATTCAGGGCCATTTGATTACATATGATGGTCACCATGAACGGATTGAACGATATACAACCATGACATTTGGAGTGACATATATCCCCCACCGAGGTATGTCAGTTTTGGTTAGGATGTGCATGGCTGATCCGTGGCTAGGACAGGTCCCCGTATATTTATTAGCTCTTATTAGTGGCATGCTACTACTTGAGAAAACTGTTGCACGATGCCCTCTGGGTCTCATTGGAGTGACTCGCGGCTTGCTTCAAGGAGAGGTGTAATGCTGGCTCATTTATACTTTGATTTGCACTTGATAGCCTATTATGGACAGAGGTTAGTGGGTCTTTCCATGTTATTACAGATATAGGCTTGGGATTGTATTGTGATAGGTCACCCTGTAGGATCTTTGAGAGCTCAAGTTATTAAAGATCCTTCCCTCATGTGTTGGGTTCCAGATAGAGATGACATTCACAGCCACAGGGGGGACATAGGATATTATAGGTGAGAGTTTGATGAGGTACAACCTCATATGATCACATGACAGCCATACATGTTATACCATTGGCCTCAAGATGCAGTTAAGTTAATTACAATTACAGTGGATCACTTCATCATTGGGATCATGAGCTATATCTTGGAGCGGTATAGGGTGGACAGGGTCCAACGTCAGTTTGGTCTCATTCAGGGGATTCCCGGTGATGAGATGTGATATGCACGCCGATATAGAGAGATCTTCCACATGGGACCCCAGATCAAGTTGAACCGAGCTCACATGAGAATTTTACAGGTGGTTCCACAGCCTCGGGTACAACGGGTGCAAATAGTAGATCTAGGGACTACCCCGGATTATGCAGCGTGGTATACTAAAATACTGCCACGTAGATTGACCATACCATAGGAGGTACTAGACACAACAATGCAGGGGCGACATGGCCTAGATCCACAGGCGTAGGCACAAGCCCAGGCAGGTCCACAAAGAGGCATGTATATAGGGGTACCAATGCAACAGATGCTAGTACAACAATAAGTCTTAGTATAATAGCAGGTAGTGAAATAGGCACCTCCATCACCCCCTCACATGAGTCCACGACATATTCCATCAGGAGGTGGAGGAGATGGTGGGGGTGGTGAGGATACCCAAGATATACAGGATATACTAGATATACAAGATACACATGCTATATAGGATACATAGGTTGGTGGGTAGGTGGCTGCCTTACAACAGTAGTTACAACAGGTGAAAACTCTACAGCTCCAAATGGTAGTTGAGAGGGATTGGGCCATTACTCAGAGATAACAGGCTATCACAGATGGGGATCAACTTATGATAGAGTAAGATCAGGCCAGGACAAAGAGACTACAAGCCCTCACTGAGCAAGATCAGGTGATATCAAAAACTATACAACTGCAGGCATAGAGGGATTAGGCTATCGGTGAGTGATATCAGACAATATCAAATAGTCTATAGTTGTAGGCAAAGAGGGATCATGCTATAGTAGATAGGACGATGGTGGTGTCTGAGTAGGATCAGTGGTTAGCAGAGTGTACACAGGTTCGGGAAGACATAGCCAGAGTGACAAGAGAGCGTGATGCTCTACTACAGGCATCCTCAACATCTAGGCTGTCGGATATACTAGTGGATACGATCAAAGCTAGTGGCAAGGCTTCTTATTACAAGGCATTGCACCACTAGGCCATTCTAGAGAGGTAGAGGGCTACTCCTTTTGATTAGTTAGATGTTAGTAGGTCTAGATATAGATCTCAGAGGACTTCATTATCAACCAGATCAGTCTAACAGCCTACAGTGTAACAGAGCGAAGTGGCCTCTGTGGGATTGTCACATCAGCAGCCTCCTCCTCAGGGCCCTAGGCTAGGGAGTCCTGGAGAGGGTGAGAGTTGTGGCTAACTCTCTTATTGATGTACTAGATGTATTTTTTTGGTGTATCGCCTCGATATCATACTTTTGTACGAATGTACATGTGCTATTTTTTATCATGCCTCGTGATGAAGGCATTTTTGTTGTACATATGTACGTTATATAGTGTTTTTTATTATGCCTTGTAATGAAGGCACTTTTTTGTATAGATGCCCATGATGGCTCATTATATCAGATGCACTTTTGAGACACATTGTTTTGTACACGGGAATTTATATTTTTGCTGATGTACAATGATAGATGGATTACTATTGTATCACATGTTGTTTATGAGATATTATGTTTAATCTGTATGTTTTTAAATTTGTATCACATGTTAGATTATGAGATATCCTTAGATGATGTCATATTGTATGTTGATGAGATAATTTGCATAAAACATGTTTTTATTTTTGATATTGGTGTGGGGGGATAGATTTATGATCATGCACAACTCCTCTAGCCCCATTGATGATACAGTACTTGATGATTAGCTTTAGCATACATGTACGATGTAGAGTTAACATTTATTGATATATGATGTATAGATGTGACAGGTTTATGTGATATGATGATGAAATGATAACAACAATTTACAAGTAAACACAACAAGCACAAGTTAAAAATATCTAATCAAAGCAACACATTTATTTACAAGTATGTAAGATAAAATCAACTCAATGCAACACACTACATATTAAAATAACATTCAATCTAAGTAAGCAAGTGAATCCAACTTAAAGTACACAATACAAAAAATCAATGCAACTAAAAACCATAACCAACAGCCAAAAGTAAGAAAACTACTACTTTGTTTTTGTGGGATAGTTTTTCGTTGTTTTTTGGTATTATCTCTGAGACAATTTTCTATTGTTTTGGAGTTTTCAAAAGTTATACGAATGTTTTTGATGTTTTCTAAGTAGTTTTCTGAAGTGAACATGCAAGGAAATGAATAAACGTGAATACCCCCAATATTAGATGGGATGTACAAGGGGAAAATGTCACATATTATATGCCAGAAGTGATGCTGTGGTGTTTCCCCCATCGTGAGATGGGTTCGTTCAAAGTTAAATTCTTTTCCTTCACAAGGTAGGATTAGCTGGATCAGGGAAAAGAAGGATAGGTTCGTAAGAGACTTAGACAAAGGTAAAGACGAGCCTAGGATAAAGTTGTCGTACTTCTAAACATGAAATGCTTGTGAAAAACAGACCCTCCCCTGGCGTCGAAAACCAATTTTCACCAAAGGACTTGTCCAAAGTGTCACCATTGCATGGTTTTCACTATTAGACACACCTATTTAGTTATCTTTATCTTTTTTTGTTTGTATACTTTTTTTTTTCTTGATTTTTTAAAGACCCCATACTTAAGCATAAAAGCACTTAAGATGCATTGAGTTTATGGGTTCTTGAAGATCTTAACCATCTGCATGGGCTAGCTTATAGGCAACTGAACCGAACTTGGTAACCACAACATATGGTCCTAGCCAATTGGGTTCAAATTTCCCTTTCTTGTCATGGTCCTTATTGGTGTTCTTCCAATTCTCTTTTAACACCAATTCCCCTACCTCAAATTGACGAGGTATGACTCTTTTATTGTAGCTTCACCACACTCGATCTTGAAACACTTTAAGGTGATTGAGAGCTTACAATATTTTATTGTCTAATAGCTCTAACTCTGTCATTCAAGCTTCTATGTAGTCCTCCTCTTCATTCAGGTAGTCCCTTAGCTCAATGCACAAAGAAGGGATCTCGATCTCTAAAGGCATTACGACTTCAGTACCAAATACTAAGGAGTATGGAGTGACACTTGTGGGGGTACGGATAGATGTTCTAAATTCCCAGAGGGAGGGATGAATTTGTATATGCCAGTCATGGCCTATCTTATTCACCATCTTCTCCATAATGCAAATGAGATTTTCATTAGAAGCTTCGGCTTGCCCATTACCTTGAGGGTAATAGGGGTTCGAGAATTTGAGGGATATCTAAAAGCGTTTGCAAAGTGCTTTCATAGTTTTATTCTTAAATGACATACCATTATCAGTGATAATAGTAGAATGGATAACAAATCGACAGATGATATGGATCATGATAAATTTAGAGATTTGGGCACCTTCAACATAGGTGAGAGGAACAACCTCTACCCATTTCGTAAAGTATTCAGTTGTAGTAATGATGAATTTATGACCATTTGAAGAGACAGGGTTAAGTTTTCCTATTAGATCGAGACCCCACTTTGAGAATGGCCAAGGGGTTGTGACAGGCTATAAGGTTTGGCGCCGACACATGTATCAAGTTTCCATACTTTTGAAAATCCATGTTTTTCTTTACATGGTTATAACAGCCATGCTCCATGGTAGGCCAATAATAGCCTACTATGAGAATTCACTTAACAAGATGATCTAATTATCCATCTTTCCAATTAGAGCGGGTTTTGACAACAAGTATTTTAAAGGATCAACCTTCAAAATAAGCTTGATTTTATTGTTGAGCATATAGTGACGTAGCTTCTGGAAAGAAAACACCACTGCTAGGAAAACCTTCCTGATCTGTGGATAGTTGAACTCGTATGCTATCAATGTTCTGCTCAAGTATTATACATCCTTTTCTCTCTATTCTTTATCATACTAGGCCAATAATGCCTCAATTGTAAAATGTGTAGCAGAGATGTAAAGCAACAAGAGTTCTCTTGCCATGTGCAGCATGAGAACAAGGGGTTTAGCCAAGTATTATTTTAGCAAAGAAAACACTTGTTGTTCTGGCCCCCAGGTGAAATTAACATCTTTCTTAAGAAGATGTGTGAACATATGAAACTTGTCTGCTAGCTACGAAATAAACCTTCTAATGGCTTGAATTTTTCCTTGTAAGCTACAGAGATGTCTAATATTATTAGGAGGAGGCATCCCTATGATGGCCATGACTTTTACGAGGTCCACCTCTATTCCTCTCCTTGACACAACGAATCCTAGTAATTTCCTAGATAACACACCGAAGACACACTTCTTCGGGTTAAGGCTGACTTTGTAGTCTCTTAGGTGCTAAAAGATACACCGCAAAATCTATGGGTGCTCCTTTTGAGTTCTAGATTTAGCTAGTATATCATCTACGTAATCTTCCATGATGTCGCTTATCATGTCGTGAAATATTACAGTCATCAACCGTTGATATGTAGTGCTTGTATTCTTAAGGCCGAAGGGCATAACTTAGTAGTAGAACGTCCTCCATGGGGTTACGAAATTTTTCTTGTGTTGACCTTCCTCTACAATCTTTATCTGATTATAACCTAAGAAGCCATCCATTAGTGATAACATCTCATAACCAGCAGTAGAATCGATGATCATGTCAATTTTAGGGAGAGGAAAGTCATCCTTGGGACAAGCTTTGTTAATATCTCTAAAATCGTTACACACTCTGATATCGACTAGATTTTTTTGAACTAGTAGCACATTAGAAATCCACTCTGAGTAGTCGATAGGCCTGATGAAGCCTACTTCTAATAACCTTTATAGCTCTACCTTTACCAGTAAGGTGACGTGAGGATGCATCTTTCAGAGCTTTTGTTTGATGGGCTTGGCATCCAAGTTCACAACAAGATTGTGCACCACTAATGCAGGATCAAGTCCTAACATGTCAGCATAAGACCAAGCGAACATGTCTACATACTCTCTTAAAATTCTTGTAAATGTTTTCTGCTCTTGAGCTGAGAGTGAAGCTCCCAACTTAACTATTGTAGGCAGCTCCTTTGTGCCTATGTTAAGATCTGTTGTATCTTCCACTAGTAGCTTTGACTCATCCTCAATGTGTATAGGATCGGGAGGGAGATTGTGATCTTCCTCTACCAAAGGTGGTTCAGGGAGATCCTCATCTTTATATGGGTACACTATCTTTTCCATAGGTTGTTCTGCTTGTTTTTCCATAAGCACCTCAAAGAGGTTTTCACTATAAGACTTCCCTTTTTCTTTCCGCAAGGCTTTTCTGTAGGAATTTTTCCCTTTCTCACTTTTTTACTTAAGTTTCCACATAATTATACCTCCTCTCCAAAGTACACACATGCATTGAGTTGAATGGAGAAACCTTTCTTGTGATCGTTTCTTGGAATGTTATCTCTGATGCTCAGGAACTCACTAATAGCCTCATCATTTTGAAATGCGTCAAAAGGTATGTGTTGGTGTTGATCCCAATTCACGAGTGATGAGTAGATGAGGTTTAATGTTTGAGTTATAGGGGATACGATGGGTGTAACTGTGGTTATGGTAAGGATAGCCATGTTAGAGAATAGGCTCGTAGAGGTGAGGTCTTCCTAAAGACCACACCAGAAATCTGTTTCACTTTCATTTTTGGACAAACTATCCTCACTCTCAGAAGAAGCATACTCGTTATCTGAAGGGTGAGAATCATATAAATGGATGCCAATACCTAATTTACCCATTATACTATGAGGTATTGGAAGAGCTTCTAACAAACCTTGTTCTTGGCGACCGTAACCATGTCCTTGATATCTCATAGTAAGCATGATTTTGTTAGGAATAACATACCTAGATGACTTGTAACACAAAGCCATTTCATCACCTTTAGGATGAAATAAACTATCGTTGAGGATTATTTCATCTTCTAGCAAGCCACCTAAAGTGAAATTGTCGAAGGGGCAATTCTCCCTTCATCTTTGGAATTTATAACATGGTTTACCCCATGCTTGGGTTGTTAGTGGAATTTTTTGAACCATAAGGGCTTGCTGAAGATTATACTCTCCACACCCATTGTTGATGAGTTTTATCTCCCACGTAGCAAAAGGAGATTTCGATGTAGATGCACTATTGTCACTAGGATTCAGGGTATTAAGATCCACTCATGAAGCGAGGGCCTCTGACTAAAAAGGGACAACAATCTCTGTAGAGGGACACTCGTAGATGGTAGGAAAATAGCCTGATAATTATCTACAATGAGAAAATGGTTGGGGATCCCCTTGTATAGTAAGTGTATGTCCTTCTTACTGCAACTTTAGACATTGATGATATGTTGATGGCATGACCTACATGGCATGAATCCATGGGTGACTGAGCAAGATGTTGTAAGGGAGCTCCAGGTCCAAGACATGGAACTTTGTATCATGGGTTATGGGACCAACTTCCAATGAGAAAGTGATCATTCCATCTGACTATCTTTCTTCATTGTCATACGCCTTTATGGTGATGACCTTTATCTCCAAATCAGCTTATGTGTAGCCTAGTTGATGCACTAGTTTAAGAGTACAAATGTTAAGACCCGATCCATCATCCAAAATCACTCTCTTGAAATTATTATACTTGATTATTACCTCAATATGTAAAGGTAGGTTATGGGAAGGATTTTCAGTTAGGGCTTCTATCAAACTGAAGGTTATGTGTCTTGTTGGAGCAATTTGTACTACCATGGCATGTAAATGCATTGGGTCAACACCAATAGATACTCTTGATCCCTATAGGGTTTTGCAAAGTATATGCTTATGGACGTTAGAAATCTTTAGAAGGTCTAAGATTGAAATATTAGTTGTAGTCTTCTCTAGTTGATCTAAGACATCATAATGACTCTCTTGAGGAGGAGGGGGAGTAGGTTTTGAGATAACAAAGCGAGCATGTCGCATTGCCATGATGTACTCTCTTTTTTTAATTCTAATTATATTGATCTGCTTAACAAGTGGATCAACACAACCTATCAAGGTGTAGACACCTAAATTCCACTTTTACAATCTTATTGCAAAAATGCACGCAAATCAATCTTATTATTCCCAATTCCATTATAATTAGTGCTCTTTTCTAATTAACTAATGTTTCTCACTGCTTTAGTCAGTTAACAAGCACTTTGTTGATCACCAAAACCTCTTTCGCATTTAGGATGATGATTTACGATGAATCGTAAGCCAAAATCCTCTTCAAAACAGACAATCAATGATTATAAGCTAATTAAGCCTCTTTTGCCCTTGATTTCATCAATATACCCTAGTATTGACTCAAACCCCTCTTCCAACCACTCAAAATAACCCCATTCACCTCCACAATGGCTTAGTAAACTTCAAAAGCTTATCCTAGCGTCCTAGTTGACCCTAAGCGATTGATTAAGGCTTTATACCTCTTAGTCACTTGGTAATTCACTAATTGTGATAAGTAAGGCCTAATCATGATTAGAAATTATAATCTAATTTAGGGCTTTTAGTCCCACATGCACTAAAATACAAGTTTCTCCCAGAAGGAAAACTATAAAAAGAGTGCACCTCATTCCTTTATACTTTACACCATGCTTTGATTTGCATCTCATATAATAAATATGATTTATAGCCAAGCTCAATCCTTGCCTAAAGCTTTCAATGGGGTTAGTAGATGGATATCCAAAATGACCATGTAGTCATTTGAAGAGGCCATTTCACATTGTTTGGAGTAACAACTATACCAATTTGATTACCCTCTTTGGTCTATTTAGGCCCATGTTAGGTAATTGAACATATTAGTAGGCATGTTTAGTTAGATTTTGAATTATATTCATGGTAGTTAAGTATTCCTGTAAGCTTATATCTTAATGTTACATTCCTAGACTTAGAACCTTTACTAGAGGTGTAAATGGTGTTAGCCTTCCTTAGCCATGCAATTTTCTTTGTAAAGTTTAGGGTGCTTTCATTTGGCACCCCTGGTGGGACAATACCCCATTGCATTCCATTTTTAAGCCCTTTAACTTAGTTTCAAAGTTTTTCATTTCAAATTTTTCGATTAGTTTCAAGTTTCATAGATTAATTTCAAAGTTTTCTAGTTTATTTTCAAGATTTCTAGTGTACTTTTAAGCTTTTTATATTAGTCTCTCAAGCTTCTTAGATTAATTTCTAAGTTTAGAGTAATTTTCAAAGTTTTAGATCAATTTTCCATTTTAAAAAGTAGTTTCAACTAGATTAGTGGTAGAGTTGTGTTTTCTTGCTTTTTGTAGGATATAAAGAGGCGAAGCCTTGTCAAAATTGCCAAGAAATCCCAAATATTGGACCTTTTTTCAAGAAATTTGCTTCAAAACTTGTATTTTTGACCATATACAAGAAAAATGCCCATGTGCATGACTGTGAGCACCTGTGCACGACTATGAGTGTTTGTGCCTCACTGGAAGTGTTTGTGCATCATATATTGTGTGAAAGATGACAAAGGGGTGCTTGTGCATGAATGTGAGCGTATGTGCACTAGTAGGGGAACCTGTGCATCAAGGTAAAATTTTCTCAAAATTCCATAACTTCAATTTTATGATTCCTATCATTTTAAAAGGATTTTTAGATGTTTTTTTGCTCAAATTATTGATTTTAGAGCAATATTCCTAACAAAATTATCCTAGGGTTTGATAAAGAATTTTTGAGTAAATTGGGTTAGGGTTTAAGGAGTGATTGTGTTTTCATACTTTGATTGAGTTTGGAATAGAGTTGTGTATGCTCTTCTCTTGCACCTAGTGTGATCTTGAGAACCAAAAACACCTCTAAACCATTTTTTTTGCTTCTTGGGAGTAAGTAGGAACAATTATCATTCATTTTGTGCTTAAGAGAACAAACCTTCATCATTTTTGCATATGCTTAATCTTTTATTTTAAGAGGTTTTTCACTTAATAAAGAAATAAATGTTTAAATTTGTGTATGCTCTTCCCTTACACCTAGTGTGATCTTTGGAATCAAAAGAAAATTTATTCTTTCATTAAGAATCGCTTGGATTAATTGGGAACAAACCTTTTTTTTGAAAAGTTTGATGGTATTTAGTTGATTTACAGTCATGTTTCATTACTAGTTTCTTATGATATTCTATTTTTAAACTACTAACCATGTTGTGAAGGACCTAACGCTAGTGAAAGAAATGAGGATTTAAACAATTTTTCTAACTACATGTGTGATTGTAGGTTACCAAAAGGAGTGTGACAAAAACCACATTAAATATACAAGATAAAAAACACACCATAATCATCACATTGTATTTGCAAGTTTCGGTTAAGAGCTACGGCTCGTCCACTCAACTAGGACATAACCCCTTTGGAATAAGCCTTAAGCTATAACAATGGGGGTGGTCCTAGGAACCCTAAAGTAGTTCATGTAAGAGAGAACCTTGTGAATGAATAGGAATGCTCCACACTACCAACTTAACTAGTATACCTTAGTGAGATTAGAGTCAAACATATCTATATCATGACCCCAGTGAAAGTATAACTGAACGCACTTGGTTCTCATTATACTAAGGGGGAAACCTTTGTAAATTGAGCTCGCTCTATATATCTTCTAACACCTAGAGAGAGAACTACCTAGGAAGTTTACCAGCTTGGAGCCATTGTTTTTGTCTTAGATAGTATACTTTAGTGCTCTCACAAAGTGACAACTTTGTTAGATTCAAAGTCTTATTTTTTGAACAAGGGAAGGAATCTCTTAAATTTGAAACCGTGTGACACTTCATCATGAAATATACGTAGTGTCATTTTATCCTAGTTTTTCATTTGTCCTAAGACAAGGCGAAACTCTTCCAAAATAACACCAAGTTTATTTCAACACCACTTGGTCTACACCCTTGTTTTCTTGTTGCCTATTTTTGGAGAAAAGGAAACAACATATATGGATACCGCTAGATATCACGTGTCCACCACTTTTTTATTCTATTTGTGTGACTAGGTTGCAATGCCTGAGTGCAAGTTTTGAAAGTGTGTATGGTACGTACTTATGATCTAGTAGGCCCCCTTGTCTCAAAAACCCATATTTGAGACTTATTATCATTGCAGTTATGTGATTTCATCCTTGTCTTCTTTTGAGTTTTTATGCTACCCACATTGTAGCCATACAATTGAGATATTTAAGTCTTGTTTCCATTGTGAAATTAGGCCTATATCTCAATATTGTAGGGTTATGCTACTTGCACACATAACAATTTATTTATATACTTAGATGTAGTTTTTACACCCTAGCTTTGTCTTGAGTGTTGTGAGTGTTGAGGTTACTTTGTTACCATCGTTATAGTGCCATTTTGATACTAAAATATTTCTTTCTCATAAATTTTGATTACGTGTCCAAATAGAATTGTTATGCTGCTCACATTGTTATTGTCCATTTTACAAGACTTGGACTTTGTTAGTGTTTAGAAACTAGTATTTAGTATATCTTGTTAGAATATCACGTCAACATTCTCTTATCATTTAGGCCTCGTTTGTTGCAAACTTGACCTAACTGGTGATGTTATGTTGTCACTATTTGGTTGCAAACCTATCTAGATGAAATCTTAGAGAATAAACTATTTGGTGTAACTGAATTTTGAGTGTTATATGTCATTGTATTATTCTAAGGAAAACTTGTGTCACATATTACCTTACTAGGGTAGCTTGTTCCTTATTCTTTAGTTCATACATTCATTTTGACCTATCAATTTTGTGGCTATTCTATAGTCACCTTGTTTTAACAATTTAGTGTCATTACACTGTAAACATTTGACTAAGGTCCCTTTTTAGTAAACCTTAGTGGAAATTCTTTGCATTATACTTCCTATCTTGAGTATGCCTACTACGAGGATGAGATCTCGAAGATTAGGAACCGATATATTTGGAGGTGAAAACCCTCTTTTAGAGGATAATATCATGGTTAACCACAGTGGTGGAGAGGAATATTCTCCTTGTATGAACATAGATCGTTCTCCCGCCAATTTTGACGATTAAAAATTTCAAAACAAACATGAGGTTCTTATGTGTGTTATGGAACTAGGAGCTAGGTTACCTCCCACAATGGAACCTTCTCTCATTTTCGTAATGGTTCAAGGGGAAGAAGAAGTGCAATGTCATCATCACCATATAGATGACATAGTAAACCCAGGTCACGCCTCTACTTTTGCATGACAAAATAATGAGGAAGTACCTTTTGGAGAATATTGTTTACCTCCTATTAAATTTTTTTTCGAAGACCATGAATAACATGTTCATCATGCATAACCTCCCCCTAATGAAGATCATAACAAAATACCCGTTTAAGAGGTTACGTTAGAACAACAGGTCCAAGCCCTCACTCGTCAATTGACAAGTTTGGCTTCACATATAAAAAAGGAACAACCAAAAGTTGTGAAACAAACTATACCAAAGGCAAAACCTAAAGCTTCGTTTCACGATTTCCCAATAAACACTCCTCGACGGGAGACATGAAAGGATCCTTATGAGGAATTTTTCACCGAAAATGGGGGTGGGCATACACCTAGGATTAAACCTTTGTATAGACCCATGCCGCCACCCACACAAGACAAACTCTTCCACCAAGAATGGTCTACTATGAATAATGCCCTTCGAGTGTTACAAGAGGGCCAAACCGGTAACAACAACAAGAAGTATCAGTTTGATGAGCTATGTCCCTACCCATTCAAAAAATCCATGCTACAGGTACCTTTCCCAAGACACTTTGATTTTCTAAAGTTTAACAAATATAAGGGAAAAGGTGATCCTTGTGACCATATTAAAGATTTTTATATGGCATGCCAAGAGGTGGCATTCAACAACAATTATCTTATGCACCTCTTTCCATGAAGCTTAGGAGTAACAACACCAGAATAGTTAATACACATCCCTAAGGGAACCATATCAACATGGCCAGAACTAGCAGAAAATTTTGTACGATACTTCTCATTCAATATTGAGAATGATGTCACCATGTTAGATCTCTGCAATGCCAAACAACGAAATAACAAAAACTTCATTGCATTTTTACAACGATGGAGAGGATTAGCTAGCCGCTTTCCTTACTCCATACCTGAAATACTGTTGCTAGGCATATTTGTTCCCAACCTCCATCCAAACATTACGTTTCACCTACAAATGCATTGTGGCAACACGTTCGAAGAGGTAATTGAAAAAGGGAGTCAAATTGAAAAAGCATTGCTAGTTAGGGGGACTCTAAAACCTTTCTCCTACAATCAAAATGATTCCAAGTCTAATGAAAAACCAAATTTTTTTCATAATAAAAACAAAAACATCGTTGGTGATGGGATAGTAGATTCTAAACAAGTACAAGCCGTTCAAAACAACACTCCTTTGAAGCTTATAAAGGGAGCTCCGCCTATAGAGTATAAGCATCGTACTTTCACTCTTCTATCTGACTCAATGTCATCAATACTAAAACAAATAGAGGTGGTTAATATGGTTAGATATACTGAAACTATGCCTTATGAGGATGACACACCTAAAACATCATGGTTTAGAGATAATGAACATTTCCAATTCCACCGCGTTAAAGGTCACAAAACAGATAAGTGTTTGATGTTGCAGCAATACATCTAGGAATTAATCGAAAGTGGCAAGGTGGAGATGCATTCATCCACTCCTAAAAAATCCCACAGTATGAAGAATTTTTTTAAATATAATCAGGACAAGAATGTTGATTATGTGTCTAATGAGGAGAATCATTTTGATGCTCTCATTGATTGTGTAGATACACCTATTGAACATGTCAAAACAATAACTCCTGTGATATCCCCTAGACTATTTATGTCTAGGAATTTTCCAAAAAAGACTTATTATCACGTAGTTCTACATACTTATGACAGTAAGGAACCTAGGTTTCAAAATTCCCATCAAAGGATGCCTACCACAACTAGACCTTGTTTGATTCTTTGCACTAAAGAACTCATTCTTTTACCTCTTCCCCCATCTTCAAATCATGGTAAGTGGTATGATTCTGATTCTTCTAATTCTTTTGAAGATTCAAATCCCAATGATTCTAAAGATTCCAATCCCAATGATTCCAAGTCTTATGATTCTTTTGAAGATTCCAATCTGAATTATTCCTCTAATATGACTCTCAAGTAACGGTCCTCCTTGCCTTTGTAGGACCCCATTTCTCAATCGCCTCAACAACCCCTTCTTCTGTCAAATAGATCTCTAACTTAAATTCCTTCTAATCAATCATCCACGTTGACTCACATATCACATTCATCTAATCAAACCCTTGTGGTAGAACAACTAGCCACACCAATTGATTCATTTCAGAATAAAGAAGCCATTAGAGAATTTATGAGGGTACATGAAGACATTCCTCTATAAGATTGCAAGCATGAAACCTCTTTAAACCTTGATACGTTCGTGTATTAGGAGGAAGAGATTGATTCCTTTTGTTAGAAAGTAGAGGAAAACCTTAAGATCACCAAACATGATCCTCCTCTTATTCTTTCATCTTCACATTCTTCATTAGGTGATGAAATTTCTAGGTCTAGCATTGATCCGTGACCTATCTTCTCATTACCTAATCATTCTTTATCTATCAGGATTCCTTCATCACAATCTTACCTTGGGTCATCACCTGGTATCCCATCATCTTCTTCTATATGTGGGCCATCTCCAAGTAGCCCCACATCATCTATATGTGGCTCACCTCCTGGTAGCCCATCTTTGTCTATACTGGGGGCATATCCTAGAAGTCCCTCATCTTCGATTCATGGGCCACGTCCTAGTAGCCCATCTTCTTCTATATATGGGACACCTCCTGGTAGTCCTTCATCTTCTATCTATGGGATGCTGCCAGGTAGTCCTTCATCTTCAATCTTACGGCCACATCCTTATAGTCCTTTATCTTCAATTTATGGGACATCTCCTAGTAGCCCATCCTCTTCAAATCTTAGACCGTATCCTTTGTGTCCATCATATTTTCCTTCTATTAATGATTATGGAAATCCCATTGCCATTTCTCACACCAATTGTATTCATCCACTTTCTTCTCCCACTTCTCGGGATCAGACAAATCACGTTATAGCTTATAAAAAACCAAAACACTTCATTCATCCAATTATGATTAAAAATTCCAAGATCTCCAAGGATTCCAACAATTCAAACAATCTTAAAGTTTAGAATCAAACATCATTCAAAAATACAAATCAATGCAACCATCAAGTATGGCGTAAAGTGTAGAAACCTCTGGATAGGGACCTCAAGCTCCCGCATAAAAAATTGACATTTCAAGATAAATCGCATTCATTTGTTGAGTATGAGTTCACTATGATCATCAAGATCAGTGATAATATGCATCTTGATAAGCAAGCATGCCTAATCTTCCTTATCAAGGAAATCACTAACATTGTTGTTGGATCTTATCACATCAAGTGACCTTGTCAGTCTTAGTTTAAAAAAGAAGAAGAAAAAATACAAAAAATGAGAAAACATTTCAAAAAATCAAAGGTAAATGAACACACATTGCAATCAGGTATCGCATACACATGGATGTTATTTCTTCCCTTGTTATTCTTCTGCAACTTGTCCTACCATTTTCATCCCTTTGGTGATATTTTGGTTAACCTATTCACACGTATTTTATGACAATTATCTCTATGGTATCCATTTGACATTGATCTTTTATCACCTTGGTAAATTAAAGAACGACTAACCTCTTAAAGATCATATCACAATCAACATCTAAAAAAATTGTTACAAAGAAATTTTGGACATATTTGTTGACACTAGCCAATGTTGTCATCATAATCACTTATGCCTCCTTCCAAGCCATCAATGGTTCTTAACCCCTTGTAAAGTAAGAGATCTGGAATAAGTTTTTATAAAGTAAAAGAATCAATCAAATCAAAAAGCACAAAGATGAAAGCAAATGCTAAAAGAAAAAGCAAATTGATATATAACTCTCTCTTGGGGAATTTCCAATAATTTCTACCGGGGCTATGGATGCATGAATAATAGTAGAGAAATGTTGCAATTAGAATCAAATGCATCTCCATCGAGGCTATGGATGCTTGGTTGGTAGTGGAGCAATGTACGACTCTCCTTCCGCAATCCATCCATAAAAATCAACTTTGAAAAATAAATTATTCCTATAAATTGGCTAGGGTTTCTTCACTTGTTGTTTATCAAATCTTCCCTCCAAGAGGTAATAAATTTACATGAGCAAACATGATTAGTATGTTATCAAGTGTCTTTTATTGGACCTTGTTTAGACTCTTGCTCTAGTTTGTATCTTGTCTCATGATTTGTGCCTTTGGCTAATCACTTCTTCATTGTGAGGCTTCTAAGATACATTCAAAACATTCACATCATCCTTCTACTTCATTCAGAACATCCATGTGTATAAGATTGCCTTTTTTCCATGTTTGCGGACATGTTTGTCCCCCTTCGCAAAAATAATCTTCCACTTCATTCTATTATGTGCTTCTTGGCTAGCTTATGTTAGGGGCATCCTTGCTCCTTCCTAACACATCATTGGGTTACGTTCATCATCATGATTGAGCCTATCCATATTTCCCCTGATCTAACTTCTGGACGTGAAGATTTTGCCTTTGAATATTCCCATCTAATGCTTGGGGAAATTTCACATCTTCATTTTCTTGCACATGCATGTGGCATTCTGCCCTTGTGCATCCCATCTATCTCTGGGCCATCCATGTTTATTCGTTTCCTATACATAGCTTCATAAAACTTCTAGAAAATAAAAAACATTCAAATACTTTAGTCAAAAAATTCAAAACATCTAAATAAACATAAAAAACCAAAGCAAATTGGTAAAACAAACTCAAAATCCCCAAAATTTCGGTAAGAAAAATTCAAAACCCCAAATTTATCTTACCATTGGGTATTTTTCTTCAATACCTTTCCAACACAAAAAATGAAGTCATTTCGAGGTCAGGAGAAAACGTTATGGCCTCTGAAAGATAGGTAGTGCATTCAGTGTTGCACAGGTGCCCAGGCGCCCATGTTGAACACTACCAACACAGGCACCCGGGTGCCCATGTTGCGTGAAAAAATAAAAATAAATTCAAAAAGGAGGCCAGCACAGGTGCTCAGGTGCCCATGTTGCCTCACAAAAGTCAAAAAACTCAAAAAGTAGGCCAACACAGTCGCTCGAATGCCCATGCTACCTCAAAAAATCCAAAAAACTTAAAAAGGAAGCCAGTACAGGTGCTCGAGCGCCCATGTTACCTCACAAAATCTCAAAAACTCAAAAAGTAGGCCAACACAGTCACCCGAGCACCCATGCTACCTCATATAAGCCTAAAAACCACAAAACTGGGTCAACACAGGCACCCATGCTAGCTCACAAAATATAAAAACTCATCAACAAGGTTAGCACAGGTGCCCAGGCGCCCATGCTGGCTCACAAAATGCAAAAAAATTCTCAAACTGGGTCAGCATAGGCACCCAGGTGCCCATGTTGCCCAACAAAACCCAAAAATCCAAAAAGGAGGCCATCACAGGTGCTCCCCTGAGTGCATAGGCGCACCCAACATTGCGCAAATCATAACTTTTTCTCCCGACCTCGAAATGACTCTTTTTTTGTGTTGGAAAGGTATTAAAGAAATCTACATAACGGTAACATTAATTTTGGCTTTATATTTACCAAAAATTTATGGTTTTTCATTTTTTAAATGGCTTGCATACAACTGAAGCCTGTATCACCTACATTATCCTCAACATCAAAATTGGTCCTCCAAAACCATCTTTCTGACATTCTTGCTTGTTCTTATCTCAAAAAACATGTGAATCATCGTGATCTTCCTCCATTAACAAATATGGGTCTGCTTATTATGTCGGTACTCCCGTGTAATAGTGATTTGGTAGGTAATGTGTCATAATGTACGAATGCTTTCCACGGGACGACTTGTGTCCTCTGTTTTTCCCTTGCATGTGTTATTGCTTGGGGCATCATTTTTAACCCTTTGTAGACACCTATTTTTAGTTATAGTGCCCCTCTGTCAACTCGCATTCATGCAATTTCTATTCTCACTTCTCTTTTTCTTAAATTAAATGAAATCTTATCTATTTTATCACATTATTTGATTAATTATCAAATGGGCTCCATGTAGACCCATTTGATGATTTAACTTTTTGATATTATCCCCATCTTCCACAAATTATTAATCCAGAAGTATTAATACACATCTTCGACACCCTTTTTTTTAAAATGGAATCTTTTATCTCACCCACCATGTCAATCATGCTCCCCACTCCATCTAATAATTCAAGTTGTGTTCCCCACATGATCACATCAGGTATCTTAACTCAGGTTACTCTACTCAACCCTTAACCTTAATCTAACCTCACATCTAAGTTATAAATATGGGTTTTTTCCCCATATTTGGAAGGAAGAAAAGGCTAGAAAATTCAGGTGAATGCTGGGAGATTTTAGTCATTTTAGAATATCATTATTATTATGTCTAGGTGATAGCACGTGGAATTTCCATGACATTTTTCTCGTGATTTGGGTTCATGTGATGAGATTCATGTTACATGCATCAGATCAGTAATTCTGTCTACACATCGGTACCATCCAGGTTCTTTTATTTATCAATTTATATGTTATCTGTTTTGGACACTATTATACTATTATTCTTATCGCACGGGGGTTGACAGCCATCGAGGAAGTTAACGCTTCTCAGATCTGTTTTTTCAGGTAGCCCTCGCATAAAATCTCTAATCATTATGTTCCTAGTGTATGTGAGCTACAGGTTTACCGGGATCACACCGAGGAGTCCGATATCAAATTTGTGCCCGTATCATCCATCGTCATCTCCAAGGTACTAAGCCCTTGTATACTCGATGTTGTTTAGTGTTTCTTGATTACTCATGTACTCATCTGGACAGGAAGCTAGAAATGCAGATCGACATTTGGCACGCCTGGTGGGACTAGATCCAGGCTCTGGTCATGTTTTTGTTTGTTTACTTTGTATTGGTGTCATATGTATAACAATTATTGTATTTTGTATTATTGTCAGTATGACCTCACGTCAATCTAGATATGTGTTATGTAGTTGTCATTTGTAGACTCATGTGATGAGATTCATGTTACATGCATCAGATCAGTAATTCTATCTACACATCGGTACCATCCAGGTTCTTTTATTTATCAATTTATATGTTATCTGTTTTGGACACTATTATACTATTATTCTTATCGCACGGGGGTTGACAGCCATCGAGGAAGTTAACGCTTCTCAGATCTGCTTTGTCAGGTAGCCCTCGCATAAAATCTCTAATCATTATGTTCCTAGTGTATGTGAGCTACAGGTTTACCGGGATCACACCGAGGAGTCCGATATCAAATTTGTGCTCGTATCATCCATCGTCATCTCCAAGGTACTAAGCCCTTGTATACTCGATGTTGTTTAGTGTTTCTTGATTACTCATGTACTCATCTGGACAGGAAGCTAGAAATGCAGATCGACATTTGGCATGCCCGGTGGGACCAGATCCAGGCTCTGGTCATGTTTTTGTTTGTTTACTTTGTATTGGTGTCATATGTATAACAATTATTGTATTTTGTATTATTGTCAGTATGACCTCACGTCAATCTAGATATGTGTTATGTAGTTGTCATTTGTAGACTCACCTGCTTGCAAGCTCTTTGGTACTATCTTCGTCCAGGTAATCGATTATGTCGCCATTAAGGTACGTTGATTTATCGTTTAAAAAGGTTATTCATTGATTTGTTTATAATAAAGGTAAAATTTTATCGTTATTTCTATTTGTTAATATATATGTATATACAATAATAATAAAATAATAATAATAATTAAAATTAATTTAAAAAAAACATCTTTATCCAATCACTCTAAATACAACAATTAATAGAAGTGTATTGTATTTATTAATTTATATACTTTTATTAGTTTATAGGAAAATTATTTTTTGTATACAAGTGGATAAACCTACCTACACTACCCCATCTCCACCTTATTCCCTATATTCCCCGTAACATACCTACCCTGCTCCTTACCATCTATCTCACTCTACTCTATCCCCACACACCAAGCTCTGAACTTACCCCATCCTCCTCACTCACTCCCATCTTCCAATACTCTCCACACTGTAGCAACTCACCGCTCCTTCTCATCCCAACATCCCATCTCCAATTAGACTTCCCTCTCCATCAATCTTTCCTTGACTCATCCTGCGCTGACGCCTACGAGCTCTCCTCTCTAACCTGAACTGCTGCCTCTCCCTTCCATAATCCTATCCCGAGCTCCTACATCGATCTCCTTTCCTGACGCAATCTCATCTCTTTGTGTCCTCTGCACGTGTTGGTCCTCAGTCACTGTCTCCTGTGCTCTTCCTGACTTTTTAAATTTTTCTGTTTCTTGAGAAATGGTGTAAAAAACTTTAGCATTGAGTTTTACGATCGATCCCACAGGTTCAGGGTGATCCCTCCAAGACATTGAAGGTTTTGATTTCGTCTTGATCATTTGTAGTTGATTTTGAATACATATATTTCCTCTAGGGTAAGCGATTCAAATAAGAGAGTGAATTCATATTCAAGCAATCCATGAGGAGGATTTTTAGTAGCTTGGTCAGGTGGAACACAACAGGTTAAATAGTCACACAAACAACGAGCATAAGAGTTCCTCAGTTCTCATTTCTTACGCAAATACACTTAATTGTAGATCTATTGAAATAGATTCGAATTCATGTATGCTTTGGTTCTACATTTTTTAGATTAATCTACTTTGATTTAGAAATTAAGTCAAAATCAAACCAAAACAAAAAAAATAAACCCATCTAACAACTTAAGTATTTACATTATACATTCGACATATACGTTTATAATCTATCCATGTGATGTACATCCTATAATTTGAACTACACTAACCACTTCACTACTCCCAGCTCCATTTTTCTTCCACGTCCCCACTACCCATACCTGTCCTTTTTTGTAGAAGATAAGTGATCAACAAAAGTGCACCAGATAATGCGAACAATCACATCCATGTGCAGTAGGACCAACCATGAAGTACCTAAAGTTAATGAAATTGATGTCAATAATGAAAAGCTAGATGAGATATTTCTTTTCCCTATCCCATTAATTAGACATCTTATCTCATTGTATAATCTATTAACATCTAACGTTCAAATATATTTTATATCATTAATAAGTAAAATTTATTTAAATTTGATAAGTTATTAAATACAACATACACATTCACATTGGTTTTGGTAATATTGTTTCTTGCCTAAGAGCTTAATTATCATCTTATTCATTTGTCGTTCATTTTTTTTATAAGTCTAAAATGGGTTTGTCATTTATATAGTATGTGCCGTTATTTATTATTTTGATTAGATTATCATATTGTCGTGTTTATCATTTTGCATTACGATTCATATTATTTTCACATTAGATCATCATTTAATTTATTACTTAATAATAGTCATTGCATGGTTTAGTGTCTAATTTAGTTTATATTCGATTAATCCCAATAGTTTGTTTATTCTAATTTATTTATTCTTTTTATCTCTTTCGGGTCATATCCACTAATTTTCATACTTGCCTTTACAAGATTGCGCTGTCAAAGATAAAATCTTAAACTCAAACCACATCGCTAATCGTCTCTTGTCAATCTCATCTACGGTCATAAGATCCTTGGATGTTCCCAATCATTGATTATCATTTTCAAAACATTTTACTTGGATACAACAAAAGGTGCTTTCCAGATCGCTTAAAGCTTACACTTGGCTCAACTTGTTGTTAGATAAAAAGGAAAAGTGATATACAGGTATTCTCCAGTTTTCCATATTTTCTCTTTTCTGCATGGTATTGTCGGTATTTTGGATGATTGTCAGCATCAAATTTCATATTTTGATTTTGGAATAAAATGAACTTGTGCATTATGCCTGCTCACATAGTGTAACTAGGGGTTTAATTATTTGCATCACACATATCATCACACACTACCTAAAATTTCACAAATTAATCAACACATAAAAACATTCCTTGCACCTGGTTCATTGATTGGGATTTGATCACCCAACAGAACTGTTTTAGAAATTTCCCATCCATAACTTACCTGAAACGAAACATAGTTTACCTTCTTCTAGGTCCTCTTTCAATCAGTTTATTTTTTTCCTTTACACACATTTTTTATTAAAAAAAAAAACTGTTTGCCTCATTTGTTTATTGATATAACAACAATTTCCCTTTTATGCTCGTAATTACTCCATCCACTGCTAAAAAGATGGAACACAACCTCGCCACACACAGTGCTTCGTCCCAATCAATCACTACGTCAACAACTTCATCATCCATGTTTCTTCATATCTCACTCACAAACACCCATTCTCTCACTAATATACCTCATTCAATACCTCGCCCACACTACAACATTAGACCAACATTCCATCCCATCTAGGCCAGCCACTCCAAACTCTATCATATCAAAGCCTATTGGTACTTCCATCTTCCCTCTTAGGGACCCATAATTCAGACAGATTCTTGATGCCAACCTTGTGGCCCTTCAAGACTATCTTTTAAGAAGATACATACACCTCTCTCTGGATGGCCTATTGCTTCAGCAGGTCTATCCTTATAATACTTGTTCTGAAATGCCTCAATCCATGGCCTTACATGATTTTACATCATCCTCCACCAACCCATCGACACACCAGACCACCTAGGTAATCACGCCCTTTCTGCCCAATCTTCCTCACATCAACACGACTATTGTGACTGCCATCCCTGCCACTACAACAACTTTGATGGTCACTGGTACCTTCATTCAACCATCCCATGTGTCAAATTCCTTATCCTAACAACAAATTCCTTCTACATCACAAGTCTATACCCTCACTTATCAACTTCCTCCAACCATACCTTTGCAACATACAGTGTCATTTCCAGTTTATCAAACCGCATATACTCACATCCCCACTCATCAATTACTTCCACAACCTGCACAATCTCAACAATCATACCATGCCCATGTTTCTCACCAACACACATTCTATCAGCAACCACCTCAACTATCACACATAGCTTATACTCACCCATACCAAGTCCCTCAGATACCTACACATACGCAAGTCCAACCACCACCTTTCATTGCTCAACAGGCACTTCCTAATGACCCCATGTAAATCTTGATAGGTCAGTTAGCCAACCTAGAGGCTGCTACGTTAGGGTCCAAAGTCACATTGTCTTATGAACAGATATGTAATGAACCCATCCATCTATCTGTGCACATGAAACCATATCCTCCACACTGGGAATTTCTGAAGTTCGCCAAGTTTAACAGCAAGGAGGACCCTCAACAGCATCTCAGAGCATTTAAACATACATGTTATCTCATTGTGCATGACCTAAACTTGATACTTCGTACTTTCCCCATGTCTTTGGTTGGTCCCACCTTATAGTGGTATAATAATATTCCCCAGTACTCCATATTTTATTTTCCCTAGCTTGCACAATTATTTCTTGAGCGTTTCTCCATTAATATTACGTGTAAAATAACCATCAATGACCTGTATATTATCCGCCAATTCGAAGATGAATCCATCATGGATTTCATCGCACGATGGCGTAATATGATAAATCAATTATCTTTTCCACTACCTCAAACTGACCACATCAAGCTCTTCATGTGCTCTTGCGCTAAGCATATTTCATCAACCTTGTAAATCCAATCATTTCACACTTTTGAAGAGGCTTTCACCATGGCCCGCAAGCTTGAGACACGTGCCTTAGAACATAGGCATTTAAAATTAAAGACCAATAAGCCAAAAACCAAATTTGTCAGACCATCCATATCAAATGATAAATCAAAGACAACTGAAAACATCATTTTTGTTAGATCATCTCCTACCCTGACATCTACCATAGTGACTCAAAAATGATTCACACGGCCAATGCCCAATTATATTCCCTTCGGAGAATCATACAGTGTCATCTTTAACAAATTGATAACAACACACTTGATCACACTGCTGCCTATCCAACTTGTTAATGAATCTAGACCACGACCTGTGTGGTATCGATAGGATCACTATTGCAAGTATCATCAAGTCCAAGGACATGACATAGAAAAATGTCAGACATTCAAGGATTCTATCCAAAGACTCATCGATCAAGGAGAACTTCAAGTGGATAAACTGAATGCCTCATCCAATCAACCTTTAGATATTTTTAAACAACCATTTCCAAATCATACACCCACATCCATGAATCAGACTGCTCCTACTTCTAATCTCAAACCCCTAATACCCACACCATAAACACTATCCATGTCAGTGATAAAAGTCCAGTTTCCCCCATAAGTTTATCTTCTTCATCAACCATTACACTAATCCCCTTGTATACATTATTTACATCCACAAACACATCAACATTCATTTCCGCATCAACATTAGTTACATCAATGCCCACGTCGGTACCCTTTCCTATAATCACATCTATCTCAACACCTACCACCTCCTCCTCAGATGCAAATATCACTTCTATGTCATTACCCCTTACATCTACTCTATTAAACCTAATCACCTTATCATAAATTATCCCACCTCTACCTGTTATCTCATCCTTAGCTTCTCTTCCAATCACTCTTTCTGCACTTCTACCAACACCTACTACATCTACTATTTTACAATCATCTATCTCATCTCCCTTTTCCACGACCATGTCATTACTCAATGATTTTTGGAAAACATTCCAACATTCCTTGATTTCAAATTATCGTCCCATTTATTTTGTACCATTAGATACTCACACATCAGTGCAATCCCCTCAAATACCCACTTCAATATCTCCAGTTCCTCCTATAGAGATTCTAGTCATTCCCTCTAACAATCCCCATTCATATACAAGGTATAGAACCCCATTTCCCAAATGTTCTCCTTCACATCCTCACCCAAAAGTAGACCTCACTATTCCCGATAGAAGGTCCATGGAAACCACATTGTATCCTTATATTTTAGGACCACACCCCTCGTCTTCCTCTTCCATTTTAGGTACCTTCCCTTCACCAAAAACACATACTACTACTAGAACAATGTAACTACCCTTTTCCAGCCAATATCTTAAAGAAAATTCAAAGGCATCTGTGTCTTCCACTACTATCCCACATCAAGCAAATCCATCTGCCCTTTCCAAATCCAAAACAATGTCTAAATCCATTATTACATCACCACCTTCTAATTCATCATTCCAAAGTTTTCCGTCAATAGCACTAGGTTATTATACCACTATGTTTCACCAACTACTGGACAAGCCTCAGCCATCACTTTACCACCAATTAATTTTTTTGATCCAAATGCACCAAGGCCTTCCTAGTTTAATTCCAATCTTGTTTGCACATTTCACCGTGCCCTTGGACATGACACTAAACATTGCAAATCTCTCCAAGCCATGGTGCATCATTTTGTCAATAAAAATATTAACAATGAAAAACCAATTCTACCATCTCCTCCATCAACTTCCACATCCCAACATGTGTCTATTCAAACATCTCGACCACCCTTTTCATTAAGAAATCATGTCAGTATTCCATTACCAAATAAAGATATAACCAACAATGCCACCAACATATTATCAAAAGAGGATGATCCTAAGGATCGTCCTCCTCTTGTAATCAAATTTGTTTAGATAACCACCCATTCAAAGCCATATAAATCTGACTCCACCTCACCATCTACCCTTAAGACTCGTGTCGCTATCCCTCCTCCTAAGGAGCTTGCTGCCTCTGCACCTCCATCATGGCCAAAGGTTGTCATTGCTGATCATACCAATCATCCTGCAACAACGTCTTCATCTTCTTCTAAAGACAAGGTATCTGTTTTGGCTACCCTGAATCCTTCCCCCATTGAACATACCATTATTAAACAACTTCACCAGGCCCCTGTCAAAATGTCACTCTATGAGCTTATTCAAAGCTCCCCACATCATAAACAAGCTCTTATGGAGGTCTTGCAACAGATCCTGGTATCCTTTGAAAGTTTAGAAATCCCTAGGATACCACAAGAAGAACACAATCTACCATTATTCATCACAGTCTATATTGATGACATCTGTGTCCATCGAACTATGATTGACAATGGTGCCAGTATTAATATTATTTCTTCTCATACCTTCAATCAACTTAAATTGCCCAATACCATTATTGCCAAGTCTCCTACCGTTCTTCATAGCTTTAATGATGTTGTCACTCCCCCATTAGGAAAGGTTGTTCTTCCTATTTGTGTTGGCCATAAACTCCTCCACAAACTTTTCTACATCATTGAAAGAGAATTCCAATATAATCTTTTACTAGGATGTCCTTGGATTCGTGCTATACATTGTGTTCTATCTACTCTTCATCATTGTATCAAATATGAACATGAAGGGACTACTTATGCTCTTCCGGCTGATATCCCCCCTTCCACGACATGTCACATGATCTACAGACCTAAAGATGTCCTTGTTCCTAAAACCAATTTTTCTCCTAATGCATCCACCAATTCTTCTGTACTTCCATCTACGTTTCCTCAAATGGATTCTTCTGATACTATAACACAAAATCTTGCTTTAGGGGAATATCAACTCCTCACTCTCAATACCCTTCCTTCTCCCAATTGCCTCGGCTTCCCTAATAAAGCCCCTATGTATCAATCGAATGTTGGGGAAATTGTCTTGTTTGGCCCTTCTTCCCTTAAAACCAATTTAGTATATGGCAGCCTTGATCAACCTTCTTCTCACATTGAAAATCATTTTCATGCCAAATGATATATAGGTGATTTTTGATTTCTTAGTAAACCATATTTCATTCACACATACCTCTATCGTTGTGCATCAAAGGGGTTTGGTTTGGGGCGTTATGAATAGGACCCTCATGGTAATATCTTTTCCCAAGCCCATGAATCATGCCAAAAATTTGGTTTGGGATACGGCAATCCCACCATACACCCTCCTGGCACATCTGCATCTTCTCCCATTCATATTGATTCATCCATTTCTTCTCCATCTAAATATACTACCGATTCAGAACAAACTTCTTCTCCGTTCGATTATCCTACAGATTCAAATAATATATCATCTCCTTCTAACTATCCTTCCAACTCAGATAATGATTTTTCTCCATCCATATATCTCACAGATACAGATCAAGATGATATGGTTCCTATTCCCCCTAACTTTTTTTTTATTTCCACCATCTTTCTCAGACCAGTGGCTTACCAAGCCAAAAATGAAACATGGTCTTTTCCCCTTAAATATCTAGAGATGGTAGAGGAAGATTCCCCTATCATTGACATTCTTCAATGCGATGATGACACTTCCATTCTCTCCTACATGGGAGCCGAAGGTTCTAAAGATCAGAAAACTCATCCGCCAGAGAAATCCAATCTCCTGAATGAATCCACTATCGAAATTACTATTGGAGCACCTCAGGAGCACCACATCCTTAAAATAGGTCAGTCTTTGACACCTCAAGAGCTCGAAGCCTTCATTTCATTTTTGTCTAAACATAGCCAAGCATTTGCATGGTCATATTTGGACATGGCAGGTCTTGACCCCTCCATCATTGTCCATAACATCGTTGTTATCCCCAATGCCAAACCAGTTAGACAGAAGCTTCGTCGAATGCATCCTCGAGTTGCTCTTCTTGTGAAAGAATAATTGCAACGTCTCCTATCTACCAACTTCATTATCCCTATTGATTATACCCAATGGGTTTCTAACATTGTACCCGTCGCAAAAGCATCTAGAAAGATTCGTATATGTACTGATTTTTGAGATCTTAACCTCGTACTTCTTAAATATGATTTCCCTCTTCCAAGTATTGAACAACTTGTAGATCTTACAGCGGGACATGAGATGCTCTCTTTAATGGACAATTTTCTTGGTCATAATCAAATTCTAATTACACCTGAAGATCAGCACAAGACATCTTTTTATCACCCCATGGGGTACCTTTTGTTATCGTGTCATGCCCTTTGGTTTAAATGATGTTGGGGCTACATATCAATGAGCCATGATGTATATCTTTCATAACCTCTTACATCAAACCATAGAGGACTATGTTGATGAAATCTTAGTAAAATCTAAACATAGATGTGACCATCTCTCGGTTCTTGAGACACTTTTCGAGCGTCTCATTCCTTTCTCCCTTCACTTCAATTTGACGAAGTGTGTTTTTGGAGTTCTTACCGGAAAACTCCTTGGCTTCATTATCTCTATCAAAGGCATTGAGGTTGACCCCACAAAAATCAAAGCAATTCTCAAAATGCCTCCTTCCAATCTCAAGCAACTTCACATTCTTCAAGGTTGACTTCAATATATTTGTCACTTCATATCGCAACTTTCTGATCAATGTCATCCCTTTCATCACCTTCTTCGAAAAGACATAACCTTTGATTGGGATCAAAACTATCAAAAGGCTTTTGATGATCTTAAGTGATATTTGTTATCTCCACCAGTACTCACACCTCCACGCGAAGGAGAACCCTTCTATTTATATGTTTCTGTAACTGATCATGCTCAATCAATCAATTTTCTTCAAGGATGACCAATACGATTGATATAAATAGATGAATCAATCAATCAATTTTATCATGATCCCCTTAAAATGAATCTTTTCTTCAATGGTTCTAAATGCCAGCAAGGTGGATGGGAAGGAGTTGTTATCATTCCTCCAAGGGATTCCCCAATATCCTTAGCTTTTAAATTAGATTTTGAATCTACAAACAATATGGTAGAATATGAATCCCTTATACTAGGACTAGAAACAACTATATTTCTAAGTGTTCATATCCTTGACATTTTTGGTGATTATGAACTAATAATAAAGCAGTTCATTGGAGAGTATTAGTGTAGAAATGATATTTTACAACAATATCATGATGTTTCTCATCATCTTCTTAAATCCTTCGATTATTACACTGTTCAATCTATCCATCGGTCAACCAATCGTTTTACTAATACAATGGCATCCCTTGCGGCCCTTATCCCTTGGACAACACAAGAATATAAGCTTTCAATTATTATACATCATCGTAAACAACCATTCTATGACATATCTCAGATTCATCTGGTCAAATCTAATTTATCAGACCTCTAGTATTCACAAATTTTTGATTATTTATCCAAATCCATTACTCCTCTTGATCTTTCTAAAAACACTAAGAGATCTTTTATCCAATGTGCTACTCGTTATGTAATCCTTGGTGTTATTCTTTACAAGCGTGGGTTTGATGGTATCCTTCTCCGATGCCTTCAATCCCATGAAGCCTCTAGAGCTATCCAAGAAGTCCATGATGATATTTGTGGTGGGAATTTCAGTGGATTATCTGTTGCCAAACGTGTTCTTTGTCTTGGCTATTATTGGCCTGCTATAAATCATGATTGTTGTGAATATGTTAAGAAGTGTGTAATATGTCAGCAACACTCTAATATTATCCATATTCCTAGCCAGGATTTACAGCCTGTCCAAGATTTATGGCCCTTTTCACAGTGGGGCCTTGATCTTCTTGGTCTAATAAATCCTTGTTCATCACAACAACATCATTTTATCATCACTACTACTGAGTATTTCACTAAATGGGTGGAGGAAATCCCACTCACCTCTACTAAATCTATCCCAATCATTAATTTTATATATCAACATATCATTTATTGCTTTGGTATTCTTCATAAACTTATTATGGACAATGGAAAGTCCTTTAAAAGCAAGGACCTTAAAAATATCGGTGATACATTTAAGATCCAACTTAGCTTTTCTTCCCCGTATTATCCTCAAGCTAACAGCCAAGCTGAGGCCACTAATAAAACTCTTCAAAATATCTTGGCTAAAATTATTGATCAAGCATGATGAAATTGGCATCTCCAATTTCCCTTTGCTCTGTAGGCCTATCGCACTAGCATTCACACTTCCACAGGAGCTACTTTATTTTCTTTGGTATACGACTCTGAGGCCATTCTTCCCCTTGAAGTCCAAATTCCATCTTTATGTGTGTCACTTCGCAACTTCATTTCTGATGAAGATTATTGCCAGGAACGTCTAATGCAACTTGATTTATTAGATGAGCATCACCTTCTTTCTCTTGAGCACCATCATGTCTATCAAGATCATATCCAATGTGCTTATAATAAACACATCAAAAGCGTGATTTTAAAATAGGTGACATGGTTCTAAAAGAAAATCAAAATGTCACTACCTTAGAAAGAAGCCAATGGGGAAAATTTTCTCCCAACTGGATCAGACCATATATTATCACACATAAGTATGGTTATGGGGCTTATCGTTTAGCCTCTCCTGATGGTAAACTATATATTGAACCTCTTAATGCATCGCACTTACACCCATTCTATTGTTAATACACACACTTATGAGTATAGTCTTATCTTTAGATCATCTCTCCACCATTATCCACTTCCATTTGTCATGGTAATGATATGAATTATGCGGTCTACCATCACTACCTTGATATGACCTTGAATATAAGTACAACAGATCTACTTATAGCATATTCAATGTGGATAAGTTCTCCCATTTGGTGAGAATCCTGTAATCATTACGTTCATTACCTTCTCATTCTCCTATTGCAGCCATGCGAAGGGTCCAGGGTGTCTCTTGTACATTCCTTATCCCCTCTTTAGTGGTTTACTTAGTTATTCCCATCTCTCCCCCATGTGAAGCTCAAACTCAAGTATGTAAAAGAAAAAAGTCAAAAGTTATCCAAAAACAAACCGATCCCTCAAAGGACAATTGTTCATGCAAAAAAAAGAGAAGATACATATACAAATCAAAAATCAAATCAAAATCAAAACAAATAGACCGATCCCTTGAAGGACGAATATTATATTATTCTTTTCATCTATGTTATGTATTAAAATAGACCGATCCCTCAAAGTATGGCTATCATCCCCGCCATCTATGTTGTATATATAGTAGACCATACCCTCGAAGGATGGTTACTCTTTTGTTATGGCATTCAGAAAGCTTCCCGTATTGATCAATTTTCTTCTATTATTGTTCTTTCCATTTCCCAGAGCTAGGGCATAGACTTAAGGAACACCACCTTTGGAGAACCTTCTTCCCGCATACAGGTTACATCTCAAATCCCTCATCATGTCAGCATTAAGATTATGAGAATATTTCATCCATATCTTCCTCTTGGTCTTGTGATATAATCAAATCTCATTAGTTATGTACTAACACCTTCTATCAATTACAAGTGCAATGCTTTGAGTAGTACCTTTCTTGTTTACCTCTTGTCCGGTTAAAAGAATAAATTTATTAGATGGACCTTGCTATGGTTATGTGGCACCCATCTCATCAAAATCATATTTTATTACAATTATAATCAAATTTTATATCATTAAATCTGCATCCATATTTTTTTTGTTAAGGATGTCCCCTATCAATTTCCTCCACGAATCTATGAAGTTTGTTACTATTTCTACACACTCTCTTTAATACACTATTCGGTTTGGGAATTCTACTTGATCTCCGTTATAGTTTGTGAATTCTACTTGAGATTATATCTCAAATAACATCCATTATCCAGCAACTTCTCATCCTCCACCATGACCAATGTTATCTTTCTCCATCCATTCTTTCACATCATCCTTCTCTTCTCTACAATCACCCACTAATTTTATTTTTCATCACTCTTATTTTTGTTTGTTATCTAGCATTGACATCATC
Organism: Taxus chinensis; assembly: GCA_019776745.2. NCBI lineage: Eukaryota > Viridiplantae > Streptophyta > Pinopsida > Cupressales > Taxaceae > Taxus > Taxus chinensis. The sequence continues at coordinate 187,520,833 of CM034146.1, forward strand.
TTCTTCATCATCACAGACCTTTCATCCCCAGCTTGTCACATCTACGTAATTCCCCGTGCAACATCGAAACCCTACTTGAGGTAGATCTGTCATTCTCGACAAGGTCTCATTCATGATCATGTCTATTGACCATTCCTTCCTCCTAGCCCTCTTTATCAAACCAATTTTCTCCTAAAATTTGCCTCATCTCATTCTCCGCTGCTCTTCTCACCCAATTCATCCTTCTCCGTTGTTTGTTCAATACTTCATGTGTCATCCACCCGGGCTATTATTTTTGTGTTTTTCTCTTAATATCCTTTTACTGCCATCTATTTTATTATTCCATTTCCCTTTCATTATTTTTTTGGCTTGACGATCCTGCTTAATCACCCATTCCACGTAGGCTTCTTAACCACAATGCAACTCTTTCTTAAGATCCTGTCGCTGTAGAAACTCCTTCATTGTTTTCTATTCCCTTCAACGCTAGAAACATCTTCCTACTCCATACCTTCTACTTAATGCTCTAACATCATCACTTGTACAACATAGGCATCCTAATTAATAATTCCCCTTACACTCTCCATCCTACACTTCATACATTCCTTCATCCACTCATGTCACACTCCTTTGTTTCTTTGTTGTTACCTCCTTTCTCTTCCTGTTCCATTTTGGTATACACCGCTCAATATTTTCATCATTCTTCTTTTTCAGCTTGGCAATCCTACTTAACCATTCCTACGACATGACAATCTTACTTAAGAGTCTCTCTTAAGAATGATTTTTCTTCTTGCCTTTTCTCTTTCCTTCATATTCCCATCATTTGTAGTTTTTCTTCATTCCCCACAAACACATCCTCTTCCCTTCTCTTTTTCCTCACACAAAATATCTCAAACTTCCTCGAATATCATCTCCATCATCCCTCATTTAAAATCCAACTTAACTACTTCAAACCCTCTCTTACTATGTCTTGTTCCTTTATCTTTACTTCTATCATCTTCATCCACATCCTCATCCAATGCATTCTCTCCTCGCCTTTATCTTCTTACATATCGTTAGCTCTCCTTTCTTTATTCTTTCTGGTCCATTTTATGGAGTACTTCCCCATATCTATCACCACATTTACTCATCATCATTATTGTTCATCTAACATTATGTCATCATCAACTTCCATTCTCGTGCTAAGAATTATCGGTGGACTTCTCCTAAAAATTGTTTCTCCCCATTCTACTAATACCAATTCACTCTTTTTTACCTCCTCCATTTTCTCTTCCTCCTTTTTTTCTTTTGTGCCCTCTAATCATTATCGAAGGATTTCTCCTAACATCCCTCCACTGGTATTAAATTTTCATCTTCCCTTCTCCTTTTTCAATATCTCTACTATCTTCATCACATACTGCCTTTGCATCATTTTCTTTGTTGTTCTCTCCTCCTTTCTACCTTTGGTTTTCTTTCATTTCATTTGTATCATCTTCATCTCCTCTCCTCCTCACACTTTCATCCTATTTATCCATTGATAACATGATTCACTAGTGTTGTCCCATCTTCTTAATCATCCCACCATCCACATGCATTTCCACGTGTTATATTTCATATTCAATTCATTTCATGTTTTGGCTCTATCATCTCTTCTTTCCCTCTTATTTTCATTTCCCCCATTACTGAACTTATTTCTCTACCACCCCTATCTTCCCAGCTCCTCATAGTGCCTTTTTTTCTCTTTTCCATTCTACCTCTTCCCCCATCTTCTTTAACTTCTTCATCTTCTTCATCTCCTTCATCTTTTCATTCTACTATACATATTCATCTCTCCAATCATCATTCTCTCATATTCTTCACAACTTCTCTTTCTCAGTTCTGTCATCTCTTTTGTGATCCATTCTTTCTCTCCCTCTGTTTTGATCTCCATCTCCCTTTCATCCCTTCTTATGTCATTTTCTTGTCTTCTTCTTTTTCCTTCAACATTTATTTCTTCCACCATTTATCATCTTTATTATATTTGTTTCTTATTTACTATGATATATCTTCGTACATTCACCTTCCCTTCTAATCTCTTTTCCCTTCTCACCTCGTCTTCTTCTTGTTTAGACTTCCTCCTTCCCTTATTCTCCTCATCTCTTTCTCTATTTTATTTTTCTCCAGGTCCCTCGTACCTTACCTATTTATTTCCCCTTATCTTTTTCCACTACCCTCTTATTGAATGTCACTCTCTCTCTTTTATGTCTTCATCTATCTTCTCACCTCTCTTATCGTCCTTCTCTACTATTTGATCTATCTCCTCCACCATGTATTTTCTACCCTGACCATGTCTGCTTTCTCTTATCTCTATCATTTATCATCCACATCTTCCATCCTATCTTGCTGGGACATTTTTGTCTTGGAAGATACCATAACGGCCAATATCTATCTGATTTTGTACTCTTCCATGAATATTTTCTCTACTTTTGTTTTATCGCAAAAGTATCTTGACTTCTTATCCTACTTACTAAACAAGTAGAATTGCTTTATCTTCTAATGTGCTAATAGTTATGCATTTTTCCTATGAAACATGATTACCATCATATTTATCACACCTTTAGGGTATTTTATTTCAGATTTCTATCCTATCTGCTCATTTTTTCCACATTTATGATTATTCCATCTATGTCTTATGTTGGGGCATATTTTCATCCATATACTTGTCAAAACATATTAGTCACTTTGTGTCCTTTCTGTGCCCTTTGCTGGGGCATCATTATCTTCATCCTCATCCCTTTTGCAGATGCATGATTTTTAATTTTTTTTTTCACACGATTCCTCGCAGACAAAGGATTGTGCACATGTTTCACATTTAGTTGCACATATTTTGATGTTTTCATATGACCCATTAGTCATATTGGTTTACATCCATACTGCAGTGGTCTTCACCCACTCACTGGTCTATAGAACATTGTCGTTTGTCTCCATTGAGACCAAAATTGTCCTCTACTGATGTGATATTGAAGTCACCGCCATACATTTTGTTTTTCATTGTTATTGCGATTCTTTTTTGCCTAAGGCATCTTGCCTTTAGTCATGTCTTCATCCATCCTCGAACATATATTTCATCTAACCCTTTTTGTTTTTGTCTCGTGGCTTGCTGTCGCAAACCACTCAACAAAAAGGGGCAAATTTAGACACCTATTTTTATTTATAGCACCCCTCCATCTCGCATTCACGTAATTTCCATTCTCGCTTCTATTTTTCTTAAATTAAATGAAATCCTATCTATTTGCTCACATTATTTGATTAATTATCAAATGGGCTCCATGTAGACCCATTTGATAATTCAACTTTTTGATATTATCCCCATATTCCACAAATTATTAATCCATGAGTATTAATACACATCTCCGACACCCTTTTTTTAAAATCGAATCTTTTATCTCACCCACCATGTCAATCATGCTCCCCACTCCATCTAATAATTCAAGTTGTGGTCCCCACATGATCACATCAGGTATCTTAACTCGGGTTACTCTACTCAACCCCGGTTACTTATTAACCTCAATCTAACCTCACATCTAAGTTATAAATATGGGTTTTTTCCCCATATTTGGAAGGAAGAAAAGGTTAGAAAAATCAGGTGAATGCTGGGAGATTTTAGTCATTTTATAATATCATTATTATTCTGTTTGGGTGATAGCACATGGAATTTCCATGACATTCTACTTGTGATTTGGGTTCATGTTGCATGCATCAGATCAGTAATTCCGTCTGCACACCAGTACCATCTAGGTTATTTTATTTATCAATTTATATGTTATCTATTTTGGAAATTATTGTACTATTATTCTTATCGTACGGGGGTTGACAACCACTGAGGAAGTTAACGCTTCTCGGATCTGATTTGTTAGGGAGCCCCCACATAAAATCTCTAATCATTATGTTCCTAGTGTATGTGAGCTGCAGGTTTGCCAGGATCACACCGAGGAGTGCGATATCAACTTTACACCCGTATCATCCATCGTCATCTCCAAGGTACTAAGCCCTTGTATACTAGATGTTATTTAGTTTTTATTGATTACTCATGCACTCATCTGGACAAGAAGCTAGAAATGTAGATCAACACCCTTGTCATTATAACACAAACATTCAGGAACTGCAGCTTGATAACAAAAACATTTGTACAACTGTCTTGAATGATTGTTTGTTGAGTATATGTGATTGTGTTTGTTTCTCTGTTAGGTTAGCTGGTTTACTTTCTCATATTACATTGCATTGTGTATGTTGCATTGAGTTAAACATATTTTTACTTACTCATATTACATTACATTGTGTATGTTGCATTGAGTTAAGCATCATTTTACTTTCTCGTATTGCATTGCATTGTGTATATTACATGGAGTAACGTAGCAATGGACAAATATTAGTAATTTAGATTTTCGTGTTATCTTACATTTTTGTTCATTTCAATAAAGGTCGATGATGTAGACCTAGGGGCAAAATAATATAAACATGTTGCTTATTGAAAGGTTAGATGCAAAGATTGGGGTTGTCTTATATTCTCCATTAATAATTTCTTATCACTTATCATTTATTATCACTACTAATTTTTCTTCTAAAAACCACCCAGGGTAATAAACAACCATGTTCATCCCTATTCTTATTCCTTCTCAATACATGAGGATTTCACGCCCATTCTAACCTATTTGATTTTGTCAATTTCAATGAATTTTGATCGTCGATTGACTTCTTCTATCACCCCATCGACACTCGAGGGTGTTAGGAAATTATTGTTCATAGTGTGAACATATGGTTTGAATATTAGTATTATTTAATATTTAAATAATATGTGAGTGTGCATAATTAGTTGTCATGCACAACTCATAGAGATAGGAGTGTGTGAGAATATCTTGGGATTGGGAGTAAGACTAGGGAATAAAAGAGAGATATGGGGATAAAATGATAAGACTTGACTCCATGATTTTAGGATCAATCAATTGTATAAAATGTCCTCTCATATTCAATAGAAATTGCTCAATTCTACTTTCATTTTGTCTGTATTTTTTGTACTTTCCATTTAATGAGTTAATTTGATTTATTTTTGAATTTATTTATGCAAATTTAGAGATTTAGCATCATCTGGTATCAGAGCAGGATATGACAAGTTATGAGAGTCATTGCAGGAAAAAACCGTAACCTCTAGAATGTAGATCTAAGAGTTTTGAAGCTTTCGTCACCATTTTCTGGATTCTGATCTTATAAAAATCAAATGTTGAAAATGACACCCAATAGAATTGTAAAATGAGCCTCAAAGAAAAATTTGACTGAGTTAACATCATCACGATGGAGGAAGGAGGCAACAAGGGAAGGAGGTTAATAAGTGACCTCTTTTCAGCCACAAGTGAAGGGGCCACACAATGAATTTATGGCATTTTTTTTGTTTAATTTTCATTATGTATTGTAATAAGAACAAATGATTTATTCTTGTTTGATCTTGTAATAAGTGAGCTCCTACGTGAGTGATATTTCTTGTATTTTCCCTTGAATGTAAGGATGGGGGTGGGGAAACATGTATGCTGCTATGAAAGTGGTTGGTGGTCCACTAGAAAACCAATTTGAGAGTTTGTGAATATCTTCGAAAATCACATACATAGTGGTTAATGGTTCCACTAGAAAACCTATTGGAGTTGATGGTACTCTTTGAAAACCATAGGATTGTAGAAAATGAGAAGGTACTAGATATAACTCACCCATGTTCACACTAAGGGGGTGAATGTTAGGAAATTAGTGTTCATAGTGTGAACATATGGTTTGAATATTAGTATTATTTAATATTTAAATAATATGTGAGTGTGCATAATTAGTTTTTATGCACAACTCATAGAGATAGGAGTGTGTGATAATATCTTGGGATTGGGAGTAAGACTGGGGAATAAAGGAGAGATATGGGGATAAAATGATAAGACTTGACTCCATGATTTTAGGAGCAAACAATTATATAAAATACCCTCTAATATTCAATAGAAATTTCTCCATTCTACTTTCATTTTGTCTGTATTTTTTGTACTTTCCATTTCATGAGTTAATTTGATTTATTGTTGTTGAATTTATTTATGCAAATCTAGAGATTTAGCATCAAAGGGGGCATCCTTCATTCCTACTATTTTTCCTTCAAAAATCCACCCGTTTATGCTTATCTAATATGTTTGAAGTGAATTCACTAACTTCACCTCAAATAGGGGCAAATGTAAACACCTAAATTCCACTTTTGTAATCTTATTGTCAAAACGCACACAAATCACTCTTATTCTTCTCAATTCCGTTATAATTAGTGCTCTTTTCTAATTAACTATTGTTTCTCACCACTTTGATCAGTTAACAAGCAGTTCATTGATCACCAAACCTCTTTCACATTCAGGATTTCGATTTATGACGAATCGTAAGCCAAAATCCTCTTCAAAAGAAGCAATTATCGATTATGAGCTAATTAAGCCTATTTTTTCTTGATTTGATTAATATACCATAGTATTTACTCAAACCCCTCTTCCAACCACTCAAAATAACCCCATTCACCTCCAAAACATCTCAGCAAGCTTCAAAAGCTTATCCTAGCCTCATAGTTGACCCTAAGTGGTTGATTAAGGCTCCATACCTCTTAATCACTTGGTAATTCACTAATTGTGATTAGCAAGGCCTAATCATGATTAGAAATTCTAATCTAATTTGGGGCTTTTAGTCCCACATGCACTAAAATACAAGTTTCTCCCAAAAGGAAAACTATAAAAAGAGTGCACCTCATTCCTTTATACTTTACACCATGCTTTGATTTGCATCGCATATAATAAATATGATTTATAGCCAAGCTCAATCCTTGCCTAAAGTCTTCAATGGGATTAGTAGATGGATATCCATAATTACCATGTAGTCATTTAGAGAGGCCATTTCACCTTTTTGGAGTAGCAACTAAAAGGAACGGTAACCAGATCGTACCAAGCCAAGAACACAGATGCTAATAAAACACCACGATAAAAAAGATGAAAGTAATTCACCAGAATAACTTTACGTAAACCTTTACAAACAAATGAGAAGCAATATCATATATTACTATGGAACTCAATGAAATATAATGAGAATGATCCTTGCTTATATAGGTAATGAATAACAATCTAAGAACCAGTCAAGGTCGTAGATCAAGCCATAAATCAAGAAAATAACTAGTCATCAAAAAACAAGTCAAGACCATAGATTTAGGAGAGAACTAGACATCAAGGATCTAGTCAATACCATATATCAAGGAAAGAACTAGTCAATACCATAGATCAAGGAAAGAAAAATACCTAACAACTAGATAATATCCCCATAATATCTAAATAAATAAAAGAAATATCCACATACATAAGCGGGTGAGGATAAATATAATAAAGGTAAATAAAGTACCTAGGTGAACATGAGCTAAGGTGAATACCCACTCTAAAAATTACCATGTATTCATTTGGATAAGTCATTTCACCTTGTTTGGAGTAGCAACCATACTAATTTTATTGCCCTCTTAGGTCTATGTAGGCCCATGTTAGGTAATTGAACATATTAGTAGGCATGTTTAATTAGATTTTGAATTATATTCATGTTAGTTAAAAATTCCTTTAATATTTTATCTTAATGTTACATTCTTAGACTTAGAACCTTGACTATAGGTGGCAATGGTGTTAGCCTTCCTTAGTTAGCCATGCAATTTGCTTTGTTAAATTTAGGTTGCTTTCACAAGGCATCAAAATGGTCTTTGTTTGACACATAGTTAGCATTTTTATTCTGAGATGATTGTCCCCGATCCGTATTTTTCTTTTCTTCGTGATTGGGAAAAGACTCTTTGAATATCCCTAAGTTTGTGTTCAGAGATTTGGTAACAACAGTGAAGTCTACTTCTATATCACCACTGTCAACTAGGTCTTGCATGTAGTGTTTTAATCTTAAACACTTCTCAATTTTTTGACCCTTTACACTGTGAAATCTGGAAAATTCATTATCTCTAAACCACAATGGTTTAGGTGTGTCACACCCGTAGGGTTGTGTTTCAGGGTACTTAACCATGTTAATGACCTCTAATTGTTTTAGTATGCACGATATTGACTCAGATAGAGGTGTGAAAGTATGACATTTATACTTCATAGGTGGATTTCCCTTTGCAAGCTTCAAAGGTGCATGGTTCTGAATGGTTTGTACTCGCTTAGAGTCTACTATCCCATCACCAATGGTGTTTTTGTTCTTATTATGAGAAAAATTTGGTTTTTCATTAGTTTTGGAATCGTTATGATCATGGGAGAAAAGTTTTAAAGTTCCCCTAGCTAACAATGCTTTTTCAATTTGACTTCCTTTTTTGATTACCTCTTCGAACATGTTGCCACAATGCATTTGCAAGTGGAACGTAATATCTGGATGGAGGTTGGGAACAAATATGTTTATCAATTATTTTTTGGGTATGGAGCAAGGAAAGTGGCTAGCTAATACTCTCCATCATTGTAAAAATGCAACAATTTTTTTGTTGTTTTGTTGTTTGGCATTGCAGATATCTAGCATCGTAATGTCACTCTCTATATTAAAAGAAAAGTGACGTACAAAATTTTCAGCTAATTCTGGCCATGTGGATATAGATCCCTTGGGGATGCGTATAAAACATTCCAATGCCTACCCTCCTAAACTTTGTGGGAAGAGGCATATAAGATGATATTCATTAAATGTAATCTCTTGGAATGTCATATAAAAATATTTAATATGGTCACGTGGGTCACCTTTTCCCTTATACTTGTCAACTTTTGGAAAATCAAAGTGTCATGGGAAAGGTACCTATAGCATGGCCCTATCAAACAAATAAGGGTACAACTCATCAAACTGGTATTTATTACTGTTACTAGTTTTAACTTATTGTAATGCTAGAAGAGCGTTCTTCATAGTGGACCACTCTTGATTGAAGAGGGAATCTTGTGTCGGTGGCATATGCCTATATGAAGGGTTAAATCTAGGTGTATTCCCACCTCTATTCTCTGCGAGAAATTCTTTGTAAGGGTATTTTGGTGTCTCCCATTGAGGAGTGTATATTAGGAACTTGTGAACCGAAGTTTTTTTGTTTTTCCTTCAGTATGGCTTGTTTCACAAATTTTGGTTGTTCTTTTTATATATGCGAAGCCAAACTTTCCAATTGTCAAGTGAGGGCTTGGACATGTTGTTCTAACATCACCTCTTGAATAAGTACTTCATTAAAATCTTTGTTAGGAGGAGGTTGTTCATGATGAACATGTTCCTTGTTGTCTTCACAATGTATTCTAATAATAGGTACTCGATAATCTCCATTATTTTCAAATGGTATCTCCTTATTATTCTGTCACGCAGAAGTAGAGACATGACTTGTGTTTAATATTTGATTAATAGTATGATGGGGTCAATCTACTTCTTCTTCTACACGAACCATTGGGTAATGAGAGAAGGGTCCACTGTGGAAGGTAACCTAGCTCCTAGTTCCATGACACACATAAGAACCTCATGTTTGTTTTGAAAAATTTAATCGTCAAAATTGGCGGGAGGAAGCTCTATATTCATACGAGGAGAATCTTCCTCTCCACCACTATGGTCAACCATGAGATTATCCTCTAAAAGAGGGTTTTCACCTCCAAATATATTGACTCCTAATCTTCGGGATCTCATTCTAGTAGTAAGCATACTCAAGATAGGAGATACAAAATGAAATATTTCCACTAAGGTTTACTAAAAAGGGACCTTAGTCAAATTTTTGCAGCGTAACAACACTAAATTTTCAAAACAAGGTGACAATAGAATAAACACAAAATCAATAGGTCAATGCGAATGTACAAACCAAAGAATAAAGAACAAGCTACAACAAGGTAATATATGGCACAAGTTCCTCTAGAATAATATAATGACGTACAACACTCAAAATTTAGTCACAACACATAGCTTACTCCCTAAGATTTTCCTAGATATGTTTGAAACCAAATATTGACAACACAATATCACTAGTTAGGTCAAGTTTCCTACTGTGGATGATAAATCAAGTTAGCATGCACAAAAAAAATGAATATAAAACCAGTTCAAATGTAACATGCAAACTCAACAAATCAACTACGTCAAATAAAGCAAAGATGAAAGGAAGAGGAACAATACCTACACTTACCGTCTAGCATACAATTCTCCTTCCTTGATGGTTGGATGTGCTTAAGGATGATTAATTGCTTCATACTTTTGATATGGATGCACTTAGACAACACCTTCCCATTGATGATTGATAAAGATTGTTTGATGATTGATGAAGGATAATAGATTGTAGATGAAAGATAAATTGATTGAGTGATAGAATGACAAAGATTTGCTAACTTGATTACTAGCTAGCTCTTATGGAGGAGGAGAGCTCAATTTATAGTTGAGAAGTGTAAAATTGGATGGTGAGGATTAATCCATGTTGGATTGAATCCAATGGTTGAAATTTGATGAGAAGATTAGATTTGTGTAGAGATTTCTAGATGTGGAGGATTCTATATTTTGTGTGGAGATTTTATTGAATTTTTAATTCAACAGAAGAGTGTAGAATATTTAAAAATGAGAGGGAAATATGGAGAATCTTCTAGATTTAGAGGTGAGGATGTGCACATGATTAGTATTAGATTAGGTTAAATTATGTGATTAGGATAGTTAATGATGAGATTTGATGGAAAGGCTAGGTGTAGGGATGTGTATGGTAGGTGGTAGGTGAGATGTAGGAGTCTTAAATTCCTATGAATGTTAATGAAGGATTTAAAACAAGATAATATGATATAATAATGGAATAAAAGGGATTAAGGACGAGATAAGATATAATAATGATTTAAAAAGAAATGATAAATGGTGATAAAATGATAAAGGGGTAAATGTGATAAAATGGATTAATAATGATTAATATTATGATTAATTTTTAGATGGATGATGTAGGGATATTATGAATAATATTAATAAATGGGTAAATGGATTAAAATAGATTAAAATGGACTGGTAGCGGATAAATGATGATGATTAATGTTAATTAGTCATGCAAACATTTTAGGTGTCTACAGCTACAAACAAGGCGTAAATGATAAAAGAATGTTGATGTGATCTTTTAACAAGATATACTAAAAACCAGTTTCTAAACACTAACAAATCCTAAGTCTTGTAAAATGGACGATACAAATGCGAGTAACGTAAAAATGATATTTGGACACGTAATCAAACTTTGCGAGAAAGCAATATTTTAGTATCAAAATGGCATTATAGCGATGCTAAAAAAGTAACTTCAACACTCAAAATACTCAAGACAAAACTAGGGTGTAAAAACTATGTCTAAGTGTAACAAGAAATTGCTATGTGTGCGAGTAGTGTACCACTACAATATAGAGATTTAGGTATAATTTCACAATGGAAACAAGACCTAAATATCTCAATTGTATGGCTATAATGTGGGCAACGTAACAACTCAAAAGAAGACAAAGATGAAATCACCTAACTATGATGATAATAAGTCTCAAATATGGGTCTTTGAGACAAGGGGGGCCTATAAGATCATGAGTACGTACCATGTACACTTTCAACACTCGTGCTATGACATTGCAACCCAATCGCGCAAGTAGAATACAAAAGTGGTGGACACGTGATATCTAACGGTATCCATATATGTTGTTTCCTTTTGTCCAAAAATGGGCAACAAGAAAACAAGGGTGTAGACCAAGTGGTGTTGAAATAAACTTGGTGTTATTTTGGCAAAGTTTAGCCTTGTCTTAGGAAAAGTGAAAAACTAGGAAAAAATGACAATAAGTAGATTTCGTGATGAAATATCACGTGGTTTCAAATTTAAGATATTATTTCCCTTGTTCAAAAAACAAGAGTTTGAATCTAATAAAGTTGTCACTTTGTGAGAGTTCTAAAGTATAACAACTAAGACAAAAACTATGGCTCCAAGCCGACAATATTCCTAGGGGTTCTCTCTCTATGTGTCACAAGATTCTCTGCGAGATTGATTTACCAACGTTTCCCAAGGAGTATCTCGGATTTACTTTACCCCCTTCTAATATAATGAGCAACTAGTGCGTTCATGTGTATTATCACTGGGGTTGTAATGGAGATAACTTTGACTCTAATCTCACCAAGGCATACTAGTCAATTTGGTAGTGTTGAGCACTTTCCTTTTTCATTTACAAGGTTCTCTCTTGCTTGAACTACTTTAGGGTTCCTAGGAACACCCACATTGTTGTATCTTAAGGCTTATGCCAAAGGGGTTATGTCCTAGTTAAGCGGACAAGCTGTAGCTCGTAACTGAAACCTGTAAATACAATGTGATGATTGTGGTGTGTTTTTATATCTTTGAGACTTAATGTGGTTTTTGGCGCACTCTGTTTGGAAACCTACAATCATACATGAATGTTAGAATTTGGTTTGAAGATATCCCTTATTTCTTTGACAAGTGTTTTAGGTCCTTCACACAAATGGTTGTTAGTTCAACAAGATTCACAATATCATAGAAATATAGAAATGAAAATGTTTGTAAATCAACTAATTACCATCAAAATTTGTAAAAACAAGGTTTATTCCCAATTAATCCAAGTTTCTCTTGATGAAAGACTAAAATTTATTTTGATTCCCTAGATCACACTAGGTGGAAGGGAAGAGTATACACAAATTTTAGCCTTGATTATATATCAAGTGAAAAATCTCTTAAACTAAAAGATCAAGCACATGCCAAAAATGAAGGTTTATTCTCTTAGGCACAAAATGAATGATGATTGTTCCTATTTACTCCCAAGAAGCAAAAAGTGGTTTAGAGGTGCATTTGGTTCTCAAAAGCACATTAGGTGCAAGAGAAGAGCATACAAAACTCTATTCCAAACTCAATCAAAGCATGAAAACATGATCACTCATAAACCCCTAACCCAATTTAACCAAAAATCCCTTATCAAACCCTTAAGGAAAATTTGTTAGGAATATTTCTCTAAAATCAATAAATGGACTAAAATTGCAACTAAAAACCCTTAAAAATGATAGCCATCCCAAAAACACAAAATTTGAAAATTTAAAGTTTGAGAAAATCTTACCTTAATGCATGGGTGCACTCAGTAGTGCACATGTGCTCATAGTAATGCATAGGCGCTCCTCTGTCACTTTTTACATTGTCAGTTATGCATGGGTGCATCCAGTGAGGCATAGGTGTATTTTTGCATGCACATGCACACTTTACACTCAGAGACAAAAATCCAGTGTTGCAAGGGCCTACTTTTGGATGCACACGTGCACTTTCTCCAGCATAGACACCTTTTCTCTAGTACAGGCACACTTTCTCCAGTACAAGCACCTTTTTCCTATAGGTTCTCAAAAATCTAAGTTTTTGAGAGTATTTCTTGAAAAAAAATCCAATCTTTGGTATTTTGAGGGAATTTCGACAGGGCTTCACCTTTTTATATCCTACAAAGAACATAAAAATACAACTCCTACCACTAATCTAGTTGAAACAACTACCTAGCTTCAAAAATTGCTCTAAAACTTTGAAATTAATCTAAAAATCTTGAAATTTAACTAGAAAAATTGAAACTAATCTAAAAACTTGAAATGAAATTTTTTGAAACTAAGTTAAAAAGCTTTAAAAATTGAATGCAATGGGGTATACTCCCACCAGGTGTGCCAAATGAAAGCACCCTAAACTTTACAAGAAAATTGCATGACTAACTAAGGAAGGATAACACCATTGCCACCTCTAGTCAAGGCTCTAAGTATAGGAATGTAACATTAAGATAGAAGCTTAAAGGGATGCTTAACATGAATACAATTCAAAATCTCACTAAACATGTGTACTAATATCCTCAATTACCTAACATGGGCCTAAATAGACCTAAGAGGGCGATCAAATGGGTATGGTTGCTAGTCCAAACAAGGTGAAATGGACTCTCTAAAGGACTTCTCAAGTCACTTTAGATATCCATCTACTAACCTTGTTGAAGGCTTTAGGCAAGGATTGAACTTGGCTATATATCATATTTATTATATGAGATGCAAATACAAGCATGGTGTATTATATAAAGGAATGAGGTAAGTTATTTTTATAGTTTTCACTTTAAGGAAAACTAATATTTTGGTGCATGTGGGATTAAAATCCCCAAATTAGATTATAATTACTAATCATGATTAAGTTTTGTTAATCACAATTAGTGAATCAACAAGTGATTAAGATGTGGGAGCCTTAATCAACCGCTTATGGTCAACTAGGAGGCTAGGATAAGCTTTTAAAGCTTGCTGAGATGTCGTGGAGGAAAGTGGGGTGATTTTGAGTGGTCATAAGAGGGGTTTGAGCCAATACTAGGGTATATTGATCAAAACAAGGGAAAAATAGGCTTAATTAGCTAATAATCACTAATTGTTTGTTTTAAAGAGGATTTTAACTTATGATTCGTAGTAAAGTGGCATCCTGAATTGGAAAGAGGTTTGGGAACCAACCAAGCATTTTTTATTGACCAAAGTGGTAATAACCGTTAGTTAATTAGCGAAAATCATTAATTATAATGAAATTGGTGAGAATGAGAGTAATTTGTGTGCATTTGGCAATAAGATTGCAAAAGCGGAATTTAGGTGTTTACACTTGGCACTGATTTATATATACAACTTATGTAAGTTCAGTAAATGTATATTTAAATTAGTTATCACTTCTATCTAAATATTTGTAGGTAAAGGGAATCTATATCATAAAGTCTCAATCATTAGATTCTCTGTATTGGGGTATTGGGAACTTTTGTAGTGGTTTTATTTTTTCTTCAAATGACTATGTATTTTTAAATTGTTTACCATACATGCTTCCATCGTGTGCGCGTGAACTATTAGAGTATAAATAATTTCTCCCAAATCCCTTCTCTAATATTTTGTAACTTTCTATGTTTTTAACTAAAAATAATTAATAGTTTGTAACTTTCTTTGTAAACTTCTTATTAGTTAGTGACAAATGGTGTCAGGAAGATTTAGACATGGTCATCCTCAAGAGCCAACAGTACTATTTCACCAAATGCAACAAACAAATATTCAACCCACCAGCTCACCTTTGCCAACATACTCACAGGGGCATGGTAAAATAGGAGCTTTGTAGTAGGCCTATGGACATTCATCACGAAAAAATATGGACAACATGAAGGCATAATAGGAAGTGTTTTTTATCGGATATTATACATTTCATGACAAAATTAAAATCCAACAAACTTTATATTGTCATTCTCTCTTGTGTAATTTGCATCTCATGTGCAATTGCTAGTATTGTCAAAAGTAGTGGGCTATCATGTGCCCATAATAGTCAAAAGAAAATAAGACCAAAAAATTCTAATGCATGGTTTTCTCTCACATGTTTTATTTTCAAATATAAAAATATTATCATCAAGTTTCAAAACAGGTCGTTGGTGTAAATGTTAGATTCTTTCATATTGAATATTGGTTTTGTAATTTAGATTTTTTTTAAAAAGGTGGTGGAGAAAATTAATATGAAAAATCACTTAGGGTTTTGACGGTAGAAATAGTAATCGGATGGTATCCTCTAAATGGTGTAAATTTTAAGTCAAATTTTGATAGGGTTATGAGAGACAATTTAGGTTAGGAAGATGTTGGCATTGTCTTTTTTTTTTTAATTTCATCAAATTATCTATTTTTGGCTATAGTGAAGCATTAATAAAACGTACGAATAATTTCGCGGAGGTAAAGGTGTTATGGAGAGGATTAATTGTCGCCTTAAGTAACAATTGGACAAATTTTGAAATTGAGGGCAATACTAGCTTGATTTCGGAAGCTTTGAATAAGGGTAATATTATAAACTAGAATCTCTCAAATATTGTTGAAGACTGCTCAACTCTTCTTGCTAGCTTACATTCAATTATTATTTTTCACATCCCCCATGAAGTAAATCGAGTCACTAATCATATTGCCAATATAGGGGTGGATCTCAAATCATAGCGACATGCTTTGAAGATGATCTCTCCCCTAACCTTGGTGCAAGAAATGAAATTTTGATTCAAAAGGACTTAACCCCCATTTTACATAAGAATTTTGTGTTAGGAAATAAGGGATAAAAATATGTGGAACAATCCCTCACAAAATCGCAACCGTAGAAACTAATATGTAGAAGATATTATAGATCTCAAATAAAAGTGCAGAATAAAAAAAACACAACACAACTTGAGACAATATTTAACATGGTTCACCCAATTTGAGCTACGTCCACCAAGAATCACTTGCTCAAATTTTATTACAAACCATTGCTCTCTTAATACAATACCTAGATCTGTTTGGAGCTATGCTCAACAAACTCTATAGAATTCACACCTGAATTCAAACACATCTGCAATGTTACATCATGCCTACCATATGCACAAAATCACATAAGTAGACAATTGCTTAAGTAGTTTTACAAAACCGTGTGTATCAAAACCATGGACCAAAACCGTCCCATAAACATATGGGTCAAAAATCCTTCCCATATGAGAAAAACAGGTTTCCCAGTATAGCGGGCACGTTTTTTGTGAGACAACTATGGAAAGTGTATAGTACTCTTAGTGTAAAGTCTTCAACACTTTCACACATGAAAACAGGCTCCACAACCTAACATTTTGTTTGATATTTGAGGTGTTTGATCTAACATATTTCATGCATTTTCTATTTGAGTTCTCATATGGTGATAACCCTTTTGTGATAAAGCTCTTCAAAAGAACAATAAATTGATGTTATGTTAGTTTTACAAGTTGGGGTATTCAAACCTTTCATTTGTAAGACTTTTTAGACTAAGAACTTATCAATCATACATCCACCTTCAGGCATATTACTTCATTGTTTCTCGCCTAATCTCTTCACCATTTCAATTATTATTTTAATAAATAAACTCTAATCCTTTTTAATTATTAAAAAAATATTATTAAATTAATTATTTTTATATTATTAATTTTATTAAACCACTTTCATAAATAATTATTATTTTAATAAAACAATTTTATATTTTTTAATAATAATTATAAGAATTTACTTAAAGAGATATTTTTCATAGTATGAAGAGGAGCAATGAATATAGACATAATATATTCAAACTTCTGAATCTGCTTTATTAAGTAAGAAGCTTTCACATCTCGCAATCAATTAAGTAAGATAGACAATTTTAAATGTAACGTGAGAAGAGATTGTTAATCTCTAATATAATATACTTGCCTTCTTATTTTGTTTTCTTAAGATTATCCGTAGACCAAATCACTTTCATGGAATCATATATTGCTCCATTAAAAAGAGTCATTGTTATAGGATAATAGTGTGCTTAGAATTTTGTAAGTATTTATAGTAGTTTTTGGAGTAATTTTATCTTTCTTTAAAAAATTTGTTTTTATGTGGAGCATGATCACAATATGACTCGTGATCCAGTAAATCATAATTTAGAATATCATTTAGAGGATTCTTATTAGAATTAGAAACAATGATGGGATGTGGATTAGGTACAATAGAGCCTTCATGAGCAATCTATTGGTGTAACAAGCTATAGTGTCATGTAAGGATTTGATGAGGGTATATTTGTCAGAAAATATAAAGAGCAATGTGGAGGTTTTATTTTTAAGTGTCATATTCTATTCGACAATGTGATAAGGTCCTCTTTAAGTGTGAATACTTCGGAGAGTAAATAATGTTTTTCAATTATATATTATGATAAGCTTACATGCTTGTGATGAGGTGATGACACGAAGCCATTACAAAGACAAGGTGACACAATAACATGTGAAGAACCTTGAAATGAATAAAAAACACCTAGAGAAGAACCAAAATACCCAAAAGAGATGTGGCACGTTGTTTTAGTGCAAGTACAAAATATTCCTCCATAATAGAGAAAAAAATATACAGTAAACCCCCACAATTGCTTATAATTGTGCAATGTGATGTACAATGCTTCATTTCCATGGAAAAAGAAGGAAAAATAGACAACACTAACATTCTGTAAGAATAAGACAAATATCATCAAAAAATAAGAATGTGCTGAACAACAAAAAAATAATTTTCACTACTTGAAAGACATGGTCAAGCAAGTTCACAACCGGGATTCCCAAAGGTACCCTTGGAAATTAGTCTAAATTTTTACTAAAGTGTGTGATTTTTTTCTATAAGGGACCCATTGTAAAATGTTTTCCTCTAAAATATGGTTCTAACAAAAAATGGGATCTTCTCAGACATCCTGAAACTCAAGATATGGCCTCAAGAGTATGAGTTGCTAAAATGGGGCCAAATGGGAGGGTTGAGGTGGCCTCTGGTAGGTTTAGAGGTCCATTGCAAAGGGGTAGGGTAGCCTCTAAGAATTGTGGAAGTTTTTGGAGGACATGTTGGGAGTGGGTTGCAAGAAAAGTTACAGGTAGATTGAGTGCAAGATGAGCAACAATGGAGGGAAAGTTGTGGACTTGGAGGGGAAAATCAGGGCCTCTGAAGGTCATATAAATTTTCAAAGACTTGCTACAAAAATCTATAGATATTCACTTCCCAAAATATGTGTTAAGGAGTAGACATAGAGTAGGATATGAGAAAATTGATGAGAGTCCTATAAAAGGAAAAATATTACTAAAACCTGGAAAGACACTATAGGACACTCGATCTCTCATGATTCCTTGTATGGTCTTGATCTTCAAACACTCACTGAAAAATTGACCTGACAAAAAAAATTTGTATTTTTTTTCAAAATTCTCAATTTTTTCATACTTCTGCAAAAAAATATTGTGACTATCCAAAAAATCACAATGTTTCGTGAAATTAAAATACAACTAAAAAATCCCCAAAATGTCATTTCTCGTGGGACGAAAAAAATCATAAGATTTTTCAAGAAACCTAGTATGTAGAAAGGCTAAAAGTAGGCCATCGAGGAAGTGAAACATGTGAGAATGTTAAAACACAATCAGCAATTCACTATAATGGCTGCATAAGAGGTTGGCTCTAGTACCATATAGAAAATAGGGTATAATCTATAAAGACCTCTTGAAGTCATATCATCTTCCTTAGTATGAAGGCCTTGTTAGATAAATGAATGCAAAGAAAGACACATGTCTAAACAATAACTATGAAAAAAGTATTTATATTACATCAAAAAATGATATAATGTACAACTTGAGGAAGAGGGTATATATAGCAAGGGCAAGAGCAAGCTTCCTTTCCTTACTAGACACAAAATAGGTAAATTTAGTTGACCTATAAAGAGGTGGCATCCTATTGGTTAACATTAAAGGTTAATCGTTATCTTATTCTAAGCCTAGGAAATTTTGCACCAACTGGACTTAGTATAGAAGCTAATCTAAGTTAAGTTAATATAAGGTACATATAAATATTGTAACAACACTATCTTCATGTTGTAAGCTAACCACACTAGAATATCTATCCCTTTTCTTTTCTCTTGATCCAAAAGATGATTTTCGAAGCTTTCATTTACTACTTTAACAAAACACACACAATAAACATTATGGAATAAATATTGTGTATGGGGACAAGATAATTCTTCAGCATGACCCTATGTTCAAACAAGGGCATTTACATTTAGCTTCACGTAGACATGTGGCATAGTGTGTCTTTTGCAGATATGGTGAAAAATACAAGGTGGTATTTGTCCTTTTTAGAAGTGATCCATTCTACATGTCATACATATTTATGGAAGCTCCTTTCCATGTAATATGTGTCGATATTATGTATGAGCATAGTTGTGAAATGTGTAGGTATTCCATATTTCCAAGTATCTATCAAAGAAATACAAATAGAATATCGTGGGACCTTACAGACACATAGCTCCTAAACAATAATGTTTGCGTAACTTTACTATAAATTAGAGAAGCATGAGTTGTTTGGATTTCATATCAATATGAATATAGATGGAATTGTGCATCACTTCATGTATCCCTTTAGTCTGAATCGGTGGCATGTGAATTTGTAGAAAATGCAAAATCACATAGTTTTATATATTTTTTCCAATCAAAATTTTTTCTCAATGAGATGCATGATAATGCATATGTTGTAGTTAACAAAGGTTGTGAAAACTTATTATTTATACTCCTTTTTTTGGTTGATGTGGTATTTTTTTGAACCCTGGTACTCTTATATAAACATTCAAAAAAGCAACTAGGGAATACTAAAAATCATAAAGTGAAAAATAAAGATAGAGTGTTCATGTTCAAGTATAAACATGTAGTGTGCAACACCAAACAATGATCATAATCATCCTTAGAATATATTTAAGTTGAATTATTAGGAGTGACAACAATGAGGATAGGATTTTGAGGAACTTGTGATTCTATAGACACCCAAATTTGGCATTAATAATTTGATAATGTTTTTTTTTGGCTTATATCCATTGTAAATGACTTTTGCACATGAATAGAACTCAAACATACTATTTTAAGTTATCCTAAGGCTAGAAATCCCTCATTTTACTACTCAAGCACTACATAAACAACTTTTTAAGTAAAAAGAATCTTATCTCCTGTGAAAACTTCCCCAAATGTTTGAATGATATTTCTTCCCAACTGGATAGAACCAACCAATAGGGATAGGATTAGTTTGTTGATCCTCTCCTTCAGGTCAATCTTTCTTAGAGCCCCTAAGGGTCAAATTTTCAAAAGGGAATCTTCTTATGAGTCAATCATTTCCCCATGTCTTCCTTAGTGCAAAATATTATCTTTGGAGTCCTATAAATACAAATCAAACACACTCATTTACTCACTTGGTCACTACTTGGAAATCATCTAACAACACTTGGTCGATCTCTCCAAAAGCAAGTAAATATTCCCTATTATTTTATATTGTAGGATCTTACACTAGGAGAAGCCCCTAAGAAATTCCTAACATGCTAAATCAAGACAAGACCATTCAAATCCAAGTCGAAACATTCAAACTCAATTCAAACCAAACATTATCAAGTGTTCAAGGGATAAATTATAGTTGCATACATGTATTTGTACTATCAGAATTGCACTTTCAATGGGTGGAGAACTACATGAGTTTCAAGCCTCTTTCAAGTAGTGCTACATAGGAAGCACAAGGGTTCCTTAACCCAAATTGTTGACCACTTTATATAAGACTTTCAAGGAAGCTAGGGTTTTAAGATAAGAAGACCGGTTTTTCGTAACTTGAACACATTTTTTGGATCCACATCGCACACAAATAAGCACATTAAAATTTTTCAAGTTGTTGTATGTACAGTCATAAATCCATTATTCTGAATGAGACAAGTATGTGCAACTCTAGACTAGTTGTTCAAGTTGATTTTGTTTAGAGGGTAAATTTGGCCCCAATTTTAGAGACAATACATATACAAAGGATTTCCAATCAAACCATAAACACTTAGAAAAGATAAGTGCATTATCCTCTTCCAATTTTCTATATTTAGCATATGCCTTAATAAATCTAATTTATTAATCATTTATTGTACTTTCATATCTAAATGTTAAATATTAAATTTAAATTTTAAATGTGCATTATTTATAGATTTCGATCATGTTATTAGATTGTTAGGGTTTTATCCCCTTTACCTAATTTTTAGGGTTAAATCATTTGGTGAACTTGTTTTAAAAGAATGTGCAATATAAGGCTTTAAGCCTCTCCTCTAGGGGCTCATATTTCATCGTATAGGGCTTGGTATTTTAATTTTAATTTGGATTTCTATATATTTTGTGACCTGAATCTGATTTCCATACTTTCTCTTTGGGTTTCATGTTGGATACTCCTATTAAAGCCTCTTTTTAGGACATTTGTGGGTTAAAATACCTTTTTGATCATATCTCGTGCATAATGACTCTATTTTCAAACCCTTTAAAATTTTGTTTTGTTAATACAAACAAAACCTCTTTTTATTTGCATCATCCCTCACATAATTTTTGGAATTATGGTTTCTTTATTTTTCATATAAGGGACCTAACACGTGAAATATATATTTATTTAAAAACCCTTGGAGTTTTTTGTTCATCACATGAGGTTCTAAAAAACCTCTTTTGGTTTCACAAAAAACATCACTAATTTGTATAAATAGTCATGATATTAATTTGACCTTTCCAAATCAATTTTACAATTTTATCTTACACACCCTTCTATTATCTATGTTGGTTGGTCTATTGGAAGTAGGAATTACATTTTTATTTATGTATTTTTCATGTTTAGCTAAATTCACAATGGATAATTGGTCAAAATCTCATCATAGGCCTCATCTTATGGACCCTTCATCAACCCATGCTCATAACAATTCCACTCTTTCTTGTCGTTGTGACGGCTACCATCTCTCTCACCAAGTCCATGTTATCACTCAACCCAAATGAAGGGTAGTTCCTATCAATGATTTATGTTTACATTTTCAATATAAAAAATGTATGGGCGGTGACATGTCTTATACGAATATCCTAAAATCTACTAAGCATTATAAACTAGCTTTCAAAAACAAATTCAAGATGATTCTAGAGATCAAGTCACTTAAGGATGAGATTGCACATCTATGGAATCCAAAACCATACATATATCAACCTAATATGTACATTAAATTTAAGGCCTCAAAAGGGTTCATCTCAAAAATGGATTAAGAAGCAAGTCCAATTTGTGTCTAATGGGTTAATCAACCCTTTAAAATAATTATTTAAGCACACGTGGCCTCATTAAACAACACCTTACTAAACTTATTAATGACTTGTGGGACACTATACCAAAAGGTGTCAAAATTTGCAAAATAAAATGCAAGGACTTACTAATTGTGATTATTTTCAATTGAATGCATTTACTATGGCATTGTTACATTTTAGGTCACCTTCTACAGTTGAGAAAACATTTATATTTGAGGATTCATCCTCTAAGATGCAAGAGGAAATAGAAATATTGCATAAAGAAAAATAAAAAAATGGAAAATATGGAACAAGAAAGAGTTTAACATTGTTACACAAAAAGTACAACACACACAAGGAAATAATTTTGATTTCAATTATGGTTATCAAAAATATTGGGACAATATGGAAAATATTGTTGCAAATCGTCAACAAATTCTCATTCCAATCTATGATGGATATTACATAGGAACCCCACAATACCATCCATCTAATAGGATCGTCACTCAAAAAGCTAAAAAAAATCAAAACATTCAAAAATGCAAAAAAAAACAAAACATTCAAAATGCAAAAATCAAAATAGTCCAAAAATCAGATATTAGTTCTAAGCATGCCTTGAGTTATTGTTTTCTAATTTATATATTTTATTTATCACATGATTTGGTAGGTGGAATGTTCTATTTTTCTATAGACATGTGTTTCACGTGATATGTGAGCATGATACAATATATACAAGATCGTAAATGGATTTGAAATGCTACCCTTTTCTTTTTCCTAGTGACCTTGCCTTACTGAGGGCATTCTTCTATATAGAGCACACTATATAATCTTATATATTTTTGTACAATTTTCTAACAGGGCTTGCTCATGTTTATAGTTTACATTGTGATATACCTTTATCATGATTTGATACTAACACATGGATTCTATAGACTAGTTTATCTTGTTCTATGCACCTACTATTTACTTACATGCATAATGGATTTTGTATTGCTTGTATCTTGTGTGTGTGTCCTTTAGCCATTGTATGTGTATGCAACACTCTTGTGTCCATTGTTTGCAACCTCATTTTCACTCATTGTACACACATTGGCACAAAATTAAATTTAGTACACTGCCTTTTAATACAAATTTAAGGGGGTGATATTAATTTGAAGATCCAATTTCAATTTGTAAATATTCTATCACACACATTTCTATTTCAAATTTCAATATCATCGATTGTGGGGAAACAATATCTTTGGTTTTGTTATCGCCAAAACACTACACCCCCAAATGGCTGGAAATTAAACACGACATTTAGTGTGATTGGGTAACATGGGATCACCTCTCAAGTTGTGGGACTTGGGCTCAAGGTGAACCTCAGGAGAAGGCCATATTCCTCTTCCTAAACTAAACACAACACTACTTCTAATGCAATAAAATTGGCTAACTAGACCTATGCTAACATTTCAAGGGATTGAGGAGAGATATTTACAAGGAAATAAAACCTATACTAGAAAGTGGTGATGCAGGGTTAAGAAAGGGTTGCACCACAAGTTTCACCTACTGTAAATTTGAGAGGGTATAAAATTAGACTAGGAAGAAAGTGCTTTGCCAATGAAGAGTTATGATCATGAGGAATAAATGAACATGCATTAAAAACCCAACTTACATGTAATACTTCACTCCTTGATAAGCACAATGACCTCCAAAACTTGCAAAAGAAACCCTGGTTGCACAATTCACCTGCAAACATGAGAGAGGAAAATAGAAGCAACAAAATCATGAAAGGACATATAACTGATCACAAAACATAATTTACATTACTTCAAGCACTTGCATAGTGCATCATTACATCGGGAAAAAGGAATAGGTTGCCATTACAATTTGAGAAGAAAATCTTGAGATCCTACAAATTCATAGCGTTTCAGCTTGTGAAGAGAGGGGAAGCTTGGAAAGTGTCTAACCCCTTTGGAATAAACACCCCTTTAAATTTTATAGCACTTGCTGAGTGGTGAGAAGAAGAAGGATAAATATTAGAATCTAGGCCAGAATGTAGGAAACAATTCATCATTGTTGTTGGTCATGTTTTCTCATTCATTGCACCTCCACCTTTTGAGGCACCACTCAAGGAACGAAGAAAACCTGCAAATTTGGAATGAAAAAATTCCAAAAATTCATATTTTTATGATTTCATCACATATCTCTCGTTCTCGCGATTCCAACGACTATAATTTTGTAAAAACCTGCAACCGGGAAGAAAGTTGTGTTAATTTTAGTATAGGTTGCATTTTAAACAAAACTCCCACACACCAACTTAGCACATTCAATGCTTTGATAGCTCCGTGAACTGCAAAATTTATTCAGCGAGTTATTTCTTTTCCCAACTCGGTGGTTCCAAAAATGGCTCACTGGGTCTCTATTTATTTCCTAGCTTGCATGATGGAGTTCAACTTGTTCCTTACCTAACATCGACTCTCCTTACATAATTTTCCATGTTAGGCCCACCGAGTGAGCACGCAAAAAATGATCCACCATTTACCATTTTTCATGCTTGAGTTTTTTGATGAGTCCTTCGATATTAAACCAAGCCCACATTACTTGAGGGACGAACCTCACAAATTAACTCCTGTCAATGAGCCGATAATATCTCATTGAGTTACCAAACATTTTGGGCTCCTCCATGTTTTGCATTAAGTTGACCATTTCATTCCTTTTTTTGGGCAACCCCACATGGACTCACCTTTACAAATTGAGTAACAACATGACTAAATCCTACGTGTAACTTGAATGGGCTAATATGATGTTTCTTGTTTTATCACTTCATTGAGCTTTGAAATACACCAACCATTCATTAATGTTGCCACTTTAACGTATTGGTAAATGCCAACTCCACTTTGCGATACATCTGACGCATTCACCACCTTCACACAATAAGCTCCCGTTCGGAATTTCTGACCCATCTCAACTTGGTCCACTTCAAGGATTGATTCGGAAAAAAACTCCTAAAACATGTGAACCCTAATGCTGAGACACCTTTGAACTCTTCGAACCCAAAAATTGAAGTCCTAAATTTTAGAGTTCTGGGCTTTCAGCTTCAGATTTTCAAACAGCCAAATTTCAACCAACTCACTGGGCAAGTTCTAAATCCTACCTCTAAAAATCTTGAAAGGGAAACCTCTGAAACAAGACTAGTCAACTCGATGCACAAAAGATCAATTCCTCATAGCCACCCTGATATCCTTATTAATTCATCTCTTCATAGAGTTTGATCTCTTCGATGCATTTCTCAACACGACTACCTTGAGTTTTAAACATTCCATTTAGTCTTTTTCACCATTTGCTAGCTTCAACATCAGCCATAAGATGGTCAGCGAGCCCGATGATCTAATCAACCATGAGAAACCTGCCATCATTTCTACCCTCGTTTCAATGAAGCTTGTTGTGTTCTCATATTCTTGAGCTCACATCCTTAACCATTTTCAATTCCGAGATCTTGGCCGTAATTTTTCCATGACCTCATGTTACTTTCACAATGCACACAACCGAGCTTGTAACATGATTCCAAGAGTTCTTTGATGTCAGCGTGATTCAAAGCACAACTGACATTTCCTTCGATGCATTCATTCCTAATTGATTTTCTTAATGCATTTCTTGTATATCCATTCGACCCACAATATTGAGCATCATGACATGAAGCCTGCAACTTACTCATAACTCTGAGTATGCTTCTCTTATTTGCTGAGTTTAGATGTTAGTTCTCGATTAGACGAGTTCTCCATTCTATTTTCAAAATTGATCCACCTACATGGCTGATCATGGGTGCCAAGATTTCATCTTATCTCGAACTCAGCCTGGAATGACCTTCCCTGTCGTACCAAACCATGCTTCCGATGTATGAGCCATCGAGTCAACCCTTCTGATTGGCTCATTCTTCCACTTAACTCCAATACAACAATCCTCCAATTTATGGCCATGTAATCAACTTGTTTGAGCTACATCACTTTGTTTTGCATCCAATGGCAAGTCCTTGGCTTGATCGATCAAGGCTCAATTGAGTCCTTTCTTTTGCATTATGAGCCCCACAAATATGAGCCTGAGCCCTCATTTTTTCTGAACTATTCTTTTGTCATTGTGTGAGCCAATATGAGCACTAATCGATCTTCCTAATATTCTGTTGAAGCATAGCTACTCAATTTTCCATGTTAACCTCCTCTTGGCTATTGAGATGTGACAATGTTTGATAATCTGATACGATTTCCACAACTCATTTTTAGCTTGTCAAGGAGATCATTATCCCTAGCTTCTATCTTAGGTCCCTCACACGAACACCCCAACCGGGACATCAACATATCACCTGTGAAACTTTAATAGATTTCGTTGATCTCCAAGTCATCATTAAAAATTCCCAAATCAATAAACTTGGCTCATTCAAACTTGACTCTCGTGTTGGTTTAAATCCTTAGTTTCTCTATCGATTCTCAACTACCTTGCACTTCCACCAAGCTGAACACCCAAGTTGTTTATGAGCTCTTTTTGTGCATCGAGTTGATCTCACATGTTCATGGAAACTGAGCCAAACACTCCAACCCTTGTGTCGTGACAACATCCCTCATTTCCAACTGAGCCTGTGCCCCCTAGCGGCCTGAGTTTCACATTTCAAGTTTCGAGTCAAGGCCATACTCCACCCGAGTGAAGCCCATCTCAAGATCACGAGATATGAAAATCATCTCATTCTCAAGCATGATTTCCACAAAATTTACAAGTGGTCTCTTTGGGCTCGATCCCATGAATATTCAAACTATGAATTTACCTTGCTGACATCTTCAATCATGAATGCCTACATATGCCATACATTAGTGTACTCCTTAAGAAGGCTCACCAAGCCCACATATCCCAACTCTTGACCCTGATGTCTAGCTTCCTATATAATTATTAGCTCACTCATCAGTTGAGTCCTCATTGAACCGAGCTACTGTATTTCATGTTGCAAATGGTCAACCCCCTGTATGGTTTCTCTTAATCCTGAGCTCCTTCTTGATCATGGCCCCCACCACCATGTGAGATCCTCATTCGACCGACATCCATTAAATCTCAATGCAGCTAGACTTTAATACCTTTCCACAAAATCTACCTACAATGGACAACCTCAAAACAAGTAGCTTTGCTTATGGTGTAATCAAGTTATCTACCTTCACTCCTCCGAGCTATTCCCAACTTATAACTCATTGAGTCATCTTTGAGCATTTTTTCAACCTTCTACACTAACCTTTGGATTTTTCTTGAATTACTAGAGGGTAGTGAAAATAGAAATAAGACTACATACTAATTGTAAAGGTAATGATTTATCATTATTTAAATTTTAACAGGAGGTGGGCCCACTAACCCCAGATTTTCCCATTTTAAGAAAAATGTGAACCTCCAATCCAAGGTGAAATTTACCCTCCTTTGTCCATTTTTTTTTCCGAAGGGACAAAAATGGATAACATTTTTGGCAACCTCTAAGGGATTTTTTCCTACTAAGCATTATTCCAGTAGCCTTTTCTATCCATTGGGCATGGAGTCATAACTGTAAGATATCCCAAAATTGATCCTGAATCATGAGTTTCATGTTCCCAAGTTAACTGAACATTACTGCATCCTACATCCCAAATGTGGAATGAATGCTACAAAATGAAGGATAATAAATGAACCTAACCTGGAACATAATGTTGCAAGTACAAAACATAATGAATTGGGTAATGGCCCGGCTTAAAACACATTTTGAAGTTCCAAATGAAAAATCTATGCTAAATTGGCACATAATGGAACTCTGTGGAGTACTGATCCTTTTCTCCCTCTTGTGGAAATTCCACCTTCGACATATTATGCAAGAGCAATGATGAAACACAACACACACCAAAAATGAAAACCATACATGCTTCAAATGAAACATGCAGAGTGTGCAATGCACTTATTCTGGTGAAAGAAAATCTATTACTACCCTACACTAACTGGAAGCACATGTGAGCTAAACAAACCCTACAACTGGTTGTGCAAAATAACTTCATGTCCTTACAATGGGCAGCCATGTAGATGATGTGAAAATGGACATGGCTGAAACTAAAAGTGAAAAATTGAAGCAAGCCCAATTCTTCACCTGGTCCACCAAGGCATCAACTGGAAAGAGAAAATATGCCTCTTTTAGTTGCTCTGTATTTGTCTTGTAGAGGCATTGCAATTGATCCTTGGGGAACTGTGAAACTCATCCTCACATTTCTGAAGTGAATGTGACTGGCTGTGACTGTTCATTTTGTCTTCAAAGAAGCCAAATACCTTATGGGACATGGTCTGACCCTTTGAATTCCTTCTACCCTAAGCTTCAACTTGACAAGAAAGTCCACTGGAAGACTTCCTTGAAAAGAATGATTATCTATGATCTGATTTTCCTCATGTTCCCCATTTACAAAATACTCTCCTCCATTTCCTTTTCCTTCCTTGACAACGAGGATTTCTTCCACAACATGAAACTCTCTTGGATCCCTTACAGCCTCAAATGAAGTTACTGGAAAGTCACCGCAAGTATTTGAAGCATACTGATCATATAGGAATTCCAATTTCATCTAAAAACAAATTTGTTCTGCATCACTAACCTCCTCATCCCACATGAAATCTGCAAGATCAAATTCTTTCACCTATTGTTTTTTAGGATAATTAGGGAAGCAAAGATATTCCTTGGGTATTTACCTCCAAAACTAGTTCATTAACCAAAACAGGTTCCACAATCGAGAGCAAGAAAGTCCTAATGATGTCAACTTCACTTAAAGATTCTAAATTCAGACTAGTTTCTCCCGTATGCTCATTTACTTCTTTGTTCAATGAGAGATGTGGAAGATTCAATTCCTCCAGTTCAGATTCTAAAACATTACTTATAGTGATGGGTTGTTCTTGAGTGCCTCCTTCCACAACAATAGACAAAAAGGGGTTGAACTCCATATTGGATAAACAACTTACTCCTTCATTCTCTGACCATGTAAAGGATCCAACCTCCCTTATGATGTTCTCTGAATTAGCATCTACTGAACAGTAACATTCTTCGTCTTCAAACATAAAATTTTCAAGATCAAAATCATCTAAGAAATCATATTTTTGAAAGAATGAAGGGGGGAAAAATTTGAAACCTCTCGTGCTTCCTATTATGTACTGAAAACCATTGAGTTTGCAGTGCTTTTCTTCACAACATGAATGTCTTTGTGGCTGATTTCAATATCCAATGATGCTCCAAGAAAACTATTGTGATTTTTAGTAAATGTTGTAATTTCTTAACATGCAAGACAATTAGGATCATTGCACTCACTTGAAGCATCTTGCACATTTGAGAGTTTTTCTTCATTTGCTTGCACATTCTCTTCTTCAACTGGAATTTGAGACAACTTGTGGGGGATCAATCAGTGAATCCAAAAACATAGTGAACCAACATGTATGTTGCACTTTGAACAGGTAGACTAATGCTCATTATCCTCTTGTACTTTTTTGTGCAAACTTAGTCTCCACCATCTGCTCTTGAATTTCAACCTTGGATGGAGGCTGAGTTATGAGGGAATGCTTGCTTTACATTCAATATTGCAGCCCACTCCTTCATATTTTTTGAAATTTCATCCTTATTAAGCTCCTTAACATCCTTCTCTTCATCTTCAGTATAATCATGTTCTTCCCAAAATGATTTGGAACTATAAGAGGAGGGGTGGGTTGGGATTCAACGAATTCCCTCACTGTTTGAGATAGCGAAAGAGGTGAAACTTCTTGTCTTAATGGCCTTTGTAAAAGAAGGAACTTTGTAAGGGCGAGGAACAAAATATTCATGATGGGATGGAATGATAGGAAGTGAAGGAATGGAATTCTCAGCATGTACAAATGATGAAAATCTTGGAAGTTGAGGTTTAGACTGAAATGAAATTGACTAAGGAATGGAAAGAGAAATATGAGGTGGTGGTGTAGGACTCACCTATTGAAAAGGATTCCTTGCATTGAACTCATAAGCCTCTATCTCTTCGATTCAACCTTCAAGTTGAGGTAGTAATTCAGTCATAAAACCAATCTTTTCCTGCAGGTATCAAACTTGGCATAGGGCCAACCCATGGACAGGCTACCTTGAAGCCAATATTGAATGCCTTTATTTGAGCTGTGTCTCTAGATTGTACCATGCATGCCTCCATTCTTTGAAACTTAAGTTGTAACTCAACATTTTCACATGTGTGATGGCCTCCAAACTCTACATGTCCTTGCTCTTGGAAATTTGCATAGTTAGTTGAAAAACCATACTGACCATGACTCTTCTCATGGGGATATGCATGTTGTTGATTCTCATCATAAAATGGAGCTGGAGGTGGGTTAAAATAGCCTGAAGATGGAAAGTGTTGCTGCTGGTGAAAGTGGGAACTCAACTATGGAAATGAAACCATGATTACACAGCTTCATGAATGGGAGAAAAATGGAAATATGTTGAAGGAAACTAGATGGAAATGGGTAAAATTGAAGGTCTGCAACATAGAGAGTGGGGTACTTTGACCAATGGAGTCACTAGTTGTGCTTGGGTATACCTCCTAAGGCTGAAATTTCACTAAGAGCACAACAACTTAATGAAATGAAGTGAACACAATACACACACCTGTGAAATATATGACTCTTGTGGTCCCACCGGTGTGCCAAAAATTGTTATCACCAAATCACTGCACCCCCCGAATGGCTGAAAGGTGAACACGACATTCAGTGTGATTGGGTAACATGGGATCACCTCTCAAGTTGTGGGACTTGGGCTTGAGGTGAACCTCCAGAGAAGGCCAACTTCCTCTTCCTAAACTAAGCACTACACTACTCCTAATGCAAGAAAATTGGCTAACTAGACCTATGCTAACATTTCAAGGGATTAGGGAGAGAGATTTGCAAGGAAATAAAACCTATACTAGAAGTGGTGATGCACCAAGAAAGGGTTTTTCTAGACTCAGGAAAAATTAAAGAGGGTGTGTGCACCTTCAACTTCAATGAAGAGAGGGTACAAAATGATCATGAGGAATTAATGTTAACATGATGAATTACAAACCCAATTTACATGCAATACTTCACACTTGATAAGCACAATGACCTCCAAAACTTGCAAAAGAAACCTTGGTTACACAGTTCACCTGCAAACATGAGAGAGGCAAATAGAAGCGGAAAAATCATGAAAGGACATATAAACTGATCACAAAATATAATTTCCATTACTTCAAGCACTTGCATAGTGCATCATTACATCAGGGAAAAGGCATAGGCTGCCATTACAATTTGAGAAGAAAGGCTTGAGAGCCTACAAATTCACAGCATTTCAGCTTGTGAAGAGAGGGGAAGCTTGGAAAGTGTCTAACCCCTTTAGAATAAGACAACCCATTTACATTTATAGAATCACTTTGTGAGTGGTGAGAGAGAAGAAGGAAGAAACCCTAGAATCTAGGTCAGAATGTAGGAAACAATTAATCACTGTTGTTGGCCATGTTTTCTCATTAATTGCACCTCCACCTTTCGAGGCACCACTCAAGGAATGAGGAAAACCTATAATTTTGGAATGAAAAACTTAAAAATTGACATATTTTGGTGATTCCATCATGTAGTTCTCATTCTCCTGATTCCAACGACTATAATTTCATAAAAATCGGGTAACTGGGAAGAAAGTTGTGCTAATTTTAGTATAGGTTGCATTTTAAACAAAACTCCCACACCAACTTAACACATTCAATGCTTTGATACCTCTGTGAAATGCAACATTTATTCAGTGAGTTATTTCTTTTCCCAACTCGGTGGTTCCAAAAATAGCTCACTGGGTCTCTATTTATTTTCTAGCTCACATGATGGAGCTCATCCACATATGACTTGGCGTGTCATGTCTTGCATGACTTGGTCAATCTCACCATTTTATTAAGTAACTCGGCCAAAGACTTGACCTCATCCCACGACACGCAAATAACTCTCCACCAATTACACTGATGTTTCCGTTGAGTTCTTCGAGAGTAATCCACACATACTAACTCATTAGATGACTCAATGGGATCTTTAATACTTCTCGAGTTATGTGGAATATGCACTGAGTTACCCATTTTTGGATCCTCCCTTTATTGGCTCAACAGTCAATTAGCTCTTCACACAACCCCACATTGAATCACCTTCACAAATTGAGCAACGACATGACTAAATACTATGTGTAACTTGAATAGGCTACTGACTCCTTCAATCTATCACTTCACCGAGTTAAACGGAAAACATTCCACCACATTGCCACTTATAACTCCAAGCTCCAAGCATTACTTTTCTATCATCAGACGACTCACCATGCCTTGCATTCCATTGACTCGCCTTCGGACCCCGACTGAGCTCACCTTCTCGGGCTTCATAAACAAAACTTCCTGCTCACCGAGTTCTAATGTTGAGACACCTTTGAACTGATTCAACCCCGAAACCTGAAGTGAGCTAACTCCAAACTTTGAAACTTCAGAGTTTGGACTTTTGGACTCCGATGCATGCTTTTTTGCAAGCAACTCGTAGGGAAAATTCTGAATCACGTACCTCCAAAAACCTGAAGTGAGGAAACCTCTGAAACTCGATGCTAAAAGACAATTTAACTCACCTTCCCTGATATCCTTGTTAATCCATCTCTTCACAAAGTTTGATCTCTTTGAGCTTCAACACGATTTACCTCAGAGTTCAGACATTCCATTCAGCTTGGTTGTTGTCATTTAGTCTTACTTTGACATCCTCCATAAGATGGCTTGGCGAGCCCAGTTGTCTAATCAAGTTGCTGAACCCTGCAACCATTTCTACGGGCTCATTTCAACGAGCTCATTGTGTTCTCCATATTTTTGAGCTCACCCTCACACCATTCTCAATCCTGAGCTCCTGGTCCCGTGATGACTCCATGACCTGAGCTACTTTCACAATGACAAAACGAGCTTGTAACATGATTCACAAGATCCATTATTCCACCGTGATTCATGCAACTGACTTTGCCGATGCGTTCATCCTGAGAGCCGAGCTCCTTTCCTGTACATATATGTTGATCTTCACATGTTGAGCATCAACATGGCTTTTGGTATGCTCATAACCAAGATTCTTCCTTTTATGTAGAGTTAGATGTTTTCTCGATTATACGAGTTCTCCATTAGGTACGTTTTGAAAATCCACCTGCATGTCTGATCTGGGCACCAAGCTTTCATCCTATCGATTCAGACAGGGAATGACCCTCCCTGTCATACCAAACCATGCTTCCGATGTATGAGCCATCAAGTCAACCCTTTTGATTGGCTCGTTCCTCTACTTAACTCCAATGCAACGATCTTCCAATTCCTGTCCATGTAATCGATTCATCTTAGCCGCATCACTTTGTTTTGTATCCAATGGTAAGTCCTTGGCTTGATCGATCAAGGCTCGAATGAGTCCTTTT
Organism: Taxus chinensis; assembly: GCA_019776745.2. NCBI lineage: Eukaryota > Viridiplantae > Streptophyta > Pinopsida > Cupressales > Taxaceae > Taxus > Taxus chinensis. The sequence goes on from CM034146.1 coordinate 187,554,820, forward strand.
TTTTGCATTATGAGCCCCACAAATATGAGCCCGAGCCCTAGTACTACCTAAGCATTATTTTTTCATTGTCACATATGAGTGACTTAATCAATCTTCCTGATATCTCCATTCAAGCTAGCTAGCTTTTCCCTATAACCTCCTCCTATCTCATTAAGATGTGACAACCTGACAACCGACACAATAGTCCACAACTCATTTTTAGCTCGCCGAGGAGAGAATGTATCCCTAGCTTCATCTTAGGTCCCTCACACTAAGCCACCCCAACCGGGACATCAACACACGATGTGACACTTCTAATAAATGTCGAGCTCCTTCATCATTAAAAATTCCCAAAGCAATAAATGGCTCCGTTAAAACTTAGCTCTTGTGTTGGTTCAAAACCTGCTCTACCAAGCTGTACACCTGCATTTCCACCAAGCTAACATCCAAGTTATTTATGAGACCTCCTTTGTGCACCGGTGATACATCCCATGTTCATGGCCACTGAATGATACCCTTTTCCTTTGTGACGACATCCCTCATCAAGCCGATTGAGCTTGACCCCCATAACATAGCCTGACTTTCACATTTCGAGTTTGCGAGTCAAGGCCATCTCCACGCCAAGCGGAGCCCATCTTCGAGCTCACGAGATATGAAAATCATCCCCTCATGCATGTCCCCAAAATCATTTGTGGTGTCCGGATCGATCCCTTTAATATTCCAAACTATGAATTTACCTACCTCACTGATGTCTTCATGGCTTATGACTACATATGTCACACCTTAGCGTACTCCATAAGAAGGCTTAACAAGCCCACTTTCCTTTTTTTGACCCTAATGTCGAGCTTCCTATATTAGTATTGGCTCCTATCGGTTGAAGTCCCAATGAGTTGAGTTGTGTATTTGTGTTGCAAATGGCCGAGCCCCTATAGGTGGTTTCTCTTAATCCTGAGCTCCTTTTGATATGGCCCCCCACCATGTTCATCCTCACTCGATCAAGCATACATAAAATCTCAATGCATCTAGACTGTAATACCTTTCCAACCACCCTACAACAGACAATTTCAAAACAAGTAAATCACTTAGTGGTGTAATCAACTGACCAACTCACCGAGTTGCTCAGTGAGCTATTCCCAGCTTATAACTCATTGAGTCATCTTTTGCATTTTTTCAACCTTCTGCACTAACCTTTGGAATTTTATCGAAACTAAAGGGTAGTGAAAATGAAATAAGAACCTTTTAAATATAATTTATCATTTTTGATCATTTTAAAGGGAGGTGGGCCCACTAGGGCAGATTTTCCCATTTTAAGCAAAATGTGAACCTCCTATCCAAGGTGAAATTTACCCTCCTTCGTCCATTTTTTTCCAAAGGGACAAAAATGGATAACATGTTCCATTTCGAGAAGTATCAATCATTACGACTAAGGTGGAGGCATGAGTATACTTGATTCCATTTAGACCATACAAACTTGAAACGTAGACCCTTTTGTAGTGGTGTGGATTAGTTGGATCCGATGATGTATGTTGGGTGTAGTGACACCCATCAACCATATCATCAATCCTTGTGGACCCTTCTTTGTTCCTATTTTTTAGTGGTACATTATTTATTTCTCAAAATCATGTGTTGGGTCTATTGTGCCCTTAATCTCATTGGATACCATTGGTTCCTATGAATTGGGGATTGATCACCCTCAATTCTCCATTTAGTTCGTCAAGAGTCTCCTTCTCCACATGCCTCAATTGAGGAGTACAATCTTCTCCAAATGCTTCACCAAGAAGCCTTAATCTTCATAAATCAAAGAGGGCCTCTACACATATAGGTGTTCTATGTTTCTCTCTATTTTCAAATTTCAATTTCAATTTCAATATTTTTAAGTTAAGTTCAAAATTGCATATATAGACATTGAATACACTCTTATTTTGCATGTTTCACATTAAACACATCTCAAGAACTCAATTATTCAAGAACAAAAAGTGTGTTTACACACTCAGATACGTATTTCCTTTAACTTATCGAATTTCATTTACTAGTTTAAAGGGGGATCAAATGTACACACTTAAATTTTTCATTAGGAATTTGATAATGTTTTTTTACTTATATCCCTTACATGTGACTTGAATGCAAATACAAAGTTCAAATGCACTATCCTAAGGATTTTAATCCCTCATATGCTACTCATACACTTACATGAACACATTTTTCATTCAAAACCACATCGTATCTCTTGTGTAAACTTCTCCGAATCATCAAATGGAATTTTTTCCTCATTGTATAAAATTGTCAAGTAGGGATAGGATCAATTGGTCAATCTTGTCTTTCCAGTTGGTCTTGTCCAAGGCCTCTAATAGTTAAAATTTCAAATGGGTATCTTCTTATGAGTAATTCATTTCCCCATAGGTAGGCCTTAATGAGAACTTTTACCTTTGGATTCTTATAAATAAAAATCAAACCCACTCATTTACTTACTTGGTCACTACTTAGAAATCGCTTAGTAAAATTTAGTCTATCTCTCCAAAAGTAAGCAAATATGTCATATTCTTCCCTATCACATGATATTAAAGTAGGAGAAGCCCCTAAGCAGTTTTGAAGCACTTTAAATCAAGCCAAGACCATTTCAAACCAAGTCAAATCATTCAAAGTCGAGTCATAGAAAGCATTATCAAGTGTTCAAGGGATAAATTCTAGTTGCATTATCACGATTGCACTTTCAATAGGTGGGTAACTACATGTGTTGTAAGCCTCTTCAAAGTAGTGTTATGTAGGCAACATAGGAGTGCATCATCCCTAATTGTTGACCCCTTTTTACAATAATTTAAAGGAAGCTATGGTTTCAAGAGAAGAATATTGATTTCAAAAACTTGTGTGCATATTCAGATTCCATATCACACAAAGAAGCATGTCGGTAGTCACAAGTGTCTGTATAGTCACAATTCCATTTTTTAGAGAGACGAGTCTGTTCAACTCTAAACAAGTTGTGCAGGTTGATTTTGTTCTATTAGTCAACTTTGTCCATAGGGTAGATTAAGCCTCGATTTCATATACGAAATATATCCAAAGGATTTACAGCCTATTCTACTCCAATTCATGGGTAGATCAACTCAGAAACACACAAAAAAACAAGTGCATTATCCTCTTGTCAATATTTTAAATTTAGCATGTGCCCTAATTAATTTAATGTCTAAATCATTTACTATACTTTTATATCTGAATGTTGAATGTCAATTTATTAATATGAGTGTGCATCATTTCTCGACTCAATTCTTATTATTAGGTTATTAGGGTTTTATCCCCTTTACCTAATTTTTAGAGTTAAATCATAATCAAGGAATGATACAACATTTACATTGTCATACTTTGTTATTTTATTCCACCACAATATCTATCAATTGATTATTCTCATTAATATTATTTTGAATAATTAGATATTATTAGAGCTCTTCTCATTGATAGTAATTCTAGGTTATGATATTTCATAAAATATTAATACTTTTTCTACTAACCCTCCTCTAGATTGATCTCCCTTGGTGAATTTTATGTTTCAAGACTTTATTTTGGATTTTATTATGGTTTAAACTATGATTTGTTACAAGTGTGAATAATTTTATCTCCCTAAATGACACAACCACCTACTACTATGTTTTCTAGTCTTCTAAGTTCTAATATTTTGTTGTAATAGCTAGGCCATCTTTCTAGCTTTCATGTACTATCAATGTGTTTTCATGTTTCCAATTTACTCATTGGTGACGGATCCTATACAACCTTCTTTATTAATCTATCAATAAAATGAGAGGTGGAGCACATCAAATAATTATGTGATGTTTTTTTGGGGATTCAACTACTTAGTTTCTCGTCAATTTACAATGGACCCATCTTTCATGAGGAGCAATTCACAAGAACCCATCTCACATGAGCATGAATGATCTACTTGGAACTCATTGCATTTAAGAGATGTTCACATGGATAAAGCACCAAGACTTCCAAGGAGGCGTGCATCCAGTACTATTCTAGTCCAAACACACTTAACTATGGAGTTTTGCCCATAGGATAACCCGCTTAACTTACTACCCCATTTACAAAACCCACAACAATCTTTTTGCCTTATTAACCATTCAATATTGAGCTTCCTAGCTCATTCTTATACTAGAGTTGTTCACACATTGGATCGAATTAAGATGTGATTTTACACAATTCAACACGTAGTTTTTATTCAATCTACATAGTTGTATTTAAAAGGTTTGGTATAGTATGTAAGTGACGCCCATCAATCCCTAATTGGCATTTGACTCTCCCATTTAGTTACAAGGAGCTCAATTGTTCACAACTACATACAAGAGATTGAAGCAATTACTCCATTAGTTCAATTTTGTACACAATTTGGGGCAAATTGGACTCCAATTGACATTAGTTTATTTATTTTAGTTTATCTGGACTTAATTGTCCCCATTTGTTTACTGAATTGAGATAAGAAAATTTCAATTTATTACACAATTGGGGCCAAGCAAACCAAAACGATATTACAATCTTCAAAGATTTGAAAATATTGAAATTTCAAAAAGAGTGAAAATTCAAAAAAAATTAATTTTTGAAACAATTAGTTAAATTAAAAAAAAGGAGATCAATTGGTGGTAGTATCATATTGGAGTTTGAACCAATCATTTGAATGGCTCAATATAAAAGTAAACTGTGTCCAATTGATCCCCAATAGACTTTAGATTATCATTCTTAGTGTATTTGGAATTATTGGCCTCACTTGAATGTCATATTAAATCAATTGTTCTACAAAGTTCGAACTGGTAAAAAGTTTGTGTCAATTCAATATGGTCAAAAGTCGGTGTCAATTCACATGGACCCTTCTTTCAAAAGCATGAATGGCCCATTTTACACTATTATAAGGGTGAACAACTTAATAGAGAGGTCACCCATTCAATACTAGCCTAGCATAAGCACATTGAAGAAAAGCAATTGTGTAACAAAGAAGTTGAAAACTTACTATTTCGCAAGTATCCATGAAAGTATATAAGATATGGACTTTGATGAGATTCGATGTTTGCTTGTACATAAAGTCCTTCCTTCCCTTAATTTCTAATTGATGTCTCTCAAATCTAAACACTCTCCTTATACCCACAAGGGATTAGTTTTGTTTTAATGTTTATCTCTAAATAATGAATAACTTATTAGATGTGGATTAGACTAACACATGTGTTTTACCATGGGAATGAACATGCAAGGAAAAAATGACATGTTCGGATAAGACCATAGAAATTGCCTAGAGAATTACCCAAGTTTTGATTGAAAACTTAAAAAGTACTTTGTCTCAAGATGCATATCAATTGAAATGCTTCACATTGATTAAATGCCCCATAAATTTCTTTGTGAATTGTCCATTGACAGATGATAGAGGACTTTTAGTCTAACTCCACATGTGTATCAAGGGAAAAACAAAAACAAGAAGCTTAAAACACCATGTGTATATAAAGGTTTGTTTCAATTGCCTTTTCCAAATAAGAAATGTCAAAAGTAGTTGTCTACATGTGCTGTTTCATTTTCTAATTCACATCTAAACCATTAGTAAATAGCCAGGTTTTAAACAATTTTAGTTTTGCAAGAAAATTTAATTTTTAGCATTACTCATTTTTTCACCCACCTTTCTTCCCTTTCCACCAAATTGATCTTGTTTCCACCCTCCCTAACATCTTTTTTGGTTGTTCCAACAATTTTCGTGCTTAATCATTGTCATCGACATTAAAGCCCTTCTTCCTATTAGAATACAAATACATGTAACTAACACATATAGGTAGATATTCACAATTATTCCTGTTGATTTTGATGACATGCTCAAACAACCACAACCGCTTTGTTATTGGCCATGAAAAAACATATTCATATAATTAAAAAATGGATAATTAAGCCCTAAAAAATAATTCTCTTTAAATGGTAAGCAGTAGAGAGAATCAAAATGAGCACTCCTACATTATTCTTCTCAAATAGCAGACATATACCTACACATCACTGAACATAATGCAAATAGCTTTACAATAAACATTAGCGATGCTGAATCTGTTACTGCTTTAACATTACAAAACATAGAAGTAACTAAATAGAACATAAAACTGTGCCAATACGGCAAATTTTCTTACAAGTAGGGAAGAATAAGCTCCTAGCTTCTAGGTGGAGTTGTAAGATTGCAATGTTAATCAGAAGCATCATGATGTAGGTTTTAAATCACACAACCATTCAATAGAGTCACAAAACATTAAATAATTCTGCAATCATAAATACCACATCTGCAAACCAAAAGACAACTCCGTACAATCCTTGGAACTGCACTTTTAAGAGGGTTTCATAAAAGGATAAAAGGATACCAGAAACATCCTAGAACAGCACGTATGTATATTTAGAACCAGTACAGAAGTACATATTAAAACAACAGTTTCAGCAGTGAGTTGTGTACAGTGCAGCAAAGCTGGATGTGCTACCAAAGGTAAAATCTAATCGAATTGAAGCCATCAATCTTAATGAATTGATTCCATCTTTGTACAAGTAAAACTTGCAGCTCATTTGTCATTACATGGATGTAAGAAAAAGCTCATTTCTAACCATTGATATCCTTTCAAAATTTATGCATTGACTAACACAAACCAATAACATTACAAATTAATACAATGCTGAGTATAATCTTTTAACATACAACCCCAATCTCAAATAAAATCAAACAATTAATAAAAGTAAATGCAAGGATTCATAACAACAAATTCTATAATCAAACTATATCTTTACGAAACAATTCTCATTATTTTCATATCAGATCTCAAACAAAGCTTGGAAGAAAATGTTGCGCGGTACCGAATAAAATTCTCATCAACATTTTTCCACCATTTCAAATGTCACGTCTTGTGCTGCTAGCAATGTATTACCGTTTTTATCAAATGTCAAAAAAAGGCATAAAATAAATCAATGGAGAAAATTTGCCATATGATTAGTAGTATCTACTCCATTTACTACTGCAAACCCATCCCCCATATAGAGCAGTTGATAAATATGCATGGTGTTTAGTTTCATCTCACCATATCAAGAAATAAGAAAATTAGTAAAAAGGTCATCTTAATTAATGAGATCACCAATAGCAATCATAAAACACACAGAAATATAAAAAGCCAGTATGCTAAGTACTCATGTGTTTCAAAGAGAACAATGTAACAAACGATGACATTAAATAACTGAAGAATTGTTAAAATAACAAAATAGAACCTTGACAAATATTTTTGGGATAATACAAGGAGAAGACATTTACAACTTTCACCATTTATCCTCGAAGTTCATCTGAATATCATATCAAACAACACTAGTCTTGAATTCCTATCCATGATTGTGAAATCTTTCAAAAGAAATCAGCAATCACCAAGCCGCAGAATACCTGCATCAATGTCATTCAGCATACTCAAGTGAGAAAAACCGAAAGAAATTACCTGAACAAAGCAAAACCAAGAATTCCAAAAACATGTTCTGGTGATAATATCTCTCTAACAAGCCTTTCAATATCATTATGAATAAACCACGATAACATAAAACCCTCAATGCAGAGGATACATCATGTTAAATAATACATAACTTCAAAAGACACAAGGCTTGCCGCCTCTTTCTTTTGGTCCTCTGGTTAAAATTGCAAAGATTGAACATTAAAAGGTATTGCTCACAATCCTCAAAATGATATATGCTCCTATTTTCGTTGTAGCTAAAACAAGATCCAAGACCACCATGTTTTTTTGTTACAGCTATAATTTAACAGAGAAGAAAATAGGTGCTGCAATAAAGCCTCTGCCCTGTTAAAGCCTTTACCAACTTGAATTCTCCCTATCCCCGTTCAAATTAACAGACGACACCATCTCAATTTTATCACCATCTAGAGCCCATAATCATCCAGAGCCCAAGCAGTTTTGTATTTCGTAAGTGAGGTTGAGACACTTATTTGATTGTTGAAGAGTAGGAGATGGCAGAGTTTGCAGGAAAAATTACACAAGGCTTTAAACATGTCTTTGATAATTTCCAAAAGAAGCAAACACACTGAAATGAAATTCAAAACAAATGTAGTAACATTTATATGAAGTATGCCACTAATGCCATTATTTTGTGCTACTGACAATGACAGCTTTTATTACAACCTGCACAGAAATGCACACATTGTACTTGAAAGGCAAGACATAGTAACAAATACACGTTAATATGGAAGAGGAAGGAAAGAGTAAAATATTAGCAGAAGACTTACTACAAATTGGCCCAAGAAAAGTAGTGGTAAAAAAAATTGACACAAAAATAGGTTCCTACTAAGATAGAGCAACATAATCCAAACACACAATGGGTAGGTACACGTATGTACAGTTAACAACAAATTTGTAATTGGGCTCAACTAAGTTGAGCTAAAAAAATTTGTTTTGGTGGAAAGAGAACACCAGCCACTCAAAGGAGTGCTAAAAAGCTGAAAATTCTCAATCGGGTCGACACATATTTTCTTTGGCAACTGCTGTGGAAGGATTTTGATGCCATTTTTGGAAGTGATTAAGGCAGGCATGGAGGTTATTATTATTACAGCACATTCAAGGGTAATGACACAGAGTCACAAGACCGACCGATTTCAGAAAAAAAGCCAGAGAATTGTACTCGCTCACAGGTAGAGACACGACAGCTGCCAACTCCAACACCTTCAGATCTGCAGATTGAATCCATCATAAGAGGAACTTAGTTTTGCAGCATGGTGGGCCTGCCTTTACAGAAAAACTTTAACTGGTCAAAGCACCTGGGAGAGAGAAGAAGGGGAAATTGAGGTAAAGAAGGGGACATATTGGTTATTTGGTACATTTTGCACAAATAATAGTTTAGAGTGACATGAGTATAAAATAAGCCTGCCGTACAAAATACACATAATTAATTATTATCAGTTTATTTTAAAAGTAGCATCAAGTAACACGAGTATATAATAAACCTGCTGGACAAAATTACATAATTACACCGGAGGTGTTCCTTTGAAGATGACTCTGCTGGAAAGAGTCAAAATCCGGCATAACTCTTCACGGAATTATTTCCGGCACCCGGAAAAAACATTTTCCAATTAAATAGGGTTTCTTATCCACGCAATGACAGTAGGGATGCATTTTTCTTCCGGATCCGCAGGTGAGGAATTACAGTTAGGCCTAGGATGGATAACAGAGCATATTTCCTAACGACATTGCTTTGGATTCTGGACGCCCATGCCGACCGCCAAATTTTCTGGATTCTGGACGCCCATTGCAGTCGATCCTGCTTCTCTTTTCTTCTGCACTCCAAAGGGACGAAATGCATACATACGGTGGTGTGACTATGTATGCAAAGGCACGGATAGCCTGTGTGTAAGTAAATTCGGCCCCACAGACGTTACCTGTCTGATTGTGTGATGGAAAAATACGTCGATAACTCGCTAGAAGCCTGGAATTTCAAATTATCTGTGCCTGTCAAAAAAAAATCGCTTAACGGATTAGATTTTTCAGGTGGCTGTAAATTCCAGTAATTTTTATAGATTTGTTCATATATATATATATACATAGGTATTATCTTTTTATATAAACCACAAAAAAAACTTACGGTTTTAAAAAATTACAGCCTGTCATTGTCTACGGGTTTTTTTTAAATCACTAATATATAGTTAAAATCACAAACATGAATATAAGCATTTTTGTATTTCACTTTCGAACTCAAAAAAAATACTTGCATCAATTGCATGCAACCACATTTTTTCCAATGCGAAAACGATCCATATCCGTAAAAAACCATGGGCCATCGCAGACTCCCAATTCCGATTAAGAGGGAAACAACCCTAAAAAAATCCAAAGCAAACTCAAATTTGGCGTCAATATGGACCGGAAACAACAAAGATCAAGAACCCTTAGGGAGAAAAAGAGGTCTACAATTATGTGAGAGAAATATAATAGGAAAGAAATTTAAATGTATCAGTTTACAGGGAGAGACGAGTGGCCCGAGTAAGATAAGTGGTATCGTGGACTACAATGATTGCACTATATGAAAAAAATGAGTTTGTTGAAAAGACCTTCGAAAATTTCAGCCAAATGTAGTTTGCAGGTGTAAAACCAGAGTGCACAACCTTTGCCAGCATTCCTCTGGCCTCTATCAGAATGGGAGATTTAAAATGTGGCATTTTCCAATGTCAAATTACAGATAAAGAATGAGTAAGAGGGGACTAAGGAGGGAGCAGCTAACAGAGGACATGGGAATCCTCACACAACATTGATGTCGTTTCACCAAATGTAACCAAAAGGTGTTCAATCCAATCAGATAACCTTTGCTAGCATGCTACCAGACTATGTCAAAAGAGGAGTTTTGAAACAAGGCGCGGGACAACCTCCAAAGCATTATGGAGAAGGGACTTCCAATAGATGTTGAGTTGCAGGTGCCTTGGGAGATGTCTGCAAAATGTGGATGCATGCATAGGGCATGAGAACTATTCAACTAGATACCTTGAAGAAATGTGATCTCATCCAGCCTACTTGCCACAGGGTAATTCTACTAAAGGAAAACCCTTTGCAAATTCCAAAACTTCCCAAGCTTGTGAGGTGTCATTCCCGAAATACTTTTACGGTATAGGCAGAGATTTAGAACATGGAATTTCCCTGCATCAAACTATAGACATATCCAAACAGCTATTGACATCTCTACATCTGAAATAACTAACCAATGGGGAAAATTAAAAAACTCCTACATCCCTTTACATGTACATAGAGCCACTACTCTAGAAGAAACTGCAACTGGAACAAGTAGTGACTACAATAACTCGCAGGGATCTAACCCCCTGCATGCAGAACTATTTGAATGGGAGCATATAGCATGCATGCACACAACACTCAATATAACCATTGATGATGTAGACATGATAGGCCTTCATGACTTTGACATTAACCACAATTGGAAGGTACATTCCATCTACTATACATTCTTCCCTCTGAATACCCATTTCCGACATGAAACCTCTTGAAGGCCAAGCCCTAGAAATCTTCCAAGAGTGTATGAGTGCCATACAGTACATACTCATAGATGAAATGAGCTTTATAGGTCCTACAACATTAAAAAACATCAACAAAAGACTTCGTTAGGCATGCCCCCAACAAAATAACCACGCATTCGGCAACTACTCAATGATTTTGGTGGGTGGCTTAGGCTAGCTCCCTTCGGTCAACGATGTACCATTATATGCAGGCAACAAAATAGGCAATACAGATACAAGTCACCTTCACTTTGCATCCAAACCGTATTGTAATATTTTCAGTTAAGTTGCCCTGCTTTGCCTTAGGGAAATGCACGTTATGTTCAAGCGAACGAAGCGTGCTATGGAGGAATGGAATAGTGCGAGTAGCGTTTGGCTGTTGATGCAGATGGAGGTCGTGTCTGTGCAATTTCACCAGTTGACACAGGACATGGCTACGGCCTTGGACGTGCTGCCGCTTAAGCTCATGGACGTCACCGATGCACATAAAAATTGTCCACTTTTCGCTCGACTTAATTCTTATGCTCCAATATAGGCATCACTTCTTAATCAGGACGGCTCGAAATTAAATACTAGAAATAGATTGGAAGATTGTTTCTTTTTTACCATTTACTGTATGTTACCAAAACAGCTGCCTATAAGGTTAATATCAAACAATGCATCCCTGTTACAATTCAATGACACGATGCTTAATGTTTAACATAACCTTGATTCTCTCTTTGGCACCAAGCATTTTTTAGATTTTTAAATTGACCTTGTTTCTTGAAAGCATATTTTTCATTATAATTAACTATTTCCACAATGCTTTAATGTTCTTGGTATGGTATATAGAAAACTTAGCCGGGTAAACTATCTTGCAAGGTGAGAAAAATGGCATGTATCTTCTGCATTAACAGAAAAAATATCTAATGACTGATTTGTGTATTTTGGGAAGGTTTTGCAACGTTTTTATAGCTGTTAAATCTTTCTATAATATTGAAATCTGAATTAAAGATGTTAAGGTAAACATGAATTTTTAAGATATTAAAATCTGGAAAAGATATTTGTTGGGATTCATGCTGCTACTTAGTATTGGGAATACCTTTGGGTATCACATACAGAGGGGGCTCTGTGTGCCCAAGATTTGGATTCAGCTGAGGTTACAGTGGAACACACGAGGGAGGATGACAAGGACCCTAGGTGTTTTTTTTATTAATTTTATTTTCTCAATTGTGAAGGGTATTATGTTCTCTATTTTTTGTACTTTGCAGGCAAATACAAAGGGGTTTGGGGAGGAAGTTTGATCCTTGAGCCAATTAAGTGTAAAATATTGAATTGTAGATATAATTTTAGGTGACAGGAAAAGGGTTGAGAGTAGCCCTCTGAGGAGGAAGAGAGGATAGAAATAAAATAAAATTGTATTGTAGACCAAAAGGGAGGGTGTTTCATTGTATTTGATCTTTAGTTAAATTTCTGCACTAAATTTGCACAAACATCGCTTTCCAAAATATTTTAATAAGGGCCTGTTAGTGTAGTGCCCTAAAATATTTTAATAAGCTCTGTCTCGAGCCCCATTGGGCCATTGGGAGTGTAAACATGCTGAGAAATCCGAAGCAGAGAAGAATCATAGCCACCGCTATAACTTCATCACCGCGGCTCATGTCTGTGCAGACTTCCTCAGCCTCGAAGCCATTGCAGTTTAGTAACAACTGTTCTTCCATGTCGTCTGGAATGGTCTTGTGGAAGGCATTACTGTTCTTGAAAGATAGAAATGTATGAGGCATTGTGGGAGAAAATTATACATGTGAGTCGGTGCAATGGCATTACCATTGACAGGAGAGACAAGGTTGTTTGCGTATCATAACAAATTATTTCATGCCGTCATATCTGTGAAGAGGAAGTTGCATGTGGCTTTCCGAGATGATAAAAAGTGGTAGTTACGCACATTCCACGCAATTGTATATGTTGCCGGCACGCACCAAGGCGGTATTCTGCGAAGTCCGCCCGTGAAATATCAAAAAGTGATGTCAGTCGTAAGGCTTAGTACATTTGTCGTCTTAAAAATGCTTTACTAATTTTCTTTCTCCTATTGATGACCGCCGTCCTTTTTGGAGGTGTCTCTTATGTTAAATCTTATGCCAAGCTCATAAATGTTAGTTCACGGGCGAGGAGGGTGATTATGGAACCAAGGTACTTAGTCTGAATGATTTATAATAACGAGTGCCACATTTCACAATGGGAGATTTACACACGGCATGTGAAATCTTCAATGTTAGTCAAATGTTGACATTGTTTCACCTAATACAACCAACATGTGTCTAATCTTTTTCTATCACATGCTCACATCCTGTGAGGAAAAAGGAGCTTCAAAACAGGTCGTGGACTTTCACCAAAGCATAATAAGAATTGTTTTTCTTTCCGGATGTTGTAGTTGTACTATATTTCTCCCCCCTGCCCATAATATGACCTTGAAACAATTTAAGATAGCATATATTTCACCACAAATTGTAACTCCAAAAAATAAACATTATTATCCTCTCCGGTGTAATTTGCAACTCATTTGCAATTGCTAGTTAATTATTGTGTTTATTTTGAAAAGGGATTACAGCCTTTGGTGATACCCTACTTTGATTGTATTTTCATGATAAAATCTTGAGTAATAAATAGTCCACCTTTTTTGCTTTCATTTCTATATGCTTCATTGTCATTATTTACTGTTATATGCTGAAATATCTCATAAGATATGATGAATTATTTCATAAGATGTTAACAACACAATTTAGAATATTGTCACAATTTCCCATCAAGATGGTCATATGCTATTAAAATTTGTGAGTTACTAGATAGTATTTATTATTGACTATCTTGGTGGGCATACACCATTAAAATTTATTTAAGCATTAGAGTGTTAAAACAATATTTTTATCAGAAGGACCAAAGGTCTCTAAAGTGCAACAAGGATTGAACTAACAAATTCAAGGAATATTCTTTTTAACATTTTTCGGTACTTATTTTTGCCCATACTTAATAAGACCTATTAATTGCAAAATGTGTCCTACGCTGTTCATCTGCAGCTGGCAAGTTGTGGTGTGTACACAGTTCACAATGTATCTATGCTTATTTCAATAAATATTGAAGTATGTTTAATGGAGTGGAGAAGCTTACAATATAAATCTGTATTTCTGGTGTGGTTATCGGAGATTCTATCGCCTATTTCCCTGCAAGACATGTCATTATTTTGAAACAGGATGCATCCAGTTCTCTAAATTGTTGTTCCTGGAGCAGTAGTAATACATTACTGTCTGGTTTTAGTAACTTAGTTTCATTTCTCTAGAATCAATCCTGCTACAGCAGCTTTATACTTCTACTGAAACTCTGGTTTTAGGAATATGTGAGCTAAGAATGGGACATCAGAAAATGTGTTTAAACAGCACTGTGAACTTGAAGTATTTGATAGTATATTGTTCTTAGAAGGGTGTGACCATGCTTTTGTTGATTTTGTTTTCAGTATTAATAGAAAACTGGTTTGCATTTCACTGAGTAGAGCATTTGCACAACAATCATAAAAGCCTAATTAACTCTCAAATAATTTTCCAACACCAGATCTTGACATTTTGCAAGAGATGAATGGTATTATACTACTCAATCAGCTTTGACATTCCAGTGTTAGAATGTACACCTGAACAGGTATATTTGTGTATCTTAAGGGCAGATGGGTCTGACCAGACTTAACAGAGGATCTGTTTTCATAAACACAACTGCCAGAAGAAATACTAAGAGAATGATATTTGAGTGGAAATCAATAGCTCATACAATGATGGGGTGGGTTAAATTGGTAATCCAAATGTCAAATGCACCTTTACAAGCTTTATCTAGATTTTCATCTACAAGAAGCAGCTTACTTAATAATACAGAAGCCCTACATACAAAGTACAATCATCGAAAGAAAAGAATCTCCTAACGCACAGTGTCATAGATCTGCCGGAATAAATGGCAAAATGACACGCTAGACATGAGCTCTGGACAGGTTGTGGAGAGGGGGTAGCAGATGCCAGATACTGAATGCTGTCTACATGATATAACATGTGAGAGTTTGAAAGTAGCCCTGCTGATGGAGCAGTATCTACAAGTTTATTAGTGTCTACACGACAATTTGTAGTAATCATAAGGGGACAGTCATAAGGTGGCTAACAACCCTTTTAACAAAGATGCTTTAAAAAACCTGAAATCAATTTTGTTGGTTTCGAAGAAATTCATAATGGTTGTTATTAAAATGTCTCTATTCAAAAAACAAAGCTGCGCATCACTAATAGGAGTGACAAAAGAATACAGAAAACAAATTAATGGTTATATGAATTTAGAAATGACTTTAATAGATCTTATAATGCATTATTGTTTTCATACATGGGATGCCTATAATTGAAATGCTTCTTGTCACGAGAGTCGTGCTCTGCAAATCCTACAATATTGAGGGATAAAGTGATATGTCTCAACATGAAGTTGATCTGAACATACTCTGAGCTGACAAGATGGAATCAAAGACCACAAGTCCAGTGTTGCTGCAGTTAATTTGACCAAACAACAAGGCAATCAAAAATCAGTAAGAAGTTTTGTGTATATGAAAGGGTCGTCTGATATAGCACTACTTAAGACTGTGACATGAGAGCAATTAGAGTGGTACATGCACTGGGGACAGTAAAGTGGTTGTAGCACATCGAGCTACCTTGGTGGCTATTGGGAGAGTACTGTAAATACTTTTAAGTTTTTGACAAAGGGTCTTTGTTTGAACAAAATATTTAAGGTCTTCAACTTGCTATCTGAGCCTACTTTATGCTATCTATTTCTGTGGACTGTCTCCAGATTTAGAAAAATCAAGTATTCTTATAAACCCTTCTTATCAATTCCTGATACTTCACTGGTGTTCCGGATATTCCGTTCTACCACTGGATATAATTTTATTATTTTAATTCATCTAAGCTTCACTGCAATGTTTCAAGAGACATTCCTACCTCTTTTGAAATAGTTAATAGCAGCACAAAAGACAAGATTGCAAACTTTTGAGAGCAAACATATGCAGTCAAAAAACCATAATAACTTTTTTGAATAAAAGCACATTAATGTAGGATTTGTAAACATTGTACGATGTGAGTTTTCAAAAAAAAAAAAACTGTACGCATGGAGCCTCTTTATATTTTTGATAGATTCAATGCCTTATAGAGCCTATGCATTGCCTTATAGTTCCATCAATGTCTCAACCGTTCGTTGGGTTGCAAAAGATAGGAAAAGAAAAATAAAAATCTATCCTCGTTCCAAAACTTGACCTAATATAGTTACACATTCATAAAAGGTTTTGTGCTCAAATTGAGGGAGTCAATACCTCGCTTACAACAAAACCAGTTCTCCTCCCCTGCCCATTGAGGACTTATCAAATTCAGATATTTTGATAGGTATGATGGTCCTTTTAACTTTTATGGAACCATATGCACTGCTGATGGGATGGTGTTCCAACTTCAGTGGAAAGCTCCAGCGAGGCTTGTAAATTCATCCTCTTATACTTGCTTAGATACTGAAAACCCGTCATCGATATTGTGTTTATAGTTCATCTGATTGTAGTGAAATCTCACCGGAATGGAATTGTAGATGGTCTTACATCAGCCTTAAACCTCAAAACTACGTAATCCAAGTTGACTCCTCTGCATCAACTTCTAGCAGAACCCCCTTGTCCCTCAACATAGCCATCACAGATTTGGGCCATTTTACACTTGCCAAGCCCCAAACTTGTTGCAGCCTTTGCACCACCACTTATGAGAATGTTTGTCAATGAGTTAAACCACAAGGGCTTAAGCAGTGAGCACCGTTGGAGCCAAAATAGCAACAGCATGAGCTTACATTCAGTGGTGCATGCCAGATGCATTTGATCTCTTGACCAGCATTGACACAAAAAGAAGTTGGAATGTAGTGTATTTATATATTTCTTTAATAGTTTAGTGAAAAAATATCTTTAATAGTACCAAGCATATTTTATTTAGGTATGTTTGATTAAATCATGATTTTTGTGAACTCACACCAATACAACCTCCTTGCTGCCATTGTAGGACAGCTATCAGCTTAAAATTATCATCATAATGGGTATTTTCCATTCATTAAAAAAAGAGTACATCTGATCAATATTTTGATGTGTGGAAGTGGGGAAATTTGATGCTACTTTTACTCATATTTGTAGGATGTCTAAAACTGTTGCAACATATTTTAAATAGAAGGAATCAACAACATAATTAAAACATCTAACAAACTCGCCATGCAGAGCTGATTATTACCACTGGAGGTGGATGTTCAACTAAAACCTGCACTATTTTGCCAAATCAAGGGAAATCTTGCTGAAAAACCACTACAAGTAAAAGATGGGCCAAGCTGGGACGGTAATCGGTAAATTTTAAGTGATGCAAACAGAAGGAAGCGATGCAGCAATATCTCTGGCAATTCAATCTTATCAACTGACACAAACTCATAGCACCGTCCCAAACAGCAGAACAAAATCAATTAGTACTTCCGCAGTCTGATGAAGTGCTAGCTAAAGCAATTACAACGTAGCTTCCAAAAAATTGTGAACAACCAGCAATCCTGATTTTGTCATAATATAAATAAGATTCTTAATTTTCAACAATAAATAGGAAACCAGCTTTGTGGTGTAAAGTGAAAATAAATAATTACAAACCTTAACCAGTAAATGTCTTACTAGACATTACTTCTTATTTTAGTTTAATGCTTCCAGCTGATATTTACAGTCTAACATTACCAAAATAGCTCAGTTTTATAAAGGAAATAAAGACTACAAATACAGAGTACATTAAACAAGCAAATACACAAACATTAAATAAGCAACTAAATCTACTATAACCAAAATTTGGCGTGCTCCTTTGTATTAAATGAAAGACCAATAAATCTTTAAGACATTGTCCCCAATCAAAACCTTAAAAACAAACAAATACCCAATACACTAAAACTCAATAAAACATACCCTAAACAAAATCGCTTCCTTCCGATCTGGAATCTCGACCTCTCCTTCCTCGATCCTTGCCATCGACAATGCACCCAACAGAAACACACATACCCAAAATCTCCTTCACAGTTCCCACAAGATGTTTCGTCATGGATCGGGGCTTCATGACCTTCGCAATTTCAATAACATCATCCATCATGAACTTGAACGTGACAGGAAAAAGACGAATTACCAGTTCACTGTTTTTCAACTTTTTCCCATCACGTCTAGGTTCAACGAGATGTTCCCGGCATGTTTAATGTTTCAACGACACGTTCAGGTTCCTTCACAGTAACTCTCAAACCCTTCCAATATTTTGCAGTCTCCTTTGCAATGTCTTCCCTGATTTTCTTCTGTGAAAGACCCAAAGGACTAATTTTAGGGGACAATGAAGAGGCCGCTCCAATTTCTCCTCCTGTCACACGGACGAACACCTCCACAACCTGAGATGGCTCCTAAACCCTTCAAACCTCCAAATCCTCAAATCCTCTAGGAAAAACCCTAGCTTGTAAAACCCTAACTTGGACGGCAGGGATTCGGTTGTCGTATTTCTGCCATTGGATTTAGGGTGGTTTTGTTTTGTTTTCTTTTTTTAAGTAATATTAAGTTATGTTTTTATTATACTGCCGAAGGCAAGTATTTTGCCTTCACCTTGACTATTAAATTTTTTACAGAAACAAATAAAACTATGCCATGTGTCAGAGTTTTTTCTTTGTCTAAAGTTTTACAAAAAATATTTATATGAATATTCTGTTTCCCTTTATTGAAGAATATGCCATTACATTTTGCTTTCTATAGTTTCGATCCATAAATTTAGTTGAAAAAGACAATAATACAAAGTGGATTTATAGATGGGCGGTCCAGTGCAGGAAAAAGCAGAGGCATCATAAATGCTTCTAACAAATAAAGTAAGTTTCATTAATAATCTGATTTATTGCACCAAAACTTAATTCATCTGGATTTTTCCCATGCATGGCTTTCTTATATTCTATGGCAAAGTATGCTGGAAAAGATTCTATGTATCTCAATCTCATAGTAGGGTCATTTATGTTACCATAATTATAATACAATTTCTACATATAGCACTGATATTCTTTTAGTCTAGACATATCACAAAGTCTAGCTCTTAGAAACAAGGAAGTATTTTGAAACTTATTATTATTTACATCTCCTATGAATTCTTTAATGATTGCAGCTGTTAAGCCCATAAATCCACTTTGTAGAATATCTGACTGATGTGGAACAATATCCCACCATTCCTTTATAATCCCTACAAATCCATTTGCAATTGCTGAAGCTATTGCATGGGGATCCTTTTTATACATCTCTAACTGAGAATTCCCCCATCCTATCATTCCATGCACCATCTCTTTTATTTCATCTGTGGTACGGCATTCTACTTTGTACCAATTAGGCTGAAGTGTTTGTACCTTAGCCATTCCTTGTAATGGCTCAGGTTTTGGATTAGAAGTTTCTCCAATAATCATTCCTCCGGCTTCTTCTGGCTTAATTTTAACATACCTATGGACTTTTTATCATCTTTGGGATAGAACAATGGACTGTACCGGGATAAAATATCTTTGTGCTGGGAAGAAGTTCCAGCAAACTCAGAGACTTGCTTCCAAGATACAGTATTGGACCAATCACCTTCTTTTTCTTCATATTTCTTGGTGTTATCCAAGATCTGCTCTATTTGGGGTACTATGACTGGCAACGGATTGACTGTTTCTTGGACAACATCTATCTTATGATTTATGTGCTCAGTGGACTCATGTAATTGCAAAAGACTGGACTGTACCAGCTTGTGAGTGGTTCCTAATTTTGAGGATACATCACTCTTAATACCAACTGTATGATCTACTAGAGGCTGAACAATATCTACAACATTATGAGTAATGACTTTTGGAATATCTGTACATGTAGATACAATAGTAGCAATATTCTATACACGACTTTCTATTCTTTTTACAGACTGGTTCACATCATCTATTTTTGAATTTAGCAATCTAAGAGCACCTGATACATCTCCTTTTTGGTTTAGCTCAATGGCTTTTAAAGTCTTTTCCATTTAAGCGAATATAGACTCCGGTGACTGTAATCTGTCATGAACATTTTTTACAGCTTTATTTGTCCAATTTAGCATTTTTGATGACTCAGAGGGGTCTATCTGTATGTCTACAGATCTTTGGTACCAGAAAACAACTTTTTGAGTCTGGTCTGAAGACAATATTTCAGAACTATCTAATGATGGAAAAGATTAAGAATTGGGAGATGTCTTGACGCCATACTAATGGTTGGAGCATTAGATGGAACATATTTTTGTTTTATGAGTTGTTCACAATCATTACACCACAAGTAATGAGTGTTAGGATCATGAACAAGGCTATTATGACTGCACAAAAATACTTGCTCTTTTGCAGGGGCTTTTGAAGATTCCCCTAAAGAAAAAACTGAACTATCACATCTTACAGAACTAGATCTAAGAAGACTGGACAAAGAACTTTTACTCCTAAAAGAAAGGGTAACATTATTTTTGGATTCATTTACAACAATAGCATTCTCAAGCTTTGGCTAGCTGGTCTGCAAAAACTTTTTGGACAGCGTCCATTCCTTTGGCACCTTGATCTGTGACCATGAAATCAACTCTAGTTCTATTTTTTGACTCTCAACATTTACATGACTCACCACGCTGCTGCCCTTGGATATACCATGTTTTACAGCCAGGTACATGGTATTTAATTTTAACCATACCTATGGAATTTTTATCCTCGAAATTAGGTACCACTCACAAGCTTGTACAGTCCAGTCTTTTGCAACTACATGAATCCACTGAGAAAATAAATCAGAAGATAGATGTAGTCCAAGAAACAGTAAGTCTGTTGCCAGTCATAGTACCCCAAATAGAGCAGATCTTGGATAACACCAAGAAATCTGAAGAAAAAGAAGGTGATTGGTCCAATACTGTATCTTGGAAGCAAGTCTTTGAGTTTGCTGGAACTTCTTCCCAGCAAAAAGATATTTTATCCTGGTACAGTCCATTGTTCTATCCCAAAGATGATAAAAAGTCCATAGGTATGGTTAAAATTAAGCCAGAAGAAGCTGAAGGAATGATTATTGGAGAAAATTCTAATCCAAAACCTGAGCCGTTACAAGGAATGGCTAGGGTACAAACACTTCAGCCTAATTGGTATAAAGTAGAATGCCGTACCACAGATGAAATAAAAGAAATGGTGCATGGAATGATAGGATGGGGTAATTCTCAGTTAGAGATGTATAAAAAAGATCCCCATGCAATAGCTTCAGCAATTGCAAATGGATTTGTAGGGATTATAAAGGAATGGTGGGATACTGTTCCACATCAGTCAGATATTCTACAGAGTGGATTTATGGGTTTAACAGCTGCAATCATAAAAGAATTCATAGGAGATGTAAATAATAATAAGTTTCAGAATAATTCCTTGTTTTTAAGAGCCAGACTTTGTGATATGACCAAACTGAAAGAATATCAGTGTTATATGTAGAAATTGTATTATAATTCTGGTAACATAAATGATCCTACTATGAGATTAAGATATGTAGAATCTTTTCTTGCATACTTTGCTATAGAATATAAGAAATCCATGCATGGGAAAAATCTAGATGAATTAAGTTTTGGTGCAATAAATCAGATTATTGATGAAACTAATGCAAGGCTTTGCAGAGAAAAGTATGAAAGAAAGGAGGCCATAAAAGCTGAGAAGACACTTGGCCATAAGTTTTGTCAGATGTTTGACAGTGACCCATTCGGCTGTGATACAAATAAGTCCCATAAAAAGAAGGTATGTAAAGATTGTTCTTCTTTTTTAAAGGGGAAGGGTCAGAGGAAGTTTAAAAAGTATAAAAAAAATGATAAGTTTTCTGGATATAAAAGGCCATATAGAAAATATGTTTTCCGAAAAAAGAAGTATGTAGGAAAAAGAAAGAAGTTTGTTCCTACTTGTTTTATATGTAAAGGAAAACATTATGCCATTGATTGTCCTCAGAAAAATTCAGAAAAGGGAAAAGCTAAAGTAAATACTCTTGCCGCCAAGGGTATTACAGAAGATAATTATTGTTTGATCAGTGATTTTGATAGTTGTTCCTCAGATATCTCTTATCAATCTCCTAATGAGGATTTTCAGATTAATATTGTACAACATACTGACTCTGATAGTGATAGTACTTGTACTGGATATGATTCTTTACCATCATTTGTGAATATGGTGGTTTCTGTAAATATGAATGCTAACTTTCCACATCCATTGATGCCTTTATCTTCTGAACTTCTTCTCAAGCAGTTACAGCTCAGACAAAGTGAGTATGAAGACTGTCCCCCATGGGACACAGCAAGAAAGATCTTTCTTCAAAATAAAGTCAGAGAATTGGAAAATAAATATTTCCAACAATCAAGAATAGAACAAGACAGAAAGATCAGAAATACAAAAGAAGAAGAAGAATTGTTTTGTCAAGAGGAACCATACTCTCCTGTTCCGTCAAGACCTCCATTCCAAGGAAGGATTCATCAAAGACATACTCCTTATAGAGGGAGAGGACGAGGAGATATAAGAAGAGGTGGGAGAGGAACTCTTCCACAAAGAATTTTTCCATTCCTTTTCCCAGAAGAAAAGGAAATAGAAGAATATCAGGAACTCGTTATTAATCGGTTTATAACAGAGATAAAGGTTCCTAAACCATTGAAGGCATGGAGAAGAAAAAGAATTGAATTTCTCCAGAATATCATAGCCAAAGCCACCAATGAGTATAAAAAACTCATTGAAGAAGAAGAAAGAGACAAGAAAGAAGTAGAAGCTGATGAATATTTCGAAGAAGCCTATCAACAAATTCTTCTACAAGAAGCACAAGAAGAAGCCTCAGCAGCTGAACTAAATTCAGAGGTATGCACTGTTAAGTGTACCCAAAATCCTTTCATATCTATCACTATTTGCATCCCTAACATAAATCCCTATTCATTAGATGCAATGATAGATACTGGTGCAGATATTAGTATGATAAGATCTAAAGCAATACCTCCTGACTGCTGGAATGAAACTTATTTGAAAATCCATTTTGATAAAAAGGAAGTTGTCTCTAGATATGTGGCCTATATTCCTGTTAGGATAGAAGGATATACTAGAACTCTGAAGTTCTATCAGCATGACATGATATCTTATGACTGCCTAATAGGTGTAGATGCTTTACAGGATTGTGGAACCTTTAGTTTCAACAAAGACTATATTTCCCTAAATTCAATCCTGATGTAAAAATCCTGAGGAAATATACTTTTCAGACAATAGTCCCTCTGTCTGAACATAGGAAAGAATCTAACCATGATTGGATTCATAAATCTATTTCCTTATTTAAATCCAATATTGATGACATTGTTTCAAAGATCAAAAAGGATCTTTGCTCTGACAATCCACATGCTTTTATTTCCAGAAAAAAGCATGTCTGCTCTCTTGATTTACAGATTTTGAAAGACAAAGAAGGCAATGAAATTGTACCTAAATTCAAAGCACACCACAGAGGCATGATTCCTTCAAAGAGAAAATAATTTCATGAAGAAATCAAGAAACTACTGCAAGGTGGCTTTATTCAAGAATCCAATTAAATATGGGCATGTGCAGCCTTCTACGTCAATAAAAGGAGTGAGCAGCTTAGACAGAAGAAAAGGTTAGTCGTAGACTACAAACCTTTAAATAAATTTGTTTCTGTAGTTCAGCATCCTATTCCTACTAAGGATGATCTGCTTTCCCGGATCAAAGGATCTAAAGTCTATAGCAAGTTTGATCTAAAAAGTGGATTTTGGCAGATCTTCTTGAAACCTGAAGACACATATAAAACTGTTTTTGTTGTCCCTGGAGGTCAGTATGAATGGAAAGTACTTCCATTTGGCTTAAAGACTGCACCTTCAATTTTTTAAAAGAAAATGGATTCTATATTTGGTGATCTTTCAGAATTTTTATTGGTATATATTGATGATATACTAATATTTTCAAAATCCCCAAAAGATCATCTTGAGCATTTAGAAAAAAATTATGATACAGTTTATAATAATGGTCTATGCCTATCTCCTACAAAAATGGAGACATTCAAAGATGAAATAGATTTCTTAGGCATCAAGATCAAAGATGGATCCATTGAGATGCAAAAGCATGTAGTATCTAAAATCCAAGAATTCCCAGATGAAATTAAAGAAAAAGAGCAGCTACAGAGATTTCTTGGATGTGTTAACTATGTTGCAGGATTTTATAAGAATATTGTTGCAGATAGGATTCTCCTGAATAAAAGATTGAAGAAGAATGCTCCAGCCTGGACTGAAGACATGACACAAGTTGTCAAAAGAATAAAGAAACAGGTCTTAGACCTGCCTGCTATGTACTTGCCAGGACAAGGAATAAAAATTATTGAGACTGATGCAAGTGAAAATTATTGGGGTGCTATACTGAAAGAAAGAACATAAAATGGGAAAGAGAAGGTATGCAGATATGCTTCTGGTTCTTTCCAAGGATCTGAGTTGAAATATCATTCAACTCATAAAGAGATTCTTGCTGCCAAGAAAGCTATCAAAGCTTTCTTATTTTTTATTCAAAATGAACATTTTATTTTGAGATCAGATCTAAAGGATTTCAAGGCTAGACTAAATAGTGGTGATCCAGCAAATAAGACTGCATTCAATAGAATGCAAAGATGGGGATTATGGTTCGACAATTTCAGTTTTGATGTCGAACATATAAAAGGAAAAGATAATTCTCTTGCTGATTTTGCAAGCAGAGAATTAAATCAAACCAGGAAGATTAATGTTACTCAAATCTTTCATGAGTTTGTGGAAAGCATCTAGAAGACTGAAACCTGTCAGAATTATTTAGAATCTAAGAAAAGATGTGACAATACTATGTCTTGGGAAGCTCAACATTTGCTTCTTTCCAGAGGAATTATATCAGTATCACCTTATCAGATGACAGAGGTTGCCTGCAGATTTGCTGATCCTAAGGTACCTACTTCTGAGTTTCACACAGTACAAGATCCTATGGTCTTTTGCACTCTACACTGGCAATGGCGACATTCCAGATATGTTGAACCTACTAATGATAACAGACCAATTGAAGGATTAAGATTAAGACAATTGGTCCCTAGACCAAATACTCTGTGGAGATTTGAGTTTTCCAGACTCTGGCCAGAAGGACATCCGTTGGAGAATGACATTTGGAACCGGCCAAGTATTCCTGGTGATAGGCAATACATTGCTAATCATTTTAAATATTTTATTTTAAAGTATTTTCCTACTAAGATTTCTGACAGTCCTTTATTAAATGTTTCTCCAGACACTGCCAGAAATATCCTGATTAATTGTAAAATAAATTGGTATGTTAAAGTTCATTATTATTTGAGGACTAATATTTTTCAGGGACATCATTCAAATCCAAATGGTCAATTATGGAGAAGGATTATTCTTCATCACACCATGAACATTCATCCTCCTGCTCCTGGCCATTTCCTGAGGATTCCAGACCAGTACATCTTCCTGACAAGGCGTCATCTCAACAGGAATGCAGATGGAACTGCTTCTTTATCTCGGGAATGTTATGAATGTAACACTCGGAATCTTCACCTACCAGAAAGAAATGATGAGACTTCTACCTCATCAGATGATGATATTGGTCCCAGTGTACAGTATAGTCCTTAGTAGCTATGACGATAGGATTGTTGTCGTCCATAAATAAAGCTAGATAAGATTCTCTTTTGATCTTATCAAAAGCATGGTGGACCTCCCCACTAACTAAAGGTGTTATCATGGGTGGCGTGTACCCATGCGTGTCCTCCTACTTTTTCAAAAAATAGGAATCTTTTGGTCACCTAGGTAACCGGTTCCCGGTTTCTAGGTTTTCTCTTTGATCCGGTAAAAGTCTCTCATGTTGCTATAAATAGGCATGTTGAGACTCATTCTGGACAACAAAAGAATACCGAAGATCATTGGAGCTTGGGTGGAGTCCTAGAGTTGATAAAGTTTGTAAGTTCTAGTTTGCTAAGTGGTTTAGTTTAATCTTGTTTGGTATTAAAGCTTTGTGGTTTGAAGTGGTTACATTTATGATCTGCTCGCATTTCCTTTCCATGAGATTGGTTAATCTTCTGCAATCCATCAGCTGCAAGCACCCTTGGCATGGGGATGGCAATAGAAAACCATATTAAAGAGAGAGAGTGGGAGGAGAACATTGTCAACAGAAGAGCCCGCCAACACTCCTCAATAGGACAACGTGCTAGGTTCAGGTTTCAATTCTTATGTTAAGTTTGTTAACTGTGTCAAAATATGCAATAAACAATCTACTTACTGTATTTTTCTCAATTTACAGCGAAGCTTTTGCACCATGAGGATTCCGCTGAAACCTACCTTCGATTATGTGTACCTCAGTTGGAATGCTCTAAAATCACCATAATTTTTGGGGGAATTTAAGAACTATTGTTAGGCTTTCCTCTTGTAAACATGTCCGTCGGGACAATTATTATGAATTGGTCATAGTTTACTATTTTCTAGTCATTGTTTTGGTCGGATAGTGCCAATTAAACTATTAAAATTTTGGTTCTTCAAAATTTCGATTAAATCATTCATTCACCCTTTTCCCCTATGTTTTTGTTCTGTGATGTTTTGCGCTTGTGCAGCTATGCATTTCTGTTAGGGGAACCAAATTCGTTGTGTCTTAGCTTATGGAAATTTGCTAGCACCCTAGGATATTGTACTCTGTTACATGTCCCATGTCCCTATGTTTTTCCACCATGGGATCATCTCTCAAGTTGTGGGACCTTAGTCAACCTAGAGACAGTGCCTCCGAAGAAGGCTGGTTCCTCTACCTAATCCTAATGTTCAAATTTTGTAATCCTGGAATGACAGAATTAGGCAAATATTCAAATCTAAATCTCATCATCAATATGACTATGTCAAATCAGAATGGATCATTTTGCAGAAATGTTGAAATCCTTTTTCAGTTTTAACTACTATTGGGCAAGTGATAGCACCATTTAAAAGAGGGGCGGTTGACCTTTCTCCATGAAGAATTCAAGGAAAGGGAGAAGCATTAATGAGAGTGGGGCAGACATGCAGGGCATGCCACAGATCCATTAACCATGCACTCCACTCACCCATGCATTGATGTCATTACACATCCAAACTTGAAACTTGCAAGCAAGAAACTGCCCACAACATGCCAAGAAATGAAAAGGCATTTGTTTGGCATTTGACTACGGTGAATGGTGATTACTAGCTCAGGGCATGACAAAACGTGCCACAAAACACAGGTCTATTGCTTAAAATATGTACCATTCCAATTCCACTATTCATGGCAGAAGGCACAAAATTACATTGCAGAGACCAAATTCAAGGTATCCTAAAACTCATGGAGAAGTCGACTAATTTTATTTTTGAACTTATCATTTGCATTGACTACATGCCAGAAAGACGAAAGATTCATAGAACCCCTTCAAATGGGTGAATTTTACATATGTTATCTAGAAAATAGAGCGTCTCACCCAGCTTAAATGCATTAACTGGCTGACAGTGTAGCTGACGCATAGTATCACTAAAATGGTCATTAATGTTTGGCTCACTTCTGATGCTCCTGTTAACGACTCGGTAACATCTCGTTCCTTCGTTTGGCCAATCAACTTTTAATTTTATCTCAATCTGTGTCATGACTATCAAGCATCTCAACTTATAACCGTCGGCCGGTAGCAATGTTTCATGCTATTCGGTCAATTTAACATTCCGTACCACCTCTGACATTGACTACCTCACCAATTAGTTACCATTTCTGCTTCGTAATGACTCGACCTATTTATTGCTATAAATATATGGGAAAAAATGATGTCTGTATTTTTTGCTACTGACACTCATGTTAGTCCCCTGCTCATCTTGGATACTGTCCAGTTTATTTGCTACCGTTCTGGTAGCATCTAATTGTATGCTACCGACCGGTAAGCATTTTTTGCTACTTATCTATTGTTTCAATAACATGTTCAATATGCTACCGACGGGGCTTAAATTCCTATGGCCCACCAACTCGCCGCAACTTGCTGAGCTAATACCAACTCTGCAGAGCCAACACACTATCTCGTTCTTCGTCGCCTAGCTTGCCGCAACTTGCCAAGTTTGTTGCAGACTGACTTTGGGTGTTAATTTTGACAACCGTCTGCACATCCCATGCCCGTATAGAAAGGCTAAGTCCAAATTTTTAATGAGTTGTCTGAATTTACAGGAGAGCAAAAAGTTGTGATAACAAGTCCTTTGTCTTATTTCTAGAAATTTACTTGAAAACATGATATTGTACTCTTTAGTTTTGCTTTTTTCAAATGTAGTCAAGGTGTTTCTTTTGGACTTTATTTTTATATTGCATTTCACTTATGTTTCTGAAATATCTGAGACATTAGTTGGACACATCTATCACATTAGTCTTGTTATGTACATTATATTTTTCCTGGAAATTAATGCTAATAAGTAGAAAATAAATATAAACTGCCTTTATCCATGTTTTTTAGAACTCTTGGATGGAAGAGCATATAGAAGAACATTTTTATTTATTGGTTAGAGAATTTCATTTATCACTGCAAATACTTGAGTATGGAAGGAACTGATTTGAACAATGGTGCCAATTTTTTTAGTACAATATATATTTAGCTTTTATTGTATGGGAGTTTTTACAGTTGAACAAATAAAATAAGATCTGGTTTTTCCTGTAGGATGCTTGCAGCTAGTCAATGGTTGAAGTCTGAGTAAACCCTCAATTTTCTAGAATGCCTGCTTTCCTTTTCGTAGCCAACATTAATTTCCTCCAGCACCCACTTCCATAATAGTAATTTTTTTATTACCTGATTATTTAATTCCTTTACAAAATTCATTCATGGTGAGGATAAATCCTTCGAAGGATTCTAGGTCATTCAATCATTTTGACTTAATTATCAAGCCGATAAAAAACCCTCTTCATGTAGAGCTGCCCCAAAAAAGTAGTATAAAAATCTCTTCGAAGACGAAGACAATGTTTTTGTTCTGAAACTCCATATGTTTCCACTTTGAATCCTAGAGGGGTTCTATGACTCATCGAAACCCCTTCAGTGATGGCAAAGAGGAAAAATATCCGAAGAATGGTAATCTCGTTGTCAAGATTGAAAACAACACTCTCTTCATAAATAATAACACCGATTAGAGAGCCCTGATTTGTACTGAACTTTAAGCAATATTTTCCAGCCATTTCAGCCAATAATTTGCAAGCAGTCATAAAGCTTTGTCAAACATACCACGTCTTATTCAGAATAGATGTTATAGGTTTTATAGTTATCTAAATATTTGCATGGTTTTCTTCATCATATATGTTGTGATGGTTATAGTTTTATTTTTGCTCATATTATGATCTTCCTTGTAGATATGTAGTTTAGTAATTGTTTTGCAAAGGTTTCAAGATTTTTTTTTAGATTTGTAAATAATATTGACAGCTTGTTTTGCAAAAATATTATTTTATATCTTCTTATAAAATATGGCAAGAGTATATTTTCCTTCTTGAAACAATGCTTTTTTTGGCTTCTTTTCATAAACTATGGTAATGTATCTTGTCTTTCAAAGAGTTCTTAGACAAACAATGCTCACATAGACAAGTTACTAAACATTTTACATATAATTTTATTCAATCACACACAATGACGTAAGTGACACCTCTTGTCTTGTCTCATTTATGTTTTACTGTATGTAAAATATTTTCTTTGCAACTCAAAACTTTAACATTGTCATTTGTTTTTACATGTTCAAAATTTTTGCATTTACAATTGTTCTCCCTACATCCCACAACACATCATCTTCGGCAGTATTTGCCATATCATGGCCTTGTTTCTTAAAAAATTTGATTGATTCTTAAAGGTAGAGTAATTCTTTTAGATACTTGGGCTTCCATACTTCATGTGGATATATTAAAATTTAGATTTTAATTTTTCCTATTTTTATGATGATAGGTGTTTTTTTTTTTCTTAACTAGTAACTGCACATGAGTTGCAACTTAGGTCAAAGGTGATAACAATGTGAAAAAGGAAAAACCCTACTTGAACTTACGATTGTTCTCTTTTGTTTTCTTTTTTAAAGTAATATATGTTGTTATTTTTAAGTTTCATACTTCCATGTTGATATATAAAAATTTAGATTTTATTTTTTCCTATTTTTAACGGTGAAAGGTTCTTTTTGCTTTACACATGTAAAGCTTGTTTGCTCTAATGCTGACATGAATGAGTTTGTACACGACATTAAAATATTTCAGTCCTTTATTATTGGTTTTGCATTTCTGATGTTGGTTAATAGATGTTTGAATTCTAGTTGTGGTGGGTTGTGGTGGAAGTTTTTATCTAAGGTAATGATTCTGTAGAATTTGAGCCAGAAGGAGTGTCCAAATGAAATTCTTACATAGAGTGGTATGTTGTTAACAGGGGGAGCTAGCCTAAGTCGCCCACCAGTATTGTCGAGCACCCTCTGAAATCAATGTTGTTTTGTTAAGGGAATGCCTCGCGTAACATGTAGTTTATATTGCTAAGCATTTTTGGCCCAACGAAGCACATTTTGTCTATGAGAACGTATATTATGCCCCGCATATGATCTTGGAATACTGTTGGTGCCTATCCTTCGAGAGACTTCATTTCATAAATGGGTATTCAAAGGATATAATGTATAGTAGAGACATTTATGTTGAATGCAACATTACTTGTCGCAACTAGTAGGAGAATGAAGGAATTTTTGTTTCCCTTTGGTGTTTGTAATCCATTTTTATGTAGTCTATCGAGTAGGACTTTCCTGTACTGGTTGTACCTCAAATAATTGTCTTAAACATTGGAATTTTTCCATGCCTTCTTGCATGTGCAATGACAATTGCAAACACAAGTCATTGTTTTGATGATAGAAGCAGTGGAACTAGCTAGTTAGAGGAAGCAACAAGTGGCAGTTTGTTCTCGAGTCAATCCTGGTGTATGAATTCAAGTGCAGTGTGTTGTAAATCAATGGGGACCCTATTCTTTGACCAATCATGCCTACTATCAAAGTCTCATAGTCCTAACATGTCTAGTTCATCAATCATTGCATTTTCATATGGATGCATGTGGGATATTTGTTCCCATTATAGAAGTTCCATTTCCACTGGGCATTCTCCTTATGAGCTGTTGTCATTGTTTGTTGTTCCACTAATGCTTCCACCTTTAATATTGGCCCTCTCTATATGTAAAGGGTGGTAGGATTTTATTATTTCTTCCCAAGGGGAAACTTTTTGGGGTGTGGTAACACCAATTTCTACTTGTATCTATCAGAATGGTTTGTAAAGTAAAATCTCTAAACAATAAAAGTCTTTATAAGAAGGAACATCAATTGTGAGCACATCATAGTAATGTGTGAATACTCTAATGATTGCATGGGTTTTCCTCTGTGTCTATTGAGATCATTTCCTTTAATTGTTAAAAGACCATAATCGGCCAACCTTAAAGAGGGGGATTGGATCTATGTGTAGTGGGTGCCTCATGTATGCATCTATGAATGAATTTATTGTGGATGTTGTTGTTGCACATGCAAGGACATGTTTGAATACATATTTACCAACAAATAGGGAAATGAATTTACATCTACATATTGAGAGGGGAAGTTTTTGCAACATGTGGCATGTCTCTTGTGCACCAATGTCGCGGTCAACAATAGTTTTAGATAAGAATTGACTATAGGTGTAACGTCCCTCCTAATAATAACCATGAAAACACGTCTAATTTTTTTATATAGCGATTAAGATAAATCTACAACTCTCATAAGTTAGGAAGAACATGTTACTTATGTTTACCTATTTCTACTTAACACACACTCACATTGAGAGGCTTACATGTATTCTAAGTTGGTTTCAACTTAATCATAAAAACATTTCACTTATTGTCATAGTCTGTCTCTACATGATACAAGTGTTCTAAATGTTTGATCCCCAAATGTAAAATTTCTATTTGGAATACATCTATTGTTTACACATCTTTTTACATAAAACACTTTGTATAATTCAAGATAATTGAGTTGATAATTCCAATAAATACTACCATGCATATGATTAACATTGTTGAATTAAATAGTTGGTAAATTAAGATCACTTATTTGTTCATTTACATTTTCTTTACCAATGTAACAATTTATAGAAATTCATTACAATAATTTGTCCACATGGAAACATTTCGTAATTGAAGCTCTAATAAATTGATTTTATCCTTCATAACATGTACACATTTTGGTTGAATTCAGCTTAGCCGCTAATTATTAAGATCTTAAACAATTTCAATAAGGTAATTATCTACAATTTAAAAGGTATTATTTCACTTTTGTTCCTTTTACATAAAACACATTAAAAATACTTCGGTACTATTTTTACCTTAGAATATCAAGACACAAGATGTAGAGAACCATTTTGTTGTTCAACTGCAACAAGAGAAAGAGCATCATCGGAACGCTTTACCTCCAACCACAAACCATACAGATCCCCGCACACCTCTCAAATCTTGAGAGTGGCCCTACCCTTCACGAGAAGGAAGATGTGGTGATCAATGAAGAAAGAGAGTCAAAATTGTAAGTTATTTCCCAATCAACTGGTAATCTATACGGGGTAGGAATAATATACATCCTAAAATCAAAACCCTATGCTCTTACTTTTGGCCAAAAGTCTATGGAAATCAGTAGGTACCCACCTAGTCTTTGAAATCCACCAAAATGCTAGAGCATGAATATTTCAAAGTGTCAATTCAAGAGGGTAACTTGTGTATCAATCCACTTCCCACACTGTGTCCCTCTTAACATTCTTTACATGTGATTCTATGTACTTGGTCATCTTTCACCTAAGTACTATCACACCCCCTGACTATACTCAACTCTCAAACTCACTCTTTTCTCACTTGGCAATTCTACAATTTGGCACCTCTACCTCCATGCTGACATTTTAGGAAACTAAGTCCAATACTGAAATATCCCAACACTCCTGAATGTCCCATACCACTCTGTTGGGAATTAGTACTGCGGAAATGGAAACAATTCCCCAAAATCTACAGTTGCGGAAATGTAAACTATTAAAATCCAAATCAAAATAAAATACACACACATAACATAACATGTACCGTGGTTCACCCAATATGGGCTACGTACGCCAAAGATAGAGATATTATATATATATATATATATAATAATAATAATTAAGAGTATAAACCAACTCTTCCCATAAGATTACACTACATATCTCCAAGAGTATTTCCTCCTACTGGATCTCAAAATGGATCTCCATGAGTGCACTACAATCGTTCCTCCAAGACTACTAGTATATCTCACATAACTAGGAACTACTTCATCTCTGAACTGTACAACCAATCTCTCCTGTGAATCTACAAACAAGACCTCTCATATAGGTCTACCAATTTGATACCATAAATATGCACCAAGAAGTAAGTCTATTTTCCATCATTACATAAACCTATGCAAAGATGAAGAAAAACCTCCTCTACAATATCTGGATAACTATCATAGATCCAAAAGATACAATACTATAATAATAGATCCTACATGGATCAACAATAATACATGATCTCATGGATCTATAATACAAGATCTCACAACAACCTGTGGGATCTAGACAATACAAGATCTCACAACAAAATGTGGATCTATAAGAAGAAACAATATGTGCTTTTGCATACTATGCAAGCCATTACATTGAGACAATAACAATATAAAGGAAATACATTAGAAGACATTACCCTCTTCTCACCATACAAATGTACCTGTTATTTCCTTCTGTCCAACTTCTCTCCATGAAATCTTTGTCTTCATGTAATATTTTCTTTCCTTTTTTCTTCTTCATCATCCTCTCAACCAAGGATTACTCAATTAATAATGATTAATCTAACCCTATTTTTCACAGCTTATATAAGCATATACAAACTTAGGGCATGATATCTATGCATTTACAACCTTTAGATCACCTTTTAATCAAAGGTTGGATCTAATCCCATGAATTAAATAAAAACAATCACACATAGGTAACTTGGTGTTAGTTCCCTAATCAATGTCAGTTCCCTGTATTTTTGACTAGTGTCAGTTCCCTGACTAGATGTCAAAATTGGTTCCCACATGACCTGACGCTAGTTACTGTGTAAACCTGTAAGTTGTAAAACATGCTACTTGTGAAGTAAATTTAGCTCCACAACTCAACAATCTCCCACTTGGAGATAAATTTTTGAACCTTTATATGTACAGTACCATCCTCTACATATCATGAAGACCAACTATTCTTTACTTCAACAATTCTCTCAAAATTAGGAAGATTAAACCATCTTCTAAAACCAAGAAGATAACAAACCATGACTTACCATATACCTGCATAAAGCTACAACTGATCCATGATACACAAGTTATCCATACATCAAGCTCCCACTAAATCGTAACACCAAGCCTCTCATGAAACCAAGCCACCATGACTAACACACCTACAAGATATCCCACTCAAACTAGAGTATTGAGCTTCAATCACAACCATAGCCATACCTTATAAACCAAACATGTTCTCCAACTATCTATCTATGTCTCCATGTAACAACCAATGCAACTGACCAAAAACAAGTCTTAATGGAATATGCATAAGTAAAAAATAATATCTTGGGTAAAGACACCCAAATGAGTTCTACATGTAACTAGTGGGTGATCAATCCACAAAACCTGCATAACTCAAAGAATACAAACACTACATTCTGCAAATCCAACCCTGCATAAATAACTTACATGTTCAAAATAACCATGTAGAAAACATATCTATCACAAAGTAACATAGTAATAAGAGGAAATACAAACATTTCATACTGATCATGCTAAAGGAATCTAAATCATACTCATAGGAATCCATGTGCAAAAAAAATATCTACATCATCATAGACTCACAACAAAAAATCCATCCACATGTATAAACTCACCATATACATCCATCCATATCACCAGGCTCTCTAAGAAGCTCCAAGTCTCTCACCGACTAACTCCAAGGCTACATATGAATCTTGTGCTCATCAATGTCAACAACAACAACCATGCTAACCATGTTACTAATAACTAGTGCAAATACCAACAAAAAATTTCATCAACATACTACACAACCATCCAAGATGAAAGAAAACAAGGGAAACATCAATAAGATGTAAATATATACTGTTGTCACACTATAACCTGTAACAAACAATTTTTACTTATTTACACCCTTAAAACTCTAAAATATTGCTCTCTCTTCTTACCCTAACTGAATAACCATCAACTTCCATCCCATAAGGATATCCAGGCACCACAAAGTAAAACTAGAAGTGACGTCATCATGCACTAATCACAAAATACCTGTAAAACCGTGATTGTCCTCCAAAACAACTTGTGCCTCATGCCACTCTGAATAGTATCATACTCCTCTCACTCAGCAGTTGCATATGTGTCCAACTTACAATGCTAACAACCATGGCTTGATCCCACTTAACATGAACTCCCATGCACTGCTTCTAATCACCAAGCTCAAAAGCTCCTAATATATATCAGTGAGAAATAAAACAGATGAAAGAAAATATAAAACTGATTCCCTTCTTATCAAAGAATAATTCTATATCACAGAAGTTTGGACTTCTTGTGAAGTAGGTTGAACCACCTTCTTTTTCATCCATGTGTACTAAACATCTATCATTATCTACAACTATGTATAAACATGACTTTTCTTTGAGGATCCCATCCTTAGACTAGATACCCTTGTCCTCAAGATTCCAACACATCTTGAAAATAAAATTCAAGCTCACCAAATATCCATGGTGCATATTTTACTTGTGAACAAAATCCAAACATAATACCAGTTTCTTTAAATGAAATAAATAAAACATGAACCATACAGAGATACCTGAATTTGACCCAAGTCTCACTGG
Organism: Taxus chinensis; assembly: GCA_019776745.2. Lineage (NCBI taxonomy): Eukaryota > Viridiplantae > Streptophyta > Pinopsida > Cupressales > Taxaceae > Taxus > Taxus chinensis. Next base: position 187,590,822 of record CM034146.1, read on the forward strand.
AATAACTAAGTCAACTCATTCCTCTTTCTGATTCAAACATTGAAGTGATCAACTTTGTTTCTTCCTATACACTTTGTGTAAGAAACTAGATCCTCTATAACTAGACACTGAACCTTCCATGCCCTCTTTTTCTATAAAAAACCATGTGCAAACTCATTGTCACAGTGATCAACCATGGTTTTCTCACTGGTACCAGTTTCCCTCTGTGACCAAAATGTCAGTTCATTGGACCGATGTTGGTGCTACTGAAAATGAACACAATGCCATAAATTGGCATAGTACACCAAACCATAGGTGCCTACTCTGAACCAAAGATAATAGTCTTTGTTGAGCCAGTCATTTCAAGAAGCACCCAAATCTTACACAGAAACTTAATAGCAATAATCCATGTAATAAAAATGTAATAAATGCACCAAGATGAAATACATCACCTTACAAACACCAAGACACTCATTTGTATCTTCAACTAAAGTACTTTCCTCTCTAATGGAAGCCTTGTCTTCATTCTGTGCTATTATATTCTACCTCTCTAAAGAATCCCGTGCATCTAACTGCACCAAAGGATGCATAACCACTCCTCTATCTCTTACTCATATCTATATATGCAATCCTAAACATGCATCTGCAACCAAAATATAAACACACTGCAATACCAAGAAAAAAAACCATACCTCTATAATCTAGATCTGTAATCTGACCAACATGCCTGTGCCTCCAAGAACTAGGGACACCTCAGCAATCAAGACACATTCACTATATATTCTCAAAATTCTTCAAATCTATGATTTTTTGTTTAAGCAGGTTGTCAATGCCGGTTCCCTCTAACCGACCATGGTCACCATGCGACATTAGTTATGGAACATCAATTTCAGCATCGATTAGCATACCGACGCATGTCACTATCATTTTTAAGCAACCTTTCATTTCTAGCTCCCACTTGAGATTAAAATCTCTTCCTGTGATTTTCACATCAGGAAAAACAAAAACTACTCTCATACATCTTTCAGTAATACCACTAAAAAAACCTTGAAGAAAATCCTTTCTCTGAAAACTAAAGCCATCACTCTTGATACCACTTGTTGGTATCAGATAAGATAACAAACCAAACTCTGATACCAGTTGTTGGGAATATTAGGACTACGGAAATGGAAACAATTCCCCAAAATCTATAGCAGTGGAAGTGTAAACTAGATAAATCCAAATCAAAACAAAGTACACACACATAACACAACATGTACCATGGTTCACCCAATGTGGGATACATCCACCAAAGATAGAGATCTCGTATATATAAAATAAACAAGAGTACAAACCAACTCTTCCCACAAGAGTATAATGCATCTCTCCAAGAGTATCTCCTCTCCAAATCTCTAAATGAATCTACATGAGTGAACTACAACCATGCCTCCAAACCACCTAGCAAATCTCACATAACCAGGAACTACTACATATCTGAACTACAACCAAGATATCTATGTGAATCTACAAACAAGACCTCTCAAATGGGTCTACCAATGTGGTACCATAATTGTGTACCAAGAAGTAAGTCTCTCCTCCATCACTGCATCAACTTGTGAAAAATGAATACAACCTCCTCTACAATACTATATACTACTAGATTCATATGGATCAACAATACAACATGATCTCATATGGATATACAATACAATGATCTCACAACTATAATACAAGATCTGTGGATCTAACAATACAAGATCTCACAAATAACATGTGGATCTACAAGAAGAAACTCTATGTGTTTTGCATACTATGGAAGCCATTACATTGAGATAATAAACAATACAAAGGAAATACAAAAGAAGACATTACCCTCTTCTCACCATAAAAATGTACTTATTATTTCCTTTCTATCAATACTTGTCTCTATGAAATCTTTTTCTTTATGTAACTATCTTCTTTCCTTTTCTTCTTCTTCGTCCTCTCAACCAAGGATTACTCAATTCCACCTTCTAACCCTGGTTTTCATGATTATATAAGCATATACAAACTTAGGGAAACTTAGCTATGCATTTACAACCTTTAGATCACCTTTATAATCAAAGGTTGGATCTAATCCCACATTTAAAATAAAAACATAAACACATAGGTAACCAGTGTCAGTTCCCTGGTCGGTGTCAGTTCCCTGATCTGTACTAGTTCCCTGACCAATGTCGATTCCTCCTAAGCGACCAACATCGGTTACCCAACCGATGTCGGTTATTGTGTAAACCTGTAAGTTATAAAACATGCTACTGGCAAAGAAATTTAGCTCCACAACTCAACACACTCGATTGTATTGGTTCTATAAGAATTCCCGAACCTAGATCTTATATAGGGCATAAAAAATCATTTTATCTATTTAAATAATTTATGGTGATAAGAGAAGCATACTTTTTGTATTTTTCTCTATATCTTAATAGGCTTATTCCTCATCATACTCGGTTTATATTTATAATATATAATCATTTAATTATGCATAGATAAAGGAAATGACATCTTACGATTCATTTGATAATTTATATTACTTTCCAATTATCAATTTATTTTAATTTCTACATCTTATCATAGTGACTCATGTTTATACATAGGTGTTGTTGCAATTTGTTATTGATTTTATTTTTTTATATATAGAAAACAATATAACCTTACATTTTATCCAAATAGAATGTTTGAAATTAAAGACATTGTTTGATAATTATTCCCCACATGTCTCCATTGGGTTTTAATATTGATCAATTTACCTATGTTTCTTTTTCACCATTGGGTAATATTTCTTTTGTATTCTAATTGAATCTATATATAATTAGTTTATCCTCAAGCTTTTCCTAGCAATATTATTCTACCCAGTTATTCTAGCTTGCTGCATTATTCTAGTTTTCTCAATAATTTATATAAAAATTTAACTGATTTGCATTCGGGTCCTATGCAAGTACCGAATTGGGGAAACATTTTTAACTAAGGCCCTTTTCTTTCGGGGTCAAAAGGCGCAGCCATAAAAACAATGATTTTCTATTCTAAATGTGTTAATTCCCCAATAATTTATACGGTTGGTAACATTATTGTATATCATGGTATAAACTTGAAGTTTATGTTTCCAAAATTATGAGAAAACATTCTATCGTAAGACTAACCATCTAAAATTTATTCTATTTTTAAGTATATATATACACATGGGAAAAGAAGAACATGGATCTGCCAATTTGTTCTTTTTCTAAGTGCTCTCCCTCTCAATCTCTTCTCTTTGTCTTTTCTTCTCCTGAATCGCTAGCACTCTTATGCTATTTTCACTTCTTCTCCTTGATAATCCTGGGCCTATTGTTGGACCTTTGAATTATCTGGCTAAGTACAAGAAGGCGCGTGGGCGCACAAGGTCTAATTAAAGAAGGGAGCGCAATGTGAAGGCACACATGATAGGGTTTTAAAAGGGTTTAGCAGAAACATTGGCACACACACAAAGCAAAGGAAGGATTCATGGACCTAACCATATTCAATATTCCTGGCAGCACATGAGAAAAACATGACCTGACTATGCATGCAAAATGGATAAGGTGCTAACTTGGCAACTTGGTGGCCACGAAAGGAATATTCCATGCAATAGAAGGATCCAAAAAGACATCATTGCAAAGAGTGGAGTTCTCAAATATGAGAAGGCATGCTCCCATGGAGGACCACTTCGACACTTGGAAACTGATCTATAACTTCAGAAGGGCATGGAAGTGGTTGCTAAGGTTATAAATACAAGTGTTCGATAGAAGAAAAGAAAAGGAGAAGAGAGGCGAAGATCTAAAGAAATATAATGGAGGGTTCTAGGGGTTAGGGATTAGGAGAACTCTGGGAGTGATGACATGTTTAGGGGGATGGGTTTGTGATTATCCTTGGGGTATAAGGGACATAGTCTAGTTTTGATGCATGACTTGTCTCTGCATTGTGATATGAAGGTCTGTAATGGTTTCATGGAATGTAATATGGTACTTAAACATGTTGATATGAATATAAGGCTCTATTGTAAACCATATATGTGTTCATGTGTATATTCCTTATGCATTTTCTTTATGTATGAACCATTTTCATATGCTATTTGTTATTACTCTTTTCTTGATGCAATGAGATGACAACTCGTTCTAGATTCTCATAATGTTGTATAGTTCTTTTATGTCCTTCTGCATTTGATTATCTATCATAAGATGATGCATTTTCACAAGAATCACATAAAGGAGAGACTTGGCACCCGTGCGTGCCTTGGGTGAGCACCCAACGCCCGCTGGGTGATAGGCTGGGGCATATGGGATTAGACTATTGGTCTAAGGGTATAAAAATGACTACATGTTGGTTTCATTTTTGGGACCTCTTTTCGAAGTTGTTGTGAGAAATGACATGCATCTTTGTCCTTGTGATGAGTGATGACAGAGCGTCTGACCTTAGAAAGTGTTGAAACATGGTTCAAGAGCATGGATGACGAGTTTTCTCAAAGATTCAACACTGGACCTGAGTTCGATGCGTGTAGATGGGTAGAAGAGAACATATACCATGTGCTGTATGAGACATTCTTCTATTGTTTTCTTGTAGAACTATATGAATGACTTTCAACATATGCATCCAGATCGAGCTGGTACTACAGATCACGTGTGTGGACCCAAGATGACTATCAAAGGTTGCAAGATGTAGATATGACTTAGACGCGTGTTGTTGATCAATGATGGAAGAGAGTGTTGACTAGTTATACTCTTGAATACACCATTTCTACGTATTATTTCCCAGAAGTTTTTGAGTTTGAGTTTCTGAGAGAGCCCAGAGGATCATTTTTACATGCTATTCCTTTGGCTATGAATATCTTGGTCATTACCTTGAGTTTAAAAGCATTTCCCATGGCCGGCTAAGCTTATCTGAGCACTAGGAGAGGAAGCTAAGGTGGAGGACATTGCGGCTGAGAAGGAAAGGGAGGAGAGACAACTCAAGTATAGCAAAGCTCGTGAAAGGGAGATGACTAAACAACATGAGGTTGCAAGTGTGATGTATCTATGGAGGTATACGTTACGGGAAGGAGTTGAGGTTCACGCAGAGGACGTGGAACTTGAGCGCTCTATGCTACCCCATCTTGGCAAGCACAGGAGAGAATCCCCTTCAGCTTCTGATGAGAGTCCATCACATGGAGAAAGGGTATTCGTTGACGTGCATCTGAACCCACCTGGCAACCAACCTCTGGCGCTTGGTTTTCTAGATCAAGGGAGAAGTATTGTTAACCCACTTGGTATCAGTGGGAGTAATTGATCTACACCCAGGAGGTATAATTTATTATTTGAAACATCCTTGGATGCACAAACCATTCCTATATTTGGAGGAATCTTTAGACAAGGTGCAAGTACACAAGGTTTGGGTATCACATTTGGGAGTGATGTGGGAAACAGAACTGGAAGTGGGATGATATCACAGACCATCAGAGTGTAGTTCAGTGGGACGTTGGGAACCCATGGCGCGAACACTTCAAGCCCTTTTCCGACTACAGGAGGTGGATTTGGTGGGTCAAGATCTGGTGGATCTAGTGGATCTCATGGAGGAGGAAACACTAGAGGGAACCAAGGCTCTGGATCAGGAGGACAAGGGCCTCAACCACCTCCACAAGTATTCTTTGAGATGTCTTTGCACTTACCAGACTATAAGGGTATTGAAGATGCCACAGAGCACATGCACAAGTGTGAATTACTATGGCATGCGAAAGGGATCAATACCACAGAGTGGAAGGCAAGTCATTTTGCAACAACATTGCAAGGGTGTGCACATAGTTGGTATAGAGAGTATGAACCCCATTAGACTGTGGTAGACTACACTGCGTTGAAAAATGCCTTCCTAACAGAGTTCCATATCCCCGATTTTGAGTAGAAGAACATCAACGCTTTGAAGGAGATCTAACAGGGAATGGTAGAGAGTTTGTAGGAGTATGACGCACATTTCAAGACTCTCTTGTCTAAACTATCTTATAAAATTCATCCTTCTCAACATGCTCAATGGTTTATTGGAGGATTGATAACACTATTTAGAAGGGCTCTATTACACAAGAATTTCATAGACCCGCACGAGGCGTTGGAAGCTGCCTTGCGTGCTGAAGCTATTGGGAGCATTGATACTAGTGTTAGTCCTTTTCTAGAGGCTCAAATTGCTGTGATGGCCAAGTAATTAGAGAAGCTATCTACAAACTCAGTGCATGAGGTTTGTAGTGGGCTTTGATGTATAGACTGCGAAGTGGAATGACATGCAAAAGATAGTTTCCCTCGGAAGTCGGTACGCATTATGGCCGTAGACTATGAGATTTGTCATGGGGATCATGATGCAAGTAGGTGCCCTCTACTGTAGCGCGCAATTCACAAGAATGTTTCTTTCTATTGTAAGATCTATACCTCTACAACCCATGATACTAAGGATTGTAGATTGATTGATTAGATCCATGATGTTATTGATCTCGGTGTGTGCCAGACTAGCCTTGCAAGAAGTTTCAAGGATGATGATATTTGTTATGAAGGGCATGCAGATGGAGGAGCGTGTGGAAGAGGTTTTCGCAGAGGATTTCATGGTTGCAGTAACCACAGCGGGGGATGAAGTGAATTCCTGCGATGAACCTGTTATAATCATGGATCTATAGAGCATTACAAACATGAGTGTCCTGATCTATTACAATGCTCATGGTGCAGAAAGAAACATAAGTACGAAGAGTATCCAAAGATTTATGAGCATATAAACTAGCAACATCGGAAAGACAAGGGCACTGTGATGATGAGGATCAAAATTTTTGATTCAAAATGGATGCCAAGAGTGGTGCATGAGTCAGGGCTAGAACCTATACTGGTAATGACACAAGTAGAGGCCACATGCATCATTGAGATGCCAAGACAGAGGACACTAGAAACTATGGGTGTGATTCAGAGTTTGCAAGGGGAGATCTAATGTCTAAAGGAGCAATCAAGGTGGTTGGAGCAAGGGAAGAATTACGAGGCTCCAAAGGATGACTTGGACGAGGTAAATGAATTATGTAGGATATTAAGGTAAGAGAATATTATTCCTTTATTAGGAGAATGGATGAGAGAGAAGGTACCACGTGCTAGAGCAGAGCGCGAAAGGCAAGTTTTACATGCAAACCTTCCTCCTCACAACCTTTACACCATTTTCTTTACGTTTTGAATGTGACGAAATAGATAAGGGTATGGGCCAAGGAGGAATACCTGTCATAAAGGTTGGTTTGAAGGTTGTGTGCACGTTCTGACTTCTCGATCCAATGTTGACTATGAGAGCTTCCTTTTGGCTAGGAGGAACTTCCTGAAATATAATAAAAGACCACAAAAAGAGGATTAAATAATATATGTCAGTGGACTGCCTAGCATGTGCTAGATCTAGGAAGTGTGATACTTCCTAGTGGCAGTCAACCCATTGTTTAATACAATTTAATGCAAGAAATAATGTAAGTAAAAAGAATCCTACTGTAATTGATATGATTTAGGTATCTCATCCAAATACAATAAGCAAATCTAACATAACAGGCTATGTTATGATCAGATCTGGAGGTGGGGTAGTTGGTCAGGGTTCTGGTACTGGTTAGGGTCAGGTTTTGGGTCACTTAGGTTGTTTGGGTGAAGATTCTTAGGTTCTGTTATTGATAGGATGGCCAAAACACAGAGACCGGTATCGGTCAGATATAACCGATGACGGTTTAGAGAGAACCGACGATGGTCATGGGTAACCGGCGTCGGTACAGTCGGGATGATAGGAACTCAATAAGATCTAATTATGGAAATTGGTCTGAGGTTAGACAAAGATAAAAAGGGGAATGGTGAGGTCTGTGGGGATCTTAGGAACACTCAGAGATGTATAAAGGTCGTGTATAGATGATCAAATGGTATGGTGGTGAAGGGTTGAGTTTGCAGGAAAGTGAATGGTGGGGGAATGGAGATGCTAATAGAAAATGATAACAGAGATGAAAAAAACCTTTAAAATAGAACAAGGATGGAATGACACAGGTGATAAACGCACTTACTGATGTTGCAGGTCCAATGGTTGGGTGGTGGTGATGATTGATCAGTGGGATGGAGCTTGGTGCTGTGGTGGTGCTTCCCGGAATGCTACCGTGAGAGTGATACCTCTGGATCTATCTTGATGTTGGCTATGGCTGCTTGGATGTGTGAAAGAGCTCTGGTTCTTGCTTGCATGCAGATCTCCTTTTTCTCCAAAATTCAAGAATGTGGCCAACCTCTCAAACAAGGTTACCAAAATGGTTATATGGTAACCGACGACGGTTTCTGGTTGACCGACGTTGGTTTCGGGATGACCGACATCGGTTAAGGTGGGATTCCCTAGGTTTACTAAAAATGATAGATCTTGCAATCATTTGGGCCAGGTCTATCCATTTATCATGGATCAAAATGGATGTTATCTTTTAATGAGTGGGAATGTGGTTAGAGGAATAATAGGCATTGATTTTTAGGGTTGAACTAAGTCTTAGTTAGTTATGGTGAGTAGATAGATACTAAAAATAGGTTTATAATGAGGTGTCTAGGTGAGGTGGTGGGGTGAGGTGTCTAGGTGAGGTGGAAATTGGTTTAATTAAGATAATTAAATAATGAATAAAGTGAGGATGAGTATTAATTTAATTAAAGTGATTAAATTAATATTAATGTGTGATGTAAGGGTCATGGTTAGGTAAAAGTGTTTAAGTTAGCTGTTTGAAAGGGGACCAAGGGGAGTGTGACCCAATTTTGGTGTCTACATTTTTCCCCTTTTTGTTGCGTAGCTTGTATTGGTAAGCGACGCTGACAAAAATAGGAAGTGATTGCCCCATGTGTGGGTGAAGGTGATCCCCCTCAAACTGGGCACTGATGAGGTGTAAGACGGAATCGGTGAGTGGTTTGATAAAGGTGTAGGTGGGGAAGATAGGTGGGGGAAGGTTTGAGTATTGATGGTAAGGGGTAGTAGGTTGTGGTCAAAATTGGGTCATGGGTAATGACAATCAAATGCACACACATGTATAGATTGCAACACGGTACCAGGTTGAAGAGCTTGCAAACTCTACATCGTCCAAGGTCGATAGGTTTATCCAAACAAGGGTGAAGTGATTCAGGTATCCAAGGTATAGGATATGGTCAGAAACACAACATAGGTCAGGTGTAGGAATGTTTAGGTATGTTTTGCTACACCAAAGGTTTGGTCGGGATAAACACCACGACAATAGGAAAGGTATGGTTGTTAGGCTAAAACAACATAGGTAAAAGCATCACAAGGTATAACGAGTACATAAGGTCAATGGTCACACCAAGTAGGTCAAGTTCAGGAAAATAGGTCATGGCATGGGTAAGGCCAAGGTATAGGTAAAATAACAATTCCTAAGATGTAACAAAGGAAATGTAGGGGTAGGTTGGGTTTGTAGGTATGTTTCAATGGGTGGCCGGAATGATAAAAGGTGTGTTGGCACTAATGGTTACAAGAAAAAGGAAGCTTAGCAAGGCCAAATAGTTATAAGGGTTGATTGATGCCAGTTATAGGGTGACCGACGTCGGTTGGCTAGGGCACAAATAGGACCGACGTCGGTCAGATCGGGTTGGGTTTATAAAACAAAAATTCTATATTTTATGGAATCATTGTTGTGTTGTGACTTTGGAGAAAAATACATAGACATTTGAATTTTTGGTACTTTTTCTGAGAGAAAAGGACAGGGAATTATACCCAGCTGAGGTGGAGAGTTGAGTTGGTGAGCCTCAGAGTGGGTAATCGGCATTCGATAGGCGGGTCCACGAGATAGGTGTGATCAATTTGATTGGGTGGAGGTGAGGAGGGCATTTGGTGATGGCAGAGGTAGGAGAGGGGTCGGTGGACCACCAGTGCAGTGGCCCGACATGCCCCCACGGAGACGACATCACGATGAGGTAAGATTCGATCCCATTCTACGTTGGTTAGGTAGATTGATTTGTAGAAATCGGGTTAGGGTAAAATGGGTTTTTTGGGGGGAAAATTAAATTGAAATTTGGAAGAAAATGGGTGAAATAGGAAGGGTAGGAAGGTTGATGTAGGTTAAGGGGGGGATGGGTGGAGGGGAGATTTGGGTAGGAATGGGTGGGTAGTTAGGGAGGAATGGTGAATTTTTAGAGAAAATGGGTAGGGTTTCGTGGATTTTGTCACCACGACAGTGACCGACGTAGGTCAAGGGTTGGCCGACGTTGGTGGGAGTGAGCCAGCATCAGTCATGAATGAGGTGACCGATGCCAGTTTTGGGAGACCAGTGTCAGTTAATAGGAACCGATGATGGTTTAGCATGAGGGAAAAATAGGCCAGGAGATGAGATAGGGTGGGTGGGGGAGATAAGCGTGGGTAAGAGGTATAAATAGGAAAGAGTCGAGGGGTGGGAAATTGAGATGGGAGGAAAGGTAGTTTTCAGGGTTGGGGTGGGGAGATAGGTCATGAGTAGGGGGATCTGGGGAATAGGTTGGGGTTCAAGGGTGAAGCAGAGTATGGTCGAGGTCTAATGATGTTATGGTTTGTTGGATGCAGGTGAGGGACCAGTTACAGATGCGTGATAGGGTACCACCCCTATTATTAGTGGTATGAGGGAGCGTGATAGCTGAGGAGTGGTGCCATGTGGTAGAGGTAGGCCTGATTGGGGTTAGACGTTACCGACACGTAGTCTGGGAGCTGAGTTTGATGGTCACCCTCATCGACAGATGGGATTCAGTGACCAACACATTTCGTTTGCTGACAGGTGAGATGACCGTCACCTTGGAGGATGTTTATAGGATCCTGCGGTTGCCGATAGTAGGGACGCAGGTGTATTCCATTTCCTTAGAGGCATCTGAGGAGTTGATGTTGACAGTGTTTGGTGAGGGGCTGGTGGAGTTGAGGTTCCATAGTGCCAGCATGAGTTATGGAGATATGTATCGGGCCCATCCAAAGGAGATGAGGTTAGTGGTGCTGATGATGGAGGTAGTCTGTTGCTTTGTGCTGCCAGATGTGGAGGGTGGGAGATTCCCATGGGCATTGATGGGGGTTCTTCATGACATGATGGAGGACAGGACCCAGTTTGCATGGGTACCAACATTCTTGGTGTAGCTATACAGAGAGTTATGGGCCTATGGGTGGTTACAGTGGTTCAGCCTGTGCTGCACATTCCTACTACATTGCTGGGCATATGAGCACATTGTGTGTGTGCATCTAGTGGGCATGCCTTGACCTAATGCATTCGAGGTGGGCATGGTTTGGGTGGGCTACAGGTGATGGGTACCTGTTGTTGGAGAGCATCGAGCTACCAGGGCTACACACGATGTAGCATATTACAGGCATGCATTAGAGGGGTTTTCTGGTGTGGACATCATTTGGAGGCCGTATGTGGGCTTCCCATCATATAGGCAGATGGCCGAGGAGCTATAGGAGCTACAGTTGCTCTGATGGATAGAGGGGCACCATGCAGGAGAGCACGAGATGATACCTATTGACAGGGTCAGATGACAGTTTGGGTTGCCGTAGGATGTACCTCCACCATTTCCACAGTACATGAGGGATGACGTGGAGAGGCCTATGCCTCTACCACAGCCGATGGTGCCTACAGGGTAGGAGGAGCAGGTGGTAGACTGGTGGATTGATGATGTCAGGGTTACAGATAGGTACAGATAGTGGTGGGTAGCACAACTATGGGCAGTACCACCGAGGCTAGGGCAGCCCTACTTAGCCACTATTACAGTTCAGAGGGATGCCCTACAGGGGTAGGTGACTACCCTGGTGACACAGTTGGGGATAGTGCAGGGGCAGCTGATAGGGTCAGAGGCACAGGTGGCCACACTACAGGCACAGGTAGTAGCCCTACAGGCCCAAGTAGCATAGGGACAGGTGCCCGCACAGGGTGGGGATGGAGATGGGGTACAGGTGGCCACCCTATAGGCACATGTAGTAGGTTTGCAGGGCCAGTTGGCCACTACACAGGTGCAGATTGTGGCCCTTCAGGCCCAGGTACAGGCACAAGCACCTACACATGTTCAGGGACAGGGTCCCATTTTACACAGGAAGGGGTGGGACAGGGTCCCATGGTATAGGTACAGGGTCAGAGGCCGATGGCACCACCACAGACAGTACCCATGGCCAGGTTCAGGGATGCCCTAGGTGAGGTGAGATATTATCAGGATCACCTGATGGCCATAGGGATAGATGTCCCTACCTATGCAGAGTATAGAGCACAACAGGCCTCAAGTGAGAGGACCAGGTCTCACTCACAGTGTGGAGAGTACAGGGGGCTGGCGAGCCCTGAGACAGGGTCAGGGTGAGGCCACCAGTGCACGGAGGCCAGCTCCAGGTGAGGTACCAGTAGAGGTCAGGCCGAGGCCCATGGAGGGCGGTGAGATGCTAGCGGGATGCCACATGGGAGAGGAGGAGGAGGAGGAGACAGGTGAGATAGGCATGGAGGATATCTGATGGGGGATGCCTGATAGTTACGCATACTTCCATTTTTTGTGTATTTTTGGTATATACCGGCCTGTGTGCTGAAGAGAGTGAGGTTGTATATGAGAGTTTTGAGATTTTTGATCATATATTGGCCTGCGTGCCGAAGATGGTGAGGATGTATCTGAGTGATTTGAGATATTTGTATTTATTTGTATCTATGTACATATGTATGTATACACAGACTTTCTCATTTATATAGATGATGATATTTATAGTATGGAGGGTGTACTTGTTTTAATTTCCATTATTATGTGTGTACGTGATGGAAACTAGGTGAATTAGGCATGATTGAGTCAAGGTCGTGTAGGCATGGCTGAGTTAGGTCAATTAGGCATGATGGAGTCAGGTCATAGGCATGATGGAGTCAGGTTATAGGCATGATGGAGTCAGGTTATAGGCATGGAGTCAGGTTATAGGCATGGTGGAGTCAGGTTATAGGCATGATGGATGATGGAGTCAGGTTATAGGCATGGTGGAGTCAGGTCATAGGCATGATGGAGATAAATGATGATGTATATGCATGTTATGGTTTAAGTTTCCCAATATTTTCTATAGTGGAAATGTGAAAATGATAAATGAACGATGTGATGATGGGGTAAAAATGTTCATCAATTGTTGCTTGTTTGGTTTAATTTCCAATTGTTGATATAAAATGGAAACAAACTAAGGTAGGATGTGAATAGGGAAATAAAGGGGAAAATAGGTTAGGGTGAAGAGTGGTCGAGCTAACCTTCAAGGGCCCCATGCCCTCGAAGTGCTGCCTACATAGCCCCAATGAAAAGGGGCCTCAGGCCAATGTAGTTCTCCCATAAGCTAGGGAAGAATATGATGAATTAGGGGGATGGGTGGTGAATTTTTAGGCATGGTTGAGTTTAGGTCATAGGCATGATGGAGTTAGGTTATATGCATGTTGTTAGGTCATAGGCATGAGTGAGTTAGGTCATAGGCATGGTTGAGTTGTTTTAAATATAGGTGTCGATGATCTGGTCCTGTATAGGATAATCAATAAGTAATGAGGAAGGTGAATGGTAAGAGGTGGAAAAAGAGCCACTTAATTGATAAGAACCCTAATGAGTCTACCATACCCCAGATGGGCTTATGAACGTAAGACCCTAAAGGCCTTGCATAATGGACTATTCTAAGGGTGAAGAAAGTCACATGATCACAAAATGTCATGGTTGCGGCAAGTCCCTTGAGTAGAGAGGAAATTAGGATGAAAAGGAAATGAGGTGAGAGTGGGTGGTTTAGCGTAACTTAGTGTACGACAACATGTTTTTCTTAGCAAGAAACCCAAGATCAAAAATAGGCAAGTCCATGACGAAAATTTATCATTTTCTTTTTTTTTTTCATCCTTTTTTTTTGTTTTTAATAGACTGATCAATGCGGGAAGTCTATATGGGATGAGTATATTATCTCCTTGAGGTCTTCGTGAAGCTGATCGATGCGGGAAGCTTCTGGATATTTTTATTGTATTTTTGCAATGACTTTATATAGTTGTCCTTCAAGGGAGCAGTCTATTTATAGCGGTGAAATAGAGTGAAGAGATGTCCCTTTTTGAGGGAGTCATCTTTTGCTGGAAGTTTGACTCAAGGAGTTGAATCCCTTTTTGTTTTTTTGGATGTTTAAGTCATGGACAAGACTATATAGGAAGATTAGGTTCTTGTTTAGAAGACAAGACCATAGCACACAGAGGTTAATTATGAAAGAGGTGGTTTCGAGTGATGAATGACCATGGGATTCCATCTTTAAGAAGATGAAAAGTATCCATGAGAATCATGCTATGAGTAGAGCCGTGGTACTCATATTGAAGAGGAGGTTGAAAGGTGATGGGTAATCACATGATTCTTGTTTAGTCGTGGATCCTCAAAAATGGGTAATATGGAAGGTGAACAATGCTCAAGGGATGAGTGATCAACTGACAGAAAGTGATATAGGACTTGATGTCAACAATAAAATGGTCAAAGATGCAAGGCATTGAGAGGCTCAGGTTTGGGTTTACCTTCGAGTGAAGACAAATGATAAGCACCTGATCCGTAGGCATGGGTAACGATATAGGGTCCAAGCCAATTAGGAGTAAATTTTCCCCATTTACTTTTCTCTTCTTTGGTTACATGTTGATTTTCCTTCAGGACGAGGTCACTGACCTGAAAGGTTCATTCGTGGACATGTTTTTCATAGGCACATTTGATACATTTTTGGTAGATTTGGAGATGGTCAAGAGCATTAAGACGACGTTCATCTAATAACTCAAGTTATGCCAAACGGTCCTGGCGAAAGTCATCATCGTTGAGCATGTCTTGTAGTGAGATGCAGAGAGATGGAATCTAGACTTCAAGAGGTAAGACAACCTCGGTACCATAGACCAGAGAAAAAGGTGTGGTAGCAGTTGAAGTGTGAATACTAGTGTGATAAGCCCACAAGGTGAAAGGAATGTGTGAATGCCAATCCTTGCCAGTATCGTCAACTACTTTCATAAGAATTTTGTTCAAGGTTTTATTGGTCGATTCTACTTGGCCATTGGTTTACGGGTAATAAGGTGATGAGAAACTGAGTTGGATGCCAAAAGTGTCACATAGCTTACGTAGGGTTTTGTTTTTGAATTGCTTTCCATTATCAGTGATGAGGCGGTGAGGAACACCAAAGTGAAAAATGATGTGATGGTTGATGAATTCACATATTTTCTCAGCTTTTGTAGAAATGAGGGGAATGGATTCTACCCATTTAGTATAATATTCAGTAGCGGTTATAATCCATTGGTGGCATTGTGAAGAATGGGGATTGATCTCACCGACAAGATCCAAGCCCCATTGAGAGAAAGGCCAAAGGTCTCGTGCAACCTGCAAGGCATGACTAGGTGTGTGATGAAGATTAACATGTTGTTGGCATTTCACACAATGTTTGACATAGTCACAACAATCGCAGTTTAAGGTTGGCCAATAATAGCCAAGGTGAAGAATGTGTTTTGCGACAGCTAAACCACTAAAGTGACCTCCACAAATTCCATCATGGACTTCCTTGATGGTGTAGGGAATTTCAGAACTTGTAAGGCATCGTAAGAGAATACTGTTGAAGCCACACTTATAAAGGAGACCACCCATGATGACATAACAAGAGACACTTTTAAGAAAGGCACGTTGTCCATTACGAGTGAGATCGGTGGGTAGAATGGAAAGGGAAAGATAGTCTACAAATTGCTTATACCAAAGGTCACGTGGGTCAGGTGCAACGGTTCCGACAGAGTAGACCTCACGAGGTAAATAAGAGGGTGATTGTAACCTTTGTATTGTGACAAAGATTTTAGAGTCGGCAGGCGAAGCGGGTATCTGAGAAGCCAAGTAGGCCATGGTATCCACAAATTTATTGGTAGAATGTGGGGTGGTTTGAAGTTTGTAACGGTCAAAGGTGGTCAAAAGTATATCTACGTGATGTTTATACTTTTGAAGTATCTCATTACGACACTGGTATATACCATTGACTTGGTTTACGACCAGCTGGGAATCACCAAAGATATTGATTGACTTAACATCTAAGGCATAAGCATCCTGGAGACCTAATACAAGTGCTTCGTATTCGGCAATATTGTTTGTACAATCAAAATCTAGTTTGAAAAGACAAAGGCATAGGTTCACCATCAAGAGAGATGAGGATAACACCAGTCCCACCTCCACGCTGACACTTGGAGCCATCGAAGAAGAATGTCATTTGGTAATCGGGTTCGTCTAAGGAGAGGGTAGCTATGGATTCGTCTAGGAAATCGAAGTTAGAGGGTTGATTCCCATAAAAAGGTGTGTCTGCTAGTTGGTCAATGATAGCTTGGCCCTTGATGGAATTTTGATGAATGAATTTGAGGTCGAGGTCGGCAAGAAGCATAAGCCAACGTGTGGCATGTTGATGTTGATAGGGTTTGGCATACATATAGTGTAAGGGGTCAGTATTGGTAACAAAAAAGGTTTTGTGGTTGAGTAGGTAATGGAAGAGTTTGGTGGCGATGAAAACTAAGGCTAAGTAGAGTTTTTTGGCGTGGGTATATCTAGTTTTGTAGTCTAGAAGGGTATGGCTTATGTAATAAACCGCTTGCTCTCTGTGTTGCTCATCATGATGAGCGAGCATGGCACCTAAAGAATGGTCAGTGGTAGAAATATATAGGTAAAAGGGTTGGTCATCCTTAGGAGGAATGAGCACTGGTGGTTGAAGAAGGTATTGTTTTAAGGCTTCGAAGGCTTTATGGCATTCATCATCCCATTTGAATGAAACATCCTTCTTGAGAAGATGATGAAATGGTTGACAATCGGTCAGAAAGCTGCGAGATAAAATGACAAATGGATTGCAACTTACCTTGTAGTCTTTGAAGTTAACGAAGATTACTAGGTGGAGGAATTTCTAAAATAGCCTTTACTTTATCAGGATCGACTTCTATGCCATGCAAAGAAATGATGAAACCAAGGAGTTTTCCTGAAAGTACCACAAAGACGCACTTCTTTGGTTGAAGACGAACACAATACTTGATGAGGTGGTCAAAGATGACCTTAAGGATGGTCAGGTGTTTGGCTCGATGTTTGGATTTGGCAAGAAGATCATCTATGTAATCTTCCAATATGTGATGCATGATGTCATGGAAGATGTAAGTCATGGCTCGTTGGTATGTAGCACTGGCATTTTTAAGGCCAAAAGGCATGACTCGATAGTAGAAGGTCCCCCAAGGGGTGATGAAGGAAGTCTTGTGTTGATCTTCTGGAGCAAGTAATATTTGATTGTAACCCAAGAAACCATCCATGAGTGATAGCATTTCATGGCCTGTGGTGAGATCAACTAGTTGGTCAATGCCTGGTAGGGGAAAATCATCTTTGGGACAAGCTAGGTTGAGGTCACAGAAGTCCATGCAAATGTGGAGTCCCCCTGTCACCTTTGTGACAGGAATGATGTTAGAAATCCATTGGGGATAGTCAATGGGTAGGATGAAGGAAACTGAGAGAAGGCGTTGAAGCTCTTCTTTGACCAGAAGAGCAATGTGAGGATGCATTTTTCGTAGCTTTTGTTTTATGGGTTTGGCATCAGGAATGGTTACGATATTGTGGACCATGATTTTTGGGTCAATACCGGGCATATCGGCATAGGACCAGGAAAAAGCATTGCTATGGTCCCGAAGGAAAGAGGCAAAAGCTTCCTTCTCAGTAGCATCTAAAGATTGGCCTATCTTTAGAATGTGTGGGTCATCCTGAGTGTTAATGTTGATTTCAATGGTCGATTCATTCAACATGGTTTGCATCTCAGAAGGTAACGATCATGGTGAATATAAGAATCTTCCACACCAAGGTAGGTGAGGATGGACTCATCGTCCTGACATTGAATGACATTAATAGAAGGTGTATCATCATCGATCATGTCAGGATACAGGAATGGGAGAGAAGAGGGAGCCTCGCCATCACGTTGATAGGTTAGAGGTCCCAGGGAAATTGTGTTTATGAAAAAAAAAGTTAGGAGGAATAGATTTGGGATCTATGGACTCCATGGGTGAAGATGGTGATGGGTGAATGAGGTGGAGAAGGTTTGTCTTCCTCAATGAGGTTGATGCGAGCCTTCTTGGGAGGTGGTGCGTCAAAGCCAATGCCACTACGGTCATTGTGTTTATGGGTGGTACAAGAGATGACAGTATGGTGGCCCTATTCATAAAAACTGAAGCCAAAGCCTTTCCATGTGCAATGGTGGAGGAAAGTGTGAGCGAAGTGGTGGTTAGTAAGGGAGTGTAAGTCAGATGAAAATGGTCATGTTTGGGATGGAGGTTTGGGTGAATAAGTGGCAATATCAAGTCCCCCATATGTTAGATTAGTGTAAAGGTGGGGAGGACCATAAGGAAAAACCTCACCTATGTGGTAGTCATAACTAGGGTGCTGACGTAGGTTCCCATACTCTTGCGGGGTGAGGAATGTGTCGATATTGTATAGGTGGTACTCTCCCAGAGTGAGGCATTGAAAAACACCTTCTAAGGGATCAGTAGTCGATATGTGGGTAGCGGGGATAGATGACTCGCTAGATGATTGGGAAGCAGATGAGTCAGCTGTAGAGGTTGCGGCGGTAGTAGGAATAATAGGGTTAGATGTGGGAGAGGCGGTGGCAGCCTTGGTGGATGGGCTTGTGGGTGAAGGTGAAGTGGGGGTAGTGACAGATGCCTTGACTGGTACAAGTACATCGTTGGGTCGGTACAACATGTTACAGGTCTTGAATGGTGATGGGTCGATGGGGATGGTGTAATTATGTCCTTCATGCTCGAATTTTACACAGTGGTGTAAAGTTGAAGGGACACAACCCATGACGTGAATCCAGGGTCTGCCGAGCAATAGGTTATATTGGAACTCCCCCTCTAAGATGTAGAATAGTTCTGGGACAATGCGAGGGCCTACGCAAACATGAAGGATAATAGTGCCAAGGGTGGAGGTGATGGCATCGTTAAAGGAGCGTAGCATAACTGGGTTATTATGCATATAGTTAGAAGGAATACGCATTTGATTGTATGCATGGGAGGAGATGATGTTAATGCTAGCACCACCATCAATCATGATGCATCGTATATGTATGTTATTGATATAGAAAGAAATGAATAGGGCGGGATCAGGGTCATCTGACTAGAGAGGTACAATCTCCTCTTCAGAGAAGTTGAGGGTGGCGACGTGAGGAGGGGTCATGGGGGTAGAAGGAGGAGCTGATTTTGTTAGCAAGGCCACATGGTGAGGGGTGATAATCGAGGCCACTGGTGTGGGGTCATTGGGTAGAACTTCAATGGATTGTAAAACCTCAATAAGGGCTTGTCTGTGGGATTCAGAAGTCTGGACGAGATCATACAAAGACATCTTTAAAGGAGACTGATGTAATTTTTTATCATTGTGCGATGGGTGACCTTGTCAGAGATAGGGTATGTAGGTCAGTGGATGGTGATTTTGGGAGCAGGTGCAGATGGTATATTGGGTATAGGGTTGGTTGATGGGCTAGTTGCTTTTTCTTTTCCTTTGTCTTTCTGAGTGTGGGTAGCAACGTGAACCATGTTAATCTGAGGGGAGGTGGATGGAGAGGGTGTGTCATGAAAGGTATAACGACATGAGGGGAAAAATCCTAGCGGTGGATAAGAGCCTTGTGAAATGAGTAGGGCGCATTGACATTTGGGTGGTGGTTTGGCCAACTCTCTAATACGGACCATGTTGATCTCAAATTTTGGAGGTGGGAAAAATGGTTGTGGGGGTGGAGATACTGATCACTGAATGGGTAAAGGATGATGATGTATGGTGACAGGTGATGGTGGAGCATGGTCCTCATCAAGAAGGTCATCATCGTCAAAATTTTGTTCAGGAGGACAAAGTTGAAGAAGAACGGTCTTCAGAGCCTTACAATTTTCAACATCATGTCCTGGCACATGATGATAGGCACAAATCTTGGTTTCATCAAACCCTTTTGGTTTGGGTTTGAGAGGATCGTAAGGTCATAGTGGTGGTAATGTGATGAGGGAATTCTCCAAGAGATTGGTTAAAATGTTGGCGTAGGACCCTGCTAATGGATCACAATGGGAGGTGAGTGTGGGTTTGGGTACAGGTGTGGCTGATTGTGAAGGAAGAGGCTTTACAGGAGGGGGAATGGGTTGGTCTACTAGTTTGGTATGTGGAGTGGTCTTAGGTCTTGCTGGCATATTTTTGGGTAAAGGTGGGGTAGAAGAGCTGGCGATGGAAGGTTTGGTTGGTTTGACTACCTTAGTGGAGGGTAGCGGATTCTTAGCTTTGGGTTGCACCTTCTTGGGTAAAGATGACATGGGAGTATGAGATGTAGAAGGAAAAACATATGGTAGCAAAGGATGAGTTACCCATGAGGGCAACAGAGTTACGGTGGAGGTGGTTGGTAGAGGTTGGGTAGGCAACATTGGTTGAAGTCATATAGGCGAGGTTGAGGTTATAATAACAGGTGGAGGTATAGGTGGCAAGAAGTGCACAAGTAAAGGTGAGGGATTTTGGTTCTTGGGTGAATGAGGTGTAACAAAGGCTCATGATGCAGTAGTAGGTTGTTTAGCGTTTGACTAGACTTGGGCATGAGATTGTTTGGTCAAGGTTGATGGATGAGGCCCTAGGATGGAAGGGAGGGGGGAGGGTGACAAGGGTGTAGTAGGCGAGACCGGTGTACGTGGCCTAGAGGGTTGGGTTTTCTTTTTAGGTGGGAGGATAATGCTACTGCGGACTTTGGAAGATGTGGCTAAGTCCAATCTGACAGGTGGGTGAGTAAGGCTTGATGTCGGCATAACACCCAAAGTAGTGATGGGTCTAGATACGGGTGGGGAGATAAGTGTGGGTAGGTTTTTAGGTTTGGGAATAGTTGTAGTGATGGGTAGAAGTTTGGATGGAAGTAGGGATGATGAAGAGGAATCCATTTCAATTGGCATGGTCAATGTAGTTTTGGTTGCCGAAAATACCTTTGGGTAGATGTGGAAGTATCTTCAGGAAACATTTGCATTTGGGTCGAAACGGGGAGCCGAAGACGTCCCCAGAGCATGGAATGATCAACGTAATCCAAATGATCAACCAACCGTGAAAATGGGATTACTGAAGAAGATGATGGAGTGGGTTGGGTAGCAATCCCTGTAAAATATGTCTATGAGACAGGGAATTGGCTGGCCTCAGATTTTGTAGGTAAAAGAGCTGAGATCATGTCAATAGGGTTCTGGGATGCTAGGGGAGAATTATCCCTGATAGGTAGTGACATATCTGAAGCATCTCCCATGGGTAGGAGAGATAATAGGTTGGGTGAGGTAGACTTCTCTCTTGGTGGAGGAGAAGGTGATGATGATTCTCTTGTGGATGGGAGAATAACAAGTGTTGATGGTTCAGAAGGTTGGGAAGAAGATGATAAATCAACATCGGTAGAAAGTGTGGATTCCTTCATGAGAGAAAGGGTAGAAGAGGGGGACTCCTCTATGGGTGGAGGAGTAGAAGAGGTATGTTCCTCTGTGGGTGGAGGAGCTCGTGCCAAGATTTCCTCAATAGATGAAGTAGGTTAGTTTTGAGGAACAGTTGGCGTGATATCAAAAATTGTGTGAACCTCATGGATGGTGTTGTCACTGGATGAAGGTTCACTATTTTGATTAGACGATGGTTTATGATTAGGGAATGGATTTTTGAAGATGTGAAAATTCTGATTTGCTGGCGCATTTGGGTTGTCTACGACAAGGTCTCCATTGTCTATCATCTCTTGAACAATGTTTTTAAAAGTTATGCAGTTACCATCACTATGTCCTTTAACGTGATGGTAATTACAGTAGTCGTGCTCTTTATACCATGCGGGCATAGGACAAGCGGGGTCGAAACCTGTATGAGGTTTTATGGGAGGAAGTGTAATGGCTCTAGCTTTAAGATTTTTTTCCAAGACCGAAGAATAGGGCTCTCGGATCGAAGTGTACTTCATCTACTCCCACTAGAGCTGAAAATCCTGAACAGGAGAAAGATTGGAAGAAGGTTGAGCCTGATTAGAAGGATGAGGTGGACCCACCTTGAGGACTACCACATGGCTGATCCTTTGGGATTTGAATAGTTATTTTGGGGTTTTGAAGATGAAGAAGAATCATTGGATTTGAATGGGGTGTTCTTGTTTCGTAATTGGATCTTTCAATGGTACGCATTTCCAGTTTTCAGGCCATGGTGAATGCTTCATCAAAGGTTCGGAAGGTTTGGACTTGTAGAGTTGGTAAGATGTGTCAGGCACAAGCTCAAGTGAACAACTCAATAAGTTCAGTCTGAGGTAGTTGGAACGTCAATTGGTTAATGAGACTCCGCCAGCGGGAAATGAAATCTGTGATAGATTCGTCTTCGTACTGTCCGAGTTGAATAGAGATCGGTCATGGTGACTTTCTTGGTAACATTGATTGAAAAATGATCTAGGAAAGCTTGGGCTACTTGATTAAAGGAATAGATAGAATGTCGAGGTAGTCCACTGTACCAATCTAATGATGGTCCTGTCAGGGACATTGGGAAAGTTCATAGGAGTAAAGCGTCATCGTGGGTGATTAGGTAACACCCATGTTTGAATGACCGCAAGTGTTGTTGTGGGTCTTCTTTACTATTGAAGCAATTGAATTTAGGCATTTCCCAATGCACTAGGTAAGGAAAAATGGGAATAGATGGATGGATAGGCTCATTACAAATTTCATCATATGTTAAAGAATTATGGGAGCCAGAAACAGATGCTTATAAGGTCTACATTTTCTCCATCATCATTTTAATGCTCGGTCGTTAGTAGGTTATGATGAATGGGTGCCCTCTACAGAAAAAATGGGTTGATGTTGAATATATGAGGTGGGTGGTATGTTGGTGTATGGTGGCGCTGAGTATGAGAAATGTGCAGGAGGAATAGATGTGGGTGGCACATAGCTAGTATAAGCAATAGATGAGGTCGGGGGTTGTTGGTAGTATGTGTAAGTAGGTGGGGTAGTCATAACAACTCTAGTGGCAATCGGGGGTAAGGATTGTGGGATAGAGAGGACGAGGTTTTGGAAAGGGGTGTAAGTTGCTGACACCAGAGGTGGTTGCGATGTAATGGGTATATGTGAAATGGTGGGTGCAGATGAAGCTATACTCATAGCAGCTATTTGAGGGGACAATCGATGTCACGGGTGTGATCGATGACGTAGATGCTACAGTAATAGCTGCTGTGGGATATAGCTGAGACACCACATGTGATAAAGTGGATGGCAGTAGCATTGAACTAGTGCTAGCTGATGCAGAAGTAGGGGCTAGAGTAGGAGGGATAGATACGAGCATGTCGTATATTAACTGTCACGAGGAATCCCTGGTGGAAGAATGAGCAAGGTAGTACTGGAGGGCATCGATATTTTGGTTGAGGAGTCTTGCAAACTCCTCATCTCCAATAGCGATGGGGATAAGCTGAGTCGGATCCATAGGTGATAGAATGGAGGACTTTGATGGAATAGGTGGGAGTGCTTGATGGCTAGCATGAAACACAAGGGGTGTTACTTTGGCTGCGAGTCAACACCATGTTGAATCAATGTAAATCAGGTGCATTGTACTATGTAAATGACACAGGGGATAAGAAGCGATAGGATAAAATAGATTTCAAGAGGAAAATTGGATAAATATTTTGATAAAAAATCAAAATAGGGTGGCCGATGCCGATTAATGTGTGATCGATGCCAGTCACAAGATGACTGATTACGGTTTTTGTTAAGAATAACAGTTTCAATAAAAAACAGCAGAAACTGGTGACTGTTAGACAAAGAGACAGTATTGGAGGACTATGATAAAAATACAGAGAGTATGGTGACACACAGAAACCTTTAGACAGAAAAGAAAGTGAGATGAGTTTTCTCTGGATAAACTGGTCCAACAAAATAAGGAACCGACGTCGGTTTAGTAAACTGATGTCAGATAGATGTAAACTGGCGACTGTCTTGGGACCAATGCCGGTTACTATGAAATCTAAAGAATGAAGAAAAATGAGGTGTTGTGAATTTAGATTGTATGAAGAATCAACCTAGAATCCTGGGTATGATAGGATGATGCCCTGACACACTCATAGAAAGTCAGAATACTTCGACTATGATGGCATAGCATGAAAAAAAAAAGATGAAGAAAATGTATCCTCTCACCTCAAAATGCAAGTCAAGCACAAAGCTATGAAAACACATAGTACTAAAAGTGAATTTTATATTTGTTGTAGCTTATGCTATTTATGATTGACATGTGAATTTAGAACAAATTTTTTTGTTGGGAAGGCATCCTATGAAAAAGGAAATCTAAAGGGTGAGGTTTCAGGTTATGTTATGGTGGGGGTGGTCCTTCCTTTGATGGGGTACTGGAAAGAGATAACCAGCTGGGTATTACCCATCAATCCTTTGATCGTGTGATCATTGATAGGCATTCCCATGTAAGATGTCATTTAAGAAGGTGTGTATATTTAAATTTTTGTGTAGTTTGGCAAGAGAAAGAGAGAGAAGTAAGTGTTTTCTACTGTTCAATTGTGTCAACCATCAACTGGGCATGACTTCCAACGTATAGTTGCCCTTGTTTAATGTGAGCTAGAATTCAATGCAAGTGTTTTAATACCCAAATCGAAATATGATATTCAATGTTTCACAATTTTATTTACATTTTTGAATGTGAGGAAACAGATAAGTTTTTGGGCCAAGGAGGAATACATGTTACGATGTTTGGTTTGAAGGTTGTGTGCGCGTGCTGAATTTTTGATCCAATGCTGACTGTGAGAGCTTCCTTTTAGCTAAGAGGAACTACTTGAAATACATGACAAGACCACAAAAATAAGATTAACTAATATGTCAGTGGGCTACCTAGCGTATGCTAGATCCAGGAAGTGTGATACTTCCTCAGTGGCAGTCAACCCACTATTTAATACAATTTAATGCAAGAAATAACGTAAGTAAATAGAATCCTACTGTAATTGATATGATTTAGGTATCTCATCCAAATACAATAAGAAAATCTAACATAACAGGCTAGGCTATGATCATATCTGGAGGTGGGGTAGTTTTTCAGGGCTCTAACACTGATTAGGGTTGGGTAGCTTCTTAGGTTCTATTATTGACAGGATGGCCAAAACACAATGATCTGTATTAGTCAGATATAACTGATGACAATTTAGAGAGAACCGAAAACAGTCATGGGTAACTAGGGTCGGTACGGGTAACTCAATAAGATTGGATTGTAGAAATTGGTCTAAGGTTAGACAGAGATAAAAAGGGGAATGGTGAGGTCTGTGGGGATCTTAGCAACACTCAGAGATGTATAAATGTCATGTATAGATGATCAAATGGTATGGCGATGAAAAGTTGGGTTTGTAGGAAAGTGAATGGTGGGGAAATGGAGATGCTGATAGAAAATGATAATAGTGTTGGTTCGAAAATCTGTCGCATGGGTAGACCTATGGATAAACGAGCCAACAGTGTGCAGGGCATAGCCCCTCTTTGAGTCAGCAAAGCGAAACTGGTTTATTGCTATTCTATCAGCAGGAATCTGTGCAAGTCTCACAAATTCTGCCTTTGGGGGTTTGGGATCTCATCCCAGTAGGGGTGTTTCCGACTGTGAAAAGAAAGGAAAGGAAGAGGGGATGGAGAAAGAGCAGGTCCGAAGGGAGAAAAGAAATGAATTCCAAAGTAGAAGGTCAGAAGGTTTATGTTTTTGGGATTGGTAGTAAACAGAGCCAAACCTACTTACATAAACGAGCAAAGCAATAACTGATGATAAATAAATGACAATAAAAACAGAAGCAGATCCAATAGAATAAACACACAGATCTAACGTAAGAAAGATCTAATGCACATAACACATGTATTCAGCACAAAGTCTAAATATTGTATTAATATTTTTCTTCTGTTACAAAAAGCTCAAAGTCTTTTCTCCTTACTTCTATTTTTCATCTAAAAGATATTCATCCATCCATAATACAACAAGTATTGGGTATTTATAGAAGAAGGAGAGAAAAGAAGGCAAAAAGGAGCCAACAACTTATTTACAAAGATATTTAACAAATATCTAAAAGTCATGTTGAATTTTTACAACTTGATGGATGACATCATCCCATGATGCAACATGGATGATGTCATCAATTGTATCAACATACTTCAGATATTCTCAAAAAGAAAGCCGAAGAAGAGAGAGAGAGAAGAAGAAGAAGAAGAAGAAGCTACTCGTCATCGTCATCCTGTGGCCGAAAGGGGGTGGACTACTTTTGTTGTTGCTCAGGTGACGAGATATGGAATTGAGAGCGATATTCCATAAACTTGTTGATCATTGGCCCTAGCTGATCCTGGGAAGGATCCTTGTGCCTATCACTGATCGCCTCACAAGTTTCCCACTCATCTGTGAGTTTCTCGGGGAGCTTGGAATAGTCTTTTTCTGCTTCAATGAGTAACCCAATGAAGTCCCGGCAGGCCAGCAGGTTATTGATAGACTCTGCGTCAAAAGTGACCTCTGGCCCCATCCCTTGAGAAATGATCTCTTTAAAGATCTAGGTGGTTTCATCAGCTTTCCTTAAAGTGAAGGAAGGAGTAAGTAACCCTGGCGACATGTTAAGAACGATCCGTTCCATTTGATGCATCACGTCCAGGGCTTCTTCCTTCACTTTGTCAATCTTTTCTAAGACAAATTCCAGCTGATCCACCTGGTAGTCTAGAGTGGACATGATTTTGTTAAGGGCCCTGGATGGCCGAAGACGCCGAACTTAACCAGATCTTCGACTGAACAGTCAAAAATTTGTTGGAAGGTCTCGTGCTGCAGTCTAGCATGTTCCAGCTCTTCTGATATGGGCCCCGCTAACGCTTGGAGCTCCTTATTCACCTTATTGATGTTCAAATACAAGTTAGAGAACTCGGTGATTACTTTTTCACTGTCTTTGAGGATTTGGCTCCTCCAAGCGGAAACGGCCATACCCTACTCGCCGATCTTTGCATACTCATTAATTTTCTCCTGGCTGAGAAGCTCAGAAGTCTCGGCAACAGTTGTGGGAGGCGCACTACCCATCTTTTGTAAGGCTTGGAGCAGATATTTGTTTTACTCTTTCAATTGCCTTTTCTCTTCCTTTGTCTCTTGAAGCTTCTTGCAGAGGGCGTCAATTGCAGAAAGGGGCTTCCCCCTGAAGGCTTTTCAACAGATGTCCCCATTGTGACTTGGGTCATAGTAAAATCTATCAGAGACAGATCCTTTTTCTCCTTGAGGGGATTGGGGTACGCGATCTCCATAACCCTCTCTCCCGCAGCACTTTGAGAGAAGCATGTGATGGGCTTCTGCTTCTTTTCCCCCTTAGATGGGATTACAGAAAAGTCCATCGGAGTGATGGGAACTTTCCTCTTTTACTGACTTAGCTGCTGGGAGATCCAAGCTGGACCTATGGGAGAAACGTAAAAGGCGGCAGCTATAGTAGTGGAGGGGAAAAACGTGGAGACACGTGGAGGCGGCATGGAGAGAATAACCGAAGAAGTGCCCACGGGAGGAAGGGATACTACAGCTGTGGAAGATATAGGAAGGGAAGGGAGCTCAGAGATGAGGGAAGAAATGGAGGAGGAAAGATCCGCAAGGGAAGAGAAGATAGACGAAGAAGTGGGGGGAGGAGTAGAAGAAGGGGGAGAGGACATGACCAAAGGAATGGCCACTTGAGTCACTCGAGGAGGGGAAGGAAGGGAAGAAGAAGGGATAGAAGGGGCCTCGGTTGCTGTAGTAATGCCGACATCCTGAGTGGATGAGCCTATTGGAACATCCTCTTCTGCTTCTTTTTCTGGTGAAGCCAGAGTTATAACCTATTCGGGTGCGGCGGAAGGAGGACTTGCTGGAGCTTCTTCCTGAGTGGTGCTGGATTCACCCTCTATGCCTTTGCCCTTGCCTTTAGGCTGCTGTTTGGATCGAGGAGGTGCGTTACCCAATGGGGAGGTTGTGAAATCAACCTCGAGGTAGATTAACCCGTTCATCCGGCACCAATGCTCTGTCCTGCGTAGAGTCTCCTTGATCCTCTCCTCAATCGTCTGAGGTGCCTTAGTTCTATCAATGGCTGAAAAAGGCCAATTGTCCCCATCCGTGTTAGTATATACTTGGTCTATTTCATCTTCCGTAGTCTGGAAGCCTTTGGGGACAATTGCTACCCCATATTGGATGATTTCTGCCAAGGCTATGCGAGAATGATCCTTTCTCCTGAGCTCAAGCTCATGGATGACGTCGATGTAGATGTCCTCGATCTGAGGGACATGGATTGGATCGAGCTTTGCCCTTGGCAGACAATTCCTTGGGTCGAAGGTAGGCCTGGCCGGGAAATCATGTCTCAAATTGAGCAGCTCCAGCTCTGCGAACATGTCCTTTTCCTTGTGGTGGGTAAGGCATGTATATCGGCCTACTATGAGGGGGAAAGGAGTTCCACCCTTCTTTCTTTTGAGGCACTTCTCGTGATATGTGATCAGTTGTCTTGACAGCTCCAGCAAAATCAGCTTAGGCCCAACATACCTCGGCAGTCTGGTCGGCTCTCCCAAGAAGTTGGCCGCCCTCAGATAGGTGAATGTGGGAAACTGGGTGAACAAGGCCCCCCATTTCTTAGTAGCTGCCACTATGCTTTTGGTCGTACGACTGTAAGTCATATTCGACCTCAACAGGCAGATGATGTGATAGAAAAACACATCATTAATCTTTGTGAACTGAGAGATGCTATTCTCCAGCCTCAATTCTGGGTAGTACTCATATATTTTGACCTGAGGCCAAACTCCACCTCGTATCAGGCCTGGGTAGTCTCTCTCTGATGCTACAGCATAGACAACATAGGAGTTCATATAGAATCTTGCCGTTGTAAGGAATTGTTAAAGCTGCTCAGAGATTGTGCTACTTATTATCTCTCCCCAACAAAAGCATTGATCGGGCATATTCTTGTTCATGGTCTCTAAGTATCGCAACATCCATTTATGGAAAAAGTGGGCGTCAGGAAGCCCAAACACTCTGTTCAGGAATGTGATAGTGTCGCTGAGCTCCTCTGAGAATTTTCTGCAATGGATGGTTTGAGGCCATCGGGTCACCACCTTTTTATTTTTCAAATAGACCTCGTTCATCAGCTGCATACACTGATCTTCGTTATCATCCCAGGCCTTAATACAATCCTCTCAGCTGACGGCCACAAAGTGCCGGTGATGAGGGATGCCGAGTATTATTTCGAAGTGGCGGGTAGTGAGATTAATGACTACCTTGCCCTTGTCATTAACGACACACCTTGTGTCTTTGTTGTAGCACCGGGCGACCACCATCATGAATTCATTGTCGACAGCGCTGACCAGGATTCCTCCGGTGAAGTGTAGGGTAATGCCTATCAGATTGTCCATCCATGGACTTCTCGTTACCTTCTGAGTTCTGACCCAAAATTCCTCCATATCAATGTGACCCAACTCTGAGTCCCTGATATCTAGGTTGCATTCAGCCTGGGAGTCAAGCATTCTGACTCTCTGATACTTGTATTTCATCTCTTCTTCTGTAAGTTTGGCCTTGCCTTTGGATTTGGTAGGTCTCCTGCTTGATGTAGACATATGTTCTTTTGAGCTTAGTCGCTGATCTGCATGAAGAAGAAGCGAGACCCAATCCAAAAAGGTTGTATTAGCCATTTGATCTTCCATTGAAATGTTAACAGAAGAAAGAGTTAGTGATTTTGAGGCTCAGGGCGCAAGGCACATGAAAGCTGCAGCTTACAGGGCTAAATAGGTAAGGCGCATAGAAAAGAGGTGTTGCAAAGGTTAAATCAGCACCAAAGGTGCATGGCGCATGGATACTACAGGGTACATTTTGTAAAGGGTGCATGGAGACATCGTGTTACATAGAGACAGGATGCGCCAAAGGTGCATAGATTTTTCATGTTGAATGGGGATTTGGTGTGCCTTTTGGTGCATGTATGGTTTGTGTAACAGGAAATTTTCATGCGCTAAAGGCAACATGGCACGGTGCACAGAGAGTTTACACAACATGATGTTTTTACAACAAGGAAGGCACCTGCGCCTTCGAAACTTTGTACTTAGCGCGGATTAAGCTGATGTTGCACAAATGCAGGGTGCGCCAAGGAGGCGCATGTATACGTGATGTAACAAATAAGGTTGAGGTGCCTAAGGAGGGCACAAGGCTAGCGCTTGCAGCATGTGAAGGAAGCGCGCCTTGAGGGCGCGAAAGTCTTTGATGCGATAGGCATGCTGGGTGCGCCATAGGCGCTGATTTTATTCATGTTGCAGGGGTGACAGATGCGCCAAAGGCGCAACTATTTTTGATGTTGCAGGTCGTGCCAATGTGCCAAAGGGAAAAGGAAAGCAGAGTCTTTTTCAGAGTTTTAATCACCCTCAGAGCAGTTTTTACAAGGTTTAGCTTCTCTTTTTTCTACTTGCAGGATTACTTGGGTAATGAAATGGCTTAACCAGAGGGGATTTGAACCATGCTTTCAGACAACTTCCTCTACCAGCAGATCTGGAAATAGGGGGAGGAATATGGAAAGACAACAAGGTGGGGGCTAGTTCAAGATTTCAATCCAAAACCAAACCAACAAGCACCCAAGAACCAAAAACATAAAACATACGAAAGAGATAAGAACCTCTTACCCGGATAAATAGTGAAAAACGTGCAATGGGTCCACAACGCGTTGAAAACGACAAGGCAGGGGATGACAGGCTCAGAGAATATAAAAAAGCGATGATCTGGTGATAATGACATTTGCAGGCGTGCAAACATATATATATATATATGTGAGTTAGTAATAAATGCACCACCAACTCTGTAAAGGGCGCATGAAAATTACTGTCGACATAGGAAAGCATGCGCCCTTTGGCACACCAAAACATTTGCCAGCATGGAACTAAGTGTGCCCTTTGGCGCACCAAAAGTGGTGTCGACATGATATTATGTGCGCCTGTGGCGCACCAAAAAGAGGCACAACAAAAGGGTTGCTAACACGAAGGCGCATGCATGTTGGCGCACACGGGGAAGACTTAACATATCAAGGTGCACCAAAAGGTGTGTTGACACAGGAAAATACACGCCAAAGGTTTTAAAGGGGGTGCACCAAAAAGTGATGTTACATAGCAATTCCATGCGCCCAACCAAAAGACCAAAAATGACTAAGTTCGGAAAACCAGATTTCCCGAAAAAGGGATTTTGCAACGTTCCAAACGCAAGGGATCCCTAATGAGGGATTAGAACAAAATTTTCGATATGGTTATCGGTAAAATTTCCCTTGTCAATTTTACGGGATAACAAATAGAGATGACAAAACCTTTAAAATAGAACAAGGATGGAATGATATAGGTGATAAATGCACTTATTGATGTTGTAGATCCAATGGTTGGGTGGTGGTGATGGTTGATCGGTGGGATGGAGCTTGGTGCCACGGTGGTGATTCCAGGAATGCTATCGTGAGAGCGATACCTCTGGATTTGTCTTGATGCTGGTTATGACTGTTTGGATGTGTGAAAGAGCTTTAGTTTTTGCTTGCATGTAGATCTCCTTTTGCTCCAAAATTTGATAATTTGACCAACTTCTCAAACAAAGTTACCAAAGTGAATAAATGGTAACCGACGATGGTTTCGAGTTGATCAATGTCAGTTTCGGGATGATCGACGTCGGTTAAGGTGGGATTCCCTAGGTTTACTAAAAATGACATATCTTCTTAATTATTTGGGCCATGTCTGTCCATCTTTTGTGGATCAAAATGAATGTTATCTTTTAATGAGCGAGAATGTGGTTAGAGGAATAATAGGCATTTATTTTTAGGGTTGAACTAAGTCTTAGTTAGTTATGGTGAGTAGATAGATACTAAAAATAGGTTTATAATGAGGTGTCTAGGTGAGGTGGAAATTGGTTTAATTAAGATAATTAAATAATGACTAAAGTGAGGATGAGTATTAATTTAATTAAAGTGATTAAATTAATATTAATGTGTGATGTAAAGGTCATGGTTAGGTAAAAGTTGATGAGGGTCATCAAATCTTACCATTAATAATGTCAATCCAGTTTGGTGTCCAAAGGCTGTATGCATTAAGAGAAGAAGATCTTGGAAAGCAACTCCCTTAAACACAAACCAAACTTGCATAAAATAAAAGCACACATGCGGAAATTTAAATGCACACTTGTAGAAATGTAAACACACTTGCATAAAGGAAATCACACTTCACACTTGTAGGAATAAAACACACTTGCATAAATTGAAATTTTTGAATGGGAAATAAAAAAAATTAAATGAAACACCTGCAGGTTTACAACATATTGAATTTTCATAATACGAAGATAAAAACAATACAACAGAATGAATTAAAGACAAATGAATAAACATAAACATAAATACAAAGATCCATCTTCCTTGGAATGAGTGGCCAACTCATTCCTTGGAAGAGGATTTAAATCATACTTCTGAGATCTTAAAACTACATAATATTTGAGAGGAAAGAACAGATCTTTATTTCTTGAGAGAAAAAACATTACATATCTGAGTGTGGAAAGTTGCATTTACAATTTATGTGTCCAACCAAATCCTTATTTTAGAAAATACAATCTGATCTTATATTTATTCCAATCCTAACAACTAAGATCTCCATCTCCACAAAATATGGAGAGAGATATATTATTGAACTCAAAGTCTTATCTCACTTATTTTAGGAAGATTTGCTCCCAAATCTTCTCCTTGCTTTTCGGTAACAAGAATCATAATGATTTTATTACTCTACATTATTGGAAGGAGGATTTCCCTCAAAATATGATTTTGACCAAATACCTTTCTCAGATTTTCCATTTGACTTTGTTGTTTTTGACTGTGGAACTTTTGACGGTTGTTTGATACGCTTTTTCCTTGGACTGCAGTTCACTGAAAGTTAGATTTATCTTCATTGGTAAAACCTATTGTAAATATGAATGATTTTTTTGTTAACACATTTCTATGAACAAAAACTTCTCTCAGATTTTCTGTTTGAATTTTCTGTTTTAGTTTATGGAACTTTTAGCGCTCGTCTGATACACTTTTTCCTCGGACTACAGATCACTAAAAGTTAGATATCTCTTCATTGGTAAAACCTGTAGTAAACATGAATGAGGTTTTTGTTGAACACATTGCTATGAACAAAAACCTCTCTCATATTTTCAATTCAATTTTCTGTTTCTATTTATGGAACTTTTAGTGCTCTTTCGATACACTTTTCCTCGGATTGCAGCTCACTAAAAGTTAGATCCCTCTTTATTGGTAAAACCTCTGGAAAATCTGAATGAGGTTTTTGTTAAACACATTTCTATGAACAAAAACCTCTCTCATATTTTCCATTGGATTCTTTGATCTTTCACAATTCCTCAAAAACTGTCTAAAATAGTAAATCTTAGTTTATGTTCGGAACTAAGCCTCTCTTAGATTTTCCATTTGACTCTCTGAATTCTTAGTCCCTATTTTATGTGTGTTTCGGAACTAACTCTACGAGTCCCGGAACTAACTCTGCGAGTTCTAGAACTAACTTTTTGAGTTCTAGAACTAAGCCTGTGAACTTAAAACAACTATAAATTTTGCATACGATCTTGGATTGAGATGATTCTTTTTTTGAACTTGCATAATTTTTCGAGAGAAATCTGAATATGAAATCAGATTTGAGTTTAGGTATACCATCCATGATCAATTCCACTTTTCTCAATACTAACATTATCTTTCCTTTATGGCCTGCATACATAAGACATTACATCTTTTCCCAAATAATCAATAGGATCGGTAAAAAAAATAGATAACAAAAGATTTCTAAAGAATGAACAAGATATATATCCTATATTCTATCTTAAGAAAACTATAAGTTCCTAGATTACATTTAAATCCACTTTCAAAGGTAACTTAGAAGGAAAAAATAATGGTAATTTATGGCCAATTTATGGCCTCATCAAAAGTGTTTACGTTAGTTGTTCAAAAGGGAACCAAGGGGAGTGTGACCCAATTTTGGTGTCTACATTGATAATAAGGAAGAAAGGGTGATCATCCCTTTGATAGATGGGAATTCAACGCCCTATACTGAGCCCTTAGGAGAAGAAGTCCTTGACAAAATCTATGTGTGCTCGATCATAGATCCAGAGATAATTCATCCCACGAAGGGAGTTATCCAATTTGAAGATGCTCAATCCTTGAGTGATACCACTAGTATGACATGTGAAAATTGGGCGCATGGGACCTATGAGTTGATTGGGTGAAAGTTGAGAGGATCTGTAACAAGAGTGACAAAGGCATGCTCAATCAAGCACCTTGGAGGAAAGAAGTTGCGAAGTTACTCTGGAGGAGCATACCTCAAAATTTTCTTACATGAAATGGAGGCTCAGTGGAAGAATGAGGACGAGAGGAGGGGAATGCTCAATTATAACCTACTCGGAACTGCAACGTGCTAGTGGGCTACAAATTGGGAGAGCCTGCTAGAGTGGCGTAAGGTAAGAATCACATTTTCTGTAAGGTTCTCCAGGAGCAGTGCACCCACGGTCATACAAGACTACCATGGTAAAGAGACCGCTTCATTTCATATTCAAGCACGTGAGAAAGCCTGGATGGGAAGCCCAGAAGCATTACCACCTTATTTATGGCTGAATAAGTTGAATTCCACCTTACAAGGCTGTGCACATGCATGGTATATTATTCGGAGATGCATCTTTAAACAACTAATTGGCAAGAGTTGGTAGTTGATCTCATTCAAGCTTTTGAGTATAGGAGTACCAAGCCATCAGTAGATAAGGTGTTGCAAGTAATCAAGCACCTCACGATGGGAGATAGTGCTATGACAGAAGATAGGCTACTGGAATTATTGGGTGAGCCTTATTTGGAGACGCACCTCAATGAAGAGGAATAAGAGAAGTACAACTTGAGCACACGTGCATGGAAAAAGAAAAAGGAAAGATGGTCTATGTAGTAGACGAAGAAGAAATGGAAACTTTGGATGTTAGCCACACTAAAGGTATGCGCGAAGTCATAGAAAACATTGATGAGAGAGAAAGTGCCTACCATGAGCCCTTGAAAATAAAGAATGTTAACATTGGGATGGAGACAAAACCTAAGGAAGCTATTATTGGGGACTATTGGTCGGAAAAAGAAGTTTCAAAGGTCATTGATTTGTTTTGCGAGTTCTAGGATCTATTCCCTCATGGGTATCATGAAATTAAAGGCATAAACCATTCCTTAGGGGAGATGAAAATCAAGTTGAAGGAAGGTGCACATCTGATTCGGAAGAGGCCTTATCAGATGAATCCAAATTTACGTGTATCAGTCAATGAAGAAATAGATAAGATGATAGCATATGGTATCATTGAGACAATGGAAGAATCAGAATGGATAAGCCCAATGGTCATCAATATCAAGAAGGATGGTAGGATAAGGATATGTGTTGACTACAGAGATTTGAATGCAGTATGTGTCATTGATCCTTTTCCAACCCATTTACTGAAGAAATTTTGGAGGGAGTAGCTGGGTGTGAAGTCTACTCTTTCACGGATGGGTTCTCAGGGTATCACTAAGTCAGGATTGCAAAGGAAGACCAGAGAAAGACAAATTTCACCACTGAATGGGGAAGTTTTTCCTACATGGTTATGCCTTTTGGATTGAAGAATGCACCTGATGTGTTCTCACGCATTGTGGTACAAGTATTTTGGGACTTCATCCATAAATTTCTTCAAGTTTACCTGGATGACTGGACTGTGTATGGATTGGTGAAAGACCATTGTGACAATTTGAGGTTGATGTTTGAGAGATGTCAGCAATTGAGGATATCCCTCAAAATTAAGAAATATGTTTTTACTACTCTATTTAGAACCTTGTTAGGACACATTATATGCAAAGAAGGCTTACTAGTGGATCTCATCAAAGTTAAAGTTATTGTGGGATTAGGGGAGCCTACTAATCAAAGCGCGGTGCACAGATTCATTGGGCATATGGGGTATTATAGAAAATTCATCAAGGGGTATGACAAGATCGCCGTGCCTTTGGAGGAATTGCTAAAACACAAGAGTGCCTTTCATTGGGGAGAGGCGCAACATAAGGCATTTGAAACTTTGAATGATAGGCTCATCACGACACCCATATTATGTTTTCCTTCTTGGGATAAGCCTTTCCATGTGCATGTTGATGCCTCATGGAACAACTATGGGAGCAGTACTAGCACAACCTGGTGAGGGAATCGTTAATCATCCGTTGTGTTTTGCAAGTAGGAAATTGACACCAACAGAACATAATTACACAACTACTGAGTGTGAAGCATTATCTATGATCTACGTGCTACATAAGTTTATGCAATATCTATTAGCAACACCATTTATATTCTACATGGACCACATGGCATTGAAGTACTTAGTTAACAAGCTCATGTTGTAAGGGTGCATATGTCGTTGGGTCCTATTATTTCAAGAGTTTGAGTTCATAGTGGTTGTGAAACCAGGAAAGAGCAATTCAGGACCTGACCACTTATCAAGGATTAACTCAGGGGAGGATGTGCAAAGCATTGAGGATACCATGCTAGACGCATAACTATTTAGGTTACGGCGCACGCCCTTAGAATTGGAAGATATCATGGTGTTCTTAAAAATAGGTGTGGCCCTGGAAGGGATGAAGGCTTTGGAAAGAAAGTAGTTAGTAATACGTGTCACACCCTACATGTTGATTAGTGGAGACATGTATAAGTTAGGTTGTGATGACGTTCTGCACCGATGCGTATTAGAGCATGAGTGCATGAAAATTATGGAGGAAGCACATGGTGGGATTGCAAGAGGAACACTATGCATAGGAAATTCTACTGTGCGGAAGATTTTACTAGTAGGGCTTTGGTGGGAAACCATCTACCAGGATTGTATTGAGTTTTGTAAGGCCTGCGACCATTGTCAACTGCCTTGGAAAACCTTGAAAGAGAGATGAAATGCCTTTGTAGCCAATATCCAGTGCTGAACCATTTGAAAAATGGGTAATCAACTTTGTAGGGACAATTTCACCAGCCGCGCAAAGGACTGGTTTCGCGATATATCATTACTTGCACCAATTACTTAACACGATGGGCAGAGGCAGTGCCTATGAAGGATTGCACCGCAACAAAAACTGCTATATGTTTATGGGAGAACATAATCAGCAGGTATGGTTGTCCTTTAAGTTTAACAAGTGATCAGAGGTACACACTTTCTCAATGAAATGGTCAGGATTTTGTTAGCAGAATTTATGGTGGCCCATCACAAGACTACCCCCTATCACCCTCAAGAAAATGGAACTGCTGAGGCATTTAACAAAATACTAAGTCACATGTTGACTAAGATATGTGATGTTGGAAGACAAGATTGGGATGACAAAGTATCAGCCATTCTATGGGCATACAAGACAACCTACAAGAGGTTGAACAAGGCCACACTGTTTCAATTGGTGTTTGGCATGGAGGCTATTTTACTAGTTGAATTCATGTTACCATCGCTGCATATAACATGCATAGGAGGGTTAGCTGATGAGCAAGTGATGGAAGAAATGATTGATAAGTTGATGGAGTTAGATGAAAGGTGATCACTTGCTAGATGGAGTCAAAAGACCTAATAAAAAGCAAGACAAAAAGCATGACATGATTTTCATATAGAACAAGAAGTTTGAGGTTGGGAAGATGGTGTTATTGTATGATTCCAAGTATCTGAACCATCTCGGGAAGTAGAAAGTCCATTGGTTGGGACCCTACATCATCTTGTACATTCTTTATTTAGGTGCTTGCCAGTTACAAGCACTGGATGGGAAGATATTACTAGGTCATTTCAATGGGAGTAGGATGAATCCCTACTATAAATAAGTCTTCTTGGTGTTTATAATAAGGCAGTATTGCCAATTAGTCTAGAATTTCCCTTTATGTTTTTTCTTTTCTTATGTTTCCCTTTCTCATTGCTTGTTCCTTTCTTTTTGTTTCATTTTGCTCCTTATGCGCTAGTAACCACATTATTTTTCCAAGGTTGTGTATGCGCAGAGGACCACACATCTGTTTTAGTGTGGGGTGGAGTAATGCAAAGTATAAGCCTACAATACAAGTTAAGTGGCCTAGTAGAAGGAAGTGTGTAAGGTTGAGAAAGCACATGAGGAAATGATGGATGATGAATTTCGGTGTCGAGAAGGCTTTAAAAAAGACCAAGTACAAAGGATGAAGAATGCAAGAACAACATGAGGTAGGTGAGGGAAAAAATCAGGTAAAGGACAGAAGAAGTGCCTTCGGCACTGTAGACACATGCATAAGAGTCTTTGGTCGGATTGGATTTTTACACGCCTAAAGGTTGTAAAGGATTTTTTGTGCATGATTAGGTGCATCGGTAAAAGTGCTTGAGGTCAGTTTTAAGGAAAAATCTACATTTAGTGTAAAGTATAGTGGTAGGTGGTACAACATTTAATGCTAGAAAGAAGGAAAAACTATAAATATGAAATCAGGCACATCATTAATTTACCTTGCAATTATAAAGTAAAAGAAGCTCTCGTGAACTAGGGCATTCAGAGAGATTTGTGTGAAGAAGAATCAGAGAGATCTAAAGTGCATGGCTAGAACATATCCACAAACCAAAGTGGAATGAGTACATGGGCATGGGGAAAGTTGGTTGAGGAGTGCCGTCTTGTGGAAGGATTTCCCAGTTAGGGTTTGGCGGCTAGGGCATGAAGGAAAAAGGATTTCTTCACAAGAGTGAGCTTTGGGATTGAGAAGAGTAGTAGAAAAGAGAAAGGGGAAGGAGTTTTAAGTTTAGCCCAACCAGAAGAATGGCACCCAAGAAACCAATCATTTCACCAAAGAAAACAAAGGGAAAGGGCAAGGGAAAACAAACTGCTGCCGTCGTGAGCTCCAATGAAGAATGGTACACATAAATGCAATACCTAGATGGGGTATTGTTAGGAAAATAACACTTGCAAAATATGGCCATGAGCGATTACAACTATCACACGAGCATAAATAAGAAAGAAATGGTGCTAGAGTTGGTTCACCAAGCTAATAAGAGGATTCCAAAAGGAATGCCTATTTACAGCGATGGGGTGAAGGTCAAATTGGAGAAGGTTGGATTATTGCAACTGTATGAGTTGCCTTACTTTGGCAATCCTGAGCACCTTTATCAATGGTTGATGTCATGCGTGCATGAGGATCAATTTTATTTTGTAGGGTGCAAGATGCTCACAACACCATAGTTGATATCCAAGTTCACAAACCTCATTTGTGAAGGAGATAACATAGATGATGATTTGAGTGACAAGGAGGATATCAAGGAGACTGTAGCCGCGTATGACTACAAGAAGGGGTCACGATACTTTGACATCACCGAGATTCTAGACCCTGTTATGAGGATGATTGTGCACTTGGTGACTAAGCTCAATGATCAGGAATGATGGACACAAGTGAACAAGGCATGGCTAAATGTATGCCGGAAGATATCAGAAGGAACAATCTATAACTTGTTTGCTTTCATCGCGGATGAGATCATAAGTAGCGCGCAGGAGGGAGAAAAGATATTATTCGGTAACATCCTCCTCACCATTATATTTTCAGAGATTGGAGTGCCCAATGGACTAGAAAATTTTATTTGGGAGTATGCAGAAGAGAATCCCTCACCCACAAAAAGGTTTACAAAGTACACTTGTGAAACCATGACGACTGCTCACAAGGTGTGCTTGGAAAAGTGGTACAAGTGAATGTGCAACACATTTGAAGTAGAATGGAGGATCCCAAAATATTTACCAGCACTCGTGGATGGAGAGGCAGAGTTTGTAGTGTATCAACATTTCTGAGTTGACAAATTTACATTAACAGATGGAACTATGAGTCCATGGTGCAAGCTACCCTTCTCCTTCACCACACAATACTTCCAAGCTGGAGTCAATCAGTTCAAGGAGGCCAAGAGACTAAGGTTCGACCTTAGTGAGGTAGATCTAGACCACCACAAGCTGCATCGAGAATCTTGTCTACCCAAATAAGTGCATATACGTGGAGAAATATGTCTCCCACGAAGTACAAATGATGAAGCCTTTAACACTGCCAATTGTAGGGAGGACCACAACAAGGGTGTATCTGCGCATAAGGAAAATATTTGAAAAGGGATGTCTCCATTCCTAAAGAACCTACAAGAAGGAATAAGGCTGCACCAAGGAAGAGAGAAAGAGAAGAGGTGTAGGAGAAGAAGGCACCAAGTGTTCAAACCGCACAATCGGTGGGTGCGCCAAAAGCAAACTCTAAGCCTAGTACTTACATGTGGAGAAAGAAGTCTCATATCAAGGAAAAAACCACATAAGAAGAGGCATCGAAACACAAAGATCACCTCACCCATGAGGACTCACCAAGGGATACATCACCTTTCAAAGAGAAAGAAAAAGAAGAATCTCATGTACTGGAATCCCCAGTAAGAAAGAAGTAGCATGTGACATATGAGGTAGAATCAAAAGAGACGGAGAGTCTAGATGCCTACATCAGCGATAGGGATGATGATGATGAGCCTGAAGGAGGTGAAGACCATCTATTCTATGAGGTGCATGATTCTAAGGAAGAAGGAGATGGGGAGTATAACAAAGAGGATGAAGAGAAGAATGACAAAGAAGAAGCTAAGGCCCAAGGCAAGGGGGTGAGCGGAGAAGTAAATACAAAGGATTAAAATACCCCAAGCCTCATGAAGGAATAGGTAGAAGAGGCCCATAAAGAGAGAAATGGTAGGAATTATCAAGGACATGGTGGAACATGAGGTAGAACGCAATGCATATGAGGAGCTGAAGGAAGTTGAGTATGAAAGCATAGGAAGAGAATATGGCAGTATGGGGGGAGATCTAGTTTGGCTCTAAGCTTTCCAAGGGCCGCATACATAGAGAGGAAGAGCACAAAAGCAACACATGGTCAAGGAATGGGCTACATCGATGATCCGAACAAGGTGTTGCGCATGCACTTTCAGAGCACCGTGCCAACAGAACAACTCTTGGCCATGGCTTCGTTTGATGAGGAAGGTGCATACCCTCGGAGAAGGAAAATGCTATCATTGGCATTTGAGTCCCACATTGATGAGCCTGAATTCAAAATAAGCCAAGGAGCATTGATGAAGGTGCTAGAAATAAAAGGAATAAACCCATTGGTGAATTCTCAACAATTATTAGATGAACAAATTTGCAACACGCTCAACAAGGTTTCAATTGAGGTTGAAGCCAGACTATTCAGAAGAAATGATAGGGTGAAGTTCCTAGAGGCAGAGCTAGAGAAAAAGGAGGAGGATCTCCTTAAGAAAATCAAGGACCTGAAGTAGGAGGAGATAATCAGCGATCAGTTAAGGCGTGAGTTAAAAGATAAAAAGGAAGGGGTGCACGAGGTATACAAGAAAATAGAGATGATCATGGACGTCATTGTCTTGAAGCATCCAGATTTAACACCACCTACGCAAAAATATGGATCAACCTTACAATGCCTAGAGGACTTGACCCACATACTCACTATGGAGAGGCATCCACTTGCCTTAGAATCCACAAAAGAGGTGTTGGTGTGCCAAGAAAAAGAGGATAAGATGAAGGTTATAGAAATTTTTTTCTCAGTACAACAAGATCCTCACCAATTTAAAAGCCGTCATGCACAAGTTGGTGAGGTTTCCTATAATAATTTCATGGTTAGGGATAGAGTGATAAGTATCTTGGTTTCCACCCATGAAGTGGAACTCAAGGAGTGTCCAAGAATAGAATATGGGAAATAAGGCTAAGCGAGACAAAATCCTAGCTGAAGTGGAAAGGAAATCAGAGGCCATTGAGACCTTGCACAGATCAGTCAAGAACCGACTGAAATAATTGTACCCCCAAATCACCTTGGAGGATGGACGCACTCGAGGATTTAGGAAAAAAAATAGGCGGGGGATCTTGGAGACAATGAATGCCAATGGAGAAGGGCTAAGATTTGAGGAGGTAAGAGCCCTAGTAGGCAACCTTTGACAACAAGCACAAAATGAGGTTGATGCCTGGGATAAGTTGGATGCAAATTTGAGGAAGGATTTCCCTCTCCTCCTTCAACAGTGATTGTGATTACCCCCCATTCTTTCATTCTTCCCCCCAATTATTCACTCCATTCTTTATTCAATGTTCCAGAGCCCATTCATTCTTTATTCAATGAGGAAAGTGTTTCCAAGGATGGAGAATAGGTGTAGTGTGGGGTGATGTTAGACCTTTGAATTATTTGGCTAAGTATAAGAAGACGCGTGGGTGCATGGGGCCTTATTAAAGAAGGGAACGCAAGGTGAAGGTGCACATGAAAATCTTTTAAAAGGGTTTAGTAGAACCCTTGGTGTGCGCACAAGGAAAAAGAAGGGTTCTGGGACTTATCCATATTTGATGTTCTTGAAAACACACGAGAAAAGCATGACCCTACTGCGCATGCAGAATGGATAAGGTGCCAAATTGGAAACTTGGTGGCCATAAAAGGAATATTCCATGCAATAGAAGGATTCAGAAAGACATCATTACAAATAGTGGAGAGCTTGTATTTGAGAAGGCATGCTCCCATGGAGGACCACTTCGACACTTGACAACCAATCTATAACTTTAGAAGGGCATGACAGTGGTTGCTAAGGTTATAAATACAAGCGCCTGATAGAAGAAAAGAAAAGGAGAAGAGAGGTGAAGCTTTGAAGAAATATAATGGAGGGTTCTAGGGGTTAGGGATTAGGATAAATCTGGGAGTGATGACATGTTTAAGGGGATGGGTCTGTGATTATCCTTGAGGTATAAGGGACATAGTCTAGTTCTGATGCATGACTTGGCTTTGCATTGTGATATGAAGGTCTATAATGGTTTCATGGAATGTAATATGGTACTTAAACATGTTGATATGAATATAAGGTTCTCTTGTAAACCATATATGTGTTTATGAGTATATTCCTTATGCATTTCCTTTATGTATGAACCTTTTTCATATGTTGTTTGTTATTACTCTTTTTTCAATGAGATGAAAGATCATTCTAGATTCTCAGAATTTTGTATAGTTCTTTTCTGTCCTTCTGTATTTGATTATATGTCATAAGATGATGCATTTCTCACAAGACTCATATAAAGTAGAGACTCGGCACCCGCGCATTCCTTGGGTGAGTATCTAGCACCCGCCGGGTGATAGGCCGACGCGCATGGGATTAGACTATTGGTCTAAGGGTATAATAATTTATACGGTTGGTAACATTATTGTATATCAGGGTATAAAATTGATGTTTTTGTTTCCAAAATTTTTAGCAAACATTCTACCGTAAGACTAACCATCTAAAATGTATTCTATTTTTTTAAGTATATATATATATATATATATATATATATATATATATACATATGGGAAAAGAAGAACATGGAAATGCCAATTTGTTTTTTTTCTCAGTGCTCTCCCTCTCAATCTCTTCTCTTTGTATTTGCTTCTCCCAAATTGCTAGCACTCTTCTGCTATTTTCACTTCTTCTCCTTGATAATCCTAGGCATGTGCATGAGAACCATGCCTCCCTTCTATTTTTTTAAAGATTATCCCCTGTTGTGCATTTCATCCTACAGCTGCATATTTGCTCCTCTCTCCGTGCATGTGTCTATGTTGCTCCGTGTATTCTTTTTTCATTGACCAATTCTCATTTTATTATTATCCTCCATTTAATTTTTCTTTGCATTTACCTCTCTTAACTCTCCATGTAATTTTCTGCTTCATACCTTTATTTAGTTAACTTTTAGTTATCTAAAGTTATCTCTCTTTTTATATAAAAAAAATATAATTATTATTTTCTTTTCTCCTCCATGTATATCCTCCATTTTATTAGAAAAAATGAATTCCACTCTATTTAAGTGTGAGATTGTGGTGAGAGTGCCAACGCATGAGGTAGTTGTTAAGTTTAGGGAGTGCATGCTAACTAAGTGGTTTCAAGTTAAATAAATATTATGTATTATATTATGTTATATAATTTAATTGAATGGTTAAAATTGTGTGTGTGTGTGTGTGTGTGTGTGTGTGTGTGTGTGTGTGTGTGTG
The DNA here is from genome assembly GCA_019776745.2 of Taxus chinensis. Lineage (NCBI taxonomy): Eukaryota > Viridiplantae > Streptophyta > Pinopsida > Cupressales > Taxaceae > Taxus > Taxus chinensis. The sequence continues at coordinate 187,634,761 of CM034146.1, forward strand.
TGGATTTAATTCCTCTAATTCTAAGAGATATTGAATTTTTTTAAAGGTCATTATATTTATCTTTGTTATGTGAATTAATTCTTTTTTCTTACTTAACTTATGTTTATATTTTTTGATATGATGTTAATTATGATAACATATCCAAGCTACAATTTTTTTAAAAGACGTGGAGTATTATATTGAATTCTCGGCATGGTCAATGTCGATGCCACATTTGTGAACACGCTACTATTTTGGATTTACAATAGTTGACTTAAATCTTACATGTAGCAACATCATACTTCTATGCACCATTATAACATTTTCTTCTGGTACTCCAAAAACCTTATAAAAAATCATGACACACTAAGGCAAATTGAAATAAACAAAAAGGTTCTATCAACCAACTTATGGTTTGACCTATTTTGAGCACTAACTTCCACATTTAACTTTTCCTCGTGACACCCATCACATCATCTTTACTTCTCTCTCTGATGATACCATTTCTCACTTCCTGAGAATACCTGCACAAGCACCGACAACAATACCCAGTGCATTATATGTCTAAAATAATAATTCAACTTCTATAAAATCAATAACATGTTATTTTCAATAGTAATCAATAACTACAATTTGAAATTTAATAATTTTCAAACAATTGTTCAATAAATGTTTTTATCCAAAACATATCACAATGCAACTCAAACGAGATCAATCAATCAACAACATATTATGTCTAATGTAATCATCACCTATTTGTTCTCTAAATGTATCAAATAATAAATGAATGGTTTGAAGATGTGACATCCTTCCCCTCTAAGAGGAAGCATCGTCCCGATGATTATTAATACTGTAAAAGTAAAAAAAAAACTAATGAAATAAATGTGGGTATGCACTACGGAATTCTTCATAGTCCTCCTAGGTGGCACTCTCTTTTGAATATTGGTCCCACTAGACCTTGTACTGAGAGACTTCCCTATTTTACAAGTGAAGCTTACGTATCTTAAGCACCCGTAGGGACTCGACCAGAACAACTCTCGGATCCTCTACCTGTAGATATCTCCAATTAGTAACATGAGACATATCAACATGATATATTTTCAATAAATCCACATGAAAAATATTGTGCAATCGGGATAGAGCTGGAGGTAGCGCAAGTCTATATGCCCATTGGATTGACCACTTTGAGAAAATCAAATGGCCCAACATAATGAGGTGCTAACTTGGAAGAATTTACAAATTTGATTGAACTCTTCTTTTGTCTAACCCTCAGAAAAACCTTATCACCTACCACGAACTCTCTAGGAGTTCATCTCCTATATGCATAACCTTTTTACTTGTCTATTGCCTCAAACAAGCATCACCTAATCAATTTTACATGCTCTTCCATGTCCTTAAGCATTTAAGGGCCTATAACCACCCTATCTTCAACATGATCCCAACTGATAGGTGTTTAACATTTTCTTCCATATAGATTCTCAAAAGGGGCCATACCCAATGTCGAATGGTGTGAGTTATTATAGGAAAACTCAGCCAATGGAAAATAATCTTCCCATTTGTATTTTTGATCCATACATTACATACATAACATGTCTTTAAGAACTTGATTTACCCTTTCTGTCTGACCATTTGTCTTTGGGTGATAGGCACTGCTGAAATTCAACTTAGTTCCTAAGGCAGAGTGTAAAGTTTTCCAAAACCTTGATGTTATACGGGTATCTCTATTTGATATAATCTTCTCTAGCACTCCATACAACCTAAATATCTCTTGAATAAACCTCTTCGCTAAAACTGGCAAATCATCCATCAAATTTCTAGGAATGAAATGGGCTACTTTGGCGAGTTTATCCACAACCACCAATATAACATCATGTTTATTCTTGGACATTGGAAGTCCTTGAACAAAATCCATACTTATAACTTACCACTTCCATTTGGGAGGTTCATGTGGGCATAATAACCTAGATGGATGCATGTGCTTAGCTTTCACTCGCTGACACTTCAAACATCTAGAAACAAAGTTTGCAACATCCTTTTTTATTCTTGGCCAAAAATACAATGGTTTGAGATCAGCTAACATCTTTGTCACTCTAGGGTGAACTGAATAAGGAGCATTGTGTGCCTCCTCTAATACTAGGGTCCTCAATCCATCGAGGTCAAGTATATATATTTTGTCATGGAAACGTAGAAGTATATCTCTATCAAACTGATAACCCTCATATCTACGATCACAACTACCAATTTCTAACGCAAATTTGACCTTCCCATAAAAAATATGTGATGAAATATTACTAAAAACCTGTTGTCTAAAAGTGTTCCTTACCGGGGCCATGGCTGCAGTGTGTTACCTCCTGCTAAGGGCATCTGAAACCTGATTTTCCTTTCCTTTTATATAACTTATATCAAATTCATATTCACTTAAAAACTCCAACTAACATCGCTCACATGCATTCAAATTAGGTTGGGTGAATATATACTACAATTCTGAATGATCAGTCTTAAGAACAAAAGGATTACCTAAAAGGTAATGCCTCCACATCTGTAAAGTATGCACTATTGCTACAAGTTCTAGATCATGTGGGGCTTAATTCAACTCCCTTTTCCTAATCTTTCGTGACTCGTAAGCCATTACTTGATTATCATTCATTAAAACTCCTCCAAAACCTTCACCTGATGCATCTGTAACCAAAGTGAACTCACCATTAGGATCTACAACTTTCAGATTTATGGCAGTAGTCAACTTCTCCTTAAGGAGTTGAAAAGCTTGTTCACACTTTTCTGTCCATAGAAAATTCTTCCCTTTCTTTTGCAATGGGGTAATATGACTACCAATTCTAGAAAATCCCTCAACAAATTTTCTATAAAAACCTGCAAGTCCCATAAAACTAAGCACCTCATGCACATTTCTAGGTGTTGGCCATTCCATGATTACCTTTATCTTGTTTGAATCAATTGAAATTCCATCTGTTGATATCATATGACCCAAATAATGCACCTTCCTTTGGAAGAAAATACATTTCAACAACTTGGCATACAACTTATGTTGTCTCAACATTTGCTGCACTACTTTTTTCATATGAATAATTGTCCACTACTGAAAACACCAACTCAATGTAACATACAAAAAGAAATGCAATATGAGAAGGAAACAAGCTCATTTAACAGGGAAACAAGTACAAACACACATACTCAAACCAGCAATGGTCAAGACGGTTGTACAAATGTTTTGTTATCAAGCTGAAGATCCCCAAATGTTCGTGATTGACGACAAGGGTGAAAAATGATGCCCCTAGCAAAAATACATGCAACGGAAAATGATGAAGAACGTCAGGTTTAATGATAAAACATTGTGCACAACGAAACAGTATCAGGCAACTGGATGTGCCCCAGAGTACCGATGAAATAAGATGGCTAGCTTTGTAAATGGTTGTAAATCTGATGATCCACGAGTCGTTTGATTTGTGAACACGTGAAAATTCTAGCAAAATATGAAATGAATACCATGCGCAAGACACAAGTTTCAACCGCTATGGGTTGTTTAGCTATTTTTGTAAATTTTACAATTTTTAGGATTTTTGAGAAATTTTGAAATTGTGTTTGTATTTTTCTATGTTTTTTGGAAAAAAATTGATTTTTGTAATGTTTAGGGATTTTTTATTTTTTAGAAGAAATGAGAAAATAGATCTCCTAAAAGCAAAAAAATTGCCCTAGGGAGAAGAAACGGGTGCCAAGTAACAAAAACACGCCTCGACGTGGCAAAAAGGAGTTAAAAATGATTACTTGATAAAAACAATCATCATGGTGAATAGAAGAAGTGTTAGAGTAATCACGGCGGTTAAAATAGCCAAATATACCCCTCCCAAGGGGGGTAAATCATCGTGATCAGTGCATTTTCTACCAAACCCTACCAAATTTTTACCGTGAGTTACCGCAAGCGACGAGCGAGATGGCTAGGGTGCAGAATCGCCATAAACGCACTGATACCATTCGTGAGTACCCCAACCCTTCCTGATCTTTTTACGCATTTAATTTCCTATTTACTAGCATTAATTATCATTCAAACATGCCACATATTTATATGATTCATGATGATTACTATGGTTATGGATAAGGATTGGATCATGATGTTGTCTAATTTTATTTCTTATGTATGTACCATGATAGATATTGATGGCGTATCACATATGTTTCATTTTTATGATAAATCCGTAGATGATATCAATTGTATTGTATATGTGATGTTCTAGATTAGTGGACGGGATGATATGATGATATTGGTGCGGGGGGGATAGATTTTGATATTTGCGATCCCTCTTGCCCCCATTTGATGATATGATATGTGATGATTAGTTTAGCATACATGTATGATGTACACGTAGCATTTTATTTATATATGTTGTATAGATGATGTTAGATGTGATGATATAGATGGAGATATGATGATGAGATAACAAAACTATGTACATGCAACAAACAAACACAAGCAAATGTTAACAAACCTATCAAATATACATTGCTAAACAACATGAATTAACACAACTACGTACAATTATTTATAAGCACGCAAAAACACACTTCATATGTTTAAGTAAGAATGAATCTAATCTAAGCAAGAAAAGATGAATCTAATAAAGTATGTTTAAGTGACAAGCTATACAAATGTACAAACAAGCAGAAACTATACAAGCAATCAATGTACACAAACTAACAAACAAAGCAAGAAACAAGATAAAGCAAATAAACTAAAGCTATGTTTTTGTAAGATTCTTTTTAGTGCGTTTTGCGTTTGTTGGAATTTTGTGAAACAATTTTCTATTGTTTTTGTGTTTTATGTTTTTCTATTGTTTGTATTTTCTGTTTTTCTATTGTTTACGGTTTTTCAAGTTTTTTTTCTATTGTTTTTTGTTGTTGAACATATTTGAATGTTTTTGTGATTTTCTAAGGTTTTCCGAAGCTATGTACAGGAAACTGAGAAACGTGGATGCCCCCAGCGTTAGATGGGGAACATACAAAGGAAATCCCTTCACCGATTTACAAGAGGAGAAACAGCCGGATCAAAGCTTGACAGGATAGGCTCACAGGGAATCTCGGATGCCAGAGCGGAACTAGCCCCAAGCTGAGTAAAAGTACCCCCTAGAAACCAAATGTTTGTGAACAACGAGTCCTCCCAAGGCGTCGGAAGCCAGTTTTCACCAAGGGATCTATCCAAAGCGCCACAATTGCGTGATTTTCACATATGGATGACCTACTTTCTCTTTTTTGACTTTTTTGTATTTTGATCCTTTTTTTACTTTTTTGTTTGTTTTTTTATTTTGCGCCATGTTTAAGCATAGAACCGCTTAAGGTGCATGGCATTCATAGGCTCGCAAAGCTCGTCTCCATTGGGATGAACAAGTTTGTATGCTCTCGTTCCATATTTTGCCACAATGACGTAAGGTCCTAACCAGTGTGATTCGAACTTGTCTTTCTTCTCTCTTTCTACCCTTGTGTTGAACTGATTCTCTTTCATGACCAAATCTTTGACCTCAAATTAATGAGGTTTAATCCTTTTGTTGTAGTTCCAGGAGACTCTGTTTTGATATACCTTGAGATGGTTAAGGGCACGGATGCGCTTTTCATCTAAAAGTTCCAATTCTACCAGCCTGGCCACTCTGTAATCCTCATCTTTGTCCAGATAATAAGAGATATCCTTAGGGAAGGAAGCTCTATTTCCAATGGGATGATAGATTTTGTTCCAAATACTAAGGAGTAGGGCGTCGCACCAGTAGGAGTGCGAATGGAGGTCCTATAAGCCCAGAGGGCTGAGTGAATTTGCAAATGTCAGTTACGACCTGTCTTACTCACCATCTTTTCCATGATCCGACCCAATGTTTTGTTAGTGGCTTCGGCTTGCCCATTACCCTGAGGGTAATATGGCGTAGACCACTTTAATCTTATTTGAAATCGGTGACAAAGATCTTTCACCATCTTGTTCTTGAATGATTTGCCATTGTCAGTAACTATGGCCATAGGAATACCATACCGGCAAATAAGGTGATTCATGATGAACTTTGATATATGAGCGCTTGTAACATATGTTAATGGAACAGCCTCCACCCACTTAGTGAAATGTTTTGTGGTTGTGATGATGTGGGTATGACCATCAGATGAGGTAGGGGTGAAATTCCCTATTAAATTCAATCCCCATTTGAAAAATGGTCACGGTGTTGTAATTGGTTGCAATGGAGTCTTGTCAATCCATGGCTACAAGACCATTTGACATATCTCCATATGACTTCAAAACTTAGATGGATGAATGCAAGAAATGAAGATAGCTAGCTCCTCTGATCGAAGAATTCTCTAAGATGATAAAATGGCTATAGTATAGGCTCTATGCTCATTTAGGTTGGCTAGATTTTATGCATAGCTAAAACCTAGAAAATCATGAGATAAATCTCCCTCATTTACCGGTGAGGCTCCCGTGTAAGATTTCTGTCAATTATGTATTCTAATAACTATCTGTGGGTTTTACTTTAACTGCGAAACTCATGAACCATAGTTAAGCAATTCTACAGCAAGTAAGCAGTTGTAAAGAAATATTTGCAGAAGGGGGAATAGTTGAATACGAAAAGAAAGAGAAGAAGATGTGTCATCCAACCAATAGTTTACAGAGTTGGTCTCATACACAGATAAAACAAATAGATCTCACAATACAGAATCAAAGGAAAAAAAAAGCTTCTAATCTAAATCTTAGATAATGCAAAGTTTATCTAAAGATCTACACAGAAGTAAAAAGTCAATGCACCGTTGACACAAAATTCTCTGGAAATCCGGTTTTGTTTAATTCTTCAGCTTTCAGAAAAGATATCAGGGGTTTCAACACAAAGTCTAGAACTCAAGAATGTTGATTACAAATTTTTATCCTTAACCCGTAGGCTCTTCCTCTATTTATAGTGTATAGAGGGCAATTACAAATAGGAAGCTTTCAGTGAATTGTCACATGTGTAAACTATGAAAAGGGGAAGCAGCTGGCAGTATTCTTCCTGGAATTCCTCTTTGCATAACATGCATGATTTATAACTAAAAATAGAACCTTCTATTTTGCATGTCTGCCACCTATTTCCAAGTAATTGACTTCTTCCAGTAACTTGAAGTAATGGCTTTTATAGTCAATTACCTAAGTTTTACAATTTTAATTGATTGCTCAATTGTTTTGTTGGAGAAAATAAGAGAAAAAAGAAGAAAGAGGAAAAAAAATTAGAAGAAAGCTGCAACACTCTCACTCTTGTTTTTCTTCCATACTCTACATGTTGATCCAACCTGTATTGCACTTCTGCTTCATTCACTTTAGCAATGAATGATCTGAATGAAATCTCTGCCTTGAATCTGAGATGTTTTTTTCTCCCATATGTTGTTGAATCATTTCCTTTGATTCTCACCAAACTGAATCTGGAAGCAGCTGACTGTGATTTTGCTTGCAGGTGTTGCCTCTGACCTGTCTTCCCTCTTATCCTTGAAGCTTTTGCAGTTCTTCTCCAGTACGTGCACTAGTAAAATGATTGCCATAAACAATTCAAACAAAACTCATCATCTTTTATTTTTAATTGCATATGAGCAATTTTTAAATTCTGGAAAGCACTCCGGGTGAAGGAAAATACATGTAAATTCAATGAAGGCTTCAACTGGAAGATTAGGAGCACATGCACAAGCTCTTGGAAGGAATTTTCCATGCAATGACTTCCACTTGGGCTGCGTTAGAAACAAGAGGATGAATTTTTCCGAAAGCCTTTGCAATTATGAGAGTTGGATCTATTGCTTCCTCTGAGTCTGAAGATATATTCAATGTATCAGACATGGACTTCGTCTTCTCTTTCACCAATATTTCACCAATATGAGCACCAGTGAAGTATTCCTGCAAATAATTCAGACAAGTATGCAGTCCATAGCATGAATATCTAATTTCTTCATAGAGATCTGATTATAAAGTTTGTTGCCCTCTATTTTTAGACTTTGTTTGCATGCCAAACAAGTTAAAAATATTTGTTTATTCACCTGTGCACTCACATCAACATGTAGATAGCCAAATTAATAAAAAGGAAGCATTTCCAACCATAGGCACCAAAAACTGGATGCTTCCTGGCAATTAAAAAAATGGTCAGCTTTTAGGCATTTAGCTATGCCAGAATGGGTAGCACTTTTTGGCTATAAGTCATGTTAAAAATAAGAAAGCAAGGAAATGGGAACTTTTACCCTTCCAGATAGCTCCAAAATTTCCCACTCTTTTCTTCCACCACCAAAATTCTCATAGGCACTTAAGTGATTTAACTTTAATGATGGGAAAAAAACAACTTTTTCCAGGAAGGCTCCACATTCCCACCTTCCTTCCACCACCAAAATTCCCATTGACACGTGATTTAACTTTAATGATGGGAAAAAACAACCTTCCAGGAAGGCTCCAAATTTCCCACCTTCATTCCACCACCAAAATTCTCATTGGCACTTTAAAAGCCCTCCTTCCAAAAAAATGCAATTTGCATGGAAGAAAGCTTCTTCCCAAAAAGTGCGACTTGCATTAAGAAATTGTTCTTCCCAAAAAGTGCGACTTGCATGACTTCTGCTTTTAAAGTTGCGAGAAAACTCATCAGCAGCATTTTATTTCTATTTTTGGATTTTCAGTGAAAAAAAACACAAGTATAGATTGGAAAATTTCTCATTTTTGGAAAGGGTCCAGGAAGATATAGCAACAAAACCTTGCACGTGCCATAACTTCTGAAATCTGTGGCTCTGTTTTAGGTGTCGTAAGTCTCGTAGAAAACTTGCATATGGCTCTGTTTTAGGTGTCGTTTTCTCTAAAAATCTCTCGAGCTCTACGCATTGATGGCAATATTCTCCTTATTTTCATAAAATCTATTTTTGCACCTATTTGGACCAAGCAATTTCTTGCAATCTCCTGAAAGAATCTTGAGCTCTGATCACCTTTAGACAAATTAGTGATTAAAAATACTGGATAGCTTTTTCAAAACCCTAGGCCTGTGGAAAAATTTGGCAGGAAGAATGAATAGGCTACGGGAATCGCCGGAGAAAACAAACCAAAACACAAACAAAAAATAAATAAAACAAAAAAGAAGTTGCGGATAATTGCTCCGAAGACCATTTCTCCAATTAGCTAATCTGCAAAAATTCTTCCCTCCCAGGTGAATGTTCTATGGTAATAATGATGGGATGAAGTGCTTTATATAACGTAAATACCATCCAATGCTTAGAGCTTAAACAAGGCTAATCTTTTAAAAGAACTTTATTTGCATTTAGATAGATGAAATGAAATTCAAACTAGTATTTTTAACATATTAACCTCTAGCTCTTATTTAATAGATAAATGAAATAAAACCTCACACAGAACCTGACGAAGGGATAGAGTGATTTTTTAGCATGTGGGTACTTGGAGAATTTGACTTTTAGGACTCTCTGGAGATACCTTAGAGCAATGCAAACAACTGCAGGCAAAACAAACACAAAACGACCTGTTACATTGAAAAGAACAAAAAAAAATTTAAAAGGGATAGTCCCAAATTTCAGGGTGAAATCTCGGGGACACCATAGGTGTAAGTCGAAAAGTTAGAGGAGGGTTCCTTTTATAACTCAATGGTTTGAAGAGGCTTTGCATCCTATTGTATGTGGGATAATAGCAAAACTATGTTAGTTATGGATAAACATGGTTTAGAAATGGTTGAGTTCACTTTAGGAGAGTTTAGTTTGTCCTCTAGTGACTCATGGGGATAGAGGGGGTTTATTAATTAATCAAAGCGATTAATTAATAAGTGTGCAAGCTTATAGAAGCTTTTTAGAGGAATAGTTAGTATGATTTATGTTATGAGAGGATTTTAATCAAATAAATGACAATTTATTGTTTAAATAGAAGAGACAATTAATTAATTAAGAATAATTAATTAATCTAGATAGAAAGGGGAGTTTAATTAATTAGAAATAATTAATTAATCTAGATAGAAAGGGGAGCCTTAATTAATTAATTAGAAATAATTAATTAATCTAGATAGAAAGGAGTGCTTAATTAATTAGAAATAATTAATTAATCTCGATAGAAAGGGGAGCTTGATTAATTAATTAATCTAGATAAAAAGGGGAGTTGATTAATGGAAGATTGTTAATTAGCGTCGTTGTTGGATAGAAAAGTTAATTAACTAATGTTATGTAATTAATTAATGACGATAACATAGAAAATGTGTGATATTGATGATATGTCATCAATTTGTGGGAAAGAGTGTAATTAACACAATTTAAGTATTTAAATTTCTTGATCTAAATTATAGGTGTATACAGAGTGAACTATGCTTTTGGATTCTAAGGATGAGGACTCATATCATGTCTCTAGGGTTTGATATCTAGCAATTTATGTTAGATGGTTATATAGTTCCAATTACTCCTCCAACAACTACTGCAAACAAGAAGACTTGTAGTGACAATTCCAAGGCTATGAATGCCATCTTGTGTGGATTGGATGAACCTAAACTTGTAAAAGTGATGCATTGAAAATCAACAAAAATTATGTGGGAAAAACTTCAGGTCTTGTATGAAGGATATTCCAAGGTAAGGATAATTAAGCTTCAGACTTTTAGAAATCAATTTAAAGGGCTAAAAATGAATGATGATTAGTCTATTGGTGTATGTTTTCTTAGGGTTGACAAAGTTGTCAATACCATGAAAGGTCTAGGTGAATAAGTGAAGGAGGATGTTGTAGTTCAAAAGGTTTTGAGATCTCTAACCCAAAAATTTGATTCCAAAGTATTTATCATTGAAGAAGTAAAGGAATTTACTCTTTTGACTATGGGTGAGTTGTATGGAACCTTGACTGCTTATGGGATGAGGGTTGCTTATCCTAAACTAGCTAAGAAGGAGATTGCCTTCAAATATGAGTTGAAGACCAAGGCCAAGAATACTAAGGATGATGATGATGCTCATGAGATGGATGGTGATGAGTTGTTTACCATGATTGCTAAAATATTGGATGTTAGATTAGGTAAGTATAAAGGAAATATCCCTTTCAATTGTAGTAAGGTAGGCCATTTTGAAAAAAATTCTATTATAAACACATGGATGAGGATGTAGAAAGTGATGGAGAAAATTATGAGAAGGATAACATATTTGATAAAGACCAAAAGAAATTTAAGAGGTTTGACAACAAGAAAGAGACCAAGAAGAGTCTATATTAAAAATAAGAGTGCTATTCATCTGAGGATAGTAACATTGATAGTGTTGTTTCTGATTCAGAGTTAGAATCAGAGCATGAAGAGGTTGTTGATGAGGTTTTGTTCATGAATAAAGATTCCTTGAGATCTATGAGTGAAAGTTCAACATTGTTTGGTGACAACATGTAATCTGATAATGAAGATGGAGAATATTTCTATGAGACTGAATTGACATGCGTTCAAACTAATCTAAAGCATGCTGATAAGAATTTCAAGAAGTTAAAGACACATGTTAAATAATATGAAAGAAAAATTCATGAGCTTAAAGAGAAACATTGGGATGCAACTAAAAAGCTAGACGAGATAGTCAAAAAGCTAGAAATGTAAATGAGAACCATGACATTGAGCTTACAATCCAAATAAGAAGAAGTAATCCTTCTTAAAGGTGAATTATCTAATGCAGTTGGTAAGGCTAATCCATTCTAAAAGTTTGAAAAAAGTACTAAAGATCTTGATGATCTTCTAAGTAGCTAGAGATCTGCAGGAGATAGAACAAGCTTGGGATTTAAAGATGACTTCAAGAGAAAATAAATGAAGCAATAATATGGTGTTCCAAGTAAGGATGATGAAGGACAAAGTACAAAGGAAGGAAGAAAAGAAAACTCCACTAAAGAAAATGTGAAGATAAAGTCAATTAGGAAACCAAATGCTTCAAGGTATGAGAAATCATGTAATGGTTATTGTTTCACTTGCACTGGTTTTAGACATAGGGATCATGAGTGTAAGAGGTTTGTTAGAGATTATCATCCTTAGAGGGATAGTAGGAGTGAGAAAGAAAATAATGTAGTTTACTTCAATTTCCATGAAAGAGGTCATGTTACTAGGTACCCCTTGTATGATCTACCTAGTCAAGATGAAGGTTTCGAAGATAAGAGAAATGTTGAATGATTTAATTGTAATGAAGTTGCTCATGTTGCAAGATATTGTTATGTATCTATAAAAAATCAAGGGATTTCAAGGTTCTAGAATGCATCCTGAAGGAATAAAATCAGGTCTTGGGAGCCAAGAGTGAACATCAATGTATCACCAAGGGCTAGTGTGAAAGCAAATCAAAGAAGTTATCAAAATGTAGATTAGAAGAGGGCATCACTAATCCTTCATACACAGTCAACATACTTGGTCTATTATTGGGAAGTAGATCAGAATACCTTCTGGTTTCCACGAGTTAGGGATGAGTGGTATCTAAGAGGGCTTGGGACCCCTTCAAGTCATTATTTTAGTTGCACTATGAAGTGATTTGTCTCTACTAGGCTTCTTAGAGACATAATGGTCCATATGAAGCATTGCAAAAAGGGGGAGCTAAGTGGTTGAAGTATGATGTTGAGTATGAAATAGTGTAGGAGGTTTGTCATATAGTCATGGTATATCATCAAGAATGTTAAGGTATGTCTTGTAGTCCTATGTTTTTGTTAGTAGTTGTTTAAACATTGAAAGTGTGTGTTTAAAGTCAAGAAGTATTTCTAAGGGTGTACTGTCAGATTCTTGAGTTTGTCATGGAGTATTGATGGTTAAAGAAATCTTTTGAAGTCTTGTCTTGATATTTTAGGGTATGGTTATGATCTGAACTTGAACTTGAGTATTCCATGTATTTCAAGTGTCTTTTTTTGAGTGTAAAGTCATGTGGGTTCATCAAAAGGGTCCAATGTACCTCAATGGTCATGTTGTGCTTCAAATTATCAAGGAAAATTTGTCATGTCATGGTCTGAGTATGAAATAGTGATACGAGAAGGTATTACAGCAGGGGAAGATCTTGGATATGTCATGAGGTTTCATGTAATTAAAGATGCCACTAGTCAAAGTATGCTTTTATTTATGAATCAAGGTTATCATGCACGAGAAACTATAGGTTCAAGACCTAGTGGTTGCGAAAAGTCTCTTGATGATCACAAATAGAGTCCCCTGCATATTTTTGAGGAAGTTCCAACGGTACCAATTTTGTGTGTTTTAAAAATATAGGTGGAGAAATATCATAACGAATGAAAGTTAATTTGTTTTGGCATAACTAATAATGTGCATGCATCAAAAGGATGGTTTCATGGTCTGCACATGGCGTAAATTTTCAAGTATGATCTGTGATGTCTCATATTTGGCCCGATTTTCCCATGAAATGGCACTGTAGCTATAGAATTTTGAGGACAAGATATGCACTTCATATGTTTTAAGGTCTTCAACATGTGTTTTGAAGATGGTTAGATGAAAACAATTTTCAAGGACGCAAGGTTGTAGCATATGAAACTGTGTATGTAGCATGAAATCGGTGAAAAGTGGTTTGGTGCTTTCCAAGGATCTGTGTGGTTGTTTCATTCATATGTATAGGTTGATTTCTTGATTCAAAAATCCAATAAGGCCTAAGAAGATGATGGACATCTTGTTGTGGATAATTGATAACTGATCAAAGTGTACAAGTTTCAAAAGGTGACTTGGGTTTGAGTGTGATAGTAAGAACTATAATGAAGTTTCGTAGGTATGGTATAAGTTGTGAAGAGTTCAATAGTTCAATATCATCACTTGAATCATGATTGAGAAGTCTTTAGAGCGTGTATTCATCTTACAAGGAGCATATAGGTGTATAAGGTCATGACAATCTTGTGCAAGGATGATTGAGTCCTACATTGTTGTCTCAAGAATGGTTAACAAAGTTTTTATAGAGGCAGAGTGTTTTGATACTTTCTAGGTATGATGGTTAAATTAACATGACATGTAATGAGTTACCATCCTTTGAAGATGTGTTAGAGATGCTCCAAGATGGTGTAAGTATCATAGTGATTGTGTGATAGAGTATAAACTTGATTAATCTATGAAAGTGAAAAAGTTTGTTCTACAAGTTGAAAAACATGGTCACATTTCTGTATGAGCTCAATAAGGTCAGTAGTAGTACTTTAAGAAAGAATGTGGGATGATAACATGATTACAAGGCTCACTTATTCTTGATAATGGTTCAAAAAGTTGTGCAAAGATAAGAGACATCAAATTATGAGGTGTGTTTCTTAAGGTTGCTTCAAGAAAGGATTTCAGAGCATCAAAGTCAGGATGACATTGCTCTTGATGGTTTGTAAATCCTCAAAGTCATACTATAGAAAGATATAAAAAGTGTGTATCCATCACAAAGGGTGTACAAAGGAAGACAAAGAGTTTTCAATTAAGATAAGTAAGCATATAAGCAAGTACAATATGTGTCAAGGTAGTAAAGGTATGAAATAGTGAGATACATGTTTATAGGTGGTCCTTCAAGTATGAAATGATGACTCAGACAAAGGTATGAGAATTTAGATGGTCTACAAGGCCATACAAGCATAAAATAAGGTGTTGAACCCCGAAAAAGGCCTATGCAATCTGAAACAAGTGCATCAAAACCTAAACATAAGATTGGAGTTGTATTCTCTTGAAGATGATACAATATTTCAAGACAAGTATGTTGACTGTGTATGAAGGATTAGTGATGTTCTATGGTGGCATATGTTGAAGGGGAGACTAAGTATTGTCCATCTCAAGGATATAGAGATATATGGCCAATATGACATAGTAAGTGAGCCTTTTTTTGGTCTTAGATACTATGATATAGCATGATATGATTGTGAAAGAAGGAAAATGATGTTACAGGTTTGAGATCACCTAACAAGGTAGGTGGAGCATGTCTTGACCATGAATCAAGTATGAAGGAGGTCATGAAGCCTATGTATAGAAATGGATGATGATTTATAGGTACACTTCAAGGATAAGTGAGTGTTTTACTCAAGAAAGTTGTAATAGCATATAAATGAAGTTGGAAACACTGAAATAATGACTCATGGTTCATATGATATCTCTGATCATTCTCCATGACATCTAAGCATTACAAGTACTCAATTTGTTGCTTTTTCAGGTAGAGAAGTATGGTATAAACCCAAGGGGAGTTAGAAGGAGTTGTGTCATAGAATTATTGAGCTTTTAGGGTATGGTAGAAGTTGGAATAAATTGCACTGAAGAAGTTATTTAGGGAATTCAGTCCTAAGAGTTGTGTGAAATCAAGATATGAAAGAAGCAAGCTAGTTGGTAAGCAAGATTAGTTGAGATGAACCAAGAAGGAGGTAATCATAATGATTCTAAGCTCAGAGTCATGATTTTTGGAATTTATGAGTTCCTTGAATAGCCCTGTCTAGGTATGCAATAGTGTTCCCATGGTGAGAAAGAAGGAAAAACAAGAGTCAAGAAGAAGAAAAACATGTTTGAATGTAAATTTGATGAGTTTGGTTGATGTTTCCAACCAAGAGGTGATCCTAAGAAGTTGAAAAATATAAAGAACATAATGCTCATGTATGTTTTGTCACTAATGGGGAGAAGAACTAGATGGTTTTTCATCAATGACCAAGGGGGAGATTATTGGCATGTGTGAGTATATGTGTTGTCATTGATGTAAAAGATCATTAATGACAAAGAGGATAATGTATAAGTGTCAGAGGATGTGAGGCATGATGTTGACATGGAAATTCAAGTTGTTCATGATGGCAAGAGTGGACAAGGTGAGAATGTGATGATCCAAAATGCTTAATAAGGGGACATAACAAGCCTAAGTGATAGAGCATAGTGAATAGAGTTTCTTGGTGACTTGAGAAGCATAGTACATTCACAAAGAGAATATTAAAAGAATGTGGTGACACTTACATGAGTTTTAGAGTGCAGGTACAAGTGGAAGACTCTGTTATAGGTGCTCATCTAGACCTAGTATAGGTGCTTGGAGGCCAAATGGAGCATGATGATCAATTTGAGATCTATGTGAGCTCATGGAGGCATGTAGAGGTGTGAGACATGCTATGGTCATGATGTAAACTAGGTCTAATCTTAGTGTTTGAAGGCTTAATTAGGCATGATAGTCACTTGTAGGAATCTGTGAGATTTTGAGATCACTAATGGAGGTATTATATGTTGTTTCCATCATGAAGAGATAGTTTTCAAAGGTTTCTTGATTTTTTATAGTGTTGAATCAACCTGTTATGGCCCAGATCATGCAAAACCATAAGGCCTAGTCATGAAAATGAGATTGGTTGAGAAGATTCAGAGTGTGACTTGGTGAGAATTATAGATGTTATTATGGTGTGTCATGATGTTGTGGGAAAACATTCATATTGACATGAAGAAATTTTTTCAAGTTATAGTGTTTTTGGTGAAACTGAGTGCTTGAGAGTGTATTTTCCAGCTCGAGTAGCAACTTCTAATGCTCATTGTGAATTGTGTGTTATGCATGGGACCCAAAGGATTTTGGGGATGTTTTCCCATTGAGGTAAGATAATTCCAAAAAAATAATGGAGTGGTTTCATTGTCAGGTTTTTATGAAGGAATTTTAAGAAGGTAAACAACTTTTTATGGTTTTGAAAACCTAGCTCAAAAGAGACTTGGAGAAATTTGGTTCTATTGATTTTTTTATTCATTTTACTAATGTGATGATTAGAGGTTGTAGAGGACTCCTGTATATGTTTAGAAAGGTATGGTAGAGCATGTGATAGTTTGTGGACCTGTCGACACTAAAATTTTCCTCCATAATTTCTATTTCATTAATGTATGTATTAGGAATAGGATGTTGTTAAGTATAATTAGTAGTAGCGTTTGATAGAAGATAATGACGCCGTCAGTACGGTGCCGCCAATAATGTGGAGTACGGTAACAGTCAAAGTATAATAGGAATGTTGTAAAAGGTAAATATTTGTCGTAAGTGGTCCGGAAATGTTAAAATGTCAAAGTTAGGGTAATTAGAGAAGTAGGGTCTACATGATTAGGAATTAGAAATATTATATTGGTAATAAGGACAAGGAGTGAGGTCATAAATATTTTGTGTATTTTATTTGTAAAAAATCTAAAAATGTGGAACCCATGTAAAATGATAAGGTTTATCTTATCCTAAAAGATAAGCTTACATGTACAGATAAGAGTTAAGGTATGGAATATGATTCGTCAGAGTGGATTTCTTATCCTATCTTAGAGATAATATGGATAAGCCTAGAAGTTCTATAAATAGAGAGGCCACCCCCCTCATTTAGCATAGAAGGAAGTAGTGAGAAATATTGTAGGAAGTGTGCGAAGGAAGCCATCAGTTTAAAGGTGTGTTGAAGAAGCCATAAAGAGGTGTAATTGTAAAGTTTCTCCCATAGTCTTGGTGAAAGGCAAGTGAAGTCAATAACACTTGAAGTACCTCATGGGTGAGATTGTAGCAATTTCATGTTAATATTATAATTTACTTTGATATTTCAGATTTGTCATCATTCCGTCTTATCATAGTTGATGGTATTCTTGTGTTATGTTGTTTTGTTTCCAGATTACATCCACCAAACTAAAGGCTGTGCATTAGTAAATAATCATAGCACGAGGAGTTCCCGGTGAAGAATTATCATAGTGCCAGATTGGTGATGACATTTTGGTTCCGTTGCCGGGACCATTCCTCATTGGTGGATTTTCTGGAGAGATATTCCCACTTAGTCAAAAATTAATTGGAGGGTAACCTTGTTTTTACTGTGCATAGTAATTACCATGGTAAAGTCATTTTTGTCATGAATAGTAGTTACCATGGTAAAGTCATTTTTGCTGGGAATAGTATTTACCGCAGTAACTTCACTTTTTACCATGAATAGTGTTTACCACAGTAAAGTCAGTTTTTACCGCAGTAAGTCAAGTTTTACCATAGTTTATCGTGGTCATTTCTATTTTACTGTAGAAAGGTGTAAAGTCACTTTCTAGTATAGTGATTCCAATTATTTGTGCACATAAGTCTTGTTGATTGTACTTGTGGGTTGGTATTTCACGGTGGTTACTTTTGAAAATGGGAAAGATTCCTGTTTTTTCAGCTCAATCTAATGAAGATGCTTCTTCTTTCATTCAAGAGTTTAAACGATCTTGTATTTGTAATGGCCTTATAAGAAGGGAACAATGGACTGAATTTTTTCCTACCTTTTTGGATGGTTCAACACTTAGGTGGTTTGAAACACTAGGTGATAATGTGAAAAATTTATGGGATTTATTAACTGAAAGTTTTCTTGAAGAATTTGGTGAACAACAGAAATATGCAGATCTCATGATCGAGATCACAAAGCTATCCCAAGGAGAGAAGGAGAAGATAAGGGATTATCATGCTCGTGTTCTAGAGCTAAGGAGGAAGCTCGATGCCCAGATCTGGAAGGAAGGATTAGCGGATGGGTTAATGAACGGCGTGGATAATCTCATATGTAAGCACTTCATTCTTGGGATGAAGCCAGAGATCAGACAATGAGTGAAGTATGACCGCCCAGCTACCATTGAACAAGCAAAGGAGATTGCAAGAAGGCAAGAAGAAAGAATGGAAGAGGAGCCCAAAGAAATTGTTGCTAAAGTAGAACCTACACCAGCACCTTTGCTCCAGAATCCACAACCACTCTCGGTGAGCACAAATCTTTCTCCTAGTACATCTACTGAGTATGAAGATCTGTTAAAAAAGATGGGTCAGTTAACTATTAATCTTCTTCAAGGAAAAGAATTTAGTTCTCATGGAGGAGATAGAGGTCCAAAAAAAAAAATTTCTGAAGTTGTATGTTATGGTTGTTATAAAAATGGTCATTATAAGTATAATTGTCCAGATAGAGCTTCTACATCTGGTAAAGGAGATAATGATAAAGGAAAAACACCTATGAATTCTTTTGATGTAGTAGATAAGCGCAGAAATAATGAAGCAGATGTGTTTGTAACAAAAAGAAAGAAAGAAAAAGATAATCAAGATGGAAATGATCCTAAGAAGGTGAAAGAAGAAACTAGTAAGAAACATAGGAGAAGAAAGTTGGGCGTGCAGGATTTTCTGATTTCACAGGGGCAAGGACCATACTCCATCTTGGAAGATCTGTCCAAAAGGCCTGCAAATATTACATATGGTCAACTCTTTGCTATGTCTTCTGAGAAGAGGCGGGAGTTGCGAAGTGGACTCAATGCTCGACGAAGGAAGGAGGTTGAGGTCCCTGTTTTGGAGGTAGAGGCGGATCCCTATGCTCCACAAGCTGAGGTATTATGTAATGGTATTTCAATTCATCATGTCTTAGTTGATGGAGGTGCTGTAGTTAATGTAATGACCGAGTCTGTAATGAATATGTTGGGTTTAAAAATTGATCGCCCTTCAACACTTATGTTAAGGTCATTAAATAAAGGAAAAACTAAACCAGAAGGTGTAGTTTCAAATGTGGCAATATCTGTTATGGGTGTTGTATGTGTGGTAGACTTTCAGGCGATGAAAAATGGTATTGTTGCGTACCCAATGCTGCTGGGAAGACCATGGATAAGGAGACTTCATGCAAGAAACTACTAGAATGAAGGTTTCATGACACTTGGACATGGTAGAGAGAGGGTGAAGATAAACATGATCCCTCGACATCATAAGGCAGAACTTGTGGATTCAAGTGATGAAACTGATGATTGGACATCCTCTGATTACTCTAGTACCAGTGAAGTGGAAACTGAAGATGAAGAAAGTGAGGTTGATGTTTCAGTCATGGATATCCTTCCAGTCACACCAACTCATGACCCCATAAAATTATTTGAAGAAGAAGTTGATGATCGTCTCCAACAAATAAAGATTGGTGATGCTGTGATGGAGAGTGAGAAGGAATCCTACCTCCAGCTCTTTCGAAGGTACATACACCTATTCACTTTTGATTACAAGGAACTCCGTCAAGTAAGTTGGGTAGAACATTCTATTGAGCTGGTAGATGGTGCTAAGCCCATAAAGCAAATGCCATATAGAATGAATCCTAATTTTTCCAAGACTGTAAAAGAAGAAATAGATAAGTTGCTTGATGCAAGATTCATATTTGCTGTGGAGAATTCACAATGGGTTTATCCCATTGTGATCTCAATAAAAAAGAATGGGAAGCTACGCATTTGTGTTGATTACAGGAAGCTCAATAAGGCAACAAAGAAGGATCATTACCCTCTTCCATTCTTAGATCAGATCTTGGACGAAGTAGCTGGTCAGGAGTGTTATAGTTTTGCTGATGGATATAGCGGATACAACTAAGTGCGTATAGTGGAGAAAGATCAATTGAAGACCACGTTCACCACTCCTTGGGGAACATTTTCTTATAGAGTTATGCCTTTTGGGTTGTGTAATGCTCCGGTAACATTCCAGCGTTTGATGAATAGGGTGTTCGAACCCTACATTGGTACCTTCATCAGAGTATTTCTGGATGATTTTTGCATCTATGGGAGCAATTTGGACCACCTGCACCAGATGGAGACAACATTTCAAAGGCTAGATGAAGCACAAGCCTCACTAAACCCTACAAAGTGTGTCTTTGGATGTTCTAAAGGCGTTTTGTTAGGGCATGTTGTATCCAGAGATGGTATTGGTACTGATCCTGATAAAGTTTCAAAAATCAAAGATTTACCATTTCCTATGAATAGAAGTAAGTTGAGGTCATTTTTAGGCCATGTGGGTTACTATAGAAGGTTCGTCAAGAATTTCTCAAAGATTGCACAGCCACTAACCCAGTTCTTGAAGAAGGATGTTACTTATGAACCAGGAAATAAGGCGCATGAAGATTTTGGACAACTGAAGGAAGCCCTGGTGTCTTCACCTGTTTTGAAGAATCCAGATTGGAGCAAGCCATTAATTGTGTACACTGATGCCTCAGATGCAGCACTAGGAAGTACTTTGAGCCAAAAGGATGAAAATGGGAATGAACATCCAATTTACTTTGGGAGCAGGCAAATGAGCAGTGCTGAGGTAAATTATACTGTAACTGAAAAAGAGGCTCTGGCTATCATTTTTGCTGTAAAGAAGTTTATAAATTACTTGCTAGGGCAAAAATTTCTAGTTGTAACAGATCATCAGGCTCTAAAATATATTGTAAATAAGCCTAACCCATCAGGGAGGATAGCAAGATGGATAATTTTGCTACAAGAATTTGAATTTGATATTATAGATAGGCCAGGAAAGAAGCATGTCAATGCAGATGCACTCTCTCGAGCCTATGATGGTTTAGGATCATCTTGTGATGATGATGATTTCCCCGATGCAGCCTTGTTATCCCTTGAAACAATCCCTAGTGAATACATAGATATTTGGAATTATCTGAATGAATTCAAGTTTCCTAATGGTGTCAATGCAAAGACTAAGAGAAAGATTACTCAAGCCAGTCGTCCATATTCTATTCTGCATGGAGTATTATTTCGAATAGGACCTGATGGACAGTACAAGAGGGAAGTTGGACGTGATCAAGGGAAGGAATTGCTAGAAGAATTCCACAATGGTACATGTGGAGGGCACTTCTCTGGACAACTTACAACAAGAAGGATCTTGGATGTAGGTTATCACTGGCCCACTCTTTTTAAAGATTGTTATAATTATTGTAATACATGTGATATTTGTCAAACACATGGTAACTGTAAGACTTCATCAGCTCCATTATGCCCTATTCTTCCACTTGGTCCCTTTGAAAAGTGGGGAATAGACATTGTAGGTACACTTCCAACTACATCACACCAAAATAAGTATATTGTAGTTGCCACAGATTATTTAACCAAGTGGGTGGAAGCTAGGCCATTGAAAACAGCTTCCATGGATGAAGTGGCAAGGTTCATATATGAACGCATTGTTAGCAGATTTGGTTGTCCATTAGAAATTGTAACAGATCAAGGAAGCCACTTCATTAATGAGGTGGTAGAAGCCCTAGTCAATAAGTTTTCTATTAAGCACAGGAAGGCAACAACATACAAGCCAAGCACAAATGGACAGGTGGAACGAACAAATTTTGTGTTGTGTCAAATTCTAGCAAAAGATGCAGCCTTGCAGGTACATAAGTGGGATAAAAGGATTCATGCAACATTGTGGGCATATAGGGCAACATCAAAGTCAGCAACAGGATACTCCCCATTTTAGTTGGCCTATGGCATTGATCCAGTTCTTCCTATTAAGTTTGATATTCCCACTGTGAGAGTTATGAAAAATGAAAGGATGGATGAAAGTGATTCAGTAAAAGAAAGGTTGGTACATCTTCATTTGCTAGAGGAAATGAGGGAAATAGCAAAGGATACAAGCCATAAGAAGAAAATGAAGCAGAAGGAATACTTTGATCAAAAGATCCGGTGGTCTCCATTTCATGTGAATGACTTGGTTCTAGTATATGATTCCAGATACAAAAAAAGAAGACATAGAAAATTTCTTCCAAAATGGATGGGGCCCTACAAAATAGCAGCTGTGCATGAAAATGGTACGTACCGACTGGAGGAATTAGATGGCACTCCCATTAGGAAATGGGTCAACCACAACAAGTTAAAGATTTTTCAAGCACCAGAATAGTCTACTCCGAGGACGGAGTAGAAGCTAGGAAGGGGGAAGATGTCGACACTAAAATTTTCCTCCATAATTTCTATTTCATTAATGTATGTATTAGGAATAGGATGTTGTTAAGTATAATTAGTAGTAGCATCTGATAGAAGATAACGGCGCCATCAGTACGATGCCACCAATAATGTGGAGTACGGTAACAGTCAAAGTACAATAGGAATGTTGTAAAAAGTAAATATTTGTCGTAAGTGGTCTGGTAATGTTAAAATGTCAAAGTTTGGGTAATTAGAGAAGTAGGGTCTACATGATTAGGAATTAGAAATATTATATTGGTAATAAGGACAAGGAGTGAGGTCATAAATATTTTGTGTATTTTATTTGTAAAAAGTCTAAAAATGTGGAACCCATGTAAAATGATAAGGTTTATCTTATCTTAAAAGATAAGCTTACATGTACAGATAAGAGTTAAGGTATGGAATATGATTCGTCAGAGTGGATTTCTTATCCTATCTTAGAGATAATATGGATAATCCTGGAAGTTCTATAAATAGAGAGGCCACCCCCCTCATTTAGCATAGAAGGAAGTAGTGAGAAATATTGTAGGAAGTGTGCGAAGGAAGCCATTAGTTTAAAGGTGTGTTGAAGAAGTCATTAAGAGGTGTAATTGTAAAGTTTCTCCCATAGTCTTGGTGAAAGGCAAGTGAAGTCAATAACACTTGAAGTACCTCATGGGTGAGATTGTAACAATTTCATGTTAATATTATAATTTACTTTGATATTTCAGATTTTTCATCATTCCGTCTTATCATAGTCGATGGTATTCTTGTGTTATGTTGTTGTTTTGTTTCCAGATTACATCCACCAAACTAAAGGTTGTGCATTAGTAAATAATCATAGCACGAGGAGTTCCTGGTGAAGAATTATCATAGTGCTGGATTGGTGATGACAGACCCCACTCCAATAGGAAATTTTATGAATATTTTCAGTTTATGGCAAAGTTTTCCAAAGAAGGTATGAAATAAATTGACATTGTTTTGAGTCTAGAAGTTGTTTTGAGTCATGATTACTCTAGCTAGAAGATGGAGGTATAAGTCTCATGTTTTGGCTCATTTTATACTTTCTATCCACTAGAGAGTGAAGAGGTATGAATTTCATCTCTAGTGAAGGAATTTTTAGGTCTTGAAAGTGGAAGCAAGGGTACAAACTACTTGAGTTTCCAATACTTTCTGGGCAACTCAGTTTGGTGAAGAGGAAAGTAGGTGTGGTTTACATTGATGGATGTTTCATGAAGTCTAGCATGCATGTATGTGATATAAATTTCCTAATGGGATTTCTAATTTAGTGATTAAATTCCATATTTTATTTGTTATTGGTGTGGTCTTGACGCCCATGTTAGGTAAAAGACTAAGGTGTCCTGGAAGCAGTTGTTTTGATGAAGGATATGAGCCCTTTTTGGTTGTGTTATTGAATTATTTGATTGGGTGAAAGATAATGTAACTACCATGGATGATTATTTTAATGTTATATTACACATGTTTAAATGAATTTTGGAGGCTTTAACTAATCATTTTTTTTGCATTTGGAGGTACTTGAGGAGCTCATCCAAATGATGGGGTTTTGAGCTAGTTTTGTGCATATCCAAGTGGTTTTGGGAATGACCCGGCCTACATGGGTCCATTATGACGATGTTAGTTATGAATTTTTTGGTATTTTTTTAATGTTGTAATTGTTTTATATAAATGTATAGGACTGACCCTCCTCCTTTTGGTTTATGAGATGAAAATGCATATAAAAGAAAATGTTTTTAGTTCAAATTTGAACTAGTAAATGTGAGAGGGGAATAGTGCGAGCTGCCTGAGAGGGTGTGAAAAATAATGCCATTACATGATTTAACCAGATCTGATGAATTGTATGAAAGGTCTTAAGAATAATTTACAGCAGTAGGTGTGTAAGATGTTTGTAGAGCCAAGATCAATTCCAATAAGAAGAGGATATAATGATTTGAACGAACGATAGTTTGAAGGAAGAGTGGGAGCTGAAATCTTGTGAATCTCAATCAGTTGTGGAAGAAAAAAAAAAGATATTATCATATTCAAGTAGTTGCAATGTTTCCACTTAGTCATCTGTAGGGGGTTTTATCAAACATTTTTGAAAAGTGGATCAAATATACTAACTATGTGAAATTGGTGCTTAACTAAATCTCATATTTCTTTGTGTAATATAAGAAGAGTCTGGGAATTTTTTTTTTATTCCCCATGAGGCAATACCACTTATATCAATGTGTTTTTGCCCCCTCTAATCTCATGTGTTATGGTTATTTGAACTAGTATGGTAGCACAAATAATAAGCTAACTCATTGAATGTATATAAAATGAAAGGATTTTAATGGATGCTGCAATTAATGGTAAATGAAATGAAATAATTTTTAGGGTTGTATTCACTACCCCCCCCCCGCCCCCAATTCATTTTTGGTCTGAAGTGAATAGGAGAGAATTATACATCTATATCATTAATATAAATTACATTAGGATGTTAAAAAATTTATTAACATACACTATGATTATAATGAAACCTTTTTTATAGGTGAATCAATTATTATTTGTATCATTCCTTCTAAAAACATAGAGATAGAATTGTGTTACTCTCTACGAAACAATCAGCTGATAGCCTATGAGTAGTTGGATGCAATATACTATGCTCTATACGGTGAGAATAGGATACCTTGAATAGGCTCAAGAACTAAGTCTCTAGATGTCTGAAAGGGATTTGGTGCAGGGGGAGAGATAGTGAATGACCTTTCCACACATATTGAGTTTTAGAATTTTGTAATTATTTATAGAACAACCTATGTTGGGTTCTCTCTTAATTTTAATGATTTTGATGTATGACCTTGGTAAGAAACTACCCTTTATAATCACTTTTCTCTAATCTACAAGGAATACCACTATGGAGAAATCACTGAAAAATTTTCAGGGTATGATCTCTAGATCCTATTATCCCCTAAATGTAATGCCTTGTAATTTTGTGCCTACAATATCTACTAGTTACATTATGAAATGAAAAAGGAATTGAGCACTTTAGAGATAGTTGAATTCATTTACAATTTTGTATAGGGAGTTGCCTATGAATTCCACTTTTGTGATACATAGGTGAGATAGGAATAGGGATTACAAATTTTGCACATCCCATGTTGCACCTTAATGCAGCGTGTCATTTTTATATAAAAAAAATGGTAGTAATGGTATTTTTCTCATAGTGATGTCAACTAATTGTAATCACTTCACCAATTACTAGCTCATTGCAAACAAGGCTATCTTCAATCCATACATTGGTAATAATTATTTTATCTTTTGGGCTCTTTGCCTTTACAAAGTATAAGTCTTCGGGATGTAATTTATTATCAGACCAAGGTTCCAAAAGTCTTCTATATTCTAGATTATATTTGAGATGCAATAAAGCATTCATTTTTACTAATGTTTCATTAGTTGGCTTTAGTGGTTGACTGAAGTCATTTATTATAGTCGGAGGTTTGATTGCTACTGAAATCTAGCGGCTACTGCTTTGATTTCATCTTTGGGAAGTGAAGAATCATGCCTATGAGACAGGATTTTAACTCTTGACCAATCATTCCTAGGGCGTTTGCACTATGCAACAATATAATTAGCAAATGAAGTAGCTTATTCATACGAATTTCAGGACATTATCCTATAAAGTTGCCTGTTGGAAAAGTAATTTTTCTGTTCCAAAGCAGAATGTGGTGACCTGATTTACCTTTTCTAAAATGTGACTAGCCTAAAAGTGGAGATGCTTCATGGTAGGACATGAGTGTTTCCTAGAATCACATTGAAGTGGTTTTCCCAAAACATATTTTGAATGTTTATAAGTAAATAGAGAGAAGATCCACTTGTGTCTTGGTCAAAGAATTGATTATTAAAATATCTCCTTTAGAAATATATGTTAGCCACTGTATGAAACATTTTGGCCACCGTATTCCTCTATTTTTTTGTGTAGGTTCAGTGCTTTGACATTTGAATGTTTTTGGAGGTTTCCTTTTGACGCCTCTGCTTAATTATTGGGTCATTTTGTGCTAAGGTCGTCAAACAATGTTTTCCTTTTCATGGGAAAATTAAAATAAGGGGAAAGTAAATTGGGGACATCAGACCTCGATGTGAGTCGAAATGTTGATATGTAAATCAGAGCTTTAGACATAGCATCCTACTCAGTTAGCCACTGACCTTCCTGTCAAGCTGGTTGGTCGATTTCCTTACATTAAGAATTCAAATGTACTACATGTATGATGGATGCATGGCCATTTAAGCACACGACTTGACCTCAATTGGTTGGAGGGTCCTAGGAAAAATTAAAGGAAATTTAGATGCACTTAAATTGGTGTAACTCATAAGTTCACCATATATGAATATGTGATGGATATAAAATCATATTTATTCAAATTATTCCATAGAATTGTCAACTCCCCGAAACATGGGATGTTGTTATGGCCGTATAGAATTATTGAAGAAGCATGGCTAATACAGAGTTGTGGCTTAGAGTATAAAGGAATCTATAACTCACATAGGAATAAGCAAATCCAAGTAATGCTCCATTATCCCAAATGACACAACTTAGTTGAGTGGATGTAAAATAACTTGGCTTACAATAGGCTTGAAGCCAAGGGTAACATTGATCCCTACTCGGTTAGTTGCAAAGCGTAACCCATCACCTTAAGCCTAAGTTTATTCCACTAATATCAAAGAGGCATATCTGAAGGAGTCTGGAGCTGAATCATTAATAGATTATCATTAACTATGTGAATAGATAAACATGATCTTGTGAGGATCTTCTTATCAACATCTTGTGTGATGATTAACATATTAAAAAATAACCTCTCAAATTGTTGTGAGCCAAAATAGTTCTAAGGGTATTAGGGGGTTAATGCAAAATCCTTGTCATAGGTTGGTAAATACACTGAAGAAATCTCTTGTGATGTGTAATATTAACTTGAGTACTTTGTTGTGAGTAATATAAGCAAAGTTTTCAGTGGGTTTTATTCCCCTCAAGGGTTTCCCAATTATATCTTGTGTTATTGTGTACTCTTTGTTTATGATATTGTGGATGGTTGTTGTTTAATGTTATGATCTCATTCATGCATGGTTGAATGTTAATGGTGTATGAAAGTTAAATTGAAATTGTTTAAGGCTTTTTAAAGGACTAATTCACCCCTCCTCAGTCCATTTTGCTTCAAACATTCCTCTCTATAAATATCCAAAAGGGGGGGAACACGACACCTCTCCTCGCTCTATTTGGTGTTGGGGTGTGCCCAACACTCAATAATCTCCTTTGTCACAAAATTAGGGACTAAATGTAGATAATAAATCATGCACTTTGGGTATTATTTAGTCTCAGTTTTATATTAGTATTCATATGGTTTTTGAGTGAAGAAAGTACTAATTAACTCCGTCTTTTGGCTATTTTTATGTTCTTTCTATCGTAATTCCTGACCTTCACCATATATATGCCCAGTCTATTTTTGTCATTTCCTGTCATTTTAGCCTTGAGTAGGGCACCCGAGCCAGTACTGGGGCACCCATAGGCGCCCTGGTCCCACTTGGGGAGTCTTGAACCTTTTTACACTTTCTTGCCACTTTTTGGGAACTTTCTAGCCATTTGAGATTCCTATCTTTTTGGTGGATGACATTTTCATGGTTAATTATGAAATCAAAGTAATATAACTATATAAATATAAATTTATGATACCATAATGAGGGACCAAGCACATAGAACTACTATCACCATCTAAGGTTGCATCATCTAGAGCTCATTTGTATCCATCTAGCTACATCACAAAGGAAAAGTTTGGTTTATCTGTATCACACATCATAGGAGGGAAGTTTATTCTATTCCATCCACCATTTTATTACATTTATACACATAGTTATTGCTCGCTACTTTCATAAAGTGGGACTGGCACCCTATGGCATGATCATATACACATACTCAGAACTACATTTGGATCTACAATGTAGTGCAACGCTTAGTTAGTAAGTCCACCATTTTTTCCACTAAGGGCATCTCGAACCCTTTATTTTCATATTTTTTTTTAGGGTTTTGATGTTTAGATTGGGGGTTTGAATGTCTTTCCTTCATTACTGATTATTAGTGACATATAACACAACCCGACAACATCAATGCGACAAACAGTGAAGGCTTCACAACACCTTATAACCCTGTAAATATGGCTTTTGGACCTACTACATAGACCAAGGCACCTAGAACTCATACTAGGGCACCCATGCACCCTGATCCTCTCCCATGTGCCCAAGTCCAATCAGATTTCTTAGATCTGCACTTTTCTAGGCCTTGGTATAGTCTTTTCCTCCTCTTTCTTCAGTCATCTCTGTGACACAGTCCAACACGTTTTTCAAATCAACTAAGATCTTTATAACCTACTTGCTAATTAGGGTTTCACATTTCTATTTACTTGGTGGCTTGGATCATTTACCTTATTCATTTAGCTATCATTCTATTTTTTTACTTATTAGATTAACTATCCTAAAATCTACATTTTTAGCTTATCATTTTGGTGAACCCAAATGCTTTCATGCTTAGGATCTTCATTCTTCCTCTATCATGGCTCCAAAATTTCATCAAATTTATTTTTTTGATTTTCATAAGAGATATCCTAATTTCCAAGCTGCTCTTCAAAAATACCTAAACACCATACATCATCCTCAAAATACACCGCCACACGAAATAAGTCTTATATTTTATTGTTTATATAATGACCATAGTCCTATTATTTCTCCATCTAATCAACCCTTATTGGACTCAATTCAGGCTCTACATGCTTTATTTCAAGAAAAAATTAAAGCTATGGAATCTATGATCACATCTCTCAAATATGAAATCCAACAACTTAATGACACTTCTAAGGCTCATGTTTGTTCTCCTTCTACATCTAATTCTCATTCCATGTTACTACATGTGATCATATCGGTGAATCTCAAATCATACCATTACCAGAGCTTATCGTCTTTGATCGTAATACTAAACAACACAACAATCTTATTAAGTTCCTTAGTCATCAATTGATTACTTTACCACCTACTCATTACTATCCTCCTTATTGGTTACTAAAATATTATGGTCATCCATATTGCACTTATCATCGAATCAATGAACATACTCACAATGATTGCTATGCATTACAAGGGTCGTATATATTACACTTATCATCAAATAAATGGACATACTAACAATGATTGCTATGGTTTACAACAAAGAATCAAACATCTTGAGTGTCAGTGCTTTATCTCCTTTACAACACAAAATTCTAATACATGCCTGTTTCCAAATAATAAATCTCACCAGGTTCCTAAATCTGATTCATCTATGTCTAATGAGCATCATGCCATCAATTCTAAGCTTTTTCTACAATAAGTCAAGCACCTCCTAAGCAAACACCTCTCAAAATCAATATAACACATACTCCTCTCAAGTCTTCTACGGAATCACCAAGTCAAACTATGCAACCACCTCTTAAAATCAGTTCGTCTTCTGCTATCAAGTCTTTTGCAACATCACCAATACCACCAAAGCTACCACCATTCAATATTCCTCCACATCCTACTCCACTTTCATTTCTAATTCATTTTTTCAAAGCAACAACTCCTACTGATGGCCAAAACACCTTTCACATTCTGCCACCATTGTTACTTCGGCCTACCATTGTGTTGACCCTCTCTCTTATCATGACACATATAACTCTCTCCCACAATGGCATGACCCCTTTTTTCTAGCATCACCAGGTGGTTATCATTTTCTACTACTACACGTTATGCTTCATATTTGACATCTTTGAGCATCTTACACTTCTTGATACACTATTGTATTGTCATTACCTGATGACACACTCTTGTGCTTTGATTCACACTTGATTATTGAGGGCATACTACACATGAACCCCACACATTGCACTATAGGCACTACATATTGCATTTCATCACACATCTCACGTCATGCAACCTACATTCTACACTTATTTTGTGTCACTTCAAAAGTTGCATATCTATATATCATATTAACTCTTCATTCATTGTGTACACATATAACATCATATACTACTCATCATACATTCTATACTTACCCTACATCATTTGCATATTTTTGAAGTTATACAGTATACATAATTTTATTCTCCATCATCCATATACAACACCTTCAGGATCTACAAGTCTAGCATGACATACTACACATATTACATACTACATAACACACATATTCACACTTTTTGTCTACATACAATTTTTGCATTGCATCTTATACATCGTACATTCTACACATCATATGGTCATCTATTCATCACACATTTTACATTGTTTTCTACACGCTGCACTCACTACCTTATGATGCTCTTTAGTTCCTCGGTCCTTACTTGACTACCGAGGGTTTACAAATCAAATATACCTTTTCTTCATCACACGACCTTCTATCATGCGACATTACTTGGTTAGTGACATAAGCTATAGGCTCAATTGTCACCTTTCTCTTCATCTTGTAGTGGTATACACTTTTAGGCTACATCACCACTCTTTCCATTATCTTGTAGTGATATACGATCTAGGCTACATCATCACTCTTTCACTCATTTTATTGTGATATATGCTTCAACTATAGGGGTCACACACACATCATCTCTAGGTCACATCTCATCAACACATATACACACTCATCACAACATGTTAGACAAAACACACACTTCGACCATTTCCCGATGATGCACTCTCATTTACGGTTCATTCTTGAATAATAAGGTACATTTTGTTGCTTCTAGAAGCTGCCTGCAAACTACACAAAGCTTCCTCATGAGTGGAAGAGACATCTGAACTACCATAGACTGGTCTGGTACATTTGCTCTGTCAACAAAGAATCAAAATTTTTTTCTTGGATGACAGGTACAGATGATCACTTGAATATTTATGTGTTGGGAATGACAACAAAACATGGATTTTATCATAGATTTATGAGTGCGCAACTTAGCTTATTAGTTTCATACAATGTTTTAATTATTTTCCTGGTTTAAATGTAATTTATGAATACTTTTGGCAGAACTAGAGTAAAATATGTTCTTAATACCTTAGAATTCAATGCACCTTCACTGTTAACGATAATAGAGAATTGTCTTGAAGTTGAGACAATCAAAGTGAAGAACATGAAGATGACATCTGTCGGCAGAGATGCTATTGCTCAAAATAAAATTTCAAAAAAAGAACCTCGAAGTAGCACCAGGGAAGAAGATGAATCACATGAAGCTGGTGGTGGAGAGGTGTTAATATTGTATGTCAAGGGTTAACGACATTTAGGAACTCTTTTTTATTTTATTATTGTCTGTCAAGGGTTAATGACATTTAGACACCCTTTTATATTTTATCTTATTTGATATTAATAAAATATTTGTGGACCCATTTATTAGTCACAAGATTCAAATCAAATTATTTTTAATTTATAACATTAATTATTATCCCACTCTAACATCATAGACGATATGCAACCGTTGATTGCACTATATAATATTTGGTTATTATTTATTCTTGAAATTCATATTTTTCATTCTTTAAATTTGTATTGTCTCTAGAGAGAAAAAAATTGAAATTAGTATTGTCTCTGGAGAGAAAAAAAATAGTATTCTATATTATCTTTAGGGAGACAATAATGATATTATCTCTAGAGAGACAAAATATTTATCAATATATATTGTCTTTGGAGAGACAATAATTAAAGAAACTATTAGAGACACCTACTTTGAGACAATATACAATTTGGTTAAGTATTGTCTATATTATTGTCTCAAAACACCCCCTTGTAATAGTGTGATTTCATATGAAGTTATCCCCATCAACAAATGTGATGAAAACATAGATACTAGAGACCATTCAGGGCATATGGATCTTTACATTCAAACCATAACATGTACGAATCAAAGTATAGTTCATTACCTTGTAACCTGTACACTACAAAAGGTGAAAGTACGTTTAAGATTGCAATCATGATAGATGATACATGGTTTGATACTAAATTTATAGATATAATTATTGGCCATCGAAGGAATCTGATCACTTGACATAGGTCAATAATCCAAGTATTTGTGTGTAACAAAATTTTTGAATTACATTCGGGGTGTGAAAATACTTCATGGGAAAGTCCAATAAATACTCACGTGACTTTCTTGCTTCCCCAAAAATCCAAGAACATTTCCAAATAGTATCCACCAGGTATAAACATATGGTTTCAAGGAAAATGGCTAGGCAGGTAGGCACAACACCCATACGCACAACCAAAGGAAAGACTAATGCACATAGGAAAAAAAATCTCTGTGGAGGCTTGGTTGTGGCTCTAGAGAAGTAAACACCACCCACACACACACACCACCACACAAAAACCCAATGAGAGTAAAAAACAAATCAAATAACATAGACACCCGAAACTGAACATGACGAGGTTAAAAAAGAAGGATGATGAAAAAATGAGACTGCGCCTCCTAGTAGAACCCTTTGGCCCTTGTTGGCTCTTCAAGTCCTAGGATATGTGTATGTAATGTAGACAACTGAAATATGGATGGGTAGCCTCACTATTTTTATGTACATTGGTTTTTATGATGTGAACCTGGGTTTCTACGTTTCTCAAGTTGTAAAAACTATAGTTTCTGAAAAAAATTGTTGTTTCTAAAACTTCAATCATTTTAAATGCTATGAAATTTAAGTTTTTTAGGTGACATAGGTGTGAATGAAGATGTCAAAATTTAATTATGAGATTGTGTGTCCATATTAGCAAGAACCACAATGCTTTTCTTGGAGCATGTAAAGGTAATCTTGCTATTTCCATAATGTTATGAGTTTCTTCAAGGTTGTGGAAATTAGGTGCCATGGAAAATCTTTTCTCATATATGGGGGTCAAATAAACAAAGAGCACTACTAATGTGAACCGTTAGTAAGCATATGAGTTATTTGCAATTGTAACATGATTTTCTTATATTAAGAGAAAATATGAATTTCATCTTGATTTCAAGCCACAGAGGTTTGGGATATTGGAATTGGGTGAGAGTAAATTGGGTTTAACTCTTATTTTTAAAAAATAACTCTAATAATAAGATTTGAATACCAACTAGGTGGAGTAGTTCATATTAACGATTCCTTATTTTCCAGTAAGGTTAATTTGGATATAGTGTTAATAGTTATGTCCAAAAAGTGTTGCATTTACTACCATATACATTTGCAAATATTTTGTTAACTATGTATTATGTCATAAGTTTTTTCTTGTCTGCTAAGGGTGTGAAAAGAGTTATGGAAAAGAACATAGTGGTTTGTCTTCTTGGAAGAATAGGAAAGAAAATATTCTTTAGCCATTTTATTTTATTCAGAAGACATTTCCTGTCACCATTTTCTGGTCATTTAGATAAAATATTGATAATTTTATTTGTTTTGCTTTGTGGTAATCCATAAGCCAAATGGACCTACTCCAGATTCACATTTTGAGCAATAACCCATGCCTATAATTGTGAAAAGGATTTCCAATCTTAAATCAGATTTTTTTTAACAAAAAGAGATGTTGGGCTAGCAGTTTTGAAAGCTATTTTTATGTTAGAGATACTTCACAGATAGCTTGTCTAGATTTGGGATTCTTTTCAGTGTTATTTCCTTGATTAAGCACTAGACAGGTCTATTACAATTCATAATTTTCTATGATGTGGCATTCTATTGTATATGTTAAGCTGTGCTCATCTTTATAGAATTATGCTGATACTTTCTACCTCTGACAACATTTCTGACATTCATGAAATGTTGTTACAAATCTACAATATGTAACCTTATTCATAAAATATTTTTTAATTTGATCTTGACAATAATGTACATGATAATCTAAAATGGAACACACACATGATGCCAAAAACTGGCACATCAACATGCATGAAGGACAATGAGGAATTCAGAGCATGGAAACATGTTAGAGTGTATTGCTTAAGAAAATACCCATAACAAAGTTGTTAAGAAAAATAAAAAGTTTGAATTGCACAAGAATACAACAAGAAAATTTTGAATTGCTTAAGAAAATAGTTAACCTGAGCCAATTTTGACTAATTCCAACAACCCATTTCTACCGACACCATTTTTCATCAACAATAGTGATGAATTGGTTTCAAAGTTGAAAAATTTAGCCAAAACACTGGCCTTAGCTATGTATTTCACCCTTGGCATCTTCTCTCTCTCTTTTTCCCATATTTTTGGTTGCTTCTTTTGTTTCCCTCCTTTCTTCACTGCTTACATATGGTGATCGTTGCATAGTATATAAAAACCCAAGCTGTTATAAAAACCCTATCTTTTACAGACAAAAATAAAAAAACAAAAAACAAAAAAAAAGTTACCTCTCCAGCCCTAGGTGTTGTTTGAAAGGAAACCCTTTCAGTTTTTTTGGAGTAAGTAGACATACGACTAGGGTGGGCTCCCTTGGGCATACCCAGAAGGACCATCTTTGCTAATAAGGCTACCATTAAACACAGTTATGCAATCCAAATTCCAAATATGAAAAGAGAGAGTGATTACTCAAAGAATTCATTCATTTTTTGGTTTATGAAGGAAAATATGTTAAGAGTGATGTAGGATTTTTTTGTTGTTGATATTTTGGTGTTGGCTTGTATGATTATAATTCAGTACTCTTATTTGGATTTTCTTTTTCTTAGAATTAACCTCTTATTTTTTATTTGGGTATCTTGGCACTAATTTATACATACAACTTATGTAAATTTAGTAAATGTATATTTAAATTAGTGATCACTTCTATCTAAATATTTATAGGTAAAGGGCATCTATATCATCAAGTCTTAATCATTAGATTTTCTGTATTGGAATATCAAGAACTTTTGTAGTGGTTTTATTTTTTCTTCGAATGACTGTGTTTTTTAAAACTGTTTACCATACATTCTACCATCGTGTGCATGTGAACTATTAGACAAAATGCCAGAAAGATATGTGGCCTCATGGATTGTAGAGATTACATAAAATGCACAAAAAATGGTGACATTTTTGATTGCTTATTCTCTAAAGCGAGGGAAATTTTGTGGTCATGACTTTAACCATGTTTAACAATGTCGACCGTTTATATGTGTTTGTGTTTTTAATTATAAATAATTAATATTTTGTAATATTCTTATTAGTTAGTGAAAAATGGTGTTAGGAATATTTAGACATGGTCATCCTCAAGAGCTAAGGGGACTATTTCACCAAATGCAAGAAACAAATATTCAACCCGGTATCTCACCTTTTCCAGCATACTCATAGGGCATGGTAAAATAAGAGCTTTGTAGTAGAGTATGGACATTTATCACAAAAAAATATGGACAACATGAAGGCATAATAGGAAGTATTTTTTATCAGATAACATACATTTCATGACAAAATAAAAATCCAACAAACTTTATATTGTCATTCTCTCCAATGTAATTTGTAACTCGCGTGCAATTGCTAGTATTGCCAAAAGTAGTGGGCTGTCATGTGCCCATAATAGTCAAAAGAAAACAAGACCAAAAAATTCTAATGCATGGTTTTCTCCCACAATTTTTGTTTTCAAATATAAAAATATTATCATCGAGTTTCAAAATGGGTGGTTGGTGTAAATGTTAGATTCCTTCGTATTAAATATTGGTTTTGTAATTTAAATTATTTTTTAAAAGGTGGTTGATAAAATTAATATGAAAAATCACTTAGGGTTTTGTGTAGAGAAAATTAATATGAAAAAGGCACTCAAGAAAACATATTTGTTCTCAAAATATTCCCAAACTCAATGCAACAGTCCACAGGAAAGGGAAAACTCTCTTACCAGGTTAGCAGTGACAAAATGGACCCCTGCTCTCTATGCATTTAAGTATTCCCTAGGTTTTTTAGACTGCATCAAAGTCAGATGCAATTAGAGGGGTACATGCACTAGGGACAGTAAACTATGGTTGTAGCACATCGAGCTCTCTTAGTGGCTATTGGGAAAATACTATAAATACTTTTTGACAAAGGGTCTTTGTTTGTAAAAAATATTTAAGGTCTTCAACTTGCTATCTGAGCCTACTTTTTGCTATCTATTTTTGTGGCCTGTCTCCAGATTTAGAAAAATCAGGTATTCTTATAAACCCTTCTTATCTACCACCAGATATAATTTTATTATTTTAAATCATTTAAGCCTCACTGCAATGTTTCAAGAGACATTCCTACCTCTCTTGAAATAGTTAATAGCATAACAAAAGACAACATTGCAAACTTTTGAGAGAAAACATATGCAGTAAAAAAACCATAATTACCTTTTTGAATAAAAGCATGTTAATGTAGGATTTGTAAACATTGTACGATGTGATTTAAAAACAAAAAACAAAAACCGTAGGCATGGAGCCTATTTATATTTTTGATATATTCAATGTCTTGTAGAGACTATGCATTACCTTATAGTTCCATCAATGCCTCGACTGTTCATTGGGTTGTGAAAGATAAGGAAAAGAAAAAGAAAAATCTATCCTCATTCCAAAACATGACCTAATATAGTTACACATTCATAAAAGGTTTTGTCCTCAAATTGAGGAAGTCAATGCCTCACTTACAACAAAACCAACTCTCCTACCCTGCCTAGTTAGGACTTATCAAATTTAGATATTTTGTAAGGTATGATTGTGCTTTTTAGTTTTATGGAACCATTTGTACTACTGATGGGATGGTTTTCCAACTTCAGTGGAAAGATTCGATGAGGCTTGTAAATTCATCCTCTCATGCTTACTTCGGTACTGAAAAACCCATCACCGATATTGTGTTTATAGTTCATCTGATTAGTGTGAAATCTCTCTGGAATGGATTTGTAGATGGTCTTACATCATCCTTAAACCTCAAAACTACGTAATCCAAGTTGACTCCTTTGCATCAACTTCCATCAGAACCCCCTTTCCCTCAACATAGCCATCACATATTTGGGCTATTTTCTAACTTGCCAAACCCCAACCTTGTTGCAGCCTTTGCACCACCACTTATGAGAATGTTTGTCAATGAGTTAAGCTTCGTGCCCCAAATTAAATCCCATTAGTTTATGAAACCACAAAGGGCTTAAGTAGTGAGCACTCAATTGTGGAACCATTGGAGCCAAAATAACAACAACGTGTGCTTACATTCAGTGGTGTGTGCAAGATACATTTGATCTCTTGACCAACATTTACACAAAAAATTGGAATGTAGTGTATTTATATATTTCTTTAATAGTTTAGTGAAAAAATATATTTAATAGTACCATGGATATTTTATTTAGGTATGTTGATTAAATCATTATTTTTGTGAACTCACACCAATAGAAATTCTTTGTTGCCATTGTAGGACACCTATCAGCTTAAAATTATCATCATAATGGGTATTTTCCATTCATTAAAAAAAGAGTACATTTGATCAACATTTTGATGTGTGGAAGTGGGGAAATTTGATGGTACTTTTACCCATATTTGTAGGATGTCTAAAACTGTTGCAACATATTTTAAATAGAAGGAATCAACAATGTAATTAAAACATCTAACAAACTAGCCTGGCAGAGCTGGTTATTACCACTGGAGGTGGAAATTCAACTAAAACCTGCAATATTTTTCTAAATCAAGGGAAATCTTGTTGAAAGACCACTACAAGTGAAAGATTTTCCAAGTTGAGATGGTAATAAAAAAAAATTAAGTGATGAAAACAGAAGGAAGCGATGCAACAATATCTCTGGCAATTCACTCTTATCAAATGACACAAAATCATAGCACCATCCCAAACAGAGGAACAAAATTGATTAGTACTTCAATTGTCAAATGAAGTGCTCGCTAAGGCAATTACAACATGGAATCTAAAAAATTGTGAACAACGAGCAATCCTGATTTTGTCTTAATATAAATAAGATTCTCAATTTTCAACAATAAATAGGAAACAAGCTTTGTCTTGTAAAGTGAAAATAAATAATTACAAACCTTAACTAGTAAATATCTTAATAAACGTTACTTCTTATTTTAGTTTAATGCTTCCAGCTGATATTTACAGTCTAACATTACCAAAATAATTCAGTTTTATTAAGGAAAATAAGCCTACAAATACAGAGTACATTAAACAAACATTAAATAAACAACTAAACCTACTATAACCAAAATTTGGCATGCTCCTTTTTATTCAATGAAAGAACCATAAATCATTAAGACATTGTTACCCAATCAAACCTTAAAAACAAAAAATACCCAATACACAAAAAATCAATAAAACATACCCAAAACAAAATCACTTCCTTCATATCAATCCTCTGGAAGCTCGACCTCTCCTTCATCGATCTCTGATTGTAAATCTAGAATTTACCAAGAATAACCTAGGCGCACTGGCACATCACTCAGCCTAGACTGAGCGCTCACCCGAAGCGTGCAAAGGTACCAGGCCCCTCCTTAGAGTTGCTTATGTAGGATGTGAACATGATGAAGAGTTAATGCATTCATTCCCATAAACAATATAACTTTCCACAGAACATATTCTAGATCTAGATCTCCAAAGAATCATCAATCAAACAATAATATAATGTAATTATCCATGCAATAACTAGATGTAGTTACGTTTGACACCATTGATCATCCATTATGCTCCATTATATTAAATACACAAAAGCTTCTTACAATAATTGATATCATAGCTTATGCGTGCATCAGAACTGACATCATAACTCCATGATAGCTCTCTTCCTCCCACACATACATATATATATATCCTAAACTACACAACTCACTACATATTTATAAGGGTGGGGACTTTCCCTTCACCACTTACATAATTCCCAAAATAGGTCACATGCTGAAAATAGCCATGCACCTTTACAATAATAGGCACACATGTAAGTGTGCTAATAATAGACCTCTTAAAGTTTAACTAGCAGTAGTAATTCCATTATTAATTCAAACCCATGCAAAGTGCTTAGTAGTCGCTCTTCCAAGAATAACATGTTGCGTGCCGTGCAAGTCTTCATCTGGTTGTGTGCCCCACATGCTATCTCCAAAAATAGCCTGTAACCATGAAAATGGCTAAGTCCCAGATCTATCCTTGTCTTTTGTGCACATTTCCTTCCCATTCCTTTTGCACCTTCAAATATGCCTTGCTCCACATGTGAATCTTCTGGTTGTTCCTTCCTTAGTAGCATATTGTCTGCTCAACATTACCCCACACTAAACTGCATTGCCACCCCGACAATGGTTGCCTTTTGATATTTAAAGAATAAAGAATAAGGAATGGAATGAATGTAAAGAATTATTATACAAAGAATGAAATTTTACTATGCAACATCTTCTACTTCAAATGGAAGAATTAATTCTGAATATTCTTCTTTTATTTTTGCCTCTAAGGTTTGTCCCTCATTCAATGCGACTTCTACCTTTTCTGGAATATCCGCTGCAATAGAGTCTAACTCATCTTGTGCAATCTCATCCTTCTCGCTCTGTAATACTAGAACAATGTTAGACATTGCAGACATTCTTCCTTCCAGAAGATCCATCTTTTGTGCTATAATTTTTCCAAGTTCATCTAGTTTGTCCTTATGGGGCTCTTGGGCCGCTGCAAGGGCCTTGCAATTTTTCTTTACTAATTCCAATCTCTCCGTACACCCCAATGTCTCATCCTTCATTTCCTTCAGGACATCATTTTCCTCTACCATGGTCATGATTCTTATGACTGCCTCTGGAGCTGCACAAATATTCAATGCCTATGGTCTACTTTCTTCAGCTCCTCCTACAAGGTTTGGAGCAATGCCTCATAAGATGAAATATTTCCAAGCATTGAATCATTTTCTCTCTTTGCTTCCTACTCAGGGTCCTTTGGTGTTGGCATGTGAATGGGCCCATCCTCAAGCACCAAATCAACCAAGGTACGCACATAATGCATAGCCGAAGGGAACCTTTCAGGTACCTTGGACTCCAAGTGTGGTCTTGCTTTCAGGACATGATCTTGAGCTCCTCTGCCATTCTAATGAACACCTCATTTTTCTTTTGCTCTAAGTCCTTTTCTCCTTTTAGGTGCGCTATTTCAACATCTTTTGCCTTGTTTTCTTCTCTTAGTGCCCTAATAGTGGCATCTTTATCCACATTCCTGCGCACCACCTCTGTAGATACTTTCACTAAGGCATTACTCACCTGTTCATCAGACATAACCATGGGTTTGATAGTTATGTGCCTATTCTGTGGTGCCTTTTTCATTCTTCTGGATACATAGGACTCTTCACATACATCAAAATCGGGCTCATCCATGTGAGTTTGCATGGACCAGGACAATTGTTTCCTTGTGCACGTGGTTGCCATGTCGGGGTCCATCAACTCCCATCCATACAAGTCCTTAAGGCCCACTATATTTGGAATCGGGCGCAGAAAATTTTACCTATGTCCTCATCATAGCCCATGTGTGGAACATTGTATTCTCCACTTGTGTGCTTCATCCTTGGCCCCTTAGGTACCTGAGCACCAAGGTTTGGAGTTGGATCTTCAATGTGCTGAGTGGTGTCATGTTCTGGTTCTTCTACCTCTTTTCTTCCTTCCTCTTTCATCTTTATGTCTTCATCCCTTGGCTCTTCCATGTCCTCTGGTTGTGTAGGAGATCCAAGGTGCTTTCTGCAGACTCCTCCACCTCCTCATTTAGCCTCAACTTCCTCCTTTTCCTTCCAGTTGTCTCCTTCTGAGGAGAGATTCATGGCGACCTCCTAATAGACTGAGGAGTCCCCGTGCCTTGGCTCCTTGTTCATTTGAACACCCTTTTGAAATGGTGCTCTCCTTGGACTGCTTCCAAGTCTTTCTTCTTCCTCTTGTACCTGTGGTGGGGTACCCATGCACTTCGTCTCCATTTTTTCTATAGGGTACCTCCAGACCTCTATGTACCAAGCCACCACTATCTTCACATTCTTCTTCCTCCTCATCCACCACTATGGTTTTTATAGGTTATGGGGCTAACACGTTCTCCACCGTGTGCTTACCTTTTAGCAGCCTTGGGAGCACAAACTCATTTTCTACATACTTGTTACCCTCCAACTTAGGCTTAAGCTAAAGGTATACAAGTGTGGCTCCACTATCCCCAACAACCAAGCTTACAGGATTCATGTTTATAATGTCTGATATGAGCCTTTCAATATATGTTGTTCGACCTGGATGTACATATGTTTTTCTTAAAGTGTGGTAGTCACAATCTACCTTATCCACATTAAAATTCAAGTGATGCACATCAGTGAATCAGTGGATTGATGCTTGGAAGTAGCGCTGTGAAGGCATATGACACTTTTACACCATGGGCTCCAAGTCCCATCCCTCATAACAAATCATGTGATGCGGAAATGTTGGTACACCGTGAATTAGACTGCCTTACCCACCACCAACGACAACTCCTTAGGAATGTGCCACTCCTCTTCAAATGCCACATGGAGCCGTCATACCACTTCTTTGCCCTTTGCTTAAATGGTTCACCCATTGATCCTTCGTATAAGTATTTCTTGAACCTCTCGCATGAGGGACTTTTTCTCCTTGGGGTACTCCCAAATCTTTTTCCTTTGGCCCGTCAGGCACTCCAATTTCCACAAATACCAGTGACAACAAGATAGCACCAAAACTGATCCTTTCATAGGTGCACGCTTCCTTAAAGCTGGTCTTCGCAATGTAGCCTGCTATGTTATAGACTACCCCCTGTGACATCTTCCTTGCGACATGGAGCCACATTGTATTCACCTGCGACCATCTCTCCTAATCATTCAACTTGGTCACCAGATGCACAACTGCTTGTACCACTGGGTACTTCTTCAGTTTATCAATGTCCATTCCGCGCAGACCTTTTGTATACCCCAATTCCTTTTGTGTTTCCATGATTGTTGCTTTATCTGTTAGGTCGCTATCAAGATCTGCCCCTGTCCCCTTTAACCCTGTTAATGTTGAGATCAATGCTGCTGTAATCCTTACCCTTCTTCCAGAAAAATAAAATAAGTCCTCATGGACTCTACTCATTAGCCACTGGTACAAGAGGTTCATATTTTCCAAAGTATGGGAGCTCATACAACTGGTATACTCCTACTTGTTTCAAAAGTTTCTCCCCACCGTCGTCATATACTGACATATTCTTTGTCATGCGCTTGTTGGTCT
Source organism: Taxus chinensis (assembly GCA_019776745.2). Lineage (NCBI taxonomy): Eukaryota > Viridiplantae > Streptophyta > Pinopsida > Cupressales > Taxaceae > Taxus > Taxus chinensis. The sequence goes on from CM034146.1 coordinate 187,677,428, forward strand.
TGGTACTCAACAACACGTCTAATTCCTTTTTATTATCAGAGGTTCCGTGGTTGTAATCACTCACCTTGCAGCTGTGTATGTGGGAATCCCACTCTTTCCCAATTATCACGCCTTCTAGATACTGCATCTCTGATAAATTACTCTTAAGAGCAATTTCAACTTCTGCCTCCACTTTCTTCTTTCCTTTGGCTCCTGCAGCAGGTGCTTTCTTTGGTGCCATCGTCAAATCTCAAGTTTATGTCCTCTGTAGTGAATAAATCCAAACCCTAGCTTGAGTCTGTGTGCCCTAGTTGAAACCACGTGCTCTAGCTCTTTATCAATGCATCTGCTTCACTCAAACCCTTCACCAATGGGGACACAAGCTTCTTCTGCGCACAAATCCACTCTCTATGTCTGGTTTCACACTCTTCACACCTTAATACTCTTTGCACATCTCAGTCACACTTGGCTCATTCAAATTCTTGTGATTACAATGGTAAAAATGAACTTACATCATGTCCTTATATAGATTTTCAAAAATTTAGTGCATTTATTGCTCCTTCACCTACCAACAATCCTCTTATTAATTGACCATTTTCACACTTTCTGCGCGGTACATCTTCGCACCCAAGCTATAACCTTCTAGTGCGCCTTCCTACCTTCTGGCGCAGACTTCTCTTCAGTGTGCTTCCATGCGCCTGAGTACCTCGCCACTGCACCTTCCCTTGGTAGTCTCCATGGCCTCTTCTTACCTTGCGTTATACTTGTTCCTTCATTTATCTCCATCTATGGTCCTTTTTTAGAAGCAATCTCCTTTCTAACAACTCTCCAAACTTGAATAACACCTGTAGCAGTTTGTTCCTTTATGTGTACCCATTTTTCAATAGTCGTGTACCTAGTTATCAATAACCACCCCACACAAATGGTATGTGCAGTCCTCTGCACATAAAAATTCTTCAAATGGTAATTAGCTTCCAGCGCGCAAATGCACTTATTACACAAAACACCAACTAAATTGACAAAGCATAGCGACAAAGAAGGAAATACATTAAGGGAATACATAATTGAAAACCTAATCTAAATGGCAACACTACCTTATTACAAACACCAAGAAGACTTATTTATAGTAGGGCTTCAGCCTACTCCCGTTGAAGTAACCGGGTAACCGTATTCCATCAAGTGCCTCTAACTGGCAAGCACCTATTTCAAGTATGTGAGTGATAACATATGGTCCCAACCAATGTACTTTAAGTTTTCCTGGATGGCGTAAAAACTTAGAATCATAAAGAAGCACCATCTGTCCAATCTCAAACTTTTTGTCCCTGATGTGCCTATCATGCCATGCTTTCTACCTGGCCTTTTCTTGCTTCTGACTCCAACGTGCTATTTCTCATTGCTCATCCAGCTTGATCAAATTTTCAATCCATTCTTCTAATGCTTTCTCATCAGCTAGACCTCCAGCGCGCGCAATACGCAAAGAAGGTAACATGAATTCCATAGGAAGAATTACTTCCACGCCAAACACTAACTGAAATGGTGTGGCCTTGTTCAACCTTTTATATGTTGTTCTATATGCCCAAAGCATGAAATAAACTTTATCATCCCAATCTTTCCTTCCAACATCACAAATTTTTTTCAATGTCTGGCTCAAAATTTTGTTGAAGGCCTCAACAGTGCCATTTTCCTGAGGATGATAGGGTGTAGTCTTATGGTGTGCAATCATAAATTCATCCAATAATATCCTGATTGTCTCATTCAAAAAATGTGTGCCCCTATCACTTGTCAAACTTAGTGGGCATCCATACCTTGTAAGAATATTTTCCCATAAAAAACATGGCTGTTGTAGCTGTTGTACAATCCTTGGTAGGTGTTGCTTCTGCCCACCTTGTGAGATAATCTGTGCAAGTGATGATGTAGCGTGATCCAGTCCTATGCGCGGCTGGTGAAATAGGACCCACAAATTCTATAGCCCATTTTTCAAATGGTTCTGCACTAGGAATAGGTCATAAAGGCATTTCATCTCTTTGCCCTGGTTTTCCAAGGCACTGACAGTGATCACATGCCTTGCAATACGCCTTACAATCCTTATACAGGGTCTCCCACCACAATCCAGTGAGTAGAATTTTTGCATGTAGTGGCATCACCTGTATAGTGCCCACCTATAATACCACCATGAGCCTCTTCCATGATATATGTGTGCTCATGCTCCAATACACATCAGTGCAATACTTCATCTCTTCCTAACTTGTATAGGTCACCACTGATCAACATAAAAGGTGCCACGTGAATTGCAAGTTGTTTCTTCTCTAAGGCTTTTAGTCCTTCTGGTGCCACACCTGTACATAGAAAGATAACAATATCCTCCAAGTCTAAAGGTGCATGATGTAACTTGTATAACTGTGCATCTGGCATTGTGTCTTCAATTGTTTGTGCATCTTCCCCTGACTGTATCCTTGATAAATGGTCTGGCCCAGAATTACTTTTCCCTGGTTTTACCACAACTGTAAAATCAAATTCTTGGAATAAGAGCACCCATCGACATATGTGCCCCTGTAAGAGGGGCTTATTTACCAAGTATTTCAATGCCATGTGATCGGTATAAAAGACAAATGGTGTTGCTAGCAGGTATTGTCTAAATTTATGTAGTGCATAGATCATTGACAAGGCTTCGCGCTCAGTAGTTGTATAATTCTACTCTGCAGGAGTCAACTTTCTACTAGAAAAATAGATAGGATGATCTATAATACCTTCTCCAGGTTGAGCCAACACCACACCAATGGCCATGCTAGAAGCATCCACATGTACATGAAATGGTTGGTCCCATGAGGGAAAGTGCAGAATAGGCGTTGTGGTAAGTTTCTCCTTCAATGTTTCGAATGCGCATTGTTGTGGTTCTCCCCAATAAAATGTCCCTTTTTCGTTTTAGTAACTCTTCCAGGGTGTGCAAAAACCTTATCACACCCTTTGATAAATTTTCTATAATACCCTATGTGACCTAAGAATCCACACACTTCACTTTGACTAGTAGGATCCTCTAGGCCTATAATAACTACAACCTTAGCTGGATCGACCAACAAACCTTCCTTGCAGATAATGTGCCCTAACAAAGTGCCAAATGGTGTAGCAAATACACACTTCTTGATGTTCAAAGAGATGCTTAACTATCTACATCTTTCAAACATTAAGCACAAATTGTCACAATGATCCTTAACAAGTCCATACACCATCCAATCATCTAAGTAAACCTGCAAAAAGTTGTGGATGAAATCCTGGAATGCTTGAACAACTATGCGTGAAAATACAATAGGTGCATTTTTCAAACCGAACGACATCACAGTATATGCAAAACTTCCCCACTCAGTAGTGAAGGTTGTTTTCTCTTGATCCTCCTGTGCAATCCTGACCTGATGATACCCAGAGAATCCATCCATGAAAGAATAGATTTTGTGCCCTGCAATGCCTTCTAATATCTCCTCTATGAAAGGTGTAGGAAAAGGATCAATTACACATGCAACATTCAGTTCTCTGTAATCCACACAAATATGAATCTGACCATCCTTCTTTATACTAATAACCATGGGGCTAACCCACTCAGACTCTTCTAGGGGCTTGATGATGCCAAATTTCAACATTTTTTCAATTTCTTCCTTAACTTTGACGCACAAGTTAGGGTTCATCCTATAGGGTCTCTTCCTGACCGGTCGTGCACCTTCTTTAAGCTTGATCTTCATCTCTCCTAATGATTCATGCACACCTTTTAATTCATGATATCCCCTAGGAAATAAGTCCTGAAAGTCCTCGTAGTAACTCTATGATTTTTGCCACTTCAGAGTCAGACCAATAATCCCCAATTATGGCCTCCTTAGGTTTAGTATCCATGCCAATATTCACTTTCTTTGTCTTCATAGGTTCATGATATGCATGTGTATTCTTATCTACACTGTCCAAGACTTTGCATGTCCCTGTTGAATGATCGACATCTAGATTTTCTACTTCTTCATCATCCACTATGTAGACCATCTTTCCTTTTTCTTTCTCAAAGAAATTACACTGAAGTAACATGGAGTCGGTTTCTTCTTCATCAAAACACGCTCCTAAGTCTATCTCACCAAATAAATCTTGAATGAGTTCTTCCAATTTTGCATTATCTCCCATAGTTAAGCGCTTTATAACCTTTAATGCCTCTTCTACTAGAGGTTTAGTAGAGAAGTAGTCAAAAGTTTGGATCATTCCTGTAATCAAATCCTGCCAATTTCCAGTCTCTCTATGTAGCTCCGCATATACATACCAAGCGCGTGTGCAAACTTGTAAAGTGGAATAAAATTTGTGCACCCAGAGTGAAGGTGGTAAAGCTTCCTACCCCTCTATCCAGAGTCTCTCACACTATTGAATGTGGTGCTGAACAAGTTGATTACCATGATAAGTGTAGATTTGAGTAGGTGCATTGCTCCTATAAAACCGAGTTGAAAGAGAAATCCTGATCTCATTCCATCCCATAATATTATCTTTGTGAACCACCCACCAGCGTGTTGTTGTCCCACACAGGGTATATGGTAACATATTTCTTCTCTTAACTTGGTCTGTCCACTACTCCTCCATGGCTCGTAGGAATACTGTAGGATCTTCTTCTCCAGTGTACCGAGGTACAGGGTTGTTACCTATTCTTCTAATAGAACGAGGTCCACTTTTCCATGTAAATGTGCTTCTTACTTCATGCCCTACCAACTCATAAGTACCATGAGCCCAATTATCGCAAGCAATACTCGTAGTATCACTAATAGATTGTGCATCTTCCCACTGAAGGATTCCTTCCTTAGATGGCTCAATAACCTCTGGGTCTTGAATGACGTGCACATAGATCCTGTTTAAATCTTCCTCACTCAAAGGCTCAACATATGGTGTAGATTTCCCATCTGTTAAAGGGATTATAACTCGTTCCTCCTTATTCTCAAAACTGATATATCCTTTGTTGAACCATAAATCAACATTATTTGCATAACACCAAGGGTGCCTAAGCAGAGCTGGGAAACTATCTACTTCTGCAAGTGCTAAAACCTCAAAATCCCCAGTGAATTTGGCCCCTTGTATAGTAATGGATGCATCTTTCAAAACTCCTATGGGAGTGGCCTTAGTCTGATTAGCCATAAACAACACATTGGAAGATGACTGCAATGGAGGTCTCCCCATCTACACCCATGCATCTAAAGTAAGAACATTGACTTCCATGCCCATGTCAATCAATATATTGCTCAAAATCCATCCATCCACAACAACATTCAGAGTGATCTCCTTGTCGTAGTCTATGCTATCAGGGGGAAGATTTGCATGCAGGATCTGTCGTCCATTCTCAATACTTGCGCGTGGAGTGTTTCCCTTCAGCCAATTCCCTAACAATGGAATGATATTCTCTTGGCACAACATTTTGCACACCTCCCTTAAGTCATCAATATCAGATGGGACCTTCCCTGCTTCTTTCTCCTATTCTATCTTCCGTGATTTCTCTTTAAACACTTGTATTTCACCCTAAAGATTTCTGAGGACCTCCATGGTTTCTTGATAAACCTCCTTCTGATGGGTAGGATCTGGGTACCTTACATGTAAAACCTCCTCCTTAGTGATGGTAGGCTTCTGTTGTAACACTTCTTTGGCATGTGCCCGCTTCAACACGTGTAGTAATATTTACGTTTAATGCCTCAAGTACTGGTGTCAACTTGGGCATCCACTGATTTTCCACAGTGCATTGTATCCTAACCATCCCTGTGCCTTTGTTTTCTTGTTTATGTTACTTACTAAGATGCTCATATAAGTCAGGGAATTCCTCATAGCTATGATTCTTTCCACAGAAAGAACATGAAATATTCTGGGGACATTCACGCTTGTAGTGGTCAGGAGATCCACATGTAAAGCATGTCCTATGAGGAAACTCACCTCATCCACCACCACGGCCTTAGCCTCTAAATCCACCATGGTACCCATGCCCTCTTGCCATGACCTCCTTCAAAATTCCCCTCATTCTGATCATAGCATGCTTGATTGTGATCTTAATCTTGGTGCTCATTCTTTCCTTTAGATTTATCTGATATGCTTGTCTGTCTCACACCAATATCTATAGCATCATGGATCTGACCAATCAATCTACAGTCCTCTGTATCATGAGTCATGGACCGAAAAATATTACAATAGCAGGATACATTCTTTCTTATCATGCGTTGTAGTAATGGGCAGTGGCTAGCATCATGGTTTAAATGACATATCTCACAGTCTAGTAGTAATGAACGCACTAATCTGCAGGGACAACTATCCTTGGTGTGACCTTCCACTTCACAATATGTACACCAAATCCCCGTGCATGTCTCATGTGCTGAATTTACTGATAGTTTCTCCAACTACTTTTCCATAGCTACAATCTGTGCTTCCAAGAATGGGCTGACTCTAGTGTCTATACTCCCAACTACCTTGGCATGCAACATTGCTTCAAGTGCTTTGTGTGGATCAGTGTATGTCTTATGTGACAATGCCCTTCTAAAAGGTGTAATCAGACCTCCAACGAACCATTGTGCATGCTAGCTTGCGTGAATATCATAGGAAAGCTTAGATAAAAGTGTTTTAAAATGGGCATCATACTCCCAGACACTCTCAGTAGTGCCTTGTTTAATATCCTTGAGCGTGCTTATATTCTTTTGCTCAAACTCAGGGATATAGAACTCTTTTAAGAAAGCATCTTTTAATGTTGCATAATCCATGCAAGTTTGATCAGGGTCAAACTTCCTGTACCAACTGTGTGCACATCCCTACAATGTAGTCACAAATTAGCTTGCCTTGCACTCAGAAGTCATGATCCCTTTTGCATGCCACAATATTTCACACATGTGCACATGTTCAATAACATCTTCTATGCCCCTATACTCTGGAAGACGAAGAGACATCTCCATGTAAATATTCTGGGGTTGGTGCGGACCTTTCCCACCTGATCCAGAACCTCCTATGTTTCCTCTGCCTCCAGAACCACCAGATCCACCAGAACTAGAACCACCTATACCTCCTGATCCTCCTCCTAGAAGCGGACCAGAAGATGTACTTCCCTATGCCCCAATAGTAGTACTAAACTGAACCCCTATGGTCTGTGAGGTGGTACCACTCCCAGAAGTGAGTCCAACATTCTGCGCGCTCACATTCTGTGCAGACGATGTGCCTGAAAAAGTACCCCCAAACAACAACGAAGATGTCTTCCCTGCCATCAATGTGCTTGCTATCTGACTTACTCCTACTCTCCTACTACCTAAATTAGCTTGTTGACTACTTGTCGTACTAGATACTGGAAAACCAAGTGCAAGGGCTAGGTTTTCAGGTAGGTTCAGATGCGCGCCCGTGGCCCAGGTCATTTCTACTGGCACGCTTCCTTGTGAGGCCAAGGAGGGTTCCCTATCATGCTTTCCCAGATGGGGGATTTCCTGATGCTCTAGCTCCATGCCTCCCATGTGATATCCAAATCCTTCACAAGCCATCTCTCTCCTCAATGCCATCTGTGCTCTGTAATGTCACGTTACTTTCTCTATCTCCCTCTCACGTGCCTCATTATACTTAATCCACCTTTCTTCTCTCTGCCTTGCTACCGCTAAGTCCGCCATCTTTCACCAATCCTGTTCCTGCCCCCGCGCGTGGTGAGGTTTAGCTAGCCATGGGTTTTTCTTCCAAGTTCAGGGTTACCATCAAAATCTTGATTACCAGTGGAATGCCTTGTAAATAGGTTCCCCTGGGATACCGTAGAAACTAAAACTCAGCTACCTCTGGACAAGAATAGGTAGAAATTGAGTACTCCAGAATATAGCTATTCAAGACACCATGGAACCAAGTATCCACAACACACGTCCAAATTAGATCAGCATCATAGAGGGCTTGAAATTCTTCTTGCGTCCAGACAAGTGTGTGATACCTCCAGTTCCATTTAGATGCATAAGCAACCAACCACTTGTACAGTTCTACCGGAAAGATAGCGAAGAAGCTCTCGTATAAACAATCATACATATTTTGATCCACCCATGTGCATGCATAAAACTCAGATCCAGTGTTGAACCTTTGTGTGTACTCTTCTTCTAGATATTTTATCCACTCCTCAACACTTGCTAGGGTCAACTGGTATGTCTTCATCGTGAACCATCCTGAAAACAACTGAAAAAGAGGTCCCGAAAACATAACCAATGATGCAGCCTAGAATTTACCAAGAATAACCCAGGCGCGCTGGCACATCACTCAGCCTAGACTGAGCACTCACCCAAAGCATGCAAAGGTACCAGGCCCCTCCTTAGAGTTTCTTATGTAGGATGTGAACATGATGAAGGGTTAATGCATTCAAATCCATAAATAGTATAAATTTCCACAAAACATATTCTAGATCTAGATCTTTAAAGAATCATGAATCAAACAATAACATAATGAAATTATCCATGCAATAACTAGTTACAGTTACATTGACACCATTAATCATCCAATATGCTCCATTATATTAAACACGGTAAATACACAGAAGCTTCTTACAATAATTGATATCATAGTTTATGCGTGCATCAGAACTGGCAACATAACTCCATAATAGCATCTCTCCTATCTCTCTCATACATACATATATATATCTAAACTACACAACTCACTACATATTTATAAGGGTGGGGACTTTCCCTTCACCGCTTACATAATTCCCAAAATAGGTCACATGCTGAAAATAGCCATGCACCTTTACAATAATCGGCACACATGTAAATGTGCTAATAATAGACCTCTTACTAGTTAACTAGCGGTAGTAATTCCATTATTAATTCAAACCCATGCAAAGTTCTTAGTAGTCACTCTTCCAAAAATAGCATGTTGCGTGCCACACAAGTCTTCATCTGGTTGTGTGCCCCACATGCTATCTTCCAAAAATAGCCTGTAACCATGAAAATGGCTAAGTTCCGGTTCAGTCCTTGTCTTTCACATGCATTTCCTTCCCATATCCTTTGCGCCTTCAAATATGCCTAGATTCTCCTTCCTTAGTAGCATATTGTCTACTCAACACTAATTTTATTTGGTGAAAGACCCAAAGGACCAATTTTAGGGGCCAATGAAGAGGCCACTCAAAATTCTCCTCCTGTCACATGGACGAACACCTCTACAACCTGAGTTGGATCCAACTTTGGCGGCATTTTTCCTAAACCCTTTGAACCTTGCCTCTTCCACAAATCCCCTATAACTCTGCGACCTCTTACAAAAAGGGAAGACTAGGGTTAGCTCTCTAATTTTCTATGTCTTTGATTATTTTACTATTAATGTAAAATTGTATGGCTTGACACAACGGGTTGGTAGCTAAAATTGGCTCAACAAATTGTTAGCATGTTTGATCTATGTATGTTTTCTCATGTGTCATTATGTGTTAGGAAGTAGGATTTTTTCCCTTTTTTGTCTATGGTCAAAGTTAAATGGCCCTAGAGTGGCCAAGGGGATTTATATTTACCCTTCCTCTGCAAATATATGGCCTCCCTATATTTGGCGTGTTGTTGCACTCGGTTCACCAATTCTTCATAATTTTTTGAAATTTTGGATGCAGGTATCCCATGTGTCTAACACACATGGGTTTGAGTGGTGTACTTCATAATTACATTTTCAGGGCCCCTTGGATTCCATGTTGTTACTATTTGATCAAAAAACACTTCATTGCATCCAAGTGAAAGGTATAATTTTTGGGCATTTGGTATCCATAAAAGAGTCATGGATATGAGTTGAGCCTTTGTGTTGTCATTCATACATGTGTGATGAATGAGGGAAATGTGCATTAAAATGTAAATGTTATGGCAGTAAGGAAAGTTAAGTCGCAATGACCTCACATATACCAGTAGTCTCTATAGAGTTTTTTTTTTCCCAAGCACCTCCTCGTAAAAGATTGTGAATATTGTTTCCTTGTATGAAAATATAATATGAGGGTGCGTAATCAAGTTGTGATTTCTCCACTGAGGGAAATCCATGGATATTGTTGGAGGGGATCCTAACATCACTCTATGTAAATCTAGCCATTTAGTGTATGTTAGACTAAAAGTGAAGAAATGTGTAGGTAAAACTAGTTGTGTGATCATATTTGTGAACCCATGCCCATGCTTGCACCAAATTATATTGTCGTCGTCAAGATAGATCCAAACATCATTATGTGGTTTACAACATGTGTATCAGGCATATGTGCTAGTTGTTGGTAATACATAGAGATTGTGGTTGGCAAGTTGTCCCCAAGGTTTTTTTGGTGAAAAATATAGATGTTGTTAGCTCTTATGATGCATCATAAGGTTAATAATGAAGTAGTAAAAGCATGGATGGACATTGAATTTTTTATCATGAAACCTCATCAAATGCAAAACATATTTGTGCATGTAAACTTGTTTGATGTGTGACATTTGGAAAAATGAAATCCATGTAGGAAGCAAAGATGGGAAATTCATAAAAAGTAACCAATGATTATTTCAGTAAATCTAGACATATTCAAGTGAATCTAGACTCTAATATCAGATCACCAAACTTGAAGAATGGCTAATAAGAGCTCTTATTTCTTCTAATATGTTTGCTTCATGTGCATGGTTGAAGATAAACATGGATGGTGAAGAGATATTGTTGTCCTATATACTTCATGATGGCATTCTTGAGTGGGCAGTCTTGGAACTTAGAAAATCCTATCTAGATAATTATTCCATAAATGCCAATGAAGGTATAAAAATTTGGAGCACATTTTGTATTATTGATTACACTCATACTTGTATTAACTTGATGGAAACAAGTAAGGTTGACATATTCACACAAATATTTCAGCATTTGACTAGCACCATATCTAGACTTTAGGAGCACTAAATCATGTTCTCTCTCTTGCACATGACACTTAGGAAAACAAATTTAGAATTGATCGAGGGAAATAAATTTGGGAAGGGAGGAATAAAATGTCCCACTTCCTAAGATAATCCAGTTGAAGACCTTTAGCTCAATTTTGTTTCCCAACGACTAAGGGGTGTTAAAAAGGGAAACTATAATTTTAATAAATTATTATAAAGTGTACAAAAAGAGTGTTATAAAAAATAACTTATATTGATCTATTAATGAATTAATAATAAATAAAAGAGAAAATAAAATAAAAGATAAATTGAAATTAGAAAAGAAAAGGGAAAGAGGTCACTTTATGTTTTTATTTCCCCTACGGGAAAAATTTACCCATGTTGGGAGATAATAAATGCCAAAAAAGAATTAAATGTGGGAAAATGCATTTGATTGGTGGTTGTGGGTGGCTACTAAGCCAAGATTGATTATAAAAGTAAGTGCAGTTAACTTTGTAAAGCATCTCTTATATATTATACAAATTTTGTTTTTTGTATGAGCTTGCGAGCTTTGCAAAATACTTCAAAAGATGAAAAACCATTGAATTGATCTCTAGAGGATGAAAACCCTCTTGAGATCTAGAAGGGGAACAAAAAACTCTTCTTCTATGTTGTGAGGATTCTCCATTCAGGGATTTCCATTCAGGATTTAGATTCAAGGATTTATCTATGTTTTCCAATAGTTTTCCACTTGTGTAGAAGGCTGAAAATTACATATTTGTACAAGGGTTTTGAAGGAGAATATTGTCATTATGATTCCCTTCATTTCCAACAATGTTCTTCGTGGAGTGACCCATAGGAAGAGATGGTTTGGAGTGTTTTAATGATAATACAATTTAGATTTGGGTTGTTTTTTTACTTCTAATTTTTAGATTTCCAATCAACCTTTGGTGTGATTTTTGGGCTTAAGGATATTGTAATTTTCAATTGTGTCTAAGGACAATTATCTGTAGATTTGTATAAAATAATTCTGGCTTGTTATTGATACATAATATGGTATTTTCCTCATAATTGTATCCTTATAAAATTAATTGATTTGTTTGATTGAAAGATTTTGTGGTTTTTCTTCATATTAGGTGAATTTTCATTCCTATACTAAGTCATGTTTTCTGGGGCAGTATTTAGATCTACATATAATAAATTTAAAATATATTTTAGACATTGCATATTTATTTTGGATTCACAGGAAATCCATCTAGGGTTAAAATATGTCCATTTGGGGACATTACAGTCAACCTCTATAAGAGTTGGTGGGAGGGAAGACACAAAAGATGATGGTTAGTGTTTGCGTAGATTTGGTGGGGTACCTGTTGCTACACCTATTTCAGATTCTTTGACATTGATTTAGAAATGTTGGAAGTGAAATTTCATGAAGAAGTAGAAATGTCGATACTTTCAGGTGGGAGGGCATGGAGTGCTTCAAATTCTAGATGAATATTTTTATAGTAAGGGTCTTCAGCTATTTTGAATTATAATGCAACTAAAACACAATATTTGCTAATAAAGCACTCAAAGACCTTTTTGTGGACCCAATTCTCCTAATAACCAATATTTCTAAGTTTGTGACTTGGCAACGAAGGTGGTTGGCTATGGAAGAAATATCATGTGGGAAACGAAGGATGTGGTCATTATATTTGTATTGATCACCCTAGCATGTGGGGATTTACTCTTGTTATGATCATTTTTCTCAACCCGAGTAAGTGAAGATAGTAATTTGGGGTGAGGATCCGAGTTCAGTTTTTGGCATTTGATGTTAGTTATATGGTGACAATGTTTGTCTATTGTGTTTTTGTTCATATTGTAACGGAATTGGAGAATTGCATTTCTGTCAAAATACTCCATGCCTATGTATGAACAAAGCAAGAAGAAGCAAAATTTAGATGTAGGAGAAAATACATGAAAGCAAGGAATATAAATACTTATCTATCTATTAGAAAGAGTGCAAAAGCTATGGGAAGAAAGGCATAGTGGGGCATACATAAACTATAGGAAGTTTCTATGGTCTAAAATTTGTGTTTAAGTTAAGGATGGGGATAAATGCAAAGTAGAAAAAGCTTATAAGGTAGATTACATAGATACAACGATGTAGCAAATGCATCTAGTAGGGACACATTCTTGGATGAGGTTGCATCCTTAGTTGGAATGTGAACAATACATCAAAGATCTAATAGACAAGTATATGTCCTTATTCATACATGGGTTGTTGGTGAGATGATAGGTTGATATTCCATTAATTGGTCGATGATTTCCCTATTCATGGTTGACATATGGTTAATGTGTACCTTCTCTTATTTTTTGTAAGCTCAATTCTACATATATGATTGTTGATATGTGTGCAAGATTGATGTTGCATATGTAGACACTAAATCACACACTTTGGGTAACTATCTAGATCTAGTTGCATACTACTATTTATATGATTCCTATGTTAGAAAATTACTAATTAACCCCTGTCTTTGGCCACTTTCCTTTCCTTTCAGTTGGTACTTTCAGTCTTGCAATCCCACTTTCTCAATTTGTATTTTTAACTTTTTTCATTTGTCATCCCGAACACTAGCGCCAAACACCCTCGTCCCCTCTGGGCACTCTTATCCCCTTTACACTTTGTTCACACTTTCTAGACTTTTCTAGCCTCTGGGCACTCTTATCCCCTTTACACTTTGTTCACACTTTCTAGACTTTTCTAGCCATTTGCAAAATTTATCTTTTTGGTAGTCGGCCTTTTCGGGGTTAATTGTGAAATTTAAAGCAAAGGAATCATATAAATATAAGTCCATTGGGTCTAAGATGTAGTGCAATGCTTAGTGATAATTCCATCCATTTGGTAAGAACCCTTCATAGACATCCTTATTTTTAGGGCGTTAATGCTTGGCTTACGGTCTTGCAGGTGATTCTTGACATCCTGTATATTTAGTGCAATGCTTAGTGATAATTCCATCCATTTGGTGACATTGCGGATAGTTCGAACCCTTCATAGACATCCTTATTTTTAGGGCGTTAATGCTTGGCTTACGGTCTTGCAGGTGATTCTACACTTTTATTGTATATTTACAGTGACATTTGTTGGAGTGTAGTGACATACACACAACAAGAAGTGAAGAAGTGCATACATCTTGCGACCTTAGAAATTCAGGATTATAACCATCTACACAGATCAGAGCGCCCATAATTCAGTACCAATGTGCCCCAGGTGCCCCTATCCCTCTTTGGGTACCCTAGTACATTAAAATATGCATCTGCTTCAATTTAATGTGGTTCGTTGTGACAGTTCTCCATTTTTTTTTTCCTGAACTCCATGGTGACACAATCCAACAACCTCTTTGAATCAACTAAGGATCTTCTAACCCTCTTTGCAGATTAGGGTTTCATATTTTTATTGCTTAGTTGATTGGGTTAATTTCTATATTTATTTATTTAGTTATTTACAACTATAATAACATCACATTAGGTTGTATTTATTTACAATTTAGCTTAATAATTTTGGTGAACTTGACCTTAGATTCCTCCTTCTTACTTTATTACTCTATCATCATGAGTATCTTAATCAATGAATTCTTTCTTGCCAATCCTGACTTGAGATATAGAGTACAACATTTCCTTACTACTACTTGCATTCCTATTGATATACATCCGAATTTGTTTATCAAACATTTGTTGATGGATTTCCTCAACATATTGCTTTCCCATCTAATCCACATGTCGATCTTTCTATTTTTGACAATGATCCACCCTTGCATATCATGATTTGCATCTATAATGTGGGTATCAAACACACTTTAATTGACAATGGATCTGAACTTAATCTTATGTCATTCCTTGAAAATTTCTGTCTCTTTGTTGCCAATCTCAGTCCATCATTTTTGTCCCTTCGTGCATATGATGGTTCTATTTGTCTATATGACGGTCATATAGTCTTACCTATTACCGTCGAGCCAAAAACCCTTCATACAATCTTCTTTGTCATTGAATTTTTAGTTTCATACAACTGTTTATTTGGTCAATCATGGCTTCATACCATGTAAACAATTACCTCTACTGTACATCATTGTGTTAAATTCTTACACGAAAGTGTCGAGTATACTATTCTTTGTGACCATCATCCTTAACAATATTGTGAACATGATCCTAACACTACACTACATACTCCTAGGTCCGATGCTACTGATGATTTGTAACCTATGGATGAGCCACTGCATCTACCACCACTCAAAGGTGTCATCTGTATGATAGATTATATACCGACTACATCTACACCTCCTCTTATTACTAATACTCCTATGATTGTTTATCAGGGGCCTAACCCTACACTGGATGTCACTTTAGCTCCTCCACATTCTCATGTACCACCTCCACCAGTATGATCTCCTTTCACATGCACATTCTTCATGAATAATTCTTATTGGGAGCATATCCCATTCGATCTTACTTGCAATGACACTGTATGTACACATGATAGCTTGACTTGTCTAGGATTCACCGTTGAGGATCTCTCTCATCCATCCCACTCTGCTCATCTTTATCATAGATTTTTAACACTATTGCCACTTATGGCTTGCATGTCTTTCATCTCCTAGTATTCCTTGCATGAGATTCTCACTTTTCACCACTCACATTAGGACAATATTTTCTTAAAATATTGGGGGCACACTCGACCTTGACCATATTGATATATCATTTCCCATGCCCTTTACTTATGTGTTCATTTGATACAGATATTTTCTTAGCTATACACATAATCTCATTCTCTGGTATGCCCACGGTTTTTTGTTACCAAATTTCACTGATGAGGAGTATTCCATGGATATGTACAACTTATGCATTAATGGTTCATAATGTGACCAACCCGAAACTATTTCTTACCAAGTCTCTGATGCTTGTTCATTTGGTTTTGACCATGACAATGATGATCTCCTAGATGTCATTACATGATTATATTATTTTTCTTATACACTCGGGGGGGGCATTACACCCGTATCCCCCCTAACATTGACATACATCTTGTACTCACAGTATTACACACCTACCTTCTAGCACATGCATCCTAACATACATATGTCCATCACCATTACCCGATGACACACTCTTATGCTTCGGTTCACACTTGACTGTTGAGGGATTCCTATACACATGAACCTCACACAATGCATAATAGACATTACACATTGCGCATCTTCACATATCTTACATTTTTCATCCTACACTTTACATCTTACATCTTGTGATTCATACATTAGGTACATTCTATACATACCTTGTGCCTTGCATCACATACTATACATCATACATTACACACCTTACATATCATACTACACCCACTACAAGTATTATACACTCTACTCATCTACTTATATGCATTGCACTCATCACTCTATGATGCATTCTGGTCTCATGGTCCACACCAGACTGTTGAGGGTATACATCACAAATGGGCCACATCACACTCACACATTCTGCCATTTGAAATTTTTCTCATGCTACATTCCTATATTAGTGATATACACTTTAGGCTACATCATCACTTCTTTTGGCCTTATCTTATAATGATATACATTGTAGGCTAAATCGTCACTTTTTCAATCATCTTGTAGTGATATACATTATAGGCTACATCATCACTCCTGCTTGCATCTTTTAGTGTTATAGGTCATAGGTTAAATCATCACTCCTTCAGTTATCTTATTGTGATATATGATTTAGGATAAATGATCACGCATTCTTGTATCTCATCTCTATATGTCGCATATCATCACTACACACTCATCACACCACACTACACACAACACATAGTTCGACCATTTCCCTATGATGTACTCTCATTTACAGTTCATTCTTGACTACTGAGGGGGAATACTAAATGAACCTCACTACATATAACTCCATTCAATTGGGGGGAACGTGGATCCTATCATCCACAACATATTTCATTTCATGGTTGCATTTATCTTGTTTACTCATGCTTTTACATGTACTCTTTATTACATGTATGCTAGATAGATATCTTGTATGTCATTATCTTTACCATAAACACTTGCATGTTCAATTTTTTCTAGTTATAATCATAGAATATATAGGGCCATTACATGCAACATGGATATGTAGACCTAGTTGATTCATAGGGATCCAGAAAAACACACCACTTCATCAGATCATCATCACTATGAAGGAAAAATGAAAAAAAGTGAAGAAAACAAGGTTATGTCAGTATTTTAATAGAACAGCCACCTGGTACAAAGCAGTGATCTATTAACCACCGGTCTATGTAGGGCAACACTCTTGTAACCACTGGTTTGCGTAGGGCAGCCCGGTCATGTCATTTATGATGGAAAAATAAAAATGGAGCGTGAACAACCACATATTTAAAGAGTATGGGTTGTATCTCTTCCCATCCCGACCTTTCTCATTCTCTAGTGCACGGGAGGATATGGAAAATACTATAAATAAAAGAAGGAGCAAGATAATTGGGCATCGAAGGAGATCGAAGGAAAAGGAATTGATGAGAGCAAGTGAGAAAAGAACTTTCAGTGTTGGAATTGATTTTTAGGAGTAAGGTGCATGCAGAATAGAGAAATCAAGAGGGAAGGAAATTTGACATTGTTGTTTCCTTTTTGACTTATTGTAATCTATATTTTGAATCAAATTATCCAATACAAGTGGGAAGAAAGATTAGTTTCCCTTCTTGACTGGTTTTCCCTCGGATTGGGGGTTTCTAGGATAAAAATCTATGTGTTGTCTCTCTTATTTCATTAACACTCTCTGCGATTTTTTTTCTAAGCACTAAGAAAATTAGTAACTAAGCTCTGAAAATGTCATTTTCGAAAGTTGAAAGTAGGAAAAAATAATTTTGTGATTATGTATATTTCCAAAGTTAAAGTTTATAGATCATTTTGGTATCAGAGCTGATTATATATCCAGGACTGTGGTATTTGTTCTTGTGATTTGTATGACAGTGAAAAGGTCCAAAGGCGAAGAATTTTTACCTTGTGAACCAGATATTTCTACCAAGAAGTGGAAACAAAGAATTCGAGCTCAAATAGAGGAAGAGAACTTGGTACGTAGAGTTGAGATGCTAGAGACCATGATGGATAGGTTGTATAGACAACAAGAGATTTCAGATCTGCAAAAGATGACTTTAGTTAAGTAATATTCCATGGAATCAGTAGTTCGAGAGCTGGTCAAAAATTTTGGCATAGGAAAGAACCATGAAGAGGAAGATGATGTGGAAGAGCATGAAGAAGGAATCCCAATTGTAAGGGAAAAGGTAAATTTTGATCATAGTCCCTTTAAAGTTGAGACTAAGGTTGAAATTAAGAACTTCGAAGGACAAGTAGATGTAGAATTATTAGATAAATGGTTAAAACAATTGGAGGTTTACTTTAGTGTGCATATTGTCATGGAGGCATAAAGGATTACCTTTGCACATCTCAAAATGGAAGGTCATGCTTTGGTTTGGTGGGAAACCCATCTAGCCACTTGTGAAAAGAAGAAACGTCCTATTATCAGTACTAAAAAGGTTTTAAGAAATTTCTTAGAGCTAACTTCTATCCTATCGGCCTCAAGACTGACCAGAAAATTAAGTGGTAATACTTTAGAAAGGGAAGTGGTCAAAGCGTGCAGGACTATACTACGGAGTTTCAGAGACAAGCCATGTTGTTGAATATGGACTTGGAGGATGAGGACATTCTGAAAAAATATTTGGGAGGACTTCACACTCACCTTCGAAGGAAGGTAATCTCCACGAAGCCCAAGGATCTCAACGAATCTTGTATACAAGCATACTCTATTGATGATGCGAAGAAGCAAGGAGAAACAAATACAAAGGAAGAGAAGTCAACAACTCAGTAAAAAGAGTAGGTATTGATAGGTAATAAAGGTACATGGAAAGGTCAATAGGCCGCCACTGCTTTGAATACTTGTAAAGATCCTAAAAATTTCTGTAATAATTGTGATACAAATGGTCATATTGACTCCACATGTTGTAAGTTGCATCTGGAGTTTCACCTAAAGCACCAAACTAAGGATTCCAAGAAATCCATGGCCACTGTGAAACTAGAAGAGGAGGTAGAGATTGAGGATGATTCAGATGTAGATGAGAGGTTAGGATGTATGGACATTAACATGTACAACGGTGAAGAAGAAGAGATGAGTAAGCTATTCCATATCAGAATCCAAATTACGAAGACTAAGGTAAACGCTTTGGTTTATTCTGGTTCTTATTTGATTTCTGATGCAGTTGTAGAGAAGCTTGGTCTAGAATTTTATGAGCATCCACATTCATACCCATTGGGATGGGTGAAGAAGGGTGTAGAAATCCAAGTAACGAGGAGGTGTAAGTTTAGATTTGGGATAAATTCCCAACATATAGATGTATTAGAGGTTGATATAATTCCACTTGATACATTTGATGTTGTTTTTGGAAGTCCTTACTAGTATACTAGGAATGTTGTATTCACAAGGAGGGAGAACCGGTATAGATGAGTTAAGGATGGGGTTAGTTTCAACATTTGGGCACACCCACACAAACCAAAGAATGTTATGGTAAGTACCAACCAAGAAAAGTGACTCATTTAGGAAAATCATCATTTTTGTTTACTTTCACTAAAAGAAAAGGAAAATGGAGTAGAGAGCACAAATTTTTCTAGCAAAAGGATGGAGAATTTGGATAACACTTTTCAATCTCTGCAGAAGAAGAAACCACAAGAACTACTAAGCCAAGGGGTAGTATACACTTCTGCTACATAGTTACCATATCTATTTATTGATTCACTGGATTTGACAGTAGGGTAGTAAGAAGAGGAGGAGATACGATATTTGAAGGTGACTAGAGCAATAACATACATGGAGAGGATATGAAAAATCCATCTTAGGAAACAAGGACAAGAAAGGAGAACCAAGCCACTATAGTATGGGACCTTTGCCATAGTTGAGTAGGATGGAGAAGACACGTTCAGACTTGATATGCCACACCTCATGTGGATGCACTGAGTAGCAAATGGTAGGAACTTGCACCTACTAGAGCCATCTATGCGTGATGAAGAAGGAGACATTCAGAGGATACCTTCAGAAGAAGCTTGTATCTTGGATTCTCAAGAAAAATTGAAGGATGACGTAACATTGAAGTAGAAAATTAGAGATCAATAGAAGTCTTGACAGGTTAGAGGAGAAGAGAAGACACCAAGGCAGGCTTGGTGGTACTCGAAGGAGAAAGAGAGGAAGTTGATTCCTCTACCACTCCCCAACTAAGGTTTTGTGGGACCAAAATCCTCTTATACAGGTAAGGTATGATCCATAGGGATCCAGAAAAACACACCAATTCATCAAATCATTAGCAATATGAAGGAAAAATGAAGAAAAGTGAAGAAAAAAATATTCTATCAATATTTTAACAGAACCACTGCCTGGTGCAAAGCATCGATCTTGTAACAGCCGATCTATGTAGGGTGGCAATCCTATCACCATCGGTCTACGTAGGGCATCGATCTTGTCATTTATGGCGGGAAACTATAAATGGAGCACAAATAGGCAAAAATTTGAAGATTCTAGGTTGTATCTCTTCCCTTCCTGACCTTTCTCATTCTCAAGTGCATGGGAAGACACATGAAAGGCTATAAATACAAAGATCAAGAGAATTGGGCATCAAAGGAGATCAAAGAAAAAGGAATTGATGAGAGAAAGTGAGAAAATAAATTTCAGTGATGGAATTGATTTGTAGGAACAAGGTGCATGTGGAACAGAACAATCAAGAAAAGGGAAGTAAAGTTGATATTGTTGTTTCCTTTTCTACTTATTGTAATCTATATTTTGAATCAAATTGGCCAATATAAGTGGGAATAAAGAGAATTCGCCCTTCCCGATTTGTTTTCCCTCAGGTTGGGGGTTTCTAGGATAAAAATATTTATGTTATATCTCTTATTTTATTAGCACTCTCTACAACTTTGTTCTAAGTACTAAAAAAATAGTCACTAAGCTCTAAAACTATCATTTTCCAAAGTTGAAAGTAGGACAACATAATTTTGTGATTATGTAGATTTCCAAAGTTGAAGTTTACAAATCACTAGTACCAGTCCCACAACGGCTCCTCGAGGCATCCACATTCGTATCCTGCATGTGTTATTATTTCATTTTGGTTCATAGCACACTACTTTATAGGGTCATACACGCTTTGACATACACTTTATCTTTCTAACATGCTAACATGTACAACATTTATTATGCAATGATATTTTCTTCCATACTTGTTTGTCACTTTATCTGTTATTGTTTGCTATTGTTTGTGGGCCTTGCCCTTTGTATTGTGTACACACTTGCTTAACTACAACCATTACAACCTTGAGTGTCTTGCAACAATTTGAGTGGTGTTCCATGTTTACAACCCACTTTTCGTGGCCTACATTGTCTTCTTGTGTGTTTACATTATCTATTTACATATTGTCTTAGTAGCGTACACGTGTCTTCTACATGCTTGTTCGTACTAACATTTTCTTCCTAGCCATATTGTTTACATGGTATTTTGAGCCATTTTTGGATTTTTAGGTGACTTTGTGCATGGAAGACCTACATGGGTCCATCTTATGAGTTGTTATGAATGTATTGTTATATTTTCATGTTGTAATTTTTGATCTCCTTGTGTAAGACTAACTTGTATTATGTTTTTGAGTAGATAAGGGTATAAAGAAAATGTTTTGGGTTCAAATTTGAACTAGTGAATATAGAAGGAAGAGTGTGAGATACTTGAGAGAGTGAAAGTGGTGTTAGGGCATCAAAATGGATCTGATAAAGTGTGTTAATATGTAAATAATGTTAGAGATCAGGTGTGTAAGATTTTGTGATCAAATCAGGTCATGAAAGTGCAAGATAAAGTGAGTTAGAAGGATATGTGTTTGAAGATGGTTTGAAGGAGTTTGGAGCTGATTCTTGTGATCACCATCAAATAAGAGTTGACAACATATCTTCTATGATCTTATTATCAAAATATTATATAATGAGTTATATTCATGTAAGTCTCTTGTTGTGAGTAATATCAACAAGGGTTTAGGGGTTGGTGCTCCTTGTGGGGTTGGTGTCTCACTAAAGAAATATCTTGTGATGTGTAATATTCACTTGAGTACTTTTTTGTGAGTAATATTGGAAAAATTTTCAATGGGTTTTATCCCCCTTGAGGGTTTCCCATTTATATATTGTGTTCTTCTGTACTGCTTGTTTATGATATTGTGGATAGTTTTTGTTTACTATTATGATCTTATTAATACATGGTTGAATTTTAATGGTGTATGCAAGTTAAATTGAAATTGATTAAGGGTTTTTGAAGGAATGATTCATCCCCCTCTCAGTCCATTGTGCTTCCAACAATTAGTATCAGAGTAGGTCCTTTTAGAGAAGTATAATCACTTGAAAGGAGATCCTTGATGCACAAAAATGGTGAGTCAGTAGAGTGGCTCTTCTTATAGCAAGGCACCACTGTTTGATGGAGTGAAATATACTTTTGGAATTTAAGGATGAGGACTCATATCATTTCTCTAGGGTTTGATAACTAGCAATCTATGTTGAATGGTTATACAATTCCTGCTATTCCTCCAAAAACTACTGCAGACAAGAAGACTTGTAGTGATAATTCCAAGGATATGAATGCCATCATGTGTGAATTGGATGAACCTAAAATTTTAAAATTGATGCATTGCAAATTAAAAAAATATATGTGGGAAAAAATGTAGGTCTTGTATGAAGGATATTCCAAGGTAAGGATAACTAAGCTTCTGACTTTCAGAAATAAGTTTAAAGGGCTAAAAATGAATGATGATGAGTCTATAGCTGCATGTATGCTTAGGGTTGAAAAAGTTGTCAATACCATGAAAGGTCTAGGTGAAGAAGTGAAGGAGGAGGTTGTATTTTAAAAGGTTTTTAGATATCTAACTCAAAAATTTGATTCCAAAGTATTTATCGTTGAAGAAGCAAAGGAATCAAATCTTTTGACTATGGGTGAGTTACATGGAACCTTAACTTCTTATGAGACGAGGGTTGTTGATCCTAAACTAGCCAAGAAGGAGATTGCCTTCAAATATGAGATGAATACCAAGGCCAAGAAGACTAAGGATGATGAGGATGCTCATGAGATGGATGATGATGAGTTGTTTTCCATGATTACTAAAATATTGAAGGTTGGATCATGTAAGTACAAAGGAAGACTCCCTTTCAATTGTGGTAAGGTAGGCCATTTTGAAAACAAATTCTCTCATAATAACATGGATGAGGATGTAGAAATTGAAGGAGAACATGCCAAGAATGATAACATATCTAATAAATACCAAAAGAAGTTCAAGCGGTTTAACAACAAGAAAAATACAAAGAATAGTCTATATTCAAAAAAAGAGGGTTATTCATTCGAGGATAACAACATTGATAGTGTTGTTTCTAATTTAGATTAAGAATTAGAGCATGAAGAGGTTACTGATGAGGTTTTTTTCATGAATAAATATTCCATGAGATATATGAGTGAAATTTCAACACTATTTGGTGACAACATGCAATCTGATAATGAAGATGGAGAAGATTTCTATGAGACTGAATTGACATGTGTTCAAGCTAAGATAAAGCATGATGAGAAGAATGCCAAAAATTTAAAGACACATGTCAAAGAATATGAAAGAAAGATTCATTAGCTTGAAGAGAAACATTGGGATGCAACTGAAAAGCTAGATGAGATAGTAAAAAATCTAGAAATGTAAATGAAAACCGTGACAACGAGCTTACAATCCAAATAAGAAGAAGTAATCCTTCTTAAAGGTGAATTATCTAATGCAGTTGGAAAGGCTAATCCATTCCAAAAGTTTGAAAAGAGTACTAAATATCTTGATGATATTCAAAGTCGCAAGAGATCTGCTGGAGATAGAGCAGGCTTGGGATTTAAAGATGACTTCAAGAGAAAATGAATGAAGCAAGAAGATAGTGTTTTGAGTAAGGATGATAAAAAAAAATCCACTAAAGAAAATGTGAAGACAAAGTCAATTAGGAAACAAAATGCTTCAAGGTATGAGAGATCATTTAATGGTTACTGTTTCACTTGCAGTGGTTTTAAACATAAGGCTCATGAGTGTAGGAGGTTTGCTAGAGATGATCATCCTTGGAGGGATAGTAGGAGTGAGCATGTTATCCAAGTTTTTCATTCCTAATCAAGTGAATGATGAAGTAATAAATAAAATGATTTCGTATAGGGTCTTGATGTGGAGGTGTAGGATTAGAAAAAATGTCTCTAGGTGCCACGGAGTTTGAGAAATCACCTATCGAAGACATAGCATTTTTGGTCTCAGAGCTCTTAAGGGAATACACCCAGAAAAGGTAGCTAGGAAGCACCGGGAGATTTGGCCTCAGAAACAACACCTCCCCTAGTGTTTTCCTGGCCACCTTGACATGTTGGTGCAATCAGTTTGATGCCAAGAGCTTCCGTTTGCAAAATATTTCATCAGACAACCTTAAATTGACTCAAACTACAGTATTTTGCATGTTTTCAAACAATAGGACATCGAGAGAACCGAATCAAGATGGAAAAAATGAGAATATTTCGTATATGATCCTGACGTGGAGGTGTAGGATCTGACAAGACATCTATAGGTGTCATAGAGTGCATGAAAACACCTTTCAAAGATATAACATTTTTTGGTCTTAGGGATCTTAAGGGACTACTCCCAGATGAGGTATCCCAAAAGCACTCGGAGCTTTGACCTCCAAAAATAAACCTCTACTAGCATTTACCTGGCCACACAGACATGTTGGGGTAGTTGGTTCAGTGCCAAGAGCTTCCGTTTGCAAAATATTGCATCAGATAGCCTTACACTAACTCAAACTATATTATTTCGTGTGTTCGAAAGCAATAGGACATCAAGAGAACCAAATTGAGATGGAAAAAATTGAGAGAGACTTTTGTAGAGGTTCCTGACGTGGAGGTGTAGGATCTGATGAGAGGTTTCTAAGTACCACAGAGTTTGAAAAATCACATATATTTCAGACATAATACTTTGTAAATGATATCTTGTGGCACCAAACCGACTGTACCAACACGTCTGGATGGCCTAGTGAATATTAGTTTAGTATTCATCTTGGTCAAGGTGTGCTACCATTACTTATGGGCTACCTTGTTTGGGTATAGTCCCTTAAGAGCCCTGAGACCAAAAAATGTTATATCTTCGACTAGTGATTTCTTCGACTCCATAACACCTAGATATTTCTCATCAGATCATACACCTCCACATCGGGACCCTCTACCAAATCCTCTCTCCATTTTTTCATCTTGATTTGCTTCTCTCATTGTTCTATTGTTTACAAATGTGTGAAACACTGTAGCTTGAGTCAATGTAAGGTTGTCTGATGCAATATTTTACAAACAGAAGCTCTTGGCACCAAAATGACTGTGTGAACACGTCTAGATGGCTAGGTAAACACTAGGGGAGGTGTCTTTTTGGAATCCAAAGCTCCCGGTTCTTCCGAGCTACCTCGTCTAGGCGTAGTCCCTTAAGAGACTTGAGACCAAAATATGTTATATCTTCGATAGGTGATTTATCGGACTCTGTAGCACCTAGAAATGTCTCATCAAATCCTACACCTCCATGTTAAGACCCTCTACCAAATCTTCTCTCCATTTTTTCATCTTGACTAGGTTCTCTTGTTGTCTTATTGTTTGCAAACACGTGAAATACTACAATTTGAGTTAGTGTAAGATTGTCTGATGTAATATTTTACAAACAGAAGCTCTTGGCGCCAAACTAACTGTACGAAAACATCCAGATGGCCATTTAAACACTAAGGGATTATAATTTTGGAGGAAATTTTTTATGCCCATTAAAACAACCCACTTGAGACCCAAGAACAACGTAGGATTAGTTAGGAAAATTATGGAATAAATTTTTTTGTTTAAAGGATTCTACAACCAGGTTTTAAGACAACAGATGTCACTAACAAGTTCCAGATCAATTCTAATCCACTAGAATGTAATTTTATTTTGTTAACATATATTAGAGGTCACAAGGTCCAAAATTTAGGGTTAGAAGGTTCAATTAGGTTCAGAGGGTAATTCCTCACCATACCCACTCTCTAACAGGCTTAAAGGTTCAACTTGATTTTTCTCAAAATTAACACATTCAAAATTTTCCTAAATCATTCCCATTGGATAGGAAATTTCCTTACCATTCCAACAATATAAATAAGTCATCCTAACTCCTCATATTTTTCAAGTTATGGGTCACTGGGCCTTTGTTTGAAAATTTTCCCCAAGAGCGGGCCTATGGGCCCAAGGGAGAAAATTTTCCCAAAGGGCGTGTCTGCGGGGCTGCGGAAGAATTTTGGAAAATTTCCCATGCGGGAGAAAAAAACCAACTATATGCTCGCACTCCCGCAGGTCCGCAAGGGACACGTGGTGCCTCCTGAGCCACGTGGGGAAAAGCGTGGCGATGGGAACATTTGGAAAAATTTCTCGTGTGAGGCGAGAAGCCCACTTTACGCCCGTGCTCCTGCGAGTCCGCAAGGGACACGTGGCATCTCCTAAGTCAACATGGGAAAATTAAGGTGATGGGGATAAAATTTTTTTTAACGCCCCGAAGGGAAAAAAGGATAACATTCACCCGCGCCTTTGCCGGCACCTCGCGATGCCACGTGGCAGCTCCATGATTGGCTGCGGGGTAGTGGCGGGGAAAACTTGGAAAATTTTCCCAAAATTCTCCAAAATGAAAAAAAGGAAAAAAGGGACCCGCTCCTCCTTCAATGCCTTGTGACACTATGTGGCATCACTTGATTGGTTGTGGGGTGGCGGAGAAAATTTGGAAAATTTTACCAAAATTTTCCAGAAGGGCTAACTAAAAAGGGATCTGCCCCCCTGTTGACACCTCGTGGTGCCACATGGTAGCCTCTGATTGGCTACGGGCCAGCGGGGAAAATTTAGAAAATTTTCCTAAATTTTTTTGGAAGCTCTAAGGGAAAAATTCGGGCCCGCGGGCCCGCCAAGGAATTTTTTCCCAATTTTTTTTTGACACCAAGTGAAGAAAAACTTCAGAAGGCCATAAATTTTGATAGAGAACTCAGTTTTGGGAAAACAAGGACTTTATGGAAATATCTCGACGTCCTCTTTACTCAAGGATCATAATTTTTAAATTTTGATAAAGTTTAAGGGGTCAATTTCAATGAAAACGATCTGCAGGCTTTTACAGTGCAAACTGGTAAATTTTAACTTATGAGATTTGTTCAATTTGTTCTTGTCCCTCTCTCAACATGTCAAATAGACATGGAGAATTGTTCTTAGGTGGAATTAGGTTAATTTTTTGAGGTAGATATATTTTATTGATTTCCAGTTCAAAATTTTACAACTTTGACAGCAAAACGACTGTGAAAGCTTTGAACTCAATTTTGCCAGGTTTTGAAAGATTTCTTTTAAGTATTTTTGTCTAGTTGGATTTTTTAGGGAAAATTACTTCAATTTAATCATTTAGTTTGTTATTTCATTGTTGCAGGTTTGATCTGTGCATTTTGGATTAAATAATTTCCAGTTTGAAAATACAAGACAGGGATCAAAATTTTAAAGGGTTTATTTGCCATTTTCTTCTTCCAAGTATTATAATATGTTCCAATCCTAATCTAATACATTTAGTTGATTCAATCCAACTATTCAAAAACTAAAATACATCTCTGATTTCCAATTTTCACATATTTCAAAAGACAGAGTATTACACTTCCTTTACATGCATTTCTTCCTTTCAAACAGAGATTACAACTCACAACTAGATGATTAAATTCAATACAGTGATACAATTTGAGGAAGGTTATGCAATCCTTTATTTATTCCAAAAGACAAATTTACAACTTCCTTCTTTTATTCTTTCCAAAATCATATATTATATACAGGGCAGAATAATACATTTTCTTCTCACGTGTTTCACTTTTCCACTTTCCAAACAGGGATTTCATAGTGCATGCTAAACATAATATTTCCAATGGAATAATATCATATGGAAAAGACAAAACCACATCCATTAATTCAAATGAAACTCTTACAACTTCCTTTCCATTCGATTTCAAAATACAACATACAAAATACGTTTCATTCTTTCACATTCTTTCCAAAAAAATAGAAAACAAAGTATAACTCTTTTACATTTCAAATTTCAACTTTCATTGTCAATACAAAGTATCCTTCCATTACAATTAATATACAGATCATCCACTTCAAAGTGGGAAAGGGCTACAATAAGATTTCATTTCACAAGGGACTGTCAAACTGTCTTTTTCCCTTGCTCCAGAACAACAACATGCAAATTTCTCATTCTTCTAATTTGATCGCAATAAGAGTAGGGAAAAGAAAACTCTCTCCACCCAACCAAGACATCCAATGAAGAGGAGAATCCATCCTTCTTCATTGGCCCCTGAGCCCCAACCACAATGCAATAAAAGATGTGATCCAACTCATGGCAACAACAGGCTTCCACAAACACACAAACAACATTTCCACAAGAAAACACAGTCCAAAACAGAATGTAGTTTACAACTACATTAAAGCATGAAAAACATTACTAAGGCTTCATCCAGCAAGCCAAAGGAGCAAGAAACTATGGGGGATGCTGCTTATGCCTCCCAAAGGGGAAATGGGTATCACCACCTGAGGACAAACCTACTGAATATATATATGTATATCATTTCAAATCCCTGACATGCCCTTATGCCTCCCCCAAGTACCCCTTATTCCTCCCATTTTCTTATGCCTCCCCAACCTCTTATGGCACCCCATAACGAGTAAAGAAATGCAAGCTATTTCTTTGAAAGGTGGAACCCAAATCCCAACTCCCTCCACCCTTATACCTCCCTAAAACACACTTGTGCCTCCCACAAAATAACCCCATAGTCTTCTCCTACACCATTCCTAGGCCATCTACCCAACAGCCCACAAAACATGCCAAAACATTCACACATTAACATTTACATTTATAAAAGAAGAGCATTTCAAGAGCCAAGCTCCTACCTCTCCATGATGGAGTTGTTCCAAGTTCCAAAATCAGCAAGCTTTATCCCAATGCAAGCAATCCAAGAACAACCAAGCACAAGCATGCAACAATCTTCCAAAAACTTCTTCAAAACAAGAGCTCCCAAAACAACAAGGAATTCACCCAAGAATCCAGTCTCCAAAAATGAAGCAACCCAAAACAAGGCAAGGAATTCAAATTTTATAGAAGAGGGAAGGGAAGAGGATGAGGTGGATCCATGTAGGATGCCACATCACACATCCTCAACCCCAACCCCAAAATTCAACTTCATTCTCCAATGCACAATAAATAGGTGGGTGAATAATATGACAGTTTACTAACATACTCAAATCCAACCCACACCCCAAAGGACTAAAATTAAATCATGTAAGAAAGGTGCAATTAAAACCTGTAATTTGCCTTCTCAAAAAGCATTATAAAAGTCTAATCTCAACTCTCCAACCGTAGGTATGGTTGGTAATTAAATTTAAGAGGTATGGGACAAGTTTAACTTGTCCCACAAGCCTCCAAAATCAGCCTCCAAGGACAATTTCAAATTTCCAAGAAGGTGGAGTGTTTCACACTCAAAAGTCAATTCACACATCACTTACATATCTCTTACACATTACTTACACATTACTTATAACACTTTAAATCATGGCCAACAACTCTATTAATTACTTTCTTATGACATATTTTAATTAATTAACTTAACAACATGATTACTCACAATATTACACACCATTTAATGACTAATGAAAGGGGTAAAAGCACCACAAAATAAACACATGCAAACATAAACAAAAAGGGACCAAAATAAAAGGAATACATAAAACCCCTTGGTCACAATTAAAGGTGATCCCCCCATGGGAATCCCTAACACACACAAACACACACACACAAATACTAGTTGCCATGGTGACCTTGTTGAATTCATCTAGAATTCCAATGTGGTTGGTCTCCAATCCCCCGATGTTTGTTGTGATATTTTAACCTGCAAAACACAAATACCTCCTTCGGCCTCGTGGCCATATCAGAACATCCAAAATAATATAAATATAATTCCCAAAATCATTTAGATATATGAATCACAACAACATCAAAGCAATCTAACAATATCATTTATAGTTTTATCAACAACTATCTCATCATCCAATAATTTCCATTTCTAGGTCTACTCACAATATCCAAATATCACAAGTCCGAACAACATCCATTATATAACCATGTCAAACAGTATATCATCATCAACATATAAAATGTCTCTAATAATCATCATGCATCATAACTGAATCAAGTCAACAATAATCCATGATCTAACATCTAACATCATACTATAATAAAGTCCATAATCATGTCCATAATATAATCAAGTAGTATCATGATTAGTATCAAAAAGGTGTCAAAGGGAAGTGGGCACTACATCCCCCTCCCCTTAGACTCGACTTCCTCCTGGAAGTCACTGGAACAAATGTGGAAACTGAACTCGTAGCAAAGTAGCATCCTCCCATGTAGCTGCAGTCTCATCATATCTGTCCCACTGCACCCAGACCTGATCAACCTCTCTACCTCAAAGGCCCAGGGTCCTGCGATCTAGGATGTGAACGGGATCCACCATCACCTACCCCTGATCCTGCACCTGCAATGATGTCCAATCTAACACATGAGAAGGATCTGCAACATATCTCCTAAGAACTGAAACATGAAACACATCATGTATGTGAGACAAGCTAGGTGGAAATGCTAGATGGTAGGCCAAAGGGCCGATACGCTCCAAGATCTCAAAAGGACCCACGAATCTAGGAGCTAACTTAGAACCTTTTCCATAATGGATGGGGCTCTTATGTGGCCTGACACGAAGGAACACCTTCATGCCCACATCAAAACTACGGTCGGTCCTATGCTGATCTGCATACTTCTTCTGTCTGTCTTGTGCCTCCTGCAGTCTCTGTCTGATCAAAACCACCTGCTGCTCCATGTCCTGCAACAAAGCTGGTCCAAGAGAAACCATGTCCTCTAGCCTGTCCCAACTAAGAGGTGTCCTGCACTCTCTGCCATACAAATCTTGAAAAGGAGCCATGCCTATAGAACTCTGAAAACTATTATTGTAGCCAAACTCCACCAAGTACAGGTACTCCTCCCATCTAGACTGCTGATCCATCACATACATCCTGAGCATGTCCTCTAAAATCTGATTCACCCACTCCGTCTGTCCATCTGTCTCAGGGTGATATGTTGTGCTGAAATTGATCTTTGTCCCGAGGGCATACTGCATGGTAGTCCAAAAATGGGAAGTGTACAAAGGATTGTGGTCACTAATGATCTTCTGTGGAATCCCATGCAACCTGACAATCTCATCAAGATATACTCGTGCCACTACACTAGCTGTATAAGTGGTCTTCACCAGAGAAAAGTGAGCCACTTTTGTCAATTTTTCAACCATGACCATGATGGCGTCATGGTGATATCTTGACATCGGTAGCCCAACAATGAAGTCCATGGAAATGGTGTCCCACTTCCATTCCAGTATAGCATGAGGAAAGAGAAGGCCAGCTGGATGCTGATGCTTGGCCTTTACTTTCTGGCACTCTAAACATCGTGACAAAAACTGAGCCACGTCTCTATGAAGTCCTCTCCAGTGATACAACTGTCTCAAAGTGGCGTGCATCTTCTTCACCCCAGGATGGGCTGAATAGGGTGCATGATGTGCCTCTGTCAAAATGTCCTACCTCAAGCCTCCATCTCTGGGAACATAAATCTAGTCTTTGTGCCTGAGAAGACCATCTTCCTCTAAGGAAAAACCATCAAACTTCCCCTCGAGGGGTCTCTGAGACTCGATCTCTACTCAAACTGCAATGTAGAAGCTGTCAAGAGGAAGCTACTGAAGAATCCTACTCCGCAAATCTGTGCTCACTGAGGTGGCCATAGCCACATGTCTCCATCTGCTGAGAGCGTCTACCACCACATTCTCCTTCCCCTTCACATGCTCTATCTCCATATCATACTCACAAAGAAACTCCATCCAACGCCACTGACGAGCATTGAGATTGGGCTGCATGAAGAGGTGGTGAAGACTTAGGTGATCTGTCCTGAGTGTGAATCTCTGACCAAGAAGAAAGTGCCTCCATCAAACCAAAGCATGCACAACTACCGCAAGCTCAAGATCATGAGTCAGATAATTAAGCTCGTAATCCTTGAGTTTGTGAGACTCAAAAGCCACTACTCTGCCCTCCTGCATCAACACACCTCCAAGCCCTGCTAAAGAAGCATCCATGTAAATGAAAAACTCACCCTGTGGATCCGACACTGCAAGAATAGGTGTTGTAGTGAGACATTCCTTCAGTGTACTGAAGGCCTACTCACACCTGTCTGACCAAAAAAACTTCTTCCCTTTCCTCTGAAGGGAAGTGATGGGGTGTACAATCTGAGAGAAGTCCTGAACAAATCTCTGGTAGTAACCTGCTAATCCCATGAAGCTGCACACCTCAGTCATAGTAGTGGGTGCTGGCCAATCCATAATAGCTCTAATCTTGGAAGGATCGATGGTGATACCTTCCCCAGAAATGATATGACCCAAATACTACACCTCCGTTTGAAAGAATGCACACTTCTCCAGGTTCCCATAAAGCTGCTGCTCACGAAGACACTGAAGAACCTGGAGAAGGTGCCCCTTGTGCTCCTCACGCGTATGTGAGTAAATCAAAATGTCATCAAGGAAGATGAGCATGAAGTGATCTAAGAAGGTCCTAAATACCCCATTCATCAAACTCATAAACACTGTGGGGGCATTCGTCAAACCAAAAGGCACCACTGTGAACTCATAGTGGCCATATCTCGTATGAAAGGTGGTCTTATGAATGTCTACCTCTGAAATCCTCAGCTGATGGTAACCTGACTTAAGGTCTATCTTAGAGAAAGTTGTGGCTCCCTTCATCTGATCAAACAAATCATCAATGCGTGGAAGGGGATAATGATTCTTGATCGTTACTTTGTTCAGCTAGCAGTAATCAATACACAACCACAAGGATCCATCCTTCTTCTTCACAAAGATCACCGGTGCACCCCAAGGGGATACACTAGGATGGATAAGGCCTTTCTCCAGGAGGCCCTCTAGCTGCAACTTGAGCTCACAGAGCTCTGAGGTGGTCATCCGATAAGGTGCTCGTGAGATAGGCTCTGCTCCAGGAACCAGATCTATGTGAAAATCAATCTCACGTGGGGGTGGTAACCCCGGTAGCTCCCCTGGAAAGACATCTACAAACTCTCTCAAAATGGGGTGGTCATCTAGCGATGGTCCACTAGACCCATCCTCTGATCTGTCACTGACTGTAACAGCATACATCTGACAACCCCGTCGCACACACCGCTTAAGTTGCATAGCAGAGATGGTGTGAATAGAAATGGGTCTCCTGACCCCTAAAATCACCGACTCAACTCCCAAATCATCTACACAAGATATAATCTTGTGGTAACAATCCACTCTAGCCTTGTGTGTAGACAACCAATCCATACCCAAGATGACTCCATATGACCCCAAAGGGAGGATACGGAGATCCGAGGTAGTGGTGAAAGGTCCCAAATCCACCACACACTCCTTAACTAAGGAGTCTACAGAGATCTTGGCTCCAGAAGCCATCTCAACATCCCAACTATGACCCTGCCTAACTGCCACCAGCCTGCATCACTCTACTAAAGATGGTGTAATAAAAGAATCAGAAGAACCAGAATCAAACAGAATGGAGGTAGGAATACCACCAATGTTACCTACAGTCTCAATAACTGTACTCTGATGCTCTGCCTAGTGGTTCTTGACCACTGCATACATCCTATGACTATGCCCCATATCACCAATAGTAGGCTCTGAGATCTGTGTCTTACCCTTGTTATTAGGGTTATGTGGGAAGTCTCTCCAAAAATGTCCAGTAACACCACAACCAAAACAACCACCTGATCCTCTCCCTTGTGTAGCAGGTCCGCCGGTACTCTGGAGGTCTGTGGTGTGGATCCTGATGATCTAGTTGTGGTCTGCTGAGGTCTCTGCTGGTGAGCTCCTGCTGAGTGAGCTCTCTGGGCACCCTGTGTCCTAATGGGACCCCTAGGAGGAGGCCCCATACTCTTACCTCTCTATGCATCAAATCTCTGTGGAGGTCTATAAGGTGGGCGGGACTGCTGTTGCTGCTGTGGTCTAAAAGATGACTATGTTGAACCCTGTCCACCACGAGGAAGAGGTACTGACCCCCTTGATCTGTTATCCTGCATCTGTTGTATGCGGCTCCGGACTCGGTCTCTAGCCTGATGGGTCTTTCCCCGAGTCTCCTCTACTATATAGGCCTTCTCGATGGCCTCAAATAATGTTTGTGGACAATGGATCTGCACTGCACCTCCAATGTCTAGATTCAGGCCCCGGATGAACCTGTGGATCCACACCTACTCATCCTGCATGTAACCAACATACTGGAGTAGATCCAGAAATCTACTCTCATACTCAGCCACTGTAAGAGATGCCTGTCAAAGGTCATGGAACTCATCTATCCACTGTTGTATGAACCTCTGTGACAAGTATCTTCTCTTGAAATGCTCCTCAAAGAGCTCCCAGGTAACTATCTCAGAATCAACATGGAGCTTCTGCTCCTCTGTCTGCCACCAGACACCAGCTCCATCCTTCAGTAGATGGATCACAACACGAGCTTTCGTGTTGCTAGAATAAGGACAGAGCTTGAAGCATCCACTCAAGCTCACCAACCAGGCCTCTACCTGAAATCCACCTATGTCACCAGAATAATGGGATGGCTGAAGCTTCAGGATCTCCCTGATGTGATCTGTAGCTATGGTCTGATAGCCTCTAGGTCTCTCTGTATGCTCATCCCTAAGCCTAGGGCTCTGAGACCTCTCTCTATGTCCTGAAACTCGGTCACCTTGTCCCCTTTGTGATGACTTTACTCTGGCTGACTCTACATGGGATTTCTCTCCTCCATGCTCCTCACTGGGTCAAGGAGATACATGACCCTCAATGGAAGGGACTCTATCATGTCTGGCTGCATGCCCTCCTACTGATCCTCCGCGTAGAGCGGCATTAACATCCTGAAGAGTCTGTAAAATCTGGGGTAGGATGGCTGCTACAACATGATCTGGTGGTGGTAAGTCTAGGTCTATGTGAAAAGACCCTTCTTCCCATCTGCGCCTCTTGCACAGACCAAGGCGAGAGTTAGTTCATCCTTCTAAGTTTCATTAAGTTTCCATGTTTACTAAAATATGTAATTTCTAAACTAAGTTGTTTTCTAGATTTACAAGTGTGCTAGGTTTAAGGTTCATGTCTCAAGTTTTCTAGTGTGCCCAATGGCCCAAGATTTTGAACCACTACTCTGATACCAAGTGTGATGCCCACTAAAAACAACCCACTTGAGACCCAAGAACAACCTAGGATTAGTTAGGAAAATTATGGAATAATTTTTTTTGTTTAAAGGAGTCTACAACCAGGTTACAAGACAACAGTTGTCATTAACAAGTTCTAGATCAATTCTAATCCACTAGAATGTAATTTTCTTTTGTTAACATATATTAGAGGTCACAAGGTCCAAAATTTAGGGTTAGAAGGTTCAATTAGGTTCAGAGGGTAATTCCTCACCATACCCACTCTCTAACAGGCTTAAAGGTTCAACTTAATTTTTCTCAAAATTAACACATTCAAAATTTCCCTAAATCATTCCCATTGGATAGGAAATTTCCTCACCTTTCCAATGATATAAAGAAGTCCTCCTAACTCCTCATATTTTTCAAGTTATGGGCCGGCGGGCCTTGGGGTGAAAATTTTCCCCAAGAGCGGGCCTGCGGGCTCAGGGGAGAAAATTTTCAAAAAGGGGGGCCGGGGAGACTTTTGAAAAATTTCCTACGTGGGGGAAAAAAACCACCTCTGTAGCCATGCTCCTGCGGGTCCGCAAGGGACACATGGTGCCTCCTAAGCCACGCGGTGAAAAGCGAGGCGGCAGGAACATTTGAAAAATTTTCCCGTGTGGGGCGAGAAGCCCACTTTGCACTCGTGCTCCCGCGAGTCCGCAAGAGACACGTGGCATCTCCTAAGCCAGCATGGGAAAAGTGGGGTGACGGGGAGAAAATTTTTTTAATGGCCCGAAGGGAAAAAAGGATCACATTCACCCACACCTCCGCTGACACCTCGTGATGCCATGTGGTAGCTCCTGATTGGTTGCGGGTTGGCAAGGAAAATTTAAAAAAAAAATTCCAAATTTTTTTCCAAAACGCCAAAGGCAAAAAGGAATCCGCTCCTTCGTCAAAGCCTCATGATGCCACGTGGCAGCACCTGATTGGCCGTGGGTCGACGGGGCAGCAGGGAAAATTTGAAAAATTTCCCAAAAATTTTCTGAAGTGCTAAGTTAAAAAGTGATCCGCCCCTTGCCAACACCTCGTGGTGCCACGTGGTAGCCTCTGATTGGCCCCAAGGGAAAATTTGGAAATTTTTCCCAAAATTTTCTGAAGCTCTAAGGGAAAAATTCGGGCCCGCCAAGGAAATTTTTCCCAAATTTTTTTTTGATGCCAAGTGAAGAAAAACTTCAGAAGGCCATAAATTTTGATAGAGAGCTCGGTTTTGGGAAAATGAGGACTTTCTGGAAATCTCTCGACGTCCTCTTTACACAGGATTCATTAGTTTTAAATTTTGATAGAGTTTAAGGGGTCAATTTCATGAAAATGATCTGCAGGCTTTTATAGTGCAAACTGGTAAATTTTAACTTATGAGATTTGTTCAATTTGTTCTTGTCCCTCTCTCAACATGTCAAATAGACATGGAGAATTTTTCTTAGGTGGAATTAGGTTAAGTTTTTGAGGTATATCTATTTGATTGAGTTCCAATTCAAAATTTTACAATTTTGACAGCAAAACGACTGTGAAAGCTTTGAACTCGGTTTTGCCAGGTTTTGAAAGATAATTTCTTTTAAGTATTTTTGTCTAGTTGGATTCGTTTAGGGAAAACTACTTCAATTTAATGTTTAGTTTGTTATTTCATTGTTGCAGGTTTGATCTGTGCATTTTGGATTAAATAATTGCCAGTTTGAAAATACAAGACAGGGATCAAATTTTTAAAGGGTTTATTTGCCATTTTCTTCTTCCAAGTATTATAATATGTTCCAATCCTAATCTAATACATTTAGTTGATTCAATCCAACTATTCAAAACTAAAATACATCTCTGATTTCCAATTTTCACATATTTCAAAAGACAGAGTATTACACTTCCTTTACACGCATTTCTTCCTTTCAAACAGAGATTACAACTCACAACTAGATGATTAAATTCAATACAATGATACAATTTGAGGAAGGTTATGCAATCCTTTATTTATTCCAAAAGACAACTTTACAACTTCCTTCTTTTATTCTTTCCAAAATCATATATATATATATATATATATATATATATATATATATATATATATATATATATATATACATATATTATATACAGGGCAGAATAATACATTTTCTTCTCACGTGTTTCACTTTTCCACTTTCCAAACAGGGATTTCATAGTGCATGCTAAACACATATTTCCAATGGAATAATATCATATGGACAAGACAAAACCACATCCATTAATTCAAATGAAACTCTTACAACTTCCTTTCCATTTGATTTCAAAATACAACATACAAAATACATTTCATTCTTTCACATTCTTTCCAAAACAGAATACAGAGTATAACTCTTTTACATTTCAAATTTCAACTTTCATTGTCAATACAAAGTATCCTTCCATT
This sequence comes from Taxus chinensis, assembly GCA_019776745.2. Classification (NCBI taxonomy): domain Eukaryota; kingdom Viridiplantae; phylum Streptophyta; class Pinopsida; order Cupressales; family Taxaceae; genus Taxus; species Taxus chinensis. Next base: position 187,715,044 of record CM034146.1, read on the forward strand.
ACAATTAATATACAGATCATCCACTTCAAAGTGGGAAAGGGCTACAATAAGATTTCATTTCACAAGGGACTGTCAAACTATCTTTTTCCTTGCTCCAGAACAACAACATACATATTTCTCATTCTTCCAATTTGATCACAACAAGAGTAGGGGAAAGGCAATGCTCTCCACCCAACCAAGACATCCAATGAAGAGGAGAATCCATCCTTCTTCATTGGCCCCCGAGCCCCAACCACAATGCAATAAAAGATGTGATCCAACTCATGGCAACAACAGGCTTCCACAAACACACAAGCAACATTTTCACAAGAAAACACAGTCCAAAACAGAATGTAGTTTACAACTACATTAAAACATGACAAACATTACTGAGGCTTCATCCAACAAGCCAAAGGAGCAAGAAACTATGGGGGATGTTGCTTATGCCTCCCAAAGGGGAAATGGGTATCACCACCTGAGGACAAACCACCTGAATATATATATATATATATATATATATATATATATATATATATATATATATATATATGTATGTATATATGTATATCATTTCAAATCCCTGACATGCCCTTATGCCTCCCCCAAGTACCCCTTATTCCTCCCATTTTCTTATGCCTCCCCAACCTCTTATGGCACCCCATAATGAGTAAAGAAATGCAAGCTATTTCTTTGTAAGGTGGAACCCAAATCCCAACTCCCTCCACCCTTATACCTCCCTAAAACACACTTGTGCCTCCCACAAAATAACCCCATAGTCTTCTCCTACACCATTCCTAGGCCATCTACCCAACAGCCCACAAAACATGCCAAAACATTCACACATTAACATTTACATTTATAAAAGAAGAGCATTTCAAGAGCCAAGCTCCTACCTCTCCATGATGGAGTTGTTCCAAGTTCCAAAATCAACAAGCTTTATCCCAATGCAAGCAATCCAAGAACAGCCAAGCACAAGCATGCAACAATCTTCCCAAAACTTCTTCAAAGCAAGAGCTCCCAAAACATCAAGGAATTCACCCAAGAATAAAGTCTCCAAAAATGAAGCAACCCAAAACAAGGCAAGGAATTCAAATTTTATAGAAGAGGGAAGGGAAGAGGATGAGGTGGATCCATGTAGGATGCCACATCACACATCCTCAACCCCAACCCCAAAAGTCAACTTCATTCTCCAATGCACAATAAATAGGTGGGTGAATAATATGACAGTTTACTTACACACTCAAATCCAACCCACACCCCAAAGGACTGAAATTAAATCATGTAAGAAAAGTGCAATTAAAACCTACAATTTGCCTTCTCAAAAAGCATTATAAAAGTCTAATCTCAACTCTCCAACCATAGGTATGGTTGGTAATTAAATTTAAGAGGTATGGGACAAGTTTAACTTGTCCCACAAGCCTCCAAAATCAGCCTCTAAGGACAATTTCGAATTTCCAAGAAGGTGGAGTGTTTCACACTCAAAATTAAATTCACACATCACTTACAAATCTCTTACACATCACTTACACAAATTACTTATAACATTTTAAATCATGGCCAACAACTCTATTAATTACTTTCTTATGACATATTTTGATTAATTAACTTAACAACATGATTACTCACAATATTACACACCATTTAATGACTAATGAAAGGGGTAAAAGCACCACAAAATAAACACATGCAAACATAAACAAAGGGACCAAAAAATAAAAGGAATACATAAAACCCCTTGGTCACAATTAAAGGTGATCCCCCCATGGGAATCCCTAACACACACAAACACGCACAAGCAAATACTAGTTGCCATGGTGACCTTGTTGAATTCATCTAGAATTCCAATGTGGTTGGTCTCCAATCCCCCGATGTTTGTTGTGATATTTTAACCTGCAAAACACAAATACCTCCTTCGGCCTCGTGGCCATATCAGAACATCCAAAATAATATAAATATAATTCCCAAAATCATTTAGATATATGAATCACAACAACATCAAAGCAATCTAACAATATCATTTATAGTTTTATCAACAACTATCTCATCATCCAATAATTTCCATTTCTAGGTCTACTCACAATATCCAAATATCACAAGTCCGAACAACATCCATTATATAACCATGTCAAACAGTATATCATCATCAACATATAAAATGTCTCTAATAATCATCATGCATCATAACTGAATCAAGTCAACAATAATCCATGATCTAACATCTAACATCATACTATAATAAAGTCCATAATCATGTCCATAATATAATCAGTAGTATCATGATTAGTATCAAAAAGGTGTCAAAGGGAAGTGGGCACTGCAAAAAATTTCCTGATGTTTCTAGGCTAGCTCGTCCAAACGTAGTCCCTTAAGAGCCCTGAGACCAAAAAATGTTATATCTTTGACAGGTGATTTGTTGGAATTCGTGGCACCTAGAGATGTCTTGTTAGATCTTACACCTCCATGTCGGGACCCTATACAAAATCTTATCTCGGTTTTCTCCATCTCCATTTGGTTCTCTTGTTGTCATATTGTTTGCAAATATGTCGAATAGTGTAGTTTGAGTCAGTGTAAGGTTGTTTGATGTAATATTTTGCAAACAGAAGCTTTTGGCACCGAACCGAATGCATTAACACATCTAGATGGCCTGGTGAATGTTAGTTCTTTCTTCATCTCGGTGTGGGGTGGTGCCATTGCTTTTGGGCTACCTCGTTTAGGCGTAGTCCTTTAAGAGCCCTGAGACTAAAAAATGCTATATCTTCGACAGGTGATTTCTCAGACTCCATGACACCTAGAGACATCTCGTGAAATCCTACACCTCCACATCGGGACCCTCTACAAAATTATATCTCATTTTTATCCATCTCGATTCGGTTATATCGCTATCATATCATTTGCAAACGCGTGAAATAATGTAGTTTGAGTCAGTGTAAGATTGTCAGATGAAATATTTTTCAAATGGAAGCTCATGGGACCAAACCGATCTAAATGGCCTGGTGAATGCTAGGGGAGGTGTTATTTTGGAGGCTAAACCTCCCAATTCTTCCAGACTACCTCGTCTGAGAGTTCTTGTTCAATGACTAGATTGGCTTAAGAATGAAAATTTTGTTCAATTTACTTTGTTTGACTTTCCAAAATCTACATTTTCTTCTAAAATTTGATCCACAATCAAGGAAAACTTTCATTCATAGTCTTAACTCAGGCTTCCCTTCATTTTTATACATCTAGTCTTTGAATGTAAATAAACAACTTCTAGGCTTATCAAAAACTTGCCTTGAAATTTTCCTCTCCTTGGTTCCAATACACCTTCCTTCAATGTTTCCATAGTCATACAAGAGTGCATCAACCACTAAAGACTAGACATTCACTTTTTCCTTCATATACTTAACACATATGCACTTGTCTCCTTACTTAGTTCACAGAGTTAGCATGCATGCGTGTGCTCCTTGGTCATCTTCCACATCATTAGGCCTACCTCAATTAATGGCCTTAATTTGCTTTGTTCATCTTCCACGTCATACTAATAAACAATTTGACAGGGGAGTTTGCCTCTTCGACGATGATACACTGAATATGAATATGATCCTCAAGAGACAATCCTCATCCCACCATAATACTAGTATTAACTTTGTTGTTGGTAATGTTGGATGGTCATTGTCCTTTTTGTGGGATATGATTTTCTTAACAGATATGTTTCAGATTTTTTGATGTATCTATTGTAAAGATATAGAGTTATTGAGAGCCATGTTCGTGGATGTAGAGGAAGAATGACAAAGTTGAGTGTGATGGAGAGAGAAAGGAAAAAGTTGAGGGAGTGAAACAAGAGGGCCATTACCAAAAAAATATTCCAAGGCCTCAAGCGCCATGGAAATTACAATCATAGCAATAGTGGAATGCTACGAACACACAAGGGTTATCAATCGCCTAGTAAATCTTTCTTGTTTAGTTCTGAATGGGAGTAAGTTGGCCTATAGATTAGTGACCTTCCATTCATTGATAATTTATGCTATGATAAACCCATGGATTCTTTCAAAACTTCCTTACAAAAGATAGGGGTAGTCATCAAGCCTAGTGAAGGGTGTGATGTGATTTCCAAATAACTTGAAATGCATACAGATGTAGAGGTAATAACATGAATTGGACAAGATTCGACAATCAAGAATCATTGAGTGTTTGAATCTGAATTTCATTACATCTGGAGAGATATTCTCAAACATTGGAGTAATGCATTTGGAGAGACATTCTCAAAATATTAGCAGATGAAAGGCATCAAATTGTGATGACTCTCTTTGAATATTTTTCCTACGAAGAATATGAACCCTTTTTAGTTGAATACTCTCTGTCAATACTAATAAGAGTGGGTAAGAAACAAAACATTACAGTGAAAGAGTTTTTCAATCATGGTTTAGTGTTCTATTACTTTTTGGCATATTGAGCTAGTATTTGAAAAGTGTGAACTATTGAGAGAAGTTAATGATAAAGCTCTAAGGAGTTACAGAAGGAGTCAGAGTCTGAGATTTTGGGAGCACCTTTGGGATGGAAAAATTGAACTATTGAAGCTTGTAAGACTTTATGGGTATCCTTAGATCCTTCTATCCATGATTGTAACAAAAAACATTGTCTCAATGATGGTCCTAATGATTGTATGCTCAAGTGTTTTAACATGGGAGAAGACTAAGAAGCATTAACGAATGTAGTAGTTGCATCATAAGATATGAACCAGTACAAAGAGACCATGAGCAAGAAGAAGTGTAGGTAAGGTAAATACACATATACACATTGATAAATTGAATTAATAATTACTCATATTATTAAACTCTTTATATACATACATTATATAAATATTGACTTCCAAAGTTTGATGCATATTATATATTAAAAATGCTAGTACATATACATCACCAATAAATGAAAAAATAATCCATGTCTTAAATATTGTCAAGTGCACATCATATTAGTTTAATGCAAAAATAATCTCAGAAATATAAGGTCTCATACGAAAATATTGAGTTCGAAATAGTATTTTAATGTGCACAATAAATATAAAAATGCCCAAATACGTCATATACAATCAAGTTCAAATGCCATATAGGCGTACATACAATGCCATGCACATAGGCATACAAAAAAAAATGTCATGTAAGACACATATTTCATAATCATCAAAATCTATCTCTCTTGGCCTTACTCGAAGAAGGCCATCCCTTAGACCAAGATGGAGATCTATGAGATGAATTCGGATCATCCGAGCTCATGCTACAAGTCCTCTTCCGATGAATACTTGCCTGTAGTTGAACCTGTAAATGCAAACAATTTTTTTAAAAAAACTTAATTTATATATGTTTTCAATATGTATCTAAGGCCATGCTAATAAAAGTATTAATATAAATACAAAACTTACCGCAAGATCTCATTGATGTCAAATTTGCATCTCACTCTCAGATGAGTCATCGGGAGCTCCTAGAGCACGAACAGGGGTATGAAGACGATGATATTGAAGAGTCTATGCCCTCGAAGTCAAAATGAAGGGGGTTGAAGTTCCCTACATACACATAAGATCACAAAATCAAACATCAAAATTAGCCAAATTAGACAATATTTTAACTAATTTTATCAATATAAAACTATTTCTTACTCTGTCATGCCTGTGAATCAAATGAACAGGGTTGCTACCTATCGCATGTAACTCCTACGTATACACAATGAAACACATTATTAACATAATTTAATAATTCTATAATGAAGGACATTATTAACATGTAATTTAACATAATATGAATTACACGAGCAATTTAACGAAAATACATGTTGGCTGAATACCTCAGTGAGTTGTTGTGTAGATGAAATCACAGAGGTAACACCTTACTCTACTCATCGTAGAGATGGCAGGGTGCCTAGTAAGGTCAAAATCTTTATCAAAAAATTACCACACACACACACACACACACACACATCTTTGCATATGTGAAAATTTTACACAATTAACATTCAAAATTACCTCTGTGAATGTATGTGTATGCATGGTGCTCGCAACCTATGGTTGGGATGAGGATGCCCCTCCCGTGCGATGTAATATCAATGCATACATGTACAAATACAATTATTTCAAAAATTTAACATATATAAGTAAATCAAGTACTCCGATATTTTTTTGTAACACACATAATAAAACATAACAAATACTTGCAAAGGTGACGTCAATGTCTGTAATCCAAATGTCTCACTCAAAAAGGCATCTGACATAGTGCCATTATCATGTGAACCCCCAATGCCAACTCCACTAAAATCAGTATGCATGAAAGTAACATCCTCCTCGGGCCCCAAACATATGCTACCACATGACGAGCAAAGATGTGGCCTCATGCTAGTACTCCCTGAGGGAATAATTTGTGTACCTTTGCGAGCATATGGATCAAAAATATCCCTCGTATGTCAAGCAAGGGTCTTAGATAGCCCCTGAAGCGTGTGGAGTGTATCAATATCTATTGTCTCCTTCACTGCTAGAGGGACAATCTTTGGGTGAGGGGGATTATGTGCGGAGACTCTACCCTACTAAATAGGTGCACGTTGTGCACTTGGTTTATCTTGTGCAGATCCTTTTCCTCGGCCCTGGAAATCAAAATAATTTACAATCTCATTGAGGATAAAATCACAATCGAGTTTCCTCAAAAAGTATAGTGGCACCTCATTGTTATTGCAAGGTGGAAAATCAAACTCCATCCACTATTGGTTCCAAAAATTATTTTTAATCAAATCATTATTGCACCAATGGATGGGAAACCGTTTGCATGACAATGAAACAAGAAAATTAGTGCAGGGGTCCGTGAATAAGGCACATATGCGGTCTTTTGTAATTTCTTTTTTCTTTACATCCACATATGCTAATTTGTTGGAATAATAAACCTGACATCTCTCTGTAATATGTCCAATGATCAATTTTCCTCATTTCCGCGTCAACTTGAGCCATTAAAATGCCTCCAATGTGTTTGCAAGAGAGGCACGGTCAAAGTTTTTAGATTGTGTATCTCTCATTCTTTTGATTAAATCCTCAATTTCAATTTTGTTCTCAACTATGTGGGCTACTAAATCTTCTTGACTTCCTAGGGGATGTTGAGTAACTGTGGGAGGGCTGGGAGGGATGACATGATTTGGTTGATTCCCTTGAACTTGAACTATAACAATAAAAAAAAAAATTCAATTCAAATTCTACTCTATAATTACCAAATTTCAATGCAATTTTGAGAAAATAATTCTGCCTACCTCTTCTCCATGGCACCATCATTGATTCTGATCTTCTCAACGATTCAAAGACGATCGTTTGAGCTTGAGATCCAGCTGAATGACAAAACGCGAGGGCAAGGTTAAGCTATGAAACTCAGCTTTGGGGGAGTTAAAATGATAAAGGGTTGGGCTCCTTTTTTATTTATAACAGGCATAACATGTACGTGTTATAGTTTTGGTAATTCTCAAACCTAGAAAAACATAACACGATAATTTTATAATGGAACACGTACGTGTTTTGTCTATTTTTGGGTTTTTGTCCACTTTTTGGCCCCCAACATGGTGCACTTACCCACTACGGTTATTTACTCAATGTAAATGTGAGCACTACTGAGATTTCCTAACAACTATATGATTTGTTTAAATAAAAAATTTAAATAAAAAACAATTTACATCTTCATAATAAATATAATAAATATTACATTTACACATAATAATTACGACTCCAATATGGAGAACTAATAATATCTTCTAATATTCCCTCCCTTATTGTGAACATGGGAGAAAAACAATTGCACTTCTTTTGTAGCTTGTTGCTCGTGCGTGCTCATGATCTGGATGGTTTTTCAAGCAAGCTAATAACATTCAAAGATGGTTTTACTTGATAACCACCAACCAACAAGGATGGTTTTTTAGGACAACCAACAACCTCAACAAAGATGGTCTTTCAAGTGGCTTACCAATAACCACAATAAATGATGGTTTTACAGGACAACTAATAACCCAAATATCATGACGGTGCTTTTCCTTATGCTTTTGTCTGTCCACTATATTTTTCCTTTAAGGAATTATGTAGGAATTACTGCTCACTGAATACAAATCACAAAATGTCACCACAATTATGTGTGGCCCTGTCGTTAGTGACTGACAAGAGGTCATTGATCGACCTCCAATCTCTTATGCCTTCATCCTCCAGTATATGTCATGCTAACTCAGTGCAACACGAACATGAAGCACATTTGTTTCCACATTGAGCTTATTTTTTTCTTCCCTCCCGAAATGTGAAAAAAATTATTATTTCGAATATCGGGTAAAACCCAAAATGCGTCTATAAGGCAATTTTTTTTCAACATTTTAATCTTCCAACTTTTGAAAATGACTCTTAACACCATGATAACAAAAATCCAAATTTACCTATTTGACCTTGGATTTCCAACTTACGATACGCATTGAATTCACTCAATGTCAATATTTCACACAATAAATAAAATGATAATGATTTTTGGACAAAAGACCTAGTGATGACTAATGATAACAAATTTACAAGTCTACTTGATGCACTATTTTTTAGCAGGAACTTGAAATGGTCATGGCTTGTGCTTCGAGTGTCCATTTGATTCCATTTTTTTAAACCACCTATTTTGATGAGATGAATGCACTGATCAACCCTTCATGCTAGTTAGAGCATGTTTCAGAACATTTGCGGGTCTAAAATCCAGCATTTGAAGGCTGAAAAATTAGGATCTAAGTTGTAATTCAATTTTTTCCTATTTTAAGGCATTAGTAAACTTTAGTCTCATGAATGCATAGTAGATTAGAAACTTGGAAATTCCTCTAATTTAGGCATGTAGAATATGCGTGGAAATTTTTGTGCCCGTATGAATAAGTATGTGAACTTACTAAGAATAATAAGTTCTAGTAAACTGCTAAACATAGTAAATTTCACCATCTAAAGTAGATTTAGTCAAAGTTAGTTACAATTTGCTTGGTAACTCGAGTGAGGAGTTTTTTTTTTAATTTATAAAGTTTTTTTTATTTATTTATGAAGTTTTTTTTTAAATTTATGAAGCATTGTAATTCATTATTCAATAACGAAGAAGAATATTTATTCTTTTGAATTCAATATATTTGCAGAGTAATGAGTACGTGTTAAGTTTGGCTACATTACTACTTTATACTCCTCAATATAATAAATTGGGACCTAGACAATACACTTTTGAACATAACAAAAGACTTAAAAAAAGGTTTGAATGTCTTTATAAAGACTATATATTTTCACAAAATACGAGAGACATTAAAAATAAACAAATAAAATGAAATTACTATTCTAAATGACTCAACGCAAGGCTAATCGACTTATAATATGGAATTTTTTTATCCTCACGGTTGAAAAAACACAATACGATGCATGAACATGACACGAACCTGTTGCCTGTGGTGTTTTGTAGAATAATGGTGTAAGAGAAGCAATGGAAGAATCGATTCACACAGGAGAGCATCAATTTGAAATCATACTAATAATTTCCACAACTAACAATCTCCAGGTATACGTAGATTTAGGAATGTCAGATTTTAATCATTGATAAATCTATTAATGGTCATTGCTTCCACAAAAATATCTTAACAAACAATGAAGATATATGGGATGGGGACGTAGGTCAACACTTGAAGTGATAGTGATAGAGAGAAAACTGATCCACTTCTTTCCCTTCAATTCAAATTTCGTCCACATTCCTTTCGAAGTAATGATGATTTCTGGCTAGGAGGCAGGGTAAATTAATTAAAATGAAATCATCCACCATTAATCAGACCAAATGTATCTAGAGTCATAGATTCACTCAACACTTAAAGTAATTGGAAGCACAAGTGATCAATGCTACACCTATGGAGACGTATTGATGAAATATAAAGCACAGATATGACAGAATAAATGCATGGATGGTGTCAACGATTTAACAGAGGTGGATAGGCAACATAAACAGGTAGATATATTTGCAGATGTATGACAGATGTATGAAGTAACTAGAATACAGATCTTGGTTGAGTTTAACTACACAGGGAATATTGATAACTAATGAGCAAGACGCATGGGTGTATATCAAATCATGGTTCAGAAATCTCCACATACATGGACACATCCCTCAAATATCTATCTAATTTCTTATACTAAGATAATGTAAAAGAACATCGCTTTTTCTACCTAATAGGTACTTATTTTCACTGTTGGACATAGAATAGGGGATCATAAACATAAGAATAAATAACCTTAATCTCACAAAAAACTGAAATACCACAGTGCAAGTAACAAAGCCTTAATCAGAGAAATGGCTCACATGCTTGAGCAACAATACCAGTTATAAAGTCGCTCCTTGTGATTTTTTTAAGCAATAATTTCTCCCATTGAATTAGCTTGCTTTGATGCCAAATGCAATGTATGAGTAGAGTTGTAGAGAAAATGGAGAAATAAAATAATAATGTTACTATATTTCTTGGACAATGTATTTGGCTAATTTATAGCCATTACAATAGGAAAACCACTTCCTACGAAATAGGAAGTAGTTCAAACACCTTACCTGTTTAATGGTTTTACGGGTCTAACAAACTAACCAATAAACAATATGAGTTGTTTAAAAAACAACTCATTTACATCATCACACTATATGTCATATATATTACATTTACTCATAATACTTCCTACTCCAATGTAGACCACTAATGGTATTTCCAAACACAATCATACATTATTATACTATTTTCAAGTTATACACATTTTATAACTCAGAGCAAGACACTCTAGTCACATATTTGTTTATTGTGACTTCTATTTCAATTTTGAATGGTTTCACCATTGGTGCGGGTATGAACATTTGTATCTTGATTCCATCTGGCATGTTCTTGGATGATCGAAGTAACATAAACATACTTTTCAAAGGCGAGTCGTGCTCTGTTTGTTGAAGTATGGGGCTTACATTTACTGCATTTCCACTCCCAAAGTCTGCTTCATAAAATCCCAAATTCCTCCAATCCCCTAAGTTAACTACATTTTCATACTCCATATTCACATCCAATGTAGATGGTTTCATCAATGTTCTTGATATGAAATTCTCTTTTAAAGAGAAAATTGTTTTTCGGATAATAAATAGAGCACGCAAGAGCGACCCACTTAAGAGTTCTTTGACATTATCAATTGCACCTGCAATACCAATAGCGTTACCATAGTATCCATTTAGAAGAGGGGGGTCAAATGATGTCTTCATGTCGACTGCAAAGATTAGTTTCACATTCTCACCATGTGGAATTTGGAAAGACTTTGTCCTTGCTAGCCAAACCAGTGCTACTAAAATTTCAAATGTAGAGAAATGTTCTTTACATTCTTCCATCATGAATCGTTTGATACAATTTATCGTCTCAATTTTAATTACAATAGATGCTTGAACTTTCTTCTCAAATTTTAGAGGACGGGGTAGGGCTACATTACGATGAAACTGGAGGTACATAAGGTCTTCAGGCTTCACCATTTCTCTATTCCATATTGGTTCTAGTGATGGCTTAAACGATCCCCTAGAAATCTCACTCATGCCGTTAAGAAACTGTCCCATTCCTTTTCCATCACATATACTATGGTAGAAACTTATTCCGACAACAAATCCTCCACATGTAAAACTAGTTACCTAAGTAAAAGACACATGGAACAAACATAACATAAGATTTATTTTATTAGAAAAATGTATGACATTATTGCAAGAGACATTGTTTGAAATTATTCAACATATATGGAAAATAACAAAGATGAATAGGAATAGGAACTTAAAAAGATATATTCAATACATCTATGTAGAAAATATTAAGATATATCAATCTCAAGGCTCTTATTTTATATTTTTCCAAGATTACTACACATTTATGTCGGCCTCTAAAAATATGTCCAACAAAAAATTGGTTCAAGACTCCATGATATGGCAAAAATATTATATTTTCAATTTAATTATGAGGAAAGAAAAACTTCTACAAGAAAGTCACCTGAACACTTAGAAGATGGAGGTCCTCAATATTGGTATCCATTGGTACTGTAAAAATGAGCTGTTGAAGCGATGGATTGTACTCATCCAAATCTTGTAAGACTGAAAGCTCGTTGTCCGCCATGGCTTCCACAAAGACAGCACCCTCCCCACTGCACTCCACTTCAAGATCCCCATTTTCTTTATTTCTGAGCCTTCCAGCAAAAGGTGAATAATAAACCAAAACCTTGGAGAGAGCCTCTCGAATTGTTTTTGCAGGATGTGCAGAAACACTTGAAACCCTGTCGTAGACTAACAATACGCTGGCATAACATCTGGTTATGTTATCAACGCTGGAGAGCTGGAGAATTGATTTGGGCGATGGAAGGCACGGCGCCACCCTCCCTCTCTCAATGATATTTACGTGTAACTTGTCCATTTGTATTTGGACTCCACACTCTTCTCTTCTCTAAAACTGAAACTGCAGAGATAGTTTGAAAACTGAACAGGGTTCAAAATTGAGTCCGTCACAGCCCTTCCCAAGGCCTCAAACCTGTCAGAAAAGGGCAAGTAAAAAATTACGTGTCAAAAAAAAATCAAAATGTAAAAATCATTTGACAATACAAAAGGGCAAGTTACTTTTACAACTGTCAAAAGAAGGGCTATGGTGAAAAAATGCCTGTCAAAAAATTGTGTGAAATTATTATGTCTTAAGAAATATTTTTGATTAATTTTACAAACAACAGTCACCTCCAGCTTCCCAGACTCTGCGTATGACTTGTAGATACATTAAATAAGTCATAATACTTGAAATTACCAAAAAAAATAATATAACAAATAGACTACCACTATAATACTATTAAGCTCAAATTCCAAGTTACTAGCAAGTTTTTGATGTCAGCTACACAAATACTTGAGCACAAATACATAAAAAAGCAAAGATTTATTATTACTGTTTATGTGTCTGGGCTTTTCTTGGGATTCATTCAAACGAAATATCTACCACTTTCTACTTTTTCTATTTTTTTGTTGCAGGAGCCACCTTGAGAAACATAAAACAAAGCTACGATCAACTTGCACACAAATATTTGTGCACTTGGGAGGCTGCACAACATGATTTGGAATAGATCCACTATGTAGACTGACCACTAGTTTGGATATGGGATGAGATGGATATCTGAGGTGGGGGAAAAATGTGGAGAAAAGTGTTGAATTAATCTCAAAGAGTGACTTCAATTTGTGAATCATAATGTAGGGTGCCAAGAAGGCTCTATTGGAGCCATGTTGGTTCCAAAGGGTGGGATGAGCTCACAATGGTCTTGATCCAGATTTCCTATATCAATTTGAGCTCGACATGTGTAGACAAACTATGGGCCAAGATGATTGGATTAGCTCTATTTGTATGAAATGGAGAAGGATATAGGGGACCATAATGTCACGATGGGGCTTGCTTTAAAGAAAAAAAGTTGAGACGCATAAGGAGCTCACCCATTATGACCCTTGCAAATAAGAACTGAGCTAAGTGTCAAGTTGCTTCCTAATGCAAAGGTTAATTGGACCCATTCAATATGGAAGAATGCAGAGAAGATGAGAGGAGATCATTTTAGAGGAGGATTGAATACATAGAGATAATCTTCTTCATCCATTGAAAAAAACCCTCCAATTCATCATTTGGTATCTGTCTCTCTAACTATTGTGCAATATTAGTGATGTGGAGGCCAACAAGAATTTTATATTCGTTGTTGTGCTCAAGACAATTTTGCTAAACTATATGCCTGAGGAGTTGAGGAAGAGGCTTGTGAATAGATTTAGGGAGGATTACAAAGGGTGTGTGTGTGTTGAATGGAGTATTCTAATTTGGTAAAACATCATTTCTATGTAGTATATTTGAATGCATATTCTACATGAGGTGAAACTCTTGGATTGGAAATTAACTAAGAATATTTAGATGTATATATTGGTGACATAGTTAGTGTGGGTGTTTCAATGTATAGATGCACATTTTCTTTAATTTATTTAGAAGATGTATTCAATTCAATGCATTTTGCTAGTTAAAATTTACATGTGTGTTATTTTAGTGTTTAAAATAGAATGGTTTTTTTTTATTGAAAGGGTAAGAATCCAAATTGGTTTTATTTTTAGGACTAAACTCCAAGTAGAAGTTAAAGTTATTTATTTACTATTTACAAGTTTTCTTAATGATTTTGATAAGAGATCCTAGTGTAGTTTGATTGTATTGATGTGTTTAGTGATTTGTGTGTCTTCTTATCTCATTTCAATTGTTTGTTTATGTATTTATTTATTAATTTTATTTAATGCTTATGTTAGTTATGATGATTTTTAGGAAATTATAATATTACAAATTTGGGATTTATTTACATCAAAATTTGATTATTTTACCAGTTTAAATGCGGCTTAATTTACATCATTATGATAGAGGGGTCATTGTGTTTGGATTACTGAATTTTCCCTTTTTTATTTAAGATGCTTATCAATTGGTGATTTTGAAAAGAAAAAATATATTGCTAAAAAAAATTATTCTTAATTTTTATGACGTGTGCATTTGATTTATTCTTGTCATATGAAGTGTAAATATTCGTGTTACTTTTCATCATCGAAGGGCTGGTCCAATACTTGCCCTTCAAAATAAAATTCAGACCAACCCTTCAAATTTGATCCCTGAAACTAAAGTGCAGGGCAACTCCTTATGTAGAGAATACCAAGAACATATTGACTTTTCTGGAAAATGCCAAATTCCAACTGCCCTGAATTTTACTGTCTTATCCGCCGGTCAAGCCATTATAGACCCAAAAAAAACAAACCAACAAAAATCTAATTATTAGGTATGTAAGGGGAGAGTGAAAACAATTAAAGTGTTACGTAATGTGTCCGGCTCTTGAATCTTGATTGATGTCGTGATGGGCATTGAATATGGAATCGGTACCCTAAACGTCCCTCTTACGACCTGAATTTGGTATTTGCATTGAATTTGGATGAATGTCAGACATTTGTAGTGAATTTGGATGAATGACGGACGTTTGCAGAGAAAAGAATTTGGAAAATTGGACTCGCAAGTGTGAAAACAAAGATAATGTATTTAGAATCTGTTACACCATATTCACGTGTTTTAGATTTGACAGAGGTTTCATTTTTTTTTTTTAATGGTGATGAATTCTTCCAAGATTTTTTATTTTTTAAAAATATTTGTGGATAACACACATTTCGATGATTATTGTTATTAAAATCAACTCACAAAATAAAGTATTCAGAGTTTTTGTTTTACATTACTGTAATCACGTGCCATCACACCAAAAATCTAATTATTAGGTAAGGGGCGAGTTTATAAAGTGTCAGGGTCTTAAATCTATGGTCGGACTCGACACTCCAGTCTCCACTTCTCTTCTGCAAAATTGAAACTGCAGAAAAAGTTTGAGAACTGCATTGTAGGGTAATTTTTTATGTAAAGAATACCAAGAACATATGTCCACACATTATCTTATTTTGTATTTGTAAGGTCTATTTGTGTAGATGTCCACCTTTGGAGTTGTTTTGGTTGGAAAACATCAAATTATTAGATAAAGGGAGAGTGAAAACAATTAAAGTATTAGATAATGTGTCCGGCTCTTGAATCAATGGTCACTTCAAATGTCTCATCAAATTGATGTCATGATGGACATCAATGGCCGCTGCAAATGTCGCATCAAATTGATGCTGTAATGGACATTAATGGCCACTGCAAATGTTGCAATACCTGCTGCAAATGTCACATCAAATTGATGTTGTAATGGATATCAATGGCTGCTGCAAATGTTGCAATAGCTGTTGAAAATGTCGCATCAAATTAAACACCCCTATTACGACCTAAAAATGGCCGCTGCAAATGTCAGAATGGCCACTGTAAATGTCGCAAAAATCTTTTCATCCCAAAAAAAATATTTTTGACGAACCGACTTGAAAAGAATGTGGCATTTGGATTAAATTTGGATGAATGTTAGACATTTGTTGTGAATGGCGGACATTTGCAGTGAAAATAATTTGGACTCGCAGGTTGAAAACAAAGATTATGTAATGGAAGGGAGTGAGATTTGGACCCATTGATGACCAGAAACTTCCTGAAAAACAGAATATATCTATTTAACAATATAAATTTTGATATACTATGGAGAACATGCACTATGGAGATCTAGACCATGTCATTGACTGTATAAATTTTGATATGTAATTTGCAAAGTGCATCATTACCTTCATATAATGATGGGGTGTTTTCCCAAGCCTTGATTAATAATATAGTGGAGGTGTTATGAGATTGAACTATTTCCAAGGCGTATAGATGTCTGTGATGATAAGTTGTGGCAGGTGGAGAAAAGGAAAAATGAAAATTAATGGTTCTTTGGACTAATCCTTGTCATTTATATGGTCATTTTTTCTACACTAATTGCATTATATTGTGTTAACCTTATGTCTATCATTTTGCATTACACATTAAATATTACATATACATTATATATGCTCATATGTTTTGTCTCCTTTAGGATTAGATATTTCTTGTTTTCCTCCCCCTCATTTTTTCAAATAGCTTCTTACTATTGCATGAAAATGAATTTCTAAATTAGTTTTAGTAGATGGACATTCAAAACATAGTAAAACTAAATAATATTATTGAATACAAGAATTCTATTTGCATCTCATCCGACTTAACTTTCAAGTCATGCGCAATTTCTAGTAAGGTCTACATTATCTTATCTTGTAAGGTCTGCACTCATAAGGCATCATTCTCTTTCCAACAATTAGATACCATAAATCACGTGTTCAAAAATTAGATACCATAAATTTTTAAAACAAATGTGTTTAGAAAAATAGAATAACCAAATGTTTGCATTTTAACACAAAAATATTTTTGTAAAACCTATTAATTATCATTAAATAGTTTGAGAAATGACATTTAATATTTCTTTCGGACCTTTGGTTATAAACAACGACGACAATGGAACCCAAGCGTTTAAGGAAATTTCTCCCTAATGTTTACGATGAGGTAATGAATGACTCAACCTTTAATGTTTTGTAAAATATAGATGTTGTGGTACCTATCATAAAATACTATGAATATTATAATATGATAGCATATTATGGTGGTCACATCCCTTCTGAAGAATCCCTCAGGTCCTAGATTAGGATCCATTAGGAACCTATTGGTATCCAAGTCGTTGGCATAAGGAATCTTAGGAAGTTTTTTTTTTTTAATTTAAAAAACCCTCTCAAATGTAGGCCCTTTTGAGTAAATATTGTTGTTGCATTTTGTGTAATGCTCTTCTTTTCCTCTCACCTTGGATTGTGTGAAATTTTAGTATCTTGGATAAAATTTACCTCAAAATCCCTTTTTTGGGTCAAACTAATATATGTTCCCATCTCTCCCTAGACCTTTATTTTAGATATTGTTAAGAACATTTGGCGGTTTATCTATTTTTCAAAAGAAAATTTTATTTGTAC